>JAYKKI010000067.1:2307500-3582500 GCA_039881145.1 Druceiella hillmani | reverse complement strand
GAAGTCCACGATGTGTCCTTTTTCAAATTATAATATCCCCCATTAGTGGAGAGTACAGGAGACGGTCGGAGGGGCCCGGAGCAATGGCAAAGAGTTTGATCAGTATTGCTGGGCAATTGAAGATGTGATTTGGGAGAGAGTTGGGTGTCCGGACAGTGAGGGCAGTTATTATAGACCCGCTGCCAATTATTCTCTTGAGATATTTTGTACAGAGTCTGGTGATTGTTGCGAAGTTGGTTCTAATGAAGTTAAGCTCTGGAATAGTATGTTTCTTGGTTTATGGATGAGTAAGTCTGCGGCTGGCTAATGCATCAGCATCTGTGCGCGTTAATAATTTGGATGATTGAGGCTGATTGCGGACTTCTTTAGCAAGGTTATCTGCTTGTTCGTTGTAAATTGATACTTTAGATAGAGAATTAGGTGACAAAAAGTCTTGAAACAAAATTGGAATTGTAAAATACAAGTTTTTCGTCAAATGCTTATTTACAATGAATTATTTGTTGACTTGATTGCCAATTTTGTGTCAATAAACTCTAAATATAGAATTATAAACACAAATTGATAAATATATAAAAAATCATAAAATAAGTGTTTAAAAGCAGAAAAAGCTATTTTTATATCAATTTTTTTTGATGAAGTAATCGTAAGTGGCAATTATTTTTGTTAAAGACATTGTTTTTGAGTATTCTTTCATTTAAAGAAAAAGTGAAATTTTCACTATCGCTAAAGTGTACTTATAAGTAAGCACTTGTAAGTTACTTTATACTTATTTTTCTTGAATGCAATGGAAGAACATTCCTATGTATACAAAATAAAGGAATATTTATATATACACGGTGTTCGGGAATAAATGCTGGACAAAGAAAGACGCTATTCATTGGCTATAAAGGAATAAATTGGCGTTGAAATAAAACGTAACACATGTCCTTTTTCTAATTGAGTGCAAAAGAAAAATATTACACAACTCTTTATAACACACCTAATACTGCCAACACAAGCACACAAGCTCACGCTAACTGTGCTAGTTCGCGGTCATTGCCACAAGCGGTGCTAATTGACGTGTGCAAGTATGGTGTGTATAAAAAAAATGACAAATAATTATGAATATTATTTTGAATTTTCTGAAAAAAAAAGTCATCTATTCAATCTTATTTTAACGACAATGAACCATTTTTCAGTCAATGAATACCATCTTTCTGTGTCCGACATTTATTCCCGGACACCGTGTATAATAGATAAGTTGATATTTTCCATAAATTTCTAAAGACTGTCATCCTACGTAACATTGACAGAACCAGTTGCGAATGCTAGGTTTTGTAGCCATAATGCACCTGGCAAATAAAGAACAATATAAACAAATCTCAAACTCTAATCCTATTCTAAGTAGTAAATGTTATAAAAAACAATTTTTTACAATAAATTTATTTATTTATTTATCCACTTTTATGGATAGTTCATATGGCGTACTTATTGCTACATTTTGGCTTTTATACTCTTACTGGAACATTTTGGCTTAAACAATATCGAATCAAGATTAAAAAATTCTCCAATGACACACTGACGAAACCTTAAAAATTACATTTACCTGCAGGTGGCGTCTCCAAATATTGCCTAAGGGCAGCAGACTCCGGCGCCAACAGTGGCAGTACAGAGAGACAGCCTGCTGCCGTGAGCTGCTGCTTGGGGCCAGCAGTCTGTAGATGTGCTGACAATTCTGAAGCAAGGATCCGGCTGCCGTTACTCTTGTCCAATACAAAGATTACTACCTATAGAAAGATATCAAATCTTTTAACGATGACCTGTGCAATTAAATTGACTATTACAAATATGAACGTTTTCATAGCGATAAGAAGAATATAAAGTTAAGCATTTAATAATATTATGAGATTCCAAGGAACACTTTTTAAACTATAGTTGCCTCCGAATCTCACATTTTTCCATTCTTCCATTATGCCTTACACAGTGATAATTGCTTCACTTTCATGGAACATTTTGAGATTTAACTTAACAAACACGTCTCATGTTTTGCTGCAAAAAAGGCTATAGTCCAATTTTTGTAGTGTTATTTTAAAACATAAATCATCTTAAAGGAGATCTGTGAATTGTGAAATAGAACACAATTTCAAAATATAATTTTTAAAATATAATATACCAAACAATCCAGCGATGGACAATCACGAAAAAGCAAAAAATAAAATACAAACACCACAAAAATAAAATATATTCCAATTTATGAATATGGCTTTCTTTTGTTTTGGAATATGATCTTTTGTTTTGTTTTGGACAATCCAGCCATCGACAATCACAAAAAAGCAAAAAATAAAAACACAATTATATTTTATTAACAAAACAAAAGATCATATTCCAAAACAAAAGAAAGCCATATTCATAAATTGGAATATATTTTATTTTTAATATATCAAGTATTATTAATAAGAAATAAAAATCTAACAAAGTGCATAATAACATTTTAGAAATAATTGCAAAAAAAAATCAATATGGATAAATATGTAGTCATTGCCTAAATCAATTAAAAATAAACTGCTAACTGACATCGAAATTCATTCTATTGTCAAAATTATCAAAATGTCAGTTTCGTTCTTTGTGGTTTTTACGTTACTTTTTAGGCAACCCTGTCGAAACTGTGAGTTTCATAGATTAGTATGTTACATCTATGTGTAGAGGATGCAACAAATCAGAATCTGCACTTTGGTTCATCATGCTGTTTCAAAGAGTTCCGCAGAAATAGTATTTACAAACAATTATGAAAAATAACCCGACTTTCAATATAAAAAAACATGAAATTTTTCATATATCTGACTGACAATTTAAATAAAAGTTCTACGGATCTTACCTAGTTTTGTCAACATTTAACAACATAACCATGAGCCATGCTTGTAACTATGCGGAACAAAGTTTATTGTTTTTCTATTAAATAAAGGAAAATTGTGAAAAATTAACTTTCACTAAAGTGCATCTGTGTATGCTTTTATTCCCTGCATCAAGCGTTTTAATTAAACACACATATTCACACTTTGTCAGCATTCCATTACTAAATGATAGAAATATATAACAAACCTGAGCCTTGTTCTCGGAAATGGCCTGTACGGAGTCTACGTTAACTGTGAGATTTGGTTTGTTGCCCAATATGGTGGTCATCATAGCTATGAGCTGTGCCTGCTGACTCCTGTAATGTAACAACAAAATATACATTAGGGAAGACTTACAAACATAATAAAACCCCTATAAACACAACAAAAAAAACTATTGAAGCAAACAATCATTGGCTTAGTATGATTAAGGGGTTTAAATACTAAATCTTTATGTTCATGACTTTTTATTACAAATGATAATTAAAACAAAAACCCCTAAATTAGATATTAAACGGAGGAATTCTGTTTCTCCTTTTTTTTATCACCAACTCAACATACCCAACATACAGGTTACCCCAAAACATTGGACATGTGCAAACACTAAAAGTACAACTATTTATGTTACATATAATAACTAATAAAACAAAAAAAACACAGAAAAAACACAGTAATTCAAATTAAACATAAAACTAGGTAATTATCAAACATGAACTACCAAGCATATGCATAATCGCCTTCTTAAAGCGTTTAATGGAGCAGAAAATAATATCACGATTCAGCACCTTCCACAATACCTCGTTGATACCATAACATAAGTGCGTTAAAAACTGATGAACGCTATATGATATTCTTGCTTGCTCTAGGCAGGTGAAATAAACTATGACTCCCTTCCTCTCACGTAACAGTCTAGAGCATAAAACGTTATCAAACCCAAGACCGAGAGCTTGTCAACATAACTATTTAATAATTTTAAAAAATGCATGATCATAAGCAATTCCTGTAGAGTTGAAGTGAATTACATCTGACCATGCCCACTATAAAATCTGAAGAAAACCATTGAGGATAATATCCATATATTTTTTTATATAAAAATCGATTAAACTTTTTTTATACTTTCTCCAACATAAGTACATAAATCGTTTCATGTGGAGACCAGACGACCGCAATGATTTCAGGATACTATGGACTGAAAAATTAAACGTACTTATATTGCACAAGTAGCATTTCAAAAAATTACATCAATCCATTGTTAAATTACAAGGTAGCTTTATTATTCCATTTTTGTACATTGTCAGATTCAAATAAGACTATTTTTAAAACATTAACTATTCCCGGGCTATGAAGTAGCCTATGTCAATTTCCGGTCCGGGAACTACCTCTGTCACCGATCTGTTACTCCATTGCAACATGAAAGAGGAACAAACAAATGCCTTTCACATTAATATTATTAGCTAGGAAGTTACGACTTCTCCACAATGGACATCGAAAATATATGCAAAAACATCATTTCAAGAACGAGCATCATCATTCCGTATAGTGCGTGAGAAAACACAAGGGAACCCAGTCCCACCAAAATTATTTATATCTATGAAGAAACAAATATTCGGAGCACTAGACTGTGAAAAGCTTGGTTAAAGAATACACGGAAGATATAGTGTAACATTAAAGTTCACAATGATATAGTATTGCACTCAGAAGATGTCATGGAATTGCAATATATGACAGAGTCACTAAATAGGATAACAGGATAAGAATACACGGATAATAGGATAAGAATACACGGATAATAGGATAAGAATACACGGAAGATATCAGGTAACATTAAAGTTCACAGATGATACAGTATTGCACTCAAAAGATCTCATGGAATTGCATAATATGACACAGTCACTAAATAGACAAAAGCAGTGGGATTAGAAATAAATTAAGAGAAAACCAAAATCGTGACCAACAATCGAAAAATAAATTTAATATTAGTCTCCACAATTTTAAAATATATTAAAGACTACCTCTATCACCGTTCAATACTTGTAAAGATTAAGAAATAGTTATTATTTAAAAGTTTTTTTGGAGTATCAATATTTAATGAGGTACACGGCAAATGTTATATATGGAGTACGTTCCACTAGGCGATTGCAACGCTCAAAACGCTCACTGTATCGTTCCACTTGGCAACCGCGTTGTTGTTGCAGTTTTGATCAAAACGTCATTGATAGCATCATTGTTCACGACCGTGACAACCTACGTATCGACGTGGGTCGTTGCGGTCGTTTATCTGTCAAATTGACTTTGACACATTGATTATAAAGAATAAATGTATATCATGTTTGAAAATTAAATATAATGATGGGGAGAATCACATTATGCAGTTTTGAAAAGTACCTAATAGAAATAAAGGTTACACCAAAAGACGCAAATGCATTCATCAAACTTTTATAAAAATTACATTGCACTTTTAGTTACTGTAAGTCTAAATTATTGTCCACCGATTAATACACAGAAATTAAATTGCACTTTTACAATTACTATTAGTCAAAATTATTATCTAACATAATAAATATAATCCGTAATATAATAAAAAATATAATCTCTTGATTGTTGTCCAATACCCAATGGCAGAGAGTGGCACAACTGAATTGTGGAAGGTGAAATCATTCTTTCATCTAAGTTCAACATCAAAATTTCTCAACGTGCATAGCTACGGGCAAAAACTAAATAAGTAATGTGTATGAAAAACCTAAACATTAGAAGTGAAACTTCTTTATTACGAATAATTTTTTATTTACTAGCTAGCGATCTGCCCCGACTTCACACGGGTAGGCAGAGATTTATACGTGATGAGATATGTGCATGTGTAAAAGCCTCTGTGTATAATTTTGCTTACTTATATAACCGCCATAACTGTCAAACATTGATTAGGAAAATGCAGTATACAAAGAAAATTGGAAGTTGAGGAAAATCGTTTCTTAATTCAATTTGATAAGAATTAAGACAGTTTTGCACAATAAGATCTTGAAAATTAGAATGAAAAATTGAGTTTTTTTTAAACATTGAAACATTCTTTATGAATATTATGTAATATAGACACATATTCGATTACGGACTTTATTTTAGAACTTTTGGAGAAAAACTATGCTGCCATATATTGCTTCCAAGTATCACTAATGATTTAAGCAGCGTACGCCAATATACCTCTCTGACGAATGCTTTTTTCTGACTTCATCGACATCCATCGTCACAAGTTAGGTAATTATCATAAAATATTCATAAATTATACATATAAACCTTGCTTGTGAATCAAACTCCCTATTAATGAAAACAGTATATGTAGAGGCAGACGTGGTGGGAGACTTTATACAAGTTATTGATTCAATTGTCAATAAAAAACATAAATCAAATTGAAACACATCCGTAAATATAAGATACAGGTTTCTCTCCTTAGTCTGCAAAATATTCATTTTAAACTCTATGCAAAATAATGGTTATTATTTATATTATGTCATGTCATTTTATACGCAGTCTATTAAATATGAAATAAATATACTACAAATCTGTACACTTATATAGAAAAAATGACAATGCCACCATACTTGATCTCCTGCTCGGTCTTTCCAAAGATGAGTAGCACGAGACCGGCCCTATCATCTCGGCTGGGCAACAGGCTGTATCCAATTGCCTTGAATAGGCACAATGGATTAGCCTGCGTCAGCTCCAACGGCGGCGCCTGTGCCGAGTAGTACGCTTGACCTGGTTATAACAAATGATGATTAATTGTAGTCAACAGTCTGATCTACTTCACCTTTATACCTACTTCACCACATCTTGGTGGGAAATAGTAGATCTATTTCCCACCAAGATTTGATTGACAGATATATGTCAAAGTATCACATTTCTTATCTTATCTTGAGCTGACCAACAAGTCTGTGCTTTTTTTAAAAAAAAAATGTTAAATTGATTTAGCAAGCTAGTTTCTACGGATTCCTAATCACAAAATAAGATCATTATAATCAATAAATATTTTTCATATCTTATTCAATTCTCGAGATATTCTATTTCAACCTTAACGTCCTTGAACGTCCTATAGTGTAGTCACACCAAGCGCCATGCGATTTCATTAAAGTACTATACTATGCGACACACCGAACACTTTATTTGGCCTTGAATAGTGAGTAACACGAATATTATTTCACAGAAAGGAAAATCAAATGTACTAGTAATTCAAATGTTTACATGGTGATTCTGTTTATGATAGTGAAATGTTTAAATGTAATTAATAATGATTAGGGAAATGTTTCAAATAAACAATTTTTGTAAGTGAAAAATAAACTACTTCTCATTAAAAATATCCCAAATAAAAAAATGTTGCGCATTATATTCATCTTATATTTACAAGTAATCCAAAAAAAATTTTCTTATTTGTTAACCAGCACCTGTTTTCTAATTTAAC
The DNA here is from genome assembly GCA_039881145.1 of Druceiella hillmani. NCBI lineage: Eukaryota > Metazoa > Arthropoda > Insecta > Lepidoptera > Hepialidae > Druceiella > Druceiella hillmani. The sequence goes on along the minus strand of JAYKKI010000067.1, from coordinate 3,575,180 downwards.
AAGTACGATTTTAATCTACATTGACGCAATGTTAATTTAAAATTGATTTTGATTTGTGCTATTTAAGACGTGCTATCAAAGACATATTTCATAAGAAAATTACACAAACAGGCAAAAAAGTGTACCCGCATACAGCAATAGCACAGTAAAAAACACACGTGTCAAGTTGTTTTTTTTATGAGTAGATTTTGACGAGATTGAGATTTTATTCTGAAGATTCTTACCTCCAAGCTATATCATTATCAGATCTATAAATTAAGGTTGATATAAATAGAGTGAATAGATTAGCAGACACCAATCTAGGTTAAAATTATAGTCATTATAATGGCAAAAAAGAATATTTCAGCTTCAAAATTGGACAGTATAACCATCTCAGTAATACTATCATACTCTTCTTGTACTGTACCAAAAAAGCGGAAAACAATGTTGTGCTCCTTTCATTAATCAGTATGCGTTTTATATTCATTGTAATGGGTTACATTTGCAGAACATACAATTTGTTTGCCTTACTAATATAAAATTTCAGTATAATAAAAAACAGAAACAACAATAAAAAATTAATTTTATTTGGTTTTGATCAATGATTCCCAAAGAAGCCTATATGGAACTCCAGGAGTCGATTTCGAACTGCTGAGGGTCTACGATAGAAAAAGAAAGGTATGGAAGTCCTTGAGGTGTAAGTGGGGGATCACGGTGGACCCCATGTAACCAATTCATCATTAGCATTCACGCGTTCCGTAAATGACATAATAAGTTCCGTAAATGAATAACACGGACTATATGTACCATAGAGGTATTATTGAATTAGTTACTTTTTATTTAATAAACTTGTTTAAAGTATCTGCTTTTTAGTATGCTGTGTTCATGTGCAAGTTGTTATTAGTTTTCATATCGGTAGCGATGCATTGTGCTCATACACACAGTGAATAGCAGTCCAGACCTTGCATAAACCAGGTCTAATTAGGTAGACTTTTGAGGGTGTGAATTATCCCTTGAATAATCGGTTGAATCACTGATGTAGTGTTTGGTGGTAAAAATGCCAGTTTTATGTTGGTTAGCTGGGCAATTGTCAATAAATAAAATGATCTTTTTTTGTTACTTCTTAACTGGGAGTCCCATTTGCGTAGAGCTTTTTCAAATATCTATGAAGTCATCCAGGACTTTTTATTTGCTTCGTAATCAACTGGCAAATATTTAACATTATTGAAATATCCAGCTTTCAGAACACAGAACAGTTTGGTAAAATGATTGGCCTTTTCTTGCAGCAGACGACCGCTCGAAGGTACATTGCGGCTTCTTTGAACTTTGAACCACACTAGAAGGGCATTTTCGACATTTTAATGATTTACGCTTTTTTTTAATATTCAAGGATTTTGATTCAAAGTATTCCAATATTTTATCACGGTTTTTCCACATCGTAGATATTGTTCAATGGGAAACTTTGTATTCTTTGCATAAAACAGTATTGTTTTCAATTTTGAATGAATGCTTTTTCTTTAACAGTGAATGAGCGTTTAGGAGCTATACTTATTGAAAGTTTACTAAACACATTTGCTACTCAGAAACGTATCGCTTATCTACTTACCTAAGTATTATCTATAAACAAAAGGTGAAGGTCACCACAGTTGCTGACCATCTGTGTGGATATAAACAAAAGATAAGAAAGCTCTTTGTCTCTTTGGCAGCCAAATCCAGTTGTAATATCTGCAGGGGATTTTTGTAGGAATTTGTTACAAATGACTCATTAACAACAGTCCCTACACTCCAACTCGGCCTTACATTGGAAGTCGCTATAGGCACATGAACTGTAGTATAAAGTATGCTTTAAATTCAAGGGACTTAGATTTAACGTCGCTATAGAAAAATGGTCGCTATAGCCAAGGTCGTAATAAATGAAATCCACTGTCTCGTTAAAAATAAAAAGTTAAAAAACTTTTTATGAGAACAAAAGAATTTTTGAACTCTGCAATTTTAAATACGATAACACATGAAAATATCAAATTTTTATTTAGCGCCTCTCATAGAGCTTCACAGTAACTCTAGGGTGCTAGTTACGGTTACTGATATACGCTTCACCACGAACAATACTCAACTCTCTGTTCTCATATTTCTTGATTTCAATAGTTAATTTAAATCTGTAGACTTCGACCTTTTATTAGAATGCCTAAAGACAGTCTACTTATCTTAAACTTCGCTGGAACGGTTCAAATCTTATCTATACAGGCGTAAGCAAGCCGTTAGATTAGATGAAAATTGTTCAGAGCGATCTGATTTGGAGGCTGGTGTTCCCCAATGTGGGGGTACTTACTCCACTTTTTTTTCCATTTTTATTGATACTATCATCAAAAACCTCCACTGCAGGTATCACTCATATGCAGATGATCTCTAATTACACATACATTATGACCCCAGTAATATTTCAAACACGATTAATTCCTTAAATATGGATAATTGGTATGATTGGTCTATAAGTTTGATTGGTTAATGGACTTGTAACATGGATCCCAATAAGTCTGAGGTCATTGTTATTACTCATAACATGGGTCCCAATAAGTCTCAGGCCATTGTGGTACTAGGAAACTTCATTCTAGGATTAGTATATCTGACTTACTACAAATTTTACTAAATGATGCAGTTATTCCATTCTCTTCAACTGTTAAAGACTTAGATCTTGTGATCAATCAATTTCTTAATTAGCAGCCCCCAGGTGAATGATGTCGTCGCGTCTTCAGCAGAATACACTCTCTTAAACATCTCTAACATTTCATTCCCATTGAAACTAAAATTCGCCTATGTCAAACACTACTACTGCCTCTACTAGACTATGCAGAAATATACTATCCTGTTCTTTCAGAACAATTGCTTAAGAAAGTTCAACACCTTCAAAATTTATATATTGTGCCTCTATTAAACTATGCAGAAGTATACTAACTTCTTTGACTGTCTTTCAGAACAATTGCTTAAGAAACTTCAACATTTTCAAAATTTATGTATTCGCTACATTTTCAATCTCAGAAAAGTTTATCACGTGTCTGACCTTAAGATGCAGCTTAGATGGATGGAGATTCGTGACCAGCGCGATTTTCACATTCTTTCACCACTTTACAATGTTTTAAATAACCCTCACAGTCCCTCTTATCTTGCTGCAAAATTCACACCCGTTTGTAGCTATTGCGTGGATCTATGTTCTGACAAACTTCTCATGCTTCTTATCCCCAAACATTCTACTTCTTTCTATGAGCATTCATTCACTGTTCATGCTGCCAAGTTATGAAACATAGTCAATTCCGACATCAAACTTTCACTGTCGCTTCTAGGAGTCAAAACCCATCTAAAAAAGTCATATCTCCCTTAGCTTTACTTTAATCATACCCTTTCCTTTCATACCCCACTCCCTTAATCTTTTCCCTTACTTATCCTTCCCTTCAACCCAAATCCAAAATCCCACTGACATCAAATTAGATTATTTTTGCTCTCTTTGGTCTCTTTTGTTGTTTTCCAATATTATACCTTATACATTTTATCACGTGTGGTTATCTGTCTACCCTATTTGTTTATTAACACACTGTAACTCTGGTTAACTGTAAGAGATTGCTCCTTTAGCAATAAGTTCACCAGATGATTGTTCGTGGAAGTTATAAATAAATAATAATTTGGCCACCCATTGAAATGAATCAAAATTTAGCCTCTGCTCTTTCTTCCTGATCTTTCTCCATGAGAAAAACACAAGGAAAACATCTTCCATGTTACATAATATTTCTTAGATCAATTAGATGGACAGAATTATTAATTCTATAAACAAATATATAATCCTCTATTCATCTCTATACAGATGAAACTTTGAGAAACATTTTGTTAGTGGGTGCATACATTCTTAAAAGAATGTGTTATCAGTATGTTAAAATATTTCGAGGAATTTCTAAACTTCCATTACAGAAATGCTACTCACCAGTACCCCATTTGGCCTGTAAGAAATTCCACTTAGCGAGAACTTGGTCGCGCTCATCTCCAAACACCGAGCAATTGAAGACAGCTGCCAGCAGGGCATCGTTGGCATTCTGAGGCCCAACTTGCTGCTGCTGAAGCTGTTGCTGTAATGCAGATAAAAATGTATGTACCAGGGTGGATTATTTATGACTAATAATAATAAAATTATAATCCAAATGAATTGAAATTTATCTTATAGAAAAATAGTATAATTAATTTTATCTTAGAGAAAAATAATTTATAATAAATAAAATTATTAAACTTTCATTTTCTTAGACAATAATAAGACATGTCATTTTATTTTTTTTTAGCTTAGTAAAGTTGCCAACATTAAAATATTTTGCAATACTTTTAAACTTATACAGTTTTTTCTTTTTCAGAAAAATGAGCCACTTGTCACTGCGGTGACATGTGACATGTTAAGGTTTTCTATCTCTCAACACATTTTACCTAATTATAGACTAGTCTAGACTTAAAACCTCTGGATCTCTTTTAAAATAAGAATAAATTAAGTAATTTTTCCAATTAAACATTTACTGCCAATTTTTAGTACAAGCATTTTTATAGCACGAAAATTAATGTGTCATAACTGGAAAACTTATTTATATTACGTTTTGCTACATATAATTTCTTCGTAACAGCTTTTTAATTGCCTACAAAAATAATGTATAAACGTAATCAAAGAATTCAACATGGAATCATAACAGATATATGATCATCAAATAAACCAGACTAATTGTTTTAACAGATAAGTCCTGGTAATGAAAATATTAATTATATATTTAAAAGTAGAATCAAAAAACACTTTATCGCTTAATAACTTTCTCATCAACAAGTGCTTTGAAATTGTGATTTATGAAAAAAAAGAAATAGTCAAATACCCTATTAGCAATATACACAATGTAAACTCGTTGATTTGCAAAGATTGATTTTTTCAACAAGACCACGTGTTTATGTAAACTAGAGCTACAACAAGGGTTTCAAAAACTCAAATAAGTTATCTGGACTCTTTAGTATTTCTACATGGGACTACAAGACACAAATAGGTTCAAAGAAATTTTAAATCGTAACCACAAAGGAAATGTGATTTAAAAAAAATTCAAGTGAGTGTAAAGGAAAATGTATAAGTAAAGAAAGTGTAGTTAAGAGCAAAGAAAATATGCAAGGAAAAATGTGTGGTTGGGAGAAGAAGCAATGTGTAAGTACAAGAGATGTGATTAAACGTAAAGGAAACGTATGAATAAAGAAAGTGTGGTTGAGAAAAAGTAAGGTGTAAGAAAGGGAGATGTAGTCGGGGATAAAGGAAATAAGTGAGTAACGAAAGTGTGGTTGAGAGTAAAGAAAATGGGTATGCAAAAAGTGTGGTTGAGAGTAAAGGAAATGTATAAGTAAAGAAAGTGTGATTAATACTAAAGGAAATGTGTAAATATAGTGTGGTTGAGAGAAAAAGCAATGTGTCAATACAGGAGATATGTTTGAGAGTAAAGGAAATTTGCAAGGAAAGAAAATGTGGTTGAGAGTGAAAGAAATATGCAAGTAAAGGAAGTATGGTTAAGAATAAAAGAAATGAGTAAGTACGGGAGATGTAGTTGAAAATAAAGAAAATGTGCAAGTAAAAAAAGTGTGGTTAAGAGTAAAAGAAATGTGTAAAGAATGTTTAGTTGAAAATAAAAGAACAGAAAATGTGGTTGAGACTAAAGCAAATGTGAAAATAAAGAATCTTCACAGTATGCATAGTAATAACAAACAAAATTAATGCTAGAACTTTCCTAACTAGAAATTGAACATCTGTCTTTTTCTAGATTAACTCACCTGCTGCTGAGGCTGTCCAAATGCCGAAGTACCAAGACCGGTCCCAAACCCTCCAAAGGCAGTTGAAGTAGCAGGCTTTGTACCAAACCCACCAAAACCACCCCCAGTGCCGAACGATGACCCAAAATTTGAGGCACCGGTACCAAAAGCAGATGTTCCCGTTCCGAATGTATTAGTTCCGGCACCAAAACCAGATGTACCAGTTCCAAACCCTGTTGTACCAGTCCCAAACGCTGATGTACCTGTCCCAAAAGCTGGAGTGGTCGTTCCAAAGGCTGGTGTACTAGATCCAAAAGCGCTTGTGCCCGTTCCAAAACCGGTAGTTCCCGTTCCAAAGCCAATTCCTATTTTTAATAAATAAATAAATATTAGTTACTCAAATATAGTTTTAATGCCAGCAGACTTTGGTTCTAAAACCTTTCGACGTACCCGAAATTAAAATCTGTATCCGGAAGACATATTTTAAGTATTTTCTTAATCTACATATCCTTATCTATGTTTACAATTGGTAAAAACTAAAAAAAAATATTTCTACTGTTTTTCTAAAACAGGATAATATTGTAAAACAAATTTATAAACAATTCTAAAAACAAATATTAAAAAGAATGTGTAAAAACGATATTCATTTTCAAATAAATGCACTAGACCTGTATATTTGGATACGTGTTCAATTTTACACAGAAGAGCTATATATGCATGTAGTCCTTCTTCGTTAACTTATACTTAAAAAACATGGTAGACAAACAAGTAGACGTTATATCAAAGTTCAAAAGTTTATATCAAAGTTCAAAATTTACATCAAAGTTCAAAAATATATCGAAGGTCAAAAACTCACAATAAGGAAGATAGAAAATGTGTAATAAAAAACGTATTTACAATTTTCATGGTCTATAATACAGACAGAAAACATTTTATAACGGAAATGGTGTAGAATATTGTAATTGATAGTTACTGTTCTAACACTCTGTTAATATCTTATATATTAGTTAGCAGTTGAACATTGACAAAATTTTCATATAATAACTATGTGTACATATAATATAATAACTGAAATAATTATTAAATCATAAAATCTGAAGTCACCATTTAAATGGAGAAATAATTTTAAAAAAAATGTACAAATTTTCATATTTACAAAACCATATAGTTATAGAATAACAACTATTAAACCTTTGCAAAATTTAAAATTAGTTTTTTTTATTATTTATATTAATTAGCTGTAAAATTAGTCTTTTACTCAACATATATTGGAAAAATTCATAAATTTCTATCAACTCACAAAAATCATTCAACCTAGCTATAGTCTTCACATTTTACTTATTTACCGTTTTGTGTGGATGATGCGAATTTTTTTGCGACATGTGCATTATGTAGAAAATTTTGATTCAATAATTCCTGTAAAAACTAAAGTAACAGCACCGCACCTAACATAAAGCCACAAACCCTAAATTACAAAAAAATTTATTTTGCCATTTAGGAAAAATATACTCTTTAAATAAATAAAGACATAAAAAATTATGAGAAAGGTTGGTTTTTCAGCATTTCATAATTCTAAAGAAACATAAACAGAGATCTTAAGTTCGTACAGGACCTTTACTTCTAAAGAGCCTCTACGAGGATTCTATACTGGACATATAAAAGCTTAGACATTTAAGGATACAAAGTATTTTAATTAACTTATTACAATTATTAACATTATATTCATTGTATAAATATATCGCTGTGTATTGTCTAGTATATTAAACAATTGAAAGAATGACCGAAATAAGTATACACTGGAGAACTTCTAATTGTTGCCCCGATTTTTTTCAGTTTTTTATTTAACATACCAGGTTGTTCAATAACTTTTGTCGTTCGATAAGAGATGGCGCTATTAAGTTCATCGTTTCATTTTACTGTTTGATGAACACGTGTGAAGTTTCATGTAGATCTGTCAACTCATTCGTATATTTACAGCTGTTCAAAGTTGACGTGTCATAGTATTTTATACAATAAAAAAATTGAATATCGTGCAGTAATAAAAATTTTTATTTTTGGAGGTGTGGCAACAAAACAAAGCCATGAACAATTGTACAGTGAACTTTTCGCCTTCAATAAGAACAGTAGAAAGATGTGTTGCTGAATTTAAACGTGATCTTACAAGTCTTGAAGATGATCCACATGAAGGATGTGAAACCATAGCAAAAATATAGGAAATGGAATTAGAAGATTGTCTATTAACCGAGAGAGATTTAGTAGAAGCACAGGGATCTCATCAGGCAGTCTGAGCAATATTTTGGCTGAAATTTTGGGTTACAGAAAGATATATGCACAATTGGTGCCGCATTCGCTAACAATAGAATAAAAACACATCGAAATGCGACTTTCTGAGTCACATTTGGAGCCTTTTAGAAGGGATACAAAGGATTTTATGCATCGTTACATCACTATGGATGAGACTTGGGTTTACCACCATGATCCTAAATAAAATAAGAGGCTAAGGAGTGGTGTGAACCTGGTACTTCGGCTGCAAAATGAGTTAGGGTCCAGAAATAGGCCAAGAAAGTGTTAGCATCAGTTTTTTGGGATGCAAAAGGAATTGTTCGTAGATTACCTCGAAACTTGTAAAATAATAAACTCAGATTATTATTGCAAGCTTTTGGATTAGCTGGCTGTAAACATTTATGAGAAAAGGCCTGGTTTACAGAAGAAATAAATCATTTTTCATCAAGATAATAAACCCTCTCACACAGCTCAGAAAACCATAGTGAAAATCGGTGAATTAAAGTACGAATTGTTGCAACATACACCCTATTCGCCAGACTTAGCTTTTTCTGACTCCTTGCTTTTTGTAAGAGGTAATAGCAGCCATGGAAGCATATTTCGATAGTCTTCCCGATTCTCACTTCAGGAATGGAAACCATAAATTAGAAGATTACTGGAACAACTGTATTGAAGTTCAGGGAGATATATTTATATAGATTAGATAGATTTATATAATAGATAGGATATAGATTTATATATTATAGATAGGAGATAGATTTATATAATAAAATGTATTTCAAACCATAAAATTGTGTTTTTTTATTGAACCACAAAACTTATTGAACAACCTGGTATGTAGTTAAAATGTTAGATTAGCATTAGGCTTTGGAGAATCATACTCCTTAAAAAGCCATATAAGAAAATATTATCCAACATTCTCTATTGCATTTTAATACACCCCCCCTCTCGAACTTTTTTATCCCCAATTCTGATGGACGAATTTATGACCTCTGTCCTACAAACATGTGAAACTTTTCAAGTATGAAAGAAGTCTCAATCCCAGCCTGAGTTTAACCATTGTTATATGACCATTCACGCCAGTGCTTGTCATGCCAGTAAAATATTAATCATGTGCAATTTTATACAATATTATTTTTACAACCATTCTAAAAAGTTGCTTTTATTATGCAAATGCTCACCGAAATAATGTTATATACTTTATGTAATCTCTATAAATTTCTTACTTGAAACAAAAAATTAAAAATAAACATGCCACTAATAACGACTATAAAATTTCGCAACGAGCAATGTATGCACAAGGCGAAAAGTTTGGAAATAAAACTTAATATTATGAATATTATTTTCAATTATCTGAAAAAAAGTCATCTTTTAAATTTTATTCAATTACTATTTTTCAGTCAAGGAATAACGTCTTTTTTTGTCCTTCACTTATTCTAGGACACCATGTATAGACAATTACGACGTTTAGGAAAAAAAAATTTATTGTATAATATCTTTTCAAATCTAACATAATAACTCTTAAAACTATTCACCTATTAAAGGTGATTTTCATAGCAGACATAATCTGTGTTAAGGTGTAAATTATTAAACACTGGGAAGGCACAAATTGTGCCGTAAATCGGTAAAATGCAAGCTTATTGAATGGAATCATAATGATCTTAGCACTACCACATGAACCATCAAAATACATTAAGCAATAAAACTTTTAACTCGACTTAAATACAATATTAATGTATGTTTTGAAGACAGCTGGACATGGTATGATAAAAATCCTTATTCAAAATGGTCATGAAGGTAAACAAAATGGTCATGAAGGTAAACAAAATGATCATGAAGGTAAACAAAATGATCATGAAGGAAACCTAAATAACTCCTTTCAAAATTAAAATTATAAAAAATGATTGCTCAAAAATCTATGACAAGCAAGAAACAATATCTACATAAGAAATAAGGTTTCATCCTTAGAAGAAAATAGATAAGTACGTACATGAACATGATGATTATATATTTTAATAAATATTTCATTATTTTAATTAAATTGTTAAGTAAACGTCTATAAAGGCATTGCGCAGTGCCCAAAAGAATGAAGATTACTCAGAATACTGTTGAAAATAACACACAGCACTATCAAACCACAAAAGCAAATGATTAGAAGACAATAGACCAAATGTTTACCGGTTCCAGTTGTGGCAGGAAATGCAGGTTTTTGCGCCTGGGCACCAAACGCCGATGTGCCCCCAAAAATAGAAGGTGCGGTTGAGGCTGGAGTAGTGCCAAACCCTCCAAAACCAGTTGTGCCTGTCGATATATCACATGCACAAATCTTGAGTTAACATTTTAAACACCAAAAATTATTATTATACTAAATTAATCAGATTGTGGCAATCTAAAATTGTTTATAAATTGTATGTCATCTTTAAGACCCCATGTCGATAATTATGTCATTTTTAAGAATTAAAGAAGCTGGCCCTTAGGTAGGAGAAAGCTAAGTAAACCCATAACTAATCCTAACTGATCCTCATCATGATGATTTTGTCAGATCCTAAAAGGCTGTCAATGTATGTATAACCCCATAATCAATTATGGTATTAATGTAAGTTTATTTTCATATTTCCTTACTGGTCAATAATGATATACATTATTACAACAAATACATTATTATACCTGAGTATTGGAACTGAGTAAATTGTAAATTAAATTTTAGGTAAGTATTTTTATAATGTGAAGACATCATACAAATTATATACAATTAAATTTTATCCTAAAATTATATGAATTTTTACTTTAAAATTATTCAGCTTCACTAAATCAAATGTAAATAGGGACCATGCCTGTACTAACTAAGCTTTAACAAGATTTGTAAGCATAGTTTTTAGATGGAGTTTAGTTTACTGGAAACAAACTAGAGAAAATTTTGATTCTGGAAGTATTTTGTTACTTTAAAAAAAAATTTTCATTATAATTAGAACGTGCCTACATTCTAATTTTAAGTTAAAAGGAATTTTAAATTATTAGTTAGTTTAAAGGAATTTTAACTTATTAGTTTTTTGTACAAGCTCTTTTTCATATATACATACTCATTTTAACAGTGATAATGTTTCATTAACTTATTATCACAAATTGCTATGTTGATATCTTTTATAGAACAAAAAGTAATGATATGTTTGCAAGATGACTGATTTAACCTGCACATAAATAACCAAAGCGATTAAGTATTTGTACTTAATTCATATCAATAAAAGATAAACTAATTAACAATGCAATTAAATTGACACAAAATTAGGGCAGTAAATTAATCATTAATTTTCACCAAAATACAACCAACGATTTTAAACAAGTTTTGTAGGAGAAAATCCTTTTAGAATGAAGAACACATGGGCAGCATACAAGCACTCGCATGGGTTACCGTACGACTGCTGCTTGCTCTACTGAGGACATAGACTTCCCACATTGCCCTGTGCGCTTCGCTGCCTGTCTGCCACTCTGTATGCCCTTCCACCCATATTACGAAATTTGTTTGACCAAAAAACATTTATACAATGAAAAATATTACAAGTTTTCACTTGAATTACAAGTCAAGGCCTACATAGAAGCAAAGTTGTGCTATTAGAAATATAAAATTATGATCACATCCAAGTAAAACCCAAAAGTGCAAAAATCATTGCCAATGTTAAGAAATATCACCCGTGACACTAGTATGCACTTAAAAACTTAAACGATTGAAATTTTGTAAAGAACATTGTACCAATTTTCACTAATTTACTCTAAAAACTTAAGATTAATTAAAACTTACTTTACTCTTATTATATTTACAGTCTGATATCTCAATTTTTAAGGAGTTCTCAAACTTTGAGGTGTGAGCTTAATATCATAATGACAAATGGAACCATCTGTTAACTAACACAAGTCTTTTTTCATCATTAATTGTTTGAGCTACATAGGCAATTACTTCCATAACCAGTAAATTAGACATTACCATTGACCGGACTATTTGCACAAATGCCCAATAATATTACCAGTGACCGGTAAATGTTCACAAATGGCGCTTGTTTTTATTAAGTCATTGTTTATTACTTCTATAATCAATTAATTTTTCATTACTATTCAAATGACAATTTAAGAGTTTAATGAACATTTCATTTTCTAACATTATATTTTCTGGTATATATATCAATTTAAGAGCTATTTTTCATTTAAGGCGAAAAATGTAAAATTTCATTTACAGTTACGAATTCATATCCGACAATTTCAATGGACCCCAACTGGCCTATATTAGAAGTTGCGTTCTAAATATCAATGCATTTGCTCGTTTACTATATAGATGGGAGCTGCTCGTGTTCTATGAGATAAGACAAATAGCGATCTCTAAAGCTTTTCTTTCATAGAGGCCGAACCATAAATCTCACATATTCCGATTATTACTGTTATGGAAATGCAACTGTGGTGAAATGGTTATCCAGCACTTCCGTGACAACACTTATTTTTCAATCTAAAATCAATTATTTAAAACTCCACAAATTGTAATAATACATACACATAATTTAAGCAACATTTGCGTAATGTTGCATCATTTATTTTGATCGAAGCAAAAAGCATTACTCACGAGATTACACAATAGTATTTATTTACAAGTCAACTCACAGCGCAAGTCAAAACATTTCACAAATTACTAACTGGGCCTTAACTATGTCAGGGGTTTTTCTATCTATTCTCGGAAACATGCAAGGTATTGCATCGTTTGGTCCCTTGATTCTTTGAATTTTTTTCCATATGGAACCCGTTCACAAAAGCAGAACATGCATTTTGCATTCCCACCTTTTATTAGGACAATAAATCAGTACCTATTGTCCAGCATTTGTATTGAAGTGAGCATAACATTCGAGAGGCCTCAAATCTGAAATCAAATGCGGGGTAACAGCAATAATGGGAGTATTTGATCCCAGTTTTGCAATAATTCGAAGGGCACAAATCTAGAAACTGGTTTCAACAAGATGGCACAGCAGCATCCATATACCTTAAAAGAGTTGTTCACTGGGAGACTAATCTCACGAAGACGGGACATTAAATGGCCTCCACAAAGCCCCGATCTTACTTAAAATAATTTCTTTCTGTGGAGTTACCTCAAGTCAGTGGTCTACAAAAATAATTCATACGCTTTATCGCAGCTAAAAAAATGTCATCAGAGAATTCAACTGCACCGAGGGCAATGTGTGGCACATTTTCGAAGCTCTACAACGTACATTTCTAGATTGCCGAGAAGCCAATATAAAATACCAAAAACAAAAAGTTAACTATTTGTATTTGATTATTACTGTTTTGTAATAAAAATAATATCATTTCGACATATGGCAATACAGAAACTTCTTTAAAGTACCTATATCACTCTCAATTATCAGTATATATTTTGTTCTCACTGCCTATTTCTAATCTATATAAAATGTCTGGTCTTTGACAAAAATATAATTTGTGACAAAATATAATTTGTGACACTGGCCTTCACCCATGACATTCTTCATTTAATATTATCGGAAAAAATCCAATTTTCTTCACCAGTAACATAGAGATGAAAAAATAGCTTTTTTTTAAATGGCTTTCTTTTCTACGACAATGATTAAATGTTTTTCTAATTGTTTTTCCTTTGTCTTTCTACCAAACTATCTTGGTTTTGAGTAAGGATAGAAAATTTCTATTTTTAAAGAATTTCCTAGATTTTCAAATAGATATAGATCTATTTAACGAAATTCCTAGATTTTCAAATAGATATTGCAAAATCTATATATAATACATAAAGAGAAAACTTTGCGCCCCTTTTTAAGTATATTGCGCGAACGGAGCTGTGCGAGATTTGGTATAGTTAAAGTTCATATGGGGAAGGAGTGCAAAAAGCTAAAATTTATATATAATTTGTGTTACACTTACATTAAATTATATATTACAACTACATTAAAGATTCGTTGTTTACGTTCATACTGTGAATGTCAAACACATAATAGTCTGTGTTCAAACAGTCGCACAGAGTAGAAATTGTCGCTAAAGAACTTTAAAATGTCAGATTGACTGAACGAGTTTCACGTAAACAAATAACGTTCAAACTTAAAAATTTAATGAATTATGGTTGAATTTCGAACACTGGACGACCACTAGTAATTATAATTACACGAATACTGTGAATTAGTGGATTTAAAATAAGAACATTTCCTTAATAATAGGAAACAAAGTTGTTTTATTAACTTTATTAAATAATTGGAAACTAAGTTTCGTAAGACGAATATCTTCTCTATTATCACTTAGAAAATTTCAGCTAAGTTAATGGAATAGTGGTCATTTTAAAAATCTTTTCCACAACTTCGTTTATTCGAGTTTGCCCGTAAAACTTTATTCAAGAATACTTTTAACAAGTTTTAAAATACAGTATGATGTAAAATTGCTTTTTAAATTTAATGCAATGATAAAATTTGTTTAATATTGAATTACAATACAAAAAAAATTGTATTCCTATTCTATTATTATATTACAGATTCCTATTCTTAAAGGTGGTTCCGATACTGAAGAGAGATAAGATTGAATTATATTAATAGTGCCTTATCGGTAAAGCATACAAACACGTAAGCCGACTATGTTGTTATTATTTAAACATAAAAATATTTAAAGTTTTTTTAGATATATAAAAAAAAGAACACTTTAAGGAGAATATTTTAATTTTTAATGTACGTGACTAATTATGGGAATGAAAAATGTTTACTATTGAGTTAGGCCTTATATCAAATTATGCAAATGAGAATGCATTATTGGATTTTAAATAAATACACCATGAGCTTTTAAAAACAAGTTGGTTTGACAGCTTAGCGGTTTGTCATTTTATTTTTCTGGTTGCTTTTAACCGTTATAGTGCCATAGTTTTTTACTCATATATATTTAAAAATGCCAAAGAAATCTTTTGTTTTTGATGTCATTTACCCTTGTATTGAAAAAAAAACTGTATCTCTTCCAAAAATTATCCAATTTTAACAATTTTTTGGTGTTTTCTTAATAAAAACTTGTACAAGAATAATAAAATACAAAGAAAATTATGGAAATATATATTGTGAACAAAAATTATAACAAAAAGTGAAATTAAGGTCACATCGTATTTTCGCAGTCCGGTACATCCTCCGTATCAGCAAAATAATTGTTATCGTCACTATTATCACTATCACTGAAAATTTGCATTACACCAAATTGTGAGCGCACCACAATATCACTCCCACTATCACTTTCTTCACAACTTGAAAAATTATCATTTGCACTTGAATTATTTTCGTATTCCGACATTACGGGTTAAAAATTTTCTTTTCCTGGATCCTTTTTATATTGTAGTTACTAATAATATTATTATTTGACTTTATGTAACACGTAGAAAGATAAAAATATTAGCGATGGGTGTGAGCGACCTCCCCTACCACGCGCTAAACAGCAACTGATTTCGCGAGCACCATCGCGCTCGTGGCAAATTTAGTTAGTATGCACACGAGCGCGTTGGCGCTCGTCGGCAATCAAACGGGTAATTATATATCTCCCTGACGTTACCAAATGATCACACATCAATATTTTCAATCTCCTTATTTCCAGGATTTCATACAGAGTCAAGTATGAAATCCTGGAAACAAGGAGATTGAAAACTTTGAGATACCGGAGAAGAGAAGTATCTGTATCCTCAAGTACCCTAAAAACGTATTTATTTTTTATCGATTAGGTATTTGAGAACTAAGATCGTTACAAAGACTTCTATTTATTGCATTTATATAAATTGTGATTTCTAGTGACTTATTAACTAAGTTGAACAATCCATAAATGTAATTGGCAGATGGTTACTAAAGAGGCATAATTACAGAGATTCATGTGAATAATGGTGTGATAATTTCGAATGGAGGTGGCGAATTCAGATCTCACACATTGGGGGAAATGGCGTAATTTGCAAAAAATCTTCCTATGACTGCATAATTTTCACTGTCTCCAAATGATAGTGAAGATGATCTCAAAGTGGCCTTAAAAACCTTAATTTTAAGATGGATTGCCATCTGAAAACATCAGTGTAATGAAAGTAGAGAATCGTATTTAATACAAGATCAACCCAAAAAATACGATGAAGTTTGGGTAGGGCTCACTCCTTGAGGGTTCCGTGCCGTTTTATTATATTATCCTAAAACTTATTAAGTACTTACTTTGCAGATACAAATACACGAAACAAAACCAAACTTTTTAAAAACGAATTTCAGAATAATAACAAAAATACAAATCACAAAACCTATCTGCCCATTATCAATATTAATAAATCCATAAATTATAAAAAATAAACTGCACATTGAAGTCCATAAATAATATAACAATCTACCTACATTTACACACGAGAAAGTAGCGATAATACTAGTAACCTGTCATATGATAAGAAATAGATGTAACTAGCTAAAAGTGAGTAATTATGGAGCCGTGGGCATACTAAAATACTGGTGACTCCAGTAATCACCATGGGGTTTTCTGGTGTTTTTGGATATATGGCCATGATAATATATACTTTTTTTTTAAATTTTTTGTTATAAGTATTATATAAGTTATATAATAGATTAGACAGCTTAAGCACAATCGTTAATACTTTATAATTCCAACTAGTGTATTAAATAAAATAATATATAATTTCAATTTTTTTTAATTTATTTGGCGTTAATTTTGTAGAAATTTTTTATGTAGTATTATTTCTACTTTCTTTAAGACACAAAAGTTTTATTTATGCCAAAAAAACTAAGAATGAAAAAAAATGACTTATCACACCTTTCTTTTCTTCATATCTAATTACATAATTCTAAAAACGTCACCTACTTCAATAACAATTTTATATCTTTTACATAGTAATTGTTACAATTAAAAGGACTTTCGATGCGGAAATTGTATTTCTGTAGTCTATCCTATCCGCTCATGTCTTCTATTTACAATTTATTAAGTGAAATTAGATAAAAGAGTTGGAACAGTTATCTGATAGAGAAGAACAAATTAGAATATTGATAATTCCAGACGGAATGAAACAAAAAAATAAAGGTTAACCTCTCTGACAAAGAGACACAGGAATTTTAATTACATTTATCATAATTCGAATGCCCTGTGCGCAAAAGTTTATACGAGGGATGTCATTATCACCATTCATCAACAATCCTTTTTTCTTTCTATTCAAAATATTATACCCTAATATATGAATGTTATATGTGAAATATGTAAAAAAAAATCATTAGCAGCAGAAAGAATAAACTTTGAAGGCCAACATGAAAGATGCAATGTCATGAAAAAGGTAACGGAAACATTACAACATCTTATATTGAGGAAGCGAAGTGTAGTACGTTAGAGAGAAAGAGAAAGTGAGATAATCTGACAAAGCTATACGTATTCATACATACTCTGTACTAATAGCAATAATATGTTCCAATTTATAGTTTACATAAACAATGTAGAGTTTAACTAAACATCCCCACTCTTCTTCATAAGGCTACTCTTATATCAGCAAAATTTTAGATTTAATAAACGACAGGATTTTTACTAGTGCTTTTTAAACAATAAATAACAATGTGAATATGTGAGATATCAGCTCAAATTGTAAACGTCAATTCCCTTTCTGTGTCGTTCAGTTTAAATCGAAGTCTCCCACTCGCAATCACTCGAAATTAGTACAATATTAACTAACGAACTTTGTATGCTTACTAGTAGCTTTAAAAAATTGGAACAACCAGTTATTACACTATTTAAGATTTATGTATGATATAATGACATAGTAAGTAGATTTGCTCTCACTAACATCATACTTTTCTATTTTAGAGAAATTGAACAGTTACAGTTAAATTATAATCGTACTTTGTTTACGTAGTATGCACGTCAGTGGCGCACAGTGCATTATAAGCAATTACACGGAGCTTGCCATGAACATTAACATATTACACATCACATATTTACAAAACTTTAAACATATTTAATTTATGGTATTCAAGCAAAATCAACACATAAATATTTAGTACCAGGTGACCGAGCGGTGCTCGGTGTATTTCGTATTTGTTTCCCATAGAAAAGTGAAATTGCTTGTTTCATGGTATTAGATTTTCTTTTCCCTCCCCCGTCCCTTTCCCTTCCCCCTTTGCTTTTGCTTTCACCTTCGGCCTTTGGGCCCGTCTCCCGTTCACTTCGTTTGTTTCCCGTTCACTTTCGCGTTCGCATTCACCTTCGCACTTTAGCCTTTACGTTCGCGTTCGCCTTCGTGTTCGTCTTAGCGTTCGCCTTTACGTTTGCCTTCACGTTCGCCTTGACGTTCGCCCTCGCGTTCACCTTCCATTTTCCCTTTTCCACTACACCTTCCCCTTCCCCTTCCCCGACTGAACTGATTTTAATGAATGTTTTACTGTACCTTAATCGAAAGATTATTATTGAGAATTGTAAGAATTGCGTCATAAATTGACAATACACATATCAAGTAATGTTTGGTAACACAATCAATAATATATATTATATAAACGACTGAACTGATTTTAATGAACGTTTTACTGTACCTTAATCGAAAGATTATTATTGAGAATTGTAAGAATTGCGTCATAAATTGACAATACACATATCAAGTAATGTTTGGTAACACAATCAATAATATATATTATATAAACGACTGAACTGATTTTAATGAACATTTTACTGTACCTTAATCGAAAGATTATTATTGAGAATTGTAAGTATTGTGCCATAAATCGACAATACACATATCAAGTAATGTCTGGTAAAACAATCAATAAATCTATATCTTATAAACTACTGAACCGATTTTGTGTAAGTTTTACTGTACCTTAATTGAAAGATTATTATTATTATTGAGAATTATAAGAATTGCGTCATAAATTGACAACACACATATCAAGTAATGTTTGGTAACACAATCAATAATATATATTATATAAACGACTGAACTGATTTTAATGAACGTTTTACTGTACCTTAATCGAAAGATTATTATTGAGAATTGTAAGAATTGCGTCATAAATTGACAATACACATATCAAGTAATTTTTGGTAACACAATCAATAATATATATTATATAAACGACTGAACTGATTTTAATGAACGTTTTACTGTACCTTAATCGAAAGATTATTATTGAGAATTGTAAGAATTGCGTCATAAATTGACAATACACATATCAAGTAATGTTTGGTAACACAATCAATAATATATATTATATAAACGACTGAACTGATTTTAATGAACGTTTTACTGTACCTTAATCGAAAGATTATTATTGAGAATTGTAAGAATTGCGTCATAAATTGACAATACACATATCAAGTAATGTTTGGTAACACAATCAATAATATATATTATATAAACGACTGAACTGATTTTAATGAACATTTTACTGTACCTTAATCGAAAGATTATTATTGAGAATTGTAAGTATTGTGCCATAAATCGACAATACACATATCAAGTAATGTCTGGTAAAACAATCAATAAATCTATATCTTATAAACTACTGAACCGATTTTGTGTAAGTTTTACTGTACCTTAATTGAAAGATTATTATTATTATTGAGAATTATAAGAATTGCGTCATAAATTGACAACACACATATCAAGTAATGTTTGGTAACACAATCAATAATATATATTATATAAACGACTGAACTGATTTTAATGAACGTTTTACTGTACCTTAATCGAAAGATTATTATTGAGAATTGTAAGAATTGCGTCATAAATTGACAATACACATATCAAGTAATTTTTGGTAACACAATCAATAATATATATTATATAAACGACTGAACTGATTTTAATGAACGTTTTACTGTACCTTAATCGAAAGATTATTATTGAGAATTGTAAGAATTGTGTCATAAATTGACAATACACATATCAAGTAATGTTTGGTAACACAATCAATAATATATATTATATAAACGACTGAACTGATTTTAATGAACGTTTTACTGTACCTTAATCGAAAGATTATTATTGAGAATTGTAAGAATTGCGTCATAAATTGACAATACACATATCAAGTAATGTTTGGTAACACAATCAATAATATATTATATAAACGACTGAACTGATTTTAATGAACGTTTTACTGTACCTTAATCGAAAGATTATTATTGAGAATTGTAAGTATTGTGCCATAAATCGACAATACACATATCAAGTAATGTTTGGTAACACAATCAATAATATATATTATATAAACGACTCAACTGATTTTAATGAACGTTTTACTGTACCTTAATCGAAAGATTATTATTGAGAATTGTAAGTATTGTGCCATAAATCGACAATACACATATCAAGTAATGTTTGGTAACACAATCAATAATATATATTATATAAACGACTGAACTGATTTTAATGAACGTTTTACTGTACCTTAATCGAAAGATTATTATTGAGAATTGTAAGAATTGCGTCATAAATTGACAATATACATATCAAGTAATGTTTGGTAACACAATCAATAATATATATTATATAAACGACTGAACTGATTTTAATGAACGTTTTACTGTACCTTAATCGAAAGATTATTATTGAGAATTGTAAGAATTGCGTCATAAATTGACAATACACATATCAAGTAATGTTTGGTAACACAATCAATAATATATATTATATAAACGACTGAACTGATTTTAATGAACGTTTTACTGTACCTTAATCGAAAGATTATTATTGAGAATTGTAAGTATTGTGCCATAAATCGACAATACACATATCAAGTAATGTTTGGTAACACAATCAATAATATATATTATATAAACGACTGAACTGATTTTAATGAACGTTTTACTGTACCTTAATCGAAAGATTATTATTGAGAATTGTAAGAATTGCGTCATAAATTGACAATACACATATCAAGTAATTTTTGGTAACACAATCAATAATATATATTATATAAACGACTGAACTGATTTTAATGAACGTTTTACTGTACCTTAATCGAAAGATTATTATTGAGAATTATAAGAATTGCGTCATAAATTGACAATACACATATCAAGTAATGTTTGGTAACACAATCAATAATATATATTATATAAACGACTGAACTGATTTTAATGAACGTTTTACTGTACCTTAATCGAAAGATTATTATTGAGAATTGTAAGAATTGCGTCATAAATTGACAATACACATATCAAGTAATGTTTGGTAACACAATCAATAATATATATTATATAAACGACTGAACTGATTTTAATGAACGTTTTACTGTACCTTAATCGAAAGATTATTAGTGAGAATTGTAAGAATTGCGTCATAAATTGACAATACACATATCAAGTAATGTTTGGTAACACAATCAATAATATATATTATATAAACGACTGAACTGATTTTAATGAACGTTTTACTGTACCTTAATCGAAAGATTATTATTGAGAATTGTAAGTATTGTGCCATAAATCGACAATACGCATATCAAGTAATGTCTGGTAACACAATCGACAATTTAATATCTTATAAACTACTGAACCGATTTTGATGAAGTTTTACTGTACCTCAATTGAAAGATTATTATTATTGACAATTGTAAGAATTGCGCCATAAATCGACAATATGCATATCAAGTAATGTCTGATAACACAATAAACAATTTATATCATACAAACTACTCAACTGATTTTGATAAAAGTTTTACTGTACCTTAATTGAAAGGTTCTAAAGCCAATAAATAAATTTGCAATCCGAATATTAGTTTCAGAGAAATACATGGACAAAAATACATACACACACTTATGAAATTGTGTACATTTGTTTAGAAGGCCTAAGAATAGAATAAAATATATACGAATAATTTGCAGTTCTAATAATGTTACATACACGCAGATGGATTTGATAACCTCCTTCTTTTTTGAAGTCAGTTAAAAGCACCCCTACAATTGAAATTAGGTTCTGGGTATTCTGATAAAGGTCAGTATATAAAAAGGAATGCCCACACCCCATACAATGTCATCGAAATCAATACCATCAATTAACGAAAAAAATTACTAATTCTGACTTACCAGTAGACTGCGTACCAAATCCTCCAAAACCCGTATTAGTAGTAGAGGTGGTAGCCCCAAATGCAGGAGCTGCCGTTGCTGCGGTGCCGAAACCACCGAAACCAGTTGTAGCTGTACTGGCAGCAGTATTACTTCCAAAAGAGAAGTTACTACCAAACGCCGCTGAAGAAAATATACATATGGTTAACTTTATAAAGAAATTTTGCTAGAAATTTAACTCTAACATTAAAAAAAAAAACTTTCATCAATTCATTTTAAAGGAAGTTCTTGAGAAAGATGTAGTTGAACTGAACCGACGAAGCTAAATGGTACATAAACGTATTAATACACCTGTGTATAAAAACTTTAAAAAACATACAAATTTAAGTTTATTCACAATTAAATGAAACTACGTGATGTAATATTATTTCTACTTTCTTTAATTTCTTTACCACGACCTAGGTTTCGTTGTATTACAACATCTTCAGGTGGGATATTAGCAAAGATTCATGTCATATCATATCTTTGCTAATATCCCACCTGAAGATGTTGTAATACAACGAAACCTAGATCGTGGTAAAGAAATTAAAGAAAGTAGAAATAATACTACATCATGTAGTTTCATTTAATTGTGAATAATGAATTTCTACAAAATTAACGCCAAATATATTCAATATTAAGTTTATTCATCAAAATTTATTTTGTCACCTTAAAAGTAATCCCCATTGTTTGCAATACAACGCTGGACCCACTCTTCCATACACTTCTCATAGGCCGAAAGTGGTATGGCCTCTAAATTCCACTGGGAATTCCGTTTGACGTCTTCAATCAATCGATTCAATCATTCATTCAATTCAATCGATCAATCTATGTCTTCAATCGATGCTTTCTTTACAAGAAATAACACTCCTTCCGAAACAGTCTTGCAATGGCGCATTTCATGCGCAAAGCATTGGTTAAAATTCCACAAATTGTCATTTTATCCCATATGCTTAAGCAAAATTTTAAGTGTTTACTGAAGCGATTTTTGTGAAAAATTACCGACAAACAAGCAGACAGACGTGTGAATGATTTTATAAGAATTCTGATCCTTCATTTGAGGAAATATAAGTGTTTTTATAAGATTCTGTTTCCCTAAAAGTAATCATTTGTATACTGTGTAATATACTACAATCAATTTCAAGAGAGTGTTTGTAAACAAAGCAAAATGACAGTTCATGTATTGTAAACCTTTTTCTTGTAATATATAATAGGGATTTATTTGGTGTTACACTGTATAAATGATGTTTAATTTATTTTGTTGAAAATTATTCGTACACATTTACGTTGTATAATATGATGCCAAAATGAATATAAGTAATGCGAAACATTGACATTAAAGTTTTTTCTAATATTATTTTTTTTTAAATAAATGTGTCTAACATCATAAATAATTATCGAAAATATAGAATCAAATAACAGCAGAAACTATTATTAAAAACACTGGCATTGCAAAACAATATTAAAACTTGTTTTTTTAAATTTTTTTTCTCTCTTCTTATGCCAAATACCCTGTATACATACAAGTATATTTGTTATATAGAATCAACTTTCTTTTTTTACTTTTTCTACTTCGCATCATGCTAGAAAGACAGTTGAGTATCATCTATGGCAAATGAAACTGATTTACTGTAGTTATTTCACTTCAACACATTGTAAAATAAATGATGTGTAATAAATAAAATATAAGATATGAACTTCATACTTGTCGGTATATTAATTACTTTTCCAAAATATTTTATACCTCTGAGTTTTATGATTACTCTTAGGGTTGTCTGTTCATTTTCCTCCTCTAAATTTTACAATTCATATTAGTGTAATATTAATATTTCTAAACTTATTTAACATGAAAGTTTATTAAGTTGATATTATTATAGTAGTACATGGTTTAATAATATCATAGTTGAAATGCATAGTTTTCATGAATAGTTGTCAACTGATTGAATTTATATTTATGGCAACAATATTTTAAATGTCAAATTAGTTTGTTTACAAACATTCTCTTTTAAAATAGAATAGAGTTTAAGAATAATATTCAAATGTGGCAAAATACAAAAAAATTATAACAATACACAATGGTAAAAAACTTGGACAGAATGTACTACATTTAGGACATTAAATTACGGTAACAATACAATCTCGAAGAGTTGGGCCTTAGGAAGTTAAGCCTTACAATGTCTCAGCACAATACCTTAATCATGTGAGAAAATAACGATCAGCCACCAAACTACGTAGTAGCAGAAATTACCACAGGCTTTGAAGACTCAATTAAAATATTTAGTTTTGTTTCTCGTCCTATTTTTCATTTTTGAGTTGCTCGTTATAGGACTTTTCCAAGCAATGTAAGTTATAACTTTCATTAACATGTATTAACATCAAAACGCTGATTAATAAAATAAATACTTTCTTTTGCTACATTTGCTTGTAGCTCGTGTTCCACCAGACCAGTGAGGATACATAAAAATAGTTTTAAATATTAACTGTATCAACAAGAAGCGATGTCGTCAGAAAAAATTTCAAAATTTACAGATTATTGAAGAAATTTACGAAGAGATGGTATATAATAAATTTTATTTTGCACTGCTGCATGTAATTTTTAATCAATCTTGCAAAGTATTTATTCTAACAATATTATTGCTCGGTACTATAATATGACTAAGTACCTTTATTCCATAGAACCCTTATCTATTCACAAGTGCGAAAATATTAAATTGAAACAGTTTTAGATTCTTGTAGATTATAGATATATTTAGATAAGTCAGAAGAAAATATGATAAGGTATATCGATAAAACAGCACTCTTTGCTAAGTTCCAAATGTGTCAATAGCAAAAATAACAATTACGGCTAGAATATGATAAAAGGCAACTTTATAATTTTCTCCCATTACTTTAGCTGTGTTTTTTTACAGGTTGTTAGTTAATCGGTAGGGCAAGACTTTTAAAAATTTCTCTCGAAAGTATAAAACATTTTATGATTTGGACCTTTACTATGGCAAAAATTAACTTGTTTTGAGCAACAAAATATTTTTATTTTTTCAACATTTTCTCATCGATAAATGTATTTAAATGTTTCATTATCATAATATAACAGATTTTTCTAAGATATAATAATTGTATCACTCAATATTCATAAGCTAATAGTATTTTTGGTGTATCGCAACGAATATTGCTTTAACAATGTCACACAGTGCATGGTGTGCGTGTACTGCAATGCACATAACCCTTGCATTAATATTGAATGCAAGGGTTCTCAGGAATCAATAAAAGCCAGCTCGCTATACTAATTTATAAATAGGCTGCATAATATAAAATTTAAAAAAAATTTTATCTACTTTATTAGCAATCACGATTCACACAAATGTGCATGTGGTGACACTTTCGAGGAATAATTGGCTTATGTATTCAAATCAAATCAGTTGAAAAAAAAATCGCTGATGTAAATTATCCAGAATAATATCACTTCGTAGGTAGGTATGATTCACACAAATGTGCATGTGGTGACACTTTAGAGGAGAAATTGGCTCATGTATTCAAATCAAATCACTTGAAAGGAAATTGTTGATGCGAGTTAATAAAAGTTCAAAAAAATATTACTTCCTAAGAACAAACTGTAATAAATGTTAGTATCTGAACTTTTTCAGATATTTCGAACCCGCAGTTGAAAAATGAGAGGCGGGGACATATAACCAGTCATTTCGTAGTTTAATATTGAAAACAATATTTAAAAATAAAAAATGGTAAACAAAACTTCAATTTCATTTCAAAAGGCCCATCCGAAATATGATTTAATCAGTGTTGCATAGCCTTTTTTCCACACTTGACATTGGCAAAGGTTCTCTCTGGAGAGAACGAACGCTATATAACCAAAGATAAGATAAGGCCCATCCAATGATAATAAACTCAATTTGATGCAGAGAATACAAAATTTCAGCCTGTTTAGATGTACGAGTCGATATACCTTACAAAATTGTTTGAAGTAAAAACTTCTTTAGGCGTGCCATGCGCACTTTTTCTGAGTAGTGAACGAAACTGAGTTGTCAAGCTGGTTCGGTGATGCTGAATCGTGTAACCTCGGCTCCCATCGGCATTGGCCAAGCGAATTCACTGCTAACACGGAGTGCATTGTTTCAAAAATTACGTTTTATTTTTGATCATTGTTTAATATTTTATTTTCAGATATTTAATTAAATTTGAATCTAAAATATGTATAATATATTTCAGTTTCCATAAACCCATTGTTTCATTCTTAAAATACGATAGCAATGAAGAAGTCCAATCAGAGCAAAATTCCACTCAATAATTAATCAACACATATAATTACATATTTTTGTAATTAATATCACTTCACAAGTATAGAAATGAAAATAAATAATTGCATTTTAAATTTGTTACTGATCCGCCGAAATAATATCCATCATATAACATCAGTGTAATTGTTATTATATATATACTAGCGTGACCTGTGGGAAGTCTTCGCATTATTTATTCCATTATGAAGCTCAGATGACAGATAAAACAAATATTTTACTAAAATTGACATATAGAGGCGCAAGTATCAAAAGCATTGAGCTAAAACGCCACTTTGTTTATACGTGAGTGGATTTGAAATTAAACAAAAATTTTACCTGTCAATCATGAGCCGTTAGATGGCAGCATTGCTGTTTTGTGTATATAATTTTAATAATTAATTAATTTGCAAAAACAATAGCAATAATAAATTTTTTAGTTGTGGATGCCGGTAGAGCAAGCAATTATCTATAAAATGATATATAATTTATGTGGATTAGTTGTGAGGTTTTTTCTAAAAAGGGAGTGTAACATCTTAACCTTAGCGTATTAATATATATGATGATGATGATGATTTTAATATTAGATAAGTTTTCATTTCATAAGCATATACCAGTGGTTTTGTGGAACTCTAAGGCTGTAACGAACAGATGGACAATACACGGACTTGATGAAGTTATAAGCATAAATTATTTTTTTCAGGAACCCTAAAAATCAATAAAAATAAAGAAAAAATTTCATTTTCAGAATTTTGAGGCTAAAAAGTAAAAATCAAAATGCTTAAGAACGAGTATATGGTATACTTTTTAAACATTTTTTGACAAGTGCCTTTTAAATAATCAGACCTTTGTAGGCGAATGCAGCTGTGCATACTCCGTTACTATTTAGCAGGCCCAAAAACAAAATTTTACTTACCACACCTATAGGGTTGAAAATTAACTTTTTAAAGTTAAAAAAGTTGCTCCGCTTACTGGAGAAATGAAATACATACATACACCAAGCAAAATTGACAACATAAATGAAATAAAATATTCCGAATCGGACATCAATTATACTGGCACTAATAGTTATGTACATTTTTATATAGTAATTTAATGATTATATAGTAAATTTTTATGGTCTCGTTATCTAGGGGATGAGCAATTAAGATGCAGCGCAGCAATTAAGACACCATACAAATTTCACATACCTTCTCCCCCTCCCTCCTCCTTTTGAATTGTACTTAAAACATCCCCAGATAATGAACGCACTTAGAATAAATGAATTATCGTTGCTTCAGTAATTTATCTGTCAATAGACCGACAAACAGAAATGGTATTAAAGTATGCAAAAATTGATCTCTTATCTTCAATTTTGGAAAAAATTTTTTACCATATTCTTTTTTGCTTTTTTGCTGATTCAAACTTTATCAATCGCTTTCATCTCTAGAGTAATAAAAATTTAATTAACATGAGTACAGTTATTGATCAGTTAGTGAAACTAATGATTGGTAATCTTATTTTCAACAGATATATGCATTGCGTACAAGGCTCTAAGCACAGGAAGTTGGGAGTAAATATATCAAAAAATTTGACCCAAATAAAGTAAGTGTTGGCTAAATAAAATGATGCAAAAATTAAAAACCCTTTAATTTAAAAAATATTTTAAAATGCAAAAAAATTAAATAACATTTGTTGTAGTTCCCAAAATATTTCATGTATTCTTTTTGTTTACAGTTTCATGTATTCTTTTTGTTTACAGTTTCATGTATTCTTTTTGTTTACAGTTTCATGTATTCTTTTTGTTTAACAATTTTCTGAAATTGATAACTTTTTACTTTTTTACATCGACGAAGAAACCAATTTGAAAAAGTCTACAACAGGACTATGGAACAATATCACGTGTATATTTGTATAATTTTAAAATCTTTTGTTAACGCATGATATATCTGATTAATATAATAAATGTTTGATTATTTTATCTACAAAGCTGAAATATTGTTAATATAAATCTAAAAAATTCTCTAAAAACCATGTCATTACATTCAATCTATTAGCAATAATTTACATGACCTAAAAATAATCATTTATAGTATAAACCTAAAAAAATTTCTCAAAAAAAACATGTTATTATATATTTTCCATAAAATAAAACTCATATTTTAAAATATTCTATTTATATATCCAAATTCAAATGTTTGCATTGATCAGATATTTATAGCGAATTTGGAAGTGAACTAAAAACGAATATGAAAGTGAACAATTAACAAAAAATAACAATAACAAGGAATAACCAGAACAGTCACAATGAGTACAGAATATAACTAAATTAAATATTGTGAGTGGGCTGTAAACTACCCAATACAACAAAACTCAGGTAACATTATGTTGTAAGTCAAACAAAAAATAGGTTAAAATGAATAGTCATGCCAAGTCAACACATTACATTATACTTGGGTCATATGAGTATTTCGAGATACTGAGTACAATGAGTATGAGTATTATAAAATATCGGTGTAACATATATCGGTGACAAAATACTCAACGAGTATGGGCGGCATAATTCCGTTGTGAGAGGGCCATATTACAAATCGCTATATACTTACGGTCGCAGGAGGCATGCAACAAATTTTAATTACTACTTATTATGAAGAGTTTAATCCTTTATTTTTTGCAACTAAAATTGGCGGGAATTCCTATAATTACTAAATGAGACGTTTTTAACAACATACTGTTTCATATTCCTTCACACTGCCATATTCATGGCTCCAGTCTTAGGACTGGTAACTAAATGATTCATTTGGAATAATCATTTAGATATTGTATTTAAAAAAATGAATAACGTTGTTACAATAATTATCTTCAATTTAAAAAAATGAATCATGTTATTAAACATTTTTTTTTTATTTTTGCCATCTTCATTTTAGCTTAATTGTTTTTGTAATAATGTAACAAGATGTTCGGAACAAACAACTTGTTCTGTATTAATTATTTTCACAGTTAAATGTTTTTCATACTCGTATTACATACTTTAAAAGTATTCCGATTAACGAGTATTTAAGTATTCAGTTTGTCCCTTATCTCATATACGTTTTAACCATGAAGGAGCGAGAAAACCTAAGTACGATATGCGTGAGTGAAACAGCTTTAGCTAGCTAGACAAGGGTAAGGTTATGCCGCAGCCCAACCATAAAGTAACCGTCGCACAAACGTCCAGTCGGCCATACTATACAACGATACAAGTATTTACGATACCAAGTATTTTGTATTTTACATACCAAGTACGTAATTCGATCTGAGATATCGAGTATTTTTACCGGTGACAATAAATACGCCTAACCTCTACATTACATGCCAGTTATTTTATCACTAGCCATACCCAATAGCAAGCTAATATTTTCTGTCAAATATTTTTAAATTACTTATGATTTCTTAGTAATTAAATATAATTTTCACATGTTAACACTTATCAATGCAACATAACCACTTTTGACTATTTATTAGTAAACCTAAGACATCACATCAAAGTCTCTAACTGTACCACATGAATTGCGAGTTACCTCTTCATCCATCCGTGACATGTTAAGCAATATTAAAGTATAATCTAACTGACAAAATAAGTGAATGTTGGTATGTGTAAGCAATGTATTAAGTAGTAGTATATAAAGTAGTCCGACGAATATTTTAAGCAAGTAGAAATGCTAGGTGCAATTCTTTTCTTATGTGCAGAGATATACCCAATTGTCCCCGAAATTAAAGCTGCCTGAAACGTACATATCTATGTACGCTAGAATCTATAAAACTTTAAATAGGGAAATTGAAATAGGGAATAAACTCACATAGAAGTAAAAAGACTGACAAGTCGTAACACTTATAACACCAATTCGCTACAAAAATGACCTAATTATAGATTAACTAAATAGTATATATGATATCACGGCGTGTACTTGCTAAATATAACAGAGAAACCGCACAATTAAAATTTAGGTTTCCACACTAGGCTCCGCACTAGCCAAATAGTTTCATAGCCCAATAGATATGCTGCTCAGCAATGATTATCAACAGACAGATTTAATTATCGCTTGTGCCGTAAGTTTTTTCACATTTTTTTATCTTTATTTCTTTGGCTGGTTTCAATATTTTTCCAAAAAATTTTAAATGAAATTTCAAAATAATAAGTCAAGTAAATAAACATGTAGATTTTTGGTAACACCGAAAAATTACTAATACTCTTTTAAATGTAATATTTTTGTTATTAATAAAAAATACAAAAACATCACGTCGCACGTGGAAATGCAAGTTGTGCAATCAAAATCGTAGCTGAGCAGGCAACATCAGCAGTCAATCAGTTGTGGCAAATTTTTGGGGACTTTGATACACACCCTAAAACCTTAATTAGTACATTTCAAATGCAAATTTTTCTGTTATTTTTTAGAAGTAAACTGTATGATATTACGAATAAGTTACTTTCATAAAGTAAAAGTTACTTTCATCTATAATTATGAAAAATGTCTGATGCAAAAAATGTCATGCTATCCCCTCTTGAATTTGCTTCTAATTTACTGGGAGCTATTGAATAAACACAAATAAAAGAAGGGCTTTAAAAATATGTAATTTGTTATATTATACATAACCTAAAAAAAGAGTTTATGGCAATTTCTATGTTTTACGTATAAAATTCGTCGAAACTAGACCATTATCATTTGTTTATATATAAATTTAAAGTCTTAAAATCTTAATTTTTTAATCAATTGTGTGAAACCCGGGCGTTTTTCATGGGGCAGTAAAATCATGACAGGGTGTAAACAATATCTTTTTATCAACATATATATCTTACCCTCTTGTCACCTACTAAGCAATTGGCCACAACTACAATATTATTAAATATAATTAATTTCTAAGGAGAAAATATATATAATGCCACAAAACTGTAACTATAAAAGTAAACATAACCTAACTTACACTTTATATCCTTAATTCCTAAAATTCGTAAAATATACTTGAATATGCCGGTAAACAAGAAATGTAATTGAATTTTGTCATTATTATGGTTTAAACATTATTAATATACCAAATACTTACGTTTCGCGGCGGCGCCAAATCCCAAATTTGACGTTTGAGTTCCGAAATTAAACGCCATTTCAAGCTTTAAGACAAATATTGTTTAAGTCCACACAGTTCACACATTAATCCCACCACATTTAACGAAAACTTTAAAAAATTTAAATAAGCAAAAGTTATATTGTGAGTCAACACATTAATAAACGTCTTTTTTCATAATGGATGTTGTCTTTGCATGCTACATCTTGCCCACCAACGAACCTTGACTTGTCAATGGTTCAATAATTAGAACGTGTTTATACAGAACAGAAACGGTTTATTCTCTAAATTAGAATTTATTGGTAATGGTATCTATACCTACACACCTTTTACTCGTAATAATATCATGTTACACAAAAAAATCTTCATAATTAGCAAACAATTAATTGTGTATAAATCAATAAAGTCTAAATAAATAGATGATTATTTGACGCATAAAAAGTTGCCCCAAATATTTAATGTATGAGAAAAGGCATATATTTTTAAAGAAGTAGAAGTACAGAAGTAGCTGTACTGTTGACACGACTTATCTTGAATATCACTTTAAAGGCTAATGACGTGTCTAACGTATCGTTATTGATACAAATGGTTTTACAAAAATTAATTTTTCTATTTTTTTTTTAATTCACGAAACTTTTAATACATTACATTTTAGATATTCTAGTAGGCCACGTGCAATTTTATTTAATAAAAAAATAATTTCAAAAGTACTTTATACAGCTGTCAAATGTTAAATTTCAAACATGTTCATATTTTTACCTTTTATTGGTTTCGAGTGATTAACGTCTAACAATTTTCATTATATTTATATATATGATAAATGAATGAAAAACTATATAAATAATTCCCAACGAAAATATAATTGAACAAAAACATTTTGTTAGTTCAATTGTAAATAAAATAAACCGTGAGCAGTCTTTGTAGCCATACTTTGGAATTATTAAAAATGTTTTGTATGATCTAGCTTTATTTTCAGTAATAAAGAAAAACAATGAAAAATTGAGTTTAATAGTGTTCATTTGTTAATCGTATAATAAAAATAAATGTAATTAAAGACATATTCGTCGCCACAATTAAACAAATACTTTTCATATCTTAGGTTATATAATAGTGTAATCTAACCTATTCTGAAGTTGCATGTTTTTAAGTTCCTCTCAGTATTATTACTGAGCCAAGAGAACAAAAATATATTTTTATAATTTATTAATTAATTATAATGAAAATGAATCTTATAATATAAACAAACATTTTTTTACGATCTAAATATTTTTCTTTTGATTGTATATTTTGTAATGCCAAACTAGTTATACTCGTTTATATTTAAGTTACGCAATTGGAAAAAGTTAAGTCACTTCTAAGTATTTTATTTTGCTTCGTTGTAACATAAGTTTCACCAAACGAGTTTTCAATTACTGACAACCCCACGAAACTATCAAAAAAGCCTGGAGGAAATATTATGTATGAAAAATTGAAATTGCTTATAGAAATACGATCTAAAAAGAGCTCATGTATGCAATCGCAATAACCATCCACAAATTGAATTTAAGGATGTCGTCATGAACTTAATTAAACAACGCAACACGAACATAATTAGTTCAGTTGTACAAACAATCTACACAAAGAATTGAAAAAAAAACGTGTTTTCATTAAATTTGTTTATTTTCAACTTTTATCATAATCAATTTATCACATCACCATATATTTTTTTACAAAACGGTATGTAGTTAAATCCGGAGTATGGAAATGATTTTTTTTACCTGGTACCATTTAGAAAATTCCAGACGAAAATAAACGCGTGTCAACAACACGCCTTTTTATAATTTTTACAAAAAGACTTAAAGTATGTTGAAATTAAAAACGTAAAATCAAAGATAATTACGGAGAATTTACACTCTTCGCCTCCCGGAGAACCCGTTATTTCTTTCCCCCAGGAGGCTGGAGCGGTTGGCCGCGTTCTTTACCCCGCAGTTTTATTCCAATCGCTCTCTCGATTTTACCAATTACCAAGTTGTTGGGGATACCTCGACCTGCTTCATAATCGTTCACGATTTGCGGTTTCTCACAAATCTTCGTCGCCAAATCTTTTTGACTCATGCCTTTCGCCTGTCGTCCTTGCATGATAAGTTTACCAAGATCTAACGATACTTTCTCATGTCTTAGTTCTTCAGTTTCTCGGTCGAGTTTTGCTGTATTTTTTGTTGTAATATGCTGCTTGTTTGTTCCAGCGCCATATTTTTGTTGAGTATCGACGGGAACACCTTGACGTCGAGCAGCATTCACAGCTTGCTCTGTTTTCATAGCGGAAGCTTTAGGTGGCCTTTTACGAAGTATCGTGACAGTATCCCAGTCAGACATTTTTTTATTTCAAACTTTTTATTAATATTACAAATAAGCTATGTTTTGACACAGCTGACCAATTTAATCTTCACTACAGCACGGATAATAAATAGGCGGTTCGATCAGACGGAAGACGAAATAGTTACCATATAAAAAAATGTATACTTGTTCACATCGAGGTCATTGATATTATATTTTAATCCTGAACGTTATTTTTCCTGTAAATGGCTTCATTCATTTTGTCAAAATGGATACTTTTTAAATTATCTATAAAAAATATTTTATTTTATTTGAAAAATAGATTTTACCTACATCATATTATTAACCTATAATATAATTTAGAGATTAAATAGAAATGAAATTATTTCCGAAATATACTTCATTTTATTTGTTTATATTGATAAATTTAAATTTATTACATTTTCAATGGCAGTTCTTTAATAATGACAAAGACACAATATAAATTACTGAAAAGAGATATGTAAGTGTGAACTACTTACTGTAGCAGTAAAATAAATAATAGTCGAACAAGATTCAATTAAATGGATAAAATTATTTAACATGTTACCCTCAATTTATACATTATTTTGAATCATCAGCATAAAATTGTTTTCCTTGCTGTGCTGATCGTCACAAGAATTAAATTATGTCACGCATTGGAAGTGTGATTCTATTAAGTAAAATATTATGAATACACATGCCATATTTTCCATTATTAACGGGAACATCTTATTAACATTTGCACGATATTACAAATATCTTGTTGACGATCACCTTCGTAAACTAACAGATTAAAAATGAAACCGTGCAGTATACAAATATCATTAGCATTATTATAATTCCAAAATGTGTATACTCATTTACGAAAAGAAGCAAATTCTTTTAGACACTTATAGTTTATTCCTACGAGTAAGAAATATTTAAAGAGTTAAAATACATTTCCTTACTCGTATGTTTATTCTAATAACAAACACTTGGAACATATTTACTAAAAATAAATATAATCTAAGTTTTGGTTTAGTCAGATAATAAATAAATTAAAATTCAATAGAATTCATTATAAACTATATTAAAAGTAATGAATCCTTAAGAGTCCTCGAGTATTCTTAAATTGTTTTATTTACAATATAAAGAATATTTAAACCTTTGAAAGAACCGATGCGACTGAGCCACAGAGCACAGTTCATGGGAAACACCGACTTTGAAAGATGTAAAGCAATTTTTTCTAAGCGACTATCCTTGGCTCTTGCTTATTGCAAATTTAAGATGACTGGAAATTTAAATCTTACTTTTTTAAATGCAATAATGTTGTCTGCCAAAATAAATTTTATTACCGACATAAGAATTTTTTTAACTAAGTTTACACCAGTTAAATTTACAGTGTAATGAATTAATATATAGAATAAAGTTGCTACACTTCTAATAAGGATGATATTACATCCCAATTAAAATTTGTGATTTGGAAGTCTACTTATTTCAATACTGTTTAAAGATATTTTAAGAAAATTTGAATTCGTTAAAAGTCATATGAAAAAAAACTGGGTCTGCGCTTTTATATATCACTTTGATATTAGGAATTCGTTTAAGTACAGTAAAATTAATTTTTAAACATCTTCGGTTTTATGGTTTTTAATATAGTTTCATTACTTATTCAAAACAAATATGAATCATAACCACGCGAACTATTGTTCTAAGCTATTGTATTTAATTTCTTTGTGACTAGCATATCGATGCATCCAAACATTGCAATTATGGCAATGCTTTACAAATTATTCACTAATATTTATTTTAGACATTATTTACGAAATTTATAACAAGCAAACTTAATAGCATCGTATCTATTCTGTGCCTAATAGGTTTATTTACGATAGTAAAATAAATAAGTGCCAAACAGTTGTTTTTGTTTTAATGTAAAAATGTTGCAATATAACGGTAAAGGTAACCAATATAAAAGGTTTACAAATTATGCATTTAAAAAAGTATATGCACATATATGTCAAAATAATATGAATAGAATCGAGGTTCATTATTTATAATTGTATTTCCATCTTGGAAGTTTAAAAAAAAGAAACTTCCTGCAATGCTACAATGTTTGATAAATCAAATGATGTATTATTCATCCAACTCAGAGTATTTCCTCGAACTGATGCGGTATAAAACTAGATAGATGGATGGGCAGCATATGTACGTATACTATAAAAATCCATATCTATTTTGTAATAAATACATCCTTAATACCTATTAATACTTACATTAAAAAAGAACAAAGCTGTCAAAATAGACAGATGTCATATATATTAAATTTTAGGTTAACAATAAACATTGTTTAATGTTTGTGTGGTTATAATTATAATCATAAAAGCAAAAACAAACTTAAAAATTTGTTTTATGCCTCATAATGAACGAGGTCTGCGATGATATTGAATCAGAAACGGAAGAAGATGTCTATGTATATGTGGATTTCGGCAAAGAAGTTGAAAATATTGCGCAGTTTCGTTCGATTCATGTGATCGGCGTAGATGATCAAAATCCTGTAATACAATTGGACGATAAATTTTATCAAGGTTGTGAAGCATATTAAAAAAATATAATCGAATTGAATATTGAGAAACCCTAAAGAAATACTTTTCGGTTGAAAGAATATGGATTCTTTCAATATGGATTAACGATTTAAATTTGACGTTCCTGATGTAACACAGTGAAAGAAATATAAATATTATAGATAGTAATTGATGTAACGCAGTGAAAGAAATATAAATATTATAGATAGTAAATGGCTGAGACGAGAGCATAAAACACAAATCATAAATAAACAAAACAAATGTGTGTTAAAAAATACCACATTATGTCTACCAACCTATGGTATACACTTCAAGAATTAATTAATAGTGTATAACATTTCCTTTTACTTAACAAAACCATATACTTTATACCATTTTTCCTCATTAAAATTATGGTATACCTTAAAAAAGTAGTTATCGTTTTGAATTATTTAATTATACTCTTATCCATCATAATCCTTTTTAATTGCAAGACACACTTTAATTGATTCGTACTCTCAGTCACATATTCAGCCCTAGGTTCTATTATGTTACTTTATGAATAACATAAACGCTATGGAGTTATTAGTCGCTAAGCAAACGTCCGCATTCTGTATCATTATGAAACCTTTATTTTGACAGCTACATACTTTACAAAGACACCTTCTATTTCACTTTACTTAAAGGTAGATAAAACAATAGACGTTACAGTTGACTTAATAAGGTTGTTTAAATATTTCTTTTGATAACGTAGTAAATTTAGCCTTACTAACAGAATTAATTGGGCAAACTAAAAAGTAAAACCACTAATTTTTATAGTTACTTTATAAAAACTATGTTATGTATTAAATTAGATACCAACAAATATTGCTACATTATATTAAAATTTCAGCTTGTGACAGTTATATCTCATTTGCAGAAACGCCAATAAAGTCCATATTTGATCCATATAGGTAATACTTTTGTAACAAATAATACTTTTGTAAAATATTTTCGACTATCTAAAGAAATAACAAAATTCATAATTGACAATTTGAGATTGATGTTGAAAATGACACGACAATTAAACTTGACGTGCAACAAAACAAAATAACATAAAAATGCATCTCCTGTCATTAATAAATAAAGTACATAATTGTCATCGTCGACGAAGTAGTTCCTTTCTTGCGTTAACGAAGAATAGAGGTTAAGGTAAAGCGAATGCATTATAGCGAGTCAATTTTTAAAGCAAACATTAAGATAACTGCTATTGACGTGCATTAGCTAAAGTATATGTTAAGTAAAGTGAATGGTACAACATAGGGCTGAATATCTACACATTTTTTGACTCAGTTAAATGAACTCTTTGTTAGTAATGTTATATTTTGTCATTTTCATACATATATTTCCTTTTCTGTTTTTCTGTTTATAAAATTCACCATAAAACAATAAACTCCTATATGTTTATTATATTCTCAACTAAAAGTGTGGTACTTTCACTTATAACTCATCCAATCAGCAGAAAATCTGGGTTGAGTGTTAAACTGATTGGTTTTGTAATTGGGATATGAAAATGTTCAATATGTGCGAAATATTTAAATTGATGGTAGTGTAGGAATATTGGGACATTTGATTTAATTTGATTAACACCCCTAAAAGTCAACATATTGCGCAAAACCATTAATAACATACTTTTTCACATTTAAACACTTGTGTCTGCGTTATCAGCACTTGTGTGAAACTGAATCTCGGCATAATTACCAAAATTCTAGGTACTGTATAACAGTTTGTCATTAAATTCATATATTGATAAGATCTAATTATGCCAAGTGGCATTTTTAACAGTAGCACTTCCACTTCATACGTGATTGTATGTAAAAAAATTATGGCTAAACAAAACGCTCCAGTCGATACAGCACCAAAAAAATAAATTACACAGACATGGTTTGTGGCACTTGCATTTCTAAAACAAATTGTAAATAATTTTAAATAAAATTAGTTTTTTTTTTAATTTAAAATACTATACTATGATTTCATTACATTGTATCTTTTTCTTAAAATGAGATTATATTAAACTTTGAGTACAGCCGGTTTAAATATTGATTAGAAAAATGAGTTATAGTATAAGACCATAACTAAATCTAAAGAAAAAATATTGAAAATAGCCTTCTGTTCAAAATTGAAACCAACAAAAAAGAAACTAGTTTATTTTAGCACTTTTATTTAACCAAATCTTGACTCAGACCAAATTATGTCTTGCAGAGTCATCAATGCAGTTTCGTACGAGGAATTATTTTCAGAATCATTCAGTTTTCGTTATGTTATTAATATTTTTGTTTTATTAATAAGGTTTTCAATTTGTTGTGTAAATAAGTAAATCCTGTGTCAGTCAATTCCATTAAACGTTTTTCTCAATACTCCTTAAAATTTGAGTAACAGAAATGAAATATAGATATTTCTCAATAAAACCTCACTTACAGGCAGACATGAACGACCTCTTGGAACCTACATGTTTTTCGAAGCAGATCCCGATCCTCAATGCGACGATCCAGTATTTGATGTTTTTCCAGAGAAAAATCTTAAATACATGTGTAAGACAAGGCGGTTGATAAATATGGAGCGCATTTTCTTGGATCCTATCACAGGCATGAGTAAGTTACTTTCAATCAACTTATCCTGATACATAGGGTTTTATAACTCATTGTAAGAGTTGCAATATATGGCATATTTAGATTTTAAACTGAATACCGAATATTCATTCGCAAGGACTCTAGCTGAATAGCCGAATATTCAGCAAAAGTATTTGGTACATATATGCATATCTGAAACTAATCCACATGTCCGTACAAAGCAGTTCTGTGAAGAGGATAATGCATCAGATCAGGGTTAAAGTAATGTTTTTAATATTTAATGAGGATAAACATTTTTTATAAGGAGAAAAAGTGTGTTTAGTACATTTTATTCAAAGGCATTATTATGATATAAAATAGGCAGTGAAGAATACGAGCCGATGTAAATACTAACATTGAAGCAAACAGGTCACGACAAAGAACACCACTGCAATCAGACTTGATACGTCACACACACATAAATAGAATTGGAAATCCATTTGCTTGCTAGACAGTAAATAGAGTATAGTCTTCCCAACATCTGGTAAAGCTCGCAGTTAAATATTTATCCGTAAGTTAAATATTTCCATTTTACAACCACTGACTTCTGTTATATTAGTAATCTGGTCTGGCTATAACATAGAAAATGGGAGTTATTTTTTGTGCCTATTTCGAGCGCTGCCATAAACGTCCCAGGTACTAAATTTGACATTTAATTAGAGATGCTTAATATTTTCCTTTGTATCAATATATTGTATAAAAGTATATAAAAGTGTATATTGTAAAAAAGTAGATACTTGATAATAGTGTATCACAATATTTTTACACATTCGTATTCTTGAATGTGTCAATATTATATATATTATTATTGTTACATCACTAGTCTGTGTATTAGACTGTGGGTTATAAGTTTATTTTTTTCTTAAACAAAAGTGGTAAAAAATGTCAATCACCTTCGATTACGAAAAATTTACAGAAGATCTTAGTCGCTGTCGGCGTAAGCAATAACTTTGTTCTGGCATATACATAAAAGAAACTTATGTCAAGTCGACTAAAATAGTCCAGGAATTTATAAAAATGAGAAGGTTTGGAAAGTTCAGATCTCTGCTATTCCCTATATACTATTTTATTTATTATTTTGATAGCTCAGCTGAAATGTTTTAGTTAGTAATCGTATTCTTGGTGATTTTTTATTCTGAGTTTTAGCCGAGTCTAGAAATATATGGCTCTATTTTGATACAGAAACACATAACAGACTACTTACTCTCTTTGACTTAACATTATCTCATATCTTTTCAATCGTGGCCCACTATCTAACCTGAGGAATTTGGCCAGTTTCTACTTTTTATATGAAGCGACTGCTATCTGACCTTTGCAACCTGGACCCAGTTTGGGTAAAATTCCTTAGAACAATTCTTATCTAACAATAACAGCCGTGACCAACAGTTTAATGTGCCTTCTGAAGTACATAGGAGTTCATAAGTATATTATAAAGATATGTGATGTCACCCATCCATTCACTGACCGGTGCATACGTTGCTTAACCTCATTTATCGAGTGAAATCAATGAGTATAGCTCTCTAAAAAAGTTAAGGAACAATCTCTAATTATCTTATTACATATAATTGTTTGTATGACTTGACCGATTGAGGTTATATTCACACAATTATATGTTTGTCAAGACAATGGTTCATATGCTAGGATTTAATAGAGGATGCTGTAGTCAAGTTATTAACAAATTCTTTATTTATATTTATTTTCAGTTTTACTTAGACGTTAACTAGTTTGCTTGGGCAAAAAAGGGAGCTTGACTCCTTTTTGGTTTAATTGCTTTTTTATGTAATATTATTTTACGTTTAATTTATTAACAATATTGTCAAAAGTTTTGTTATTTATTAGTTAGTAATAGTACTACAGAACTATATTTCCGAATCTTGTAATATAAAAACGCTTGTAACAAACAATTCTATAATAATTAGCTATATGCATCTTGAACTTTTATGTAGTTTCATTCTTTCAAATGTTATTTTCATGTAGACATAACGGTTTAGTTTGTTTCTTTCGAAACTATTACTAAAAGCTGATTTTGCAACTGAAAACTGATTATGATAGACAATCTGTTTTAATTAGCAATATATATTGCTGATAATATATTTACTTCTTTATAGATTTTCACATTTTCTGCAATATCTACATACATTATATTAACATAGATAATGGTTTCTATGTATAACTCAAACATCCATCTGAGGTATTTTCGTTTATTCATATTATCTTATTTTATATATATTTTCGTATAGTTCGTTTACTTAATTTGTTACTTTACTTTTACTAACATGTTCTAAAGAGTTATTATAAACATAAGGCGACCAACGGTCTCGAATTCTGCATGACAGTCCCATAATAACAATTGTTATCCCACATTTTATCTTACAATATGGTGTAAAATTACACCTAAATGCCGCAAGTAGCAACAAAGACACATTTAAACAAATTGGTGACATAGAAGCATAGCTGCCAAAAGCCAAAACATTATGAACTTTATTTATCATATGTCAAGCAAGCCTAAGTTTTCAGTCGATGGAATGCACTTTTAGATTAAACCAATAAGTTTTGTAAAAGAAATTTTCTTGGGGCAGCTGAGTGATCTAAAAATATGATTGTATCGTACTCTTCATGTAATCTTTAATAGAACTGAATTATCTACTATTTATTTGTAAATTTTAACACAAAATAGAAACTTTATGTGTAACATGTTTACTTTATTTAACAGTTATGAAAATTTTTATGATATTCAAAGCTCAGACTTTGAAAATGCCATACTGGTGAATAACACTATTTTAAAGATAAATAATGTCTTCTAGTAAATAGTATTTTCTCTTCACCGATTCACGCTGTTTCCTGAAACCCAAGACCTCCTGAAATTCCTTCCTGAAACGTGACTTTCCAAAAGTTAGCTGCATTGTATACACCCCACAGTTACTACAATGTTATGGGGACACTACGAGTTATGCAATGGTGAAAGTTTCATATCCATTAAGACATACCGTTTTTTCATGTAAAGAACAAGCAAAATTTTTTTCTATGTAAAATTAGTAGGATAAAGGTGTCAAATGGGCAAACTATAGTGACAGTTGCTACAATTAATGTCCTAAAAAAAGAAGATTGTACTGCTAGTCCATTATAAGGCGAAGTAATTATTTTTGGAACACTGAATTGCAGACTGCATTCTGTTGCATTTAAAATGCATTGCTTAATTTTTAATTTACAAATTTTACAGCAACCCAAGCGGAGCAAGATAGACTGAAGTTGCCTCAAGATGATGATATTATGATAGAGGAGTTCACGTCGTTTGAGCATGCTGTCAAAAGGCTGGCCGATGAATGCGAAGCCAGGATGAACACAGTAGAAAATATAGAAGAACTGATTAAGATGCCTGATATTCCAGATGCGACTCCGCCCGGACATCAGGATTCACCTATTACTCCCAATAACTCAAACGTCGAAAACGAATAGCGATTCCTTTCCAGCTTCGCTTCTGAAATGCTGCATATTTGGGAAACCTCTGTTTATAACGTTGTTTACCAACCAGATAGGGTAAACACCGGAAATACACTTTCTACTATAAAATGCTGTTGCAAATTTTTTACTTCTTACGTTGACTTCATTCAGTCAAATTACACTAACTTCTTGGTGAATAAATTCAATTTTATAATTTCTTCCTAGAATGTTACAAATGAATCCCTAGTAATCGCACTACAATATCTGTCCATCTACGATTATATAAGAAAGTCTCGGTTCATATTAAACAAGTCAGACTTTAAATTAGCAAGTTGCATGTAATAATTATAATTTCACCAAAAATTCAAAATCATGTTAAAATTTTAATACACTGATGACTCATTATTTTTGCAAGTTTCCAATATGATTTAAATGCTGTAAAGGTGTTCCAAGTGATATAAAAAATATTTTTTATCTAGGTTTATGGACTTGTATGTTGACTTAAAAAAATATCCGACATATAAATGTCTGTGGCTATATGTAGAGGTTTGAATATCATTCACAAACATCTTTTCTAAAAATGGTTTTGATATCTTAAGTGCTTTAATGTATATAATTGGTGAAACCTTTCCCCAAAGTAAGGTTCCTGCTGGTAATAATGAGCTGAGGAAGATTTGAAGTACATTTTTAAAATATTGCAAATAACTACAACTACAAATAACTAGCCACTTAAATGTGAACTTAAAATGGCCACTTCGATCATAAATGAAAACGAGATTAAACATTTTTAAAACAAATAAAAATAGACCTTATTAAACTTTGAGAGTAATAAGGCATATATCTATTTATAGGTACAAGTTATAGTTTTCACAATAGAACCTTTTAACCTTTACACCTTTTTTTAACCTTTGATTTTGTCTCACTTAACACTATCTGAGCACCCATAGATGTAAAGATGACATGATACTGATAAACTGATACACTCTTCGTGATGTTGCTTTCCGCGTCCAGCAAGCTGTCTAATATGTGGCCACCCTATCCATCTCATATTTATAAAAATATTATTCCATTTTTATGTCCATAGTATAATTCCTTTTAATTTCCTCTTTAATTTACAAGCTTTTTATTAAATTTTTAGCCTTATAAATCGTTGGTCTGAATTTATGAAAAAAGATCTATCTTTTAGTTAAGAGGTGATCGCACCATCATCGCCTTTGTCGACCCATGGAGTCAAAGTTTTTTCCAATATCTGATATTAGTGGATCTAAATGTTTCCTGCGAATGTTGATACTAATTAATCCTATTTTGTTTAACTGAAAGAATAATACAGTAATCCTATTTCAGCAAATCTGTTTTCTTCATACTAGATCAATTAGTTGTTCTTTAGTTCCTCAAACTGCCGTGTTTTTCTGGGATTTAGTATCAACCTACAGGTCCATACATCTCAAACTACTACTATGAGGTCTTTTTCCGTCTGTAATGATCTTTTGGAATACATCAGTCGCGGAAAATAAAATACAGTCATTTCTCAGACACATATTGAATTTAACACAACATTTAAAAGGTAATTCACATGCAAGGAAACGACACTTAGAGTATGCATACATAATATTGCAGCTTAATGTCTACC
This sequence comes from Druceiella hillmani, assembly GCA_039881145.1. Lineage (NCBI taxonomy): Eukaryota > Metazoa > Arthropoda > Insecta > Lepidoptera > Hepialidae > Druceiella > Druceiella hillmani. The sequence goes on along the minus strand of JAYKKI010000067.1, from coordinate 3,531,082 downwards.
GACTCCACTAGTGCGTGTTCAGCTGTATGTTCTATCCTTTTCTCTATTAGTGTGTTTTTAACTCACAATTTTTGGATAAACAACAGTCGACCAGAGTCATCGGATTTTTTGTGAGATGTATGTAATATAGTATTAAATATCATATGTTCTATTTCCTCCGATTACTGTCAGACCAATTATTTTTAGTCGCCTATGTGTCACATAAGATTTATGGTTTATTTTTATAGGCCTTAATAAGTGTTGATCAGTAAATTTTACCAAAAATCCTAAAAAAACTCTTTGGAACAACTAATGAAACAACTTAAATCATAAAAAGCGTGACTTAAGGAAGGTATGGAGTACAAACTTGTTAATGACAACTGAAATGGCCCACAAGAAATATTTTCAAAATATTGGTTGTATTTATGAAGGCATGCTAGGAAAAGGCAATACATACAGTTTTCGCACCTTGAACTCAAACTGCCTTAAGATAATTAAAAAAAGTATATTTAGGAAGGTATGTTTTAAACCCATGTTTCTCACAAATTATATAATGATGTATGACATGAATTAAATGCTTTCTATTAGGGATATTTTTTGGATTTTTTTGTAAAAATAAATATGGAAAATTTTTTTGTACATTGATGTTTATTTATAAAGCTTCTGTTGTGGAAATTGTTTTGAAAAACAAAAGAAGTAAATATACCAAAATTTAAAACAAGAAACAAAGTTTTTTCAGTAATTATTATAAAATGCCTCAGGTGTCTATGTAGGTGATATAGCAGTAAGCAGATATCAATAAGCTCAGATAATTACAAAATTAGTTCGGATCGACTATAGGTCAAAAATTATTTTCTCAATATAAATATTGAAAATTCCCTCGTCAGAATACAAGTTTCAGCCAAAAAATATTAAACATTTTTAGGGACAAAAACAAAAAAAAACTCGTTAATTAATGTCATAGACTAACTCATAGAGTTGTCTATGGCATTTTTAAACAAGTTTTAATTTTATAAATTAGAGGTCTTTATGGTTAAAAGTGCAATGAAAAATTCCTATTCATTTCTGCTGTTTCATTTATTTTCTTAGCTTTTCCTGTGACTTGCAAAATATACTGCCACTTTCCCATCAGGAGACAGAGTGAAACAAAAACAACCTGTCAAAATCAGAAGAGACGTAGTGTAATGAAATATAACAAAATTTAATCTTAAACATTTAAATAGTGAAGCAATATTACTAAACTATTAGTAATATTGCTTGATGCCCGATCAAACAGACAAAAATTCTGCTTCGATTTCAGATTATTTTCCGATTATTGATTATTTTCCAAAAAAATATCTTCAATAAATATAGTGTAAACCATAGACTTATATTACTTCGTAAGCATAGGCCCATAGCAACCGAAAAATGTCCCACTAGAAACAGTGCTATATAACTGTATTAGCAGCATTTCGTTTCAGTTGACATTTCGATTCTCATGAGTAAGTTTATCCTGAAAACAATCAAAAAATGCCAGATTATGTAGTAAAAATATGTTTAAATTACAGTTCTAGAATTATAAAAAAGGTTGATATATGTTACCTTCGGTTAATAATCGTTTCTTATACATATTTTTGGCTATTTATTGAAAAAATAGTTTTATTTTCATGAACTATATTAATTCCAACGTTGTGACCTTATGAGGATGTATTTTCACACATTATTTAAATTTTTCTTTGCTTTACTTTTTGAAAATATACTGATGAGTACGGTGTCAGAAAAACAGGAAACCTTCGGAACAGAAAAATTAGTGGGTATATGGCCATCTGTCTGTCACGTCAATAACTCAAACATTTCTAAACCAATCAAATTAAAACTGGAAATGTAAGTATAAAATGTTCATAGGTTTGAGTCGTTTAGTATAAATAGTGGAAAAAATATATCGCAGACTATTTAAGGAAATTTCAATATATATATATATATGTGTGTGCGTTTGCATGTGCATGCCCCTGCGCGTGTGTGTGTGCGTGTCCGTAAGTATGCGTGTGCGTGCGTGCTCGAAGAGCATTATTTTGAAACCATTGTTTTTCATCAGAAAAGAGAATCAACAAATCTTCTAGATAATCCACAAATCTGCCTTCCAAATAATAATTATCTATATATATAATAATATTGTAACAGAGTGAATTATGTACATGAAAAATATTTTAAAAAGAGTGATATAGAAGAAGAAAAAGGAAGAGCATATAGAGTGATAATAAAAAGCAGAAAATCATTTTTTAGAATTTTTGTGTGTCTGTTATTTTGTGCGTCAATCACGCGAAATCTACTGAACGGATTTTGATTTGGTATGGTAATAATTTATACTCAAGAGCAACATATGAGAAAAAAAAAGAAATTCTAATAGCTTTTTTCTTTCGAATTTCATGCAAACTAAGCCGTAGACACAGCTAGTTTGAAATATTTGCAAACCACTCGACATTGTCTTGTGGCTCTCTAAAACCAATTTAAATTTATTGTGTCAAATGTTTGGTTTATTTATAAAGCAGGGAAAGCAATAAACAATTTTTAAAGGTAAATAAAACAGGAAAGCATAACATAATTGAAGATGATTTAATAATAATCGATATAACATGAATTGTATTGTGACAGAGTTGTCGAAAATTCACATTTTCCTATGTGGCCAGTAAGAATTTAAATGTGATCGTTAATGAGTTGGCATCTTTCTATATAACTTGCACATTTCCAATTTTGCACTAAAGCAATAAACAAATATTTAATACTAAAATAATTTAAAATTCGAGAACAGGGCAAATGATTATCGAAAACATGCTGTAGATAAACCTACCTGTTTGTAGACGGAGAGTATTATAACATTATAATTTATAAACATTATAAGATAAGTTTTACGTTTTTAAATCTTAATCTTTTCGTTTCTTAAGCGCTGGTGAAGTATATATCGGTGTTTGCATAATTGTCTTACCTACGCCGACAACTATAAGTACGTAACCTCCCTATACAGGGAATTAATTAAAACTGATTGGCACAGTATGAAATGGATATAATTAAACCACCTTAATTTCCAATAATTCCTGACATATCTATGTAGTATAATGCCGTTGTATCTCCATATTTTAATTGAGTTTTGTAATATAAAGGTAATTTTTTTTATTACATTACATAAATTCCAAGCTATTTAAGCATTGTCATATCATTTTACATGCGTACAAATTGATAACTATTGTTCTTTAATTTAGTTAACAAATAATAAAATATGATAACGCCACGGCAACATTACATCTATGGTCGCATACAGTCGGCCATGTGACCGACGAAGTAGTTTTGTTTAATTGCAATAGATGGCGCACATAATTGGTGTTGCCATTTTCGATTTGGTTTTTGTTCCCTTGGCCATATCTTGATATTTAGATCAATGGTGTAGACACACTTCTTTTTATTCTATTTAAAATTTTATAATAGAGTACTTATAATACAGATGTGACGGCTCTGGGTCAACTACAAATTCTTGTTACACCTTTGAATGTAACAAGAGTTTGGGTTTGTGTAGAAAATTATGTATCTGTTTTAATAGTCCCTAACAACAGCCACTTTGCTAAGATTAATATAGCTAAACAAAAGAATTATCATCTCAGTCAAGTTCTGTAGTAGCGAATATTTTTTTCACTTAAATCAGTAAAATCTGTCCAGTTATGCACTGAATAAATGAACAATTTATTTTTATATACCTTTTGCTATATTAAGCTATAACAAATTTTTTTTCACTGTTTGAATAAAATTTATTACTTTTTTACTACAACGTCATTCATTGATATCAAATGTTTCTTAACAAATTTGATTGTAATTAAAATTTTTTCTTAAAGATTTTTCATTATCCTATTCATCAACATCTTCCTTTTCATAACACAAAAATAGATTTTTTAAAATTACATTTCATAAAAATTAAATTTAAAATAAATTAAATTTATAGTGAATGAAACTTGAAATTTGCAATTATTTCAGAATCAAAAGCATTTTGTTTAAAATCATCCAACGCATTGGTCAACTAATATATTTGATTGACCAATGCATTGGTCACTAAATACTTTACTAGTCATGGGTCAACTAATGTATTTATGTACAAATATTGACATATTACTAGGATTCCATAATCATTTAATTATGGAATCCTTATAATTTCATCATATCCATGATCTATCCATTTACTACTGTTCAGTTTTGTAAAACCCAACGCCTGTTCGAGGATATGGATGCATTCCCTTCTGAGCATATGAATAAACCATTTCCATTTGTGGGATTTTATTTGGTGCTCATTTCGAACTTCCTTGCATGGTTTTGGGAAGTCATCATTAGATATCTCCACTAGCCAAAATATTCTGAGAATATATGTAAGACTTATAGTTACCTTATGAGGTCTTTTGTTGCTATCCATGTTTGGCACCAATTTAGCAGTACAGTTTTGATATAGAACCGTAATATATTGAGATTCAACCTCCATATAGATTTCCACAATTACTACATGAAGTGGAGTTACGTGAAGGTCGTCTAGAACGAGATGATGAAAGAAACTCCCACTTCGTTGGCAAACTACGACACTTATTAGAAAACTTGATTAATTATTACAGCAATTTTTACTACAAAACTTCGGAGTAAACTCACGAAAGTGCCACTTGACATATCCTCTAATCTAAAAATTTATTTATATTCGCATCAGCTTTATAACATTATTAAAGTTCAACAAACAAGCAAATTACCATTGTATATTTTGACTTGCAGTGAAAGATAAATTTTTTGTTTGGACTCTTTCAATTTGAAGTTTTTCCAGAGTAAATAATTTTTCTAAAATCTGAATTACATTTCCAATCAATTCAAGACCCTCGGCTTGTTTTACGATGTTCTCGGTTTAGAATCCTTGTCTTCAGCCATATTTTGGTTACATTTCTATGAAGCCTAGTGTAAGATCATCATCATGCAATTCGAAGAACTTGTTGACATCTTTGTTTATTTCCAAATTTATGTTAAAATGCAGATTAATAGATGAGAGTTTTGTGTAATGTGTTTGTATATAAAACAGATCAAGGTTGGATGTATGATATACGCTAGGAGAGGGTGGAAAGTCAAAAATAAAATAAGTGCCATGTTTTACAAAAGTTCTCTACTTTTAATGCATTCTAATTTAACTTAACCATGATCTATAAAGAAGACAAAAAGAAAAAATTACTTTTTTCTTTTTTTTGTCAAAATTACATTTATTATCTTTTTATGTACATTTTTGCGAACTTCAGGATTCTAGCTGCATTCAAGGTACAAATTGAAAACAGCCTCCTACTCCTGACTACTGACTGTACTAGATTGAATTGTACTAGATTTCAGAGTCTAGCTTGTGATTAGCCTGAAATGCACAGTTGCCCACATTTTACAGAGAATCAATAGATTTTTTCCTAGATAAATATCAAATAGAACTTGCAATAAGTTATTAAGTAATACATGTCACAAGCGGCCTATAAAGTAATGATATATATATCAACACAACACATTTCAATAAGTATATCTACGGCTAGACACTTAATATTTTCAACAGGGTTTCAACTCAAATATTCAACATGTTGAAGTTGCATATCGAGTTGATGCATGACTTTAAAATTATAATTCTGAAAATACGACCACCATCGAGCAACTCTTAGTAATATATCTTTATTGCAGTTGCACAGATTGCACTACAATGTGTAACTACTATAAACTTTCTCCTGGTAGATATACGCCATATTCTCAAAGCAGAAATTGCAATTGAATTGATGATTTAAAAACGTTTGCTATTGTTAGTAAACGTTTCTAAATCATACAAATGGTACTTTTCCTTAACAGCTGCTGTTTTTCGACTATAATGTGCGATATGTGATTATGCGCATTAACATTGCTTCTAAACCTACAGAGCTTGCATCAGTATGTACTTCAGTTGATAAATTTGGATCATAGATTGCCAATACCGGTCGACTAGATAAAATATTTTTAATTTCTTAAACGACCTACGCATATTTATTTCTTCAAATGCATTGTACATGATTTTTAAGTAGATTAGTAAGCACATCATAATAGATTAGTAATGCACATCTTAGTATAGATTAGTGCAACTTTTTAAGCATAATTCTTGATAAATTCACAGAAATACCTAGTTAGCCCCAAAAATTCTCGTACCTTTGTTTGATGTAATGTTTGGTACCGCAGCTTCTAAAACAGCCCTTATCTTTTCTTGTCCTGTTCTTACCCCTTTTGTATTAAAAAATTTTCATAACTTGCTTTTTATTGCTTTATCCAATTTCCTTGATACCTCCATGAAAATTACAGTAAATTAAACCAAATGTAGTATTTAATTGAAATATTACTAAATAATAAATGTATATTTGTAGCAATCACTGAATAATATAATACCTTGTAAATTTTTGTACCCTAACCCTGTATAACTAAAAGTAAATATATTTTATTATTAACGGTTAACAAGTACTGTAGTTATTTATCAATACCTAAGTGTTGACTCAGGCGCCACTCAAATGTTTACATTAACAAACTCCCAAACACTTATTAATAGTTAATAGTACTTTGTCACTCTTGTAATGTATTTTAACAACAACAAAACTTCACTGTTAAAGTACCATATAGATTTATTTCAAACAATAATAAAAGCAGGAGAAGTCATTTGAAATCCAATCCATCAGGCTCTAGCCCACCTCCATTTACCATTGGGCTCTGCTGTGTCTTTGAAACAATAGGACTTTCCTTGGTGAAAAATATCTATAGACATTAGAGTAGAAGCGTGCGATTTTTTTTGCTCCTTGCCTACAGACTTCCAGCAGTGCCTCTCTATCTATATATCTCATATAATGCTATGTTCTCCACCCTAGTTTTTGTCTCGCTCTCTCTTTTCCCCTCTCTCTCTCTAACCTGGCTCCTAGATAGGTTTGTACGCTGCACGCATTGCGTCTTATATTTATGTTAAATAAAGGTACATAATATGAAACAAAACAAAAAAAGATATAATTACAATATAAAGTATTAATTAGTATAAATCAGTTTTTTTGTGTAAGTTGTACTCTTCGGGTCGTCTGGTTTCGAGCAATGGACCTCAGCCAGTTTCGAGGCGACGTGCCATTACGGTTGTGTCAGGTTACCAACAACGTTTTAAAGTATATTTGAAATCAGGATCTTCATATAGGGGCGTCCAATTGGTTTCCTTGTAGCAAAGATTTAGGCCTGTCATATTTATCTTTCTTACCAAAAAAATACATTACAAACCAACAGGCTGCGAGAACAGCAGCCTTTTAAAATATAATTTTCTATAATTTTAAATGAAATATTCTATATGAAAAAAATTACACATTTTAAATGTCTGATCTACAGAATGAATACCCTTTGGATGCGGATCTTTAAACCCTTTTTATTTACATGCACCGCCAATTATGTATTATTACATGGAATATATAAATGTGATATTTATAAGGCATTTGTGTAAGAAAAGTTGTAATTTTATTGAATATTTTAATTTTAATTTTTTTGAGTGTTGAATGTTAACCAATAATATTAATTAAACTTTGCGTGACATTGACGGATATATTTTTAAATTTGTTAATAAATGCAATCATTAAATTAAAGAAAAAGAAAAACCATTGTAGCAAATGTGTCGCTAATGTCTATACAGAACTGCATAACTATTACATCGCTTTTATTTTCTCAAAAATGTCCAAAAGAAATTGAAAAAAATTTAATAAAGCAGATCAAACTTAGAGCACATTGAGTTAATGTCCAATGATTCTTTTCGCCTCTTGTAGAAGTATGTTGTATAAAGAAAATGAATGTCTTTATTTTTTTATGATAATTTTTAATATTTTCTATACGAGAACAAAGCCACACAAAATAATATGATATTTAATTAAACTGAAAACTATAACGAGATAGTGCAGTCTAGCTAATAACTTATATATTATCATCATGAATTCCATTCGCTAACAAATCTATTAATTTGTCTTCGTAAAAATTTAATTTCAAACAATTTATTTTCCCGACTTTTATGAATCAATATGTTTGAAGATCACGCCCAGGCATACTAGCATACAAAACAACCTCTTTTAATAATTTAAAGTACCCTAATTCACCAGTAAACTGACTATTTATCGACTCGGAAAAGCTTTCCCAAGTCAACAAGGGTTTTGGTTTCATCATACCAAACTTTTGCGTTTTCACGCAACTTACATACCACAAAAAATAATTCACTTTTATCATCCCAATCATAAACAGTTGTACAATTATTAACCTTATCAAGCCAATCATTTACAGTAAAGTTACTTATCTCTGGACCGACTTTGGTAAGAATTGTTTATTTAAAAATTTCCTCGAACCTGATTGACTTATACTACTGCCAATTGAATAATTATTAATACGACTTCACTACTGAGATACCTGCAGCTCAATATGATTTATTATTACGCTAAATTCCTAGGTTCTCCATGAAGCGGTTTTTGATAAAAACAACTGTATGAGACGGATATACAAGTGATTTTATAGGATAAAACTCTAATAATATCACTTGCATGTTTTCTCCTTTTGAGGTATGGAACTCTAAAAATTATTTTACCAATGTTCCTATAGCAAACAAACATCTACATGTCACATGACAACTGAACCAAATCTCATACACTACATTTATCCACCCACGAAACGTAATTGGTTCAACTTCCTGTATTGCCATGTAATGTTATAAAATATATTAGGTTACACTAAAAGAAATATTGACAATCATTTTGTAAACAAAGAGGCCCTTTATTGATCCCTCTCTTGACAAATAAAATAAATTGTGTTGATATTGTAACATAATAACTGAACTTAACACTTTGAAGCTATCTCCAAGGTTTTGCCTCTATTTCCAATGTTTTGGAACATAATGATTCACTCAGGATTAAATATCCTTTACAAAGTAATTTGGTACTATTGCATTTCGTAATAATTGGTAAATTGTTGTAGTTCTAAAACTGATAGTAGTTGTAACTAGGGCCGACAATCGTTCCGGGTTTCACCCAGAGTCTCCGGTTTTTATCGATTATCTCCACACTCCAAGTTAATCTCGTAATTGTCCAGGTCATACCGAAAAATGCATAAGTTTATTAAACTACCCTCTGCAGTGAGTTTTTTCACCTGACTGAGACACAGTCGGCTTGTTTTTTTTTTCGATATAATTATTTCTGCAGTATACTGTTTTATTTGGAGATTTGGGAAACTATTTATTGCGTTTATTATCATGATAGATGGATTTGGCATCATTCAGAAAATAATTGTGTTCAAAATCTACTTTTAAGTAATTTATAATCAAAATTTCAAATGAATCTCAAAAAATGTGGTCTATTATTGTTAGGTATTTTTGTTCGTGAAAATGACAGTAAAAATTCAGAAGAAATACCAACAAAAACGTTTTGTAAACATTATATTATAGGTACGCAAACTCGACTAACCCAACATTGGTCGTCGGTAAACTACCGGGTACAATATGTCGGTAAACTACGGGGTATGTGATTAGGTATACCTAAAAATCATTCAAAAATATCAATAAATAAACACAGGTTCATGCATTGCATTGCTAGAAATGCTATAAAAATATTTCTAACAACAGTTTATTCTTTAAGAAATGCAGCAGAGATTTTTTAATGAATTTAAAAAAATTTACATCATGGACCAACTTGTTGTTGAAGTTTAGCCAAAGCTTTTAATAGATTATTATAATTTTGACCCCTTTGTGTTGTTATATTTTCAGCCATGCCGTCTTGGTATCTAAAATTTGCATGGGAATTTGTGGAGATTTGTACCAAAAACATTTGTCTTCAATTTTATTATATGTCTAAACAGCTTTTATAAAACTTTCTTTAAAAAAAGATTCTTCTAGATATATCGTTGCTAATAGCCCACCTGAAGATGTTGTAATACAACGAAACCTAGGTCGTGGTAAAGAACTTAAAGAAAGTAGAAATAATACTATATCACGTAGTTTCATTTAATTGTCAATAATGAATTTCTATAAAATTAACGCCAAATATATTTAATAATGTAGTGTATAAAAATAATAATAAATAAAAATAAGTTACTTGAATAAAAACGATGATTTCGATAAGTGTTTTCAAAATTTTATTGAACTGTTGAACTGTTTGGATTTGAAAACAATATCACAGATCAGCTTTACGATAAAGTTAACAATCTACAGTTATAAAGGTAGGTTTTTCAACATTTTCGTCTCATTTTTATGGGCTGAATTTCTAAAAGTCACCAGTTTTACTAAACTATCGAAAATAGTGGGAAAAATATTCTCTATCGCGAAAAGCGCTTATTTTGTTGAGCGAGTCTTTTCTTTGATGGGAAATTTGTGATCAGACAAACGAGCCTTTAATAAATTTTAATTGAACTGTGAAAATTTTATTATTTCAAAAAAACTATTGAAAAAAATTCACAAGAAAATGAAAAAGATAACTTTAAATGTTAATCAGTTTCCAGTAATGCGGAATATTTTCATTGATAATATACTAAAAATGATTAAAGCCACTTGTACAGAAGATTAATAATGCTACTACATTACTTGGTTGTTGAAGGTTAAACTTGATCAAATAATGAAATGCTCTAAAGTTCCTGCATTCCAAGTAAGCTGTTTAGACCTGGTTTTGTCTGGTTCTTGATTTGATTGATCCTAGATTTTAGATCTGGCAAAGGTTATGTCTCTAAAGTAAAGGATACTAGCCCTAGTTATGTCTCTAAAGTAAAGGATACTAGTTAGTGAGTTACAGCTTACTGTCAGAATTATTTGACATATTGTCAGTCACAATTTATGATCTGCCAAACATTCACATGAAAAGATTAAAAGGAGAATACTCTTTGTCCTATGAAAGTAATTAACCCATGTTTCTCATATTTAAATGGATACAATAATTATGTAAGACCCGTGAATGAAAGTTTTTGGTGATTCTATATTAAATGAGTTATGATCTCCCAAAACCCTTATGTAGCAGCAATGTTGTATCAGCTCTTGGTCTATGAAAGCAATAATATCATGTTCTAGAAGTGGGCGCTACAAACATTAAAGCAAATTTGAGTGACGCTGTAAATATTAATTTTAAATGTATTTTTGGAATGCAAGTCTTTGTTTATATAATAGAGTAAGAAATAGTAGAGATTCATTCAGTAGCTGGTTTTCATCATGTCAATTTCGCTTTAAAATGAAACGATCTTTAGACAACATGTAAGTTTATTTTCATATTATAAACAGATCTGAACCTCACTTTCGTTCTGGTCAAATCCATTTAATATCAAACTATACTTTTTCCAATATTTGATAAATATTAGATAAAATTTATTTTAACAAATACAATTTTATGTGTCTGTACAATGAAAATATTTGAAAAAAAATAATAAGATGAAGTATAAGTGATAGAATGCATGAAGATCACTTTTGAAATTATTATTTGTTTGTTTGGGCACACATCACGTATGAACTATTTACAAGTTCGGATGGGGTTTTTAGAAAGGCATAAGGGTAAATTTCAAGTAACATTTAGTTTTTATTTAACCATAATCAAAAGATATGCATATTCATTATTTTCCAATTTTATTTATATTGCAGTAGTATAACAAAGAAGTGCTTAGCTACTCGATACGTAGTAATACACAAATGTACAGTGAACCTATGTACATCAATAGATGACTTTACACGTGTTTTACATCACGCTATGAGTTTTCCATCTGAATATACATTGGTGAAATGATGTGCATATACTACTACATATAGACAGTATATAGACATAGATAGATAGTATATACTGATATAGATTATATATATACTACTACAGATATATATACATATATACTACATATAAATTACTCACAAAATAGTCTTATATCATTTTTCTCACGTTTTTAAATGAAAGAGTTATAAAAATAGGAATATAAAGGTAATGTTTATATTCTTATAATGAACCAAGGGTCATACTGTATGACTAGGAAGGGTGAAAAGATGAAAATTTTATTGAATGAGTATTTTCCAAAACCCCACTCGAAGTGAAGTGATATTAAATGGAGTGTTGAATTATATCAATAAAATTAGCTGTGCGCCACAGTTATATCCAAGTAGAATTTTTTTAATTTTGCTGCTACCCCCTTGGTCAAATGGTTCCACTCTGTTCGCCAATGTCGTTGGGGTTGGGAGTATATCAGCAGGAATAATAATTAAATAAGGCGGTTTCTCTGTCTTTTTTACATCTGTTACATTTTTTAATTTCCTCAAAGTAAGGGCTTTCTACTACAAAAAAAACTTTGAAATTGGACCTGCGGTACCAGAGATTAATGCCAACAAACAGACTTTTCCAATTTATACATTTACATAGACAAAAATGTTTGGTATATATAAGCCCAATAGTTACCGTAAGGACCCAATAGTCACTATAAAGATGTTTTTATGGATTCTTGAGTACAAAATAAGATGATTGTAATAATTTTTTTTTGTATCTCATTTTCTTCTCAAGTTACACTATTTCAAAGTTAATGCAAAGATTAAACATCCTTCAGTATTGCACCCACACCATGAACCACTCTGTTATAGAAGTGATACAATGCAATGGTGTGAACCCACTCCCTGTTATAGAAGTGATACGATGCAATGGTGCGAACCCTTTATTGTTCTTTGTTGTACTCTTCCTAAATGAAGGTCGTTTCTGCTTTGAAGCATTCTAGTGGTGTTAGCCACTAACTTTCTCTACACGGATTTGTCTTCTACATTCTTCATGGCGGCAGTCAATGCAAGGTCCATGAGGGTCTTAACTTGATCTGATCAGCGTATAGATGATTGATGACAAGAGCATTTTCCTTCAACCTTACCAACCGGTTTCTCCAGGCTCTCTGACTGTCTACAGGTTATGTGACCGACTTATTTGCAGTTTGCCAAGTCGGTCTATGATTGACCTATTAGTTCCCTTATAGGACTTTGAATATTTATCAACACAAGTATTATTTAGCAGAAAAATGTACTTTTCAGTGTTTTTCTTAAGTCTTTTTTAATCAAGGTTATATAGAAAGCAAGAAAAATTTTGGTATTGAAAAATTAATACTATGTGTTTGTAGTACCTACAGACCCAATAATCACCTAAAGAATGAATAAATGTTTCAATTTACAAGGATTCGATAAGCATTCCACAAGGACCAACAATTTACACTGCACATTTCCATTCAAGAAAATGGTAATATTGTAGAATTATCCCAGACCAGTGGAAATGAGAGATAGGAGAATTACCTATTTTGAAGATCTGTAATAGAGATGACACTAATTAGCAGACTGAACACATCAAATTAACAGACCAAATTTCTAAGCAGGTAGAAAATGTTTGTATTGGCTATGGACTACAACTTGGAAAATCTGTAATATAAATATAATTAAATAACTTATTTTATGATAAACAATGTATGTATAATTATACTTAATTACTAACTGCCCCACAGTTTCACTCGTGTGAAATTCAGAATAAATAAAGTTATTAGAATTTTTTTTTCTCTTGTATGTTGCACTTGGGTATACTATCACAATATCAAATTTCATCAAAATCCATCCGGTAGACTTTGCGTGATTGACGAACAAACATATAAACAGATCAAAATTTTAAATATAGGTTTTATCATTCTTTACGCTTCTTGCTTCTATTATCATTCTTTATGTTAAAGCAATCACTCTTGTTAAAATACTTTTCATTTGCAGAATTCACTGTGGTACAATTTTATTAATAGTATACATAACAAAAAACATTACAAATCAATAAATAGTATATGTATGCCATTTAGTATATAAAATCTTGTAAGACATTCACTCATGAAATTAAATTTAGAGCGACAAGTATACGAATAACGGAAAAACATTACTGGCTGCACCAAAATCATAAATGAAGCTAAATGTTAATAATTACAGGAGTATATCTCAATCTATGACAAAACGAAGACTTTTAAATAATAGAAAGCCATTTCAATAATAGAATAAAACTTATTGACTGCTAAAAACTGCAAACTCATCATATTAAGTCTTAAAATATAAGCATTATATGTATGAAGCTAGATGGACGGAATTTTGCAGAAATATTTTGTAATTAATTATAAATTGAGACAGGTTGTGATGATGAAATGGTATTTTCCCACATTATTCAAAAATAATATTTGGTTTCCTTTTAAGTTAAAATTTCATATAATACCATTCAATATGCTTCTACTATTCGAGTAGCAATAGGGAAGAGTAAACGTCGCCTCTGTGTAGAAAGCAAGCATTACTTGCTCACTGTTCTATCTACTCTACTATAAAATATTTCAGTAGATGTTTTACCGAAAGTATTTACTTAAATAGAAGAGTTAGAAGGATAGTTACTATTAACCCTGACTACTTTACTGTTCACTGTGCTGACATAAATGTACCTTTAAGTATAATTTACGTTAGAAGAATAATAGTACAGTCGTGAGCTCTCACTATGACTACCCTATTACTAGCATTGTGTAAATATTTTTGGGCTAGGATAAGTATAAGTACTAAAGATAGTAGCCGGCAAGTAAAGTAGAATAGTTCACTATACTATTTAGTTACGCCACGATAATCGCCACTTTACTTTACCAGAACTCTACCTGTGCAAATAGAGTAAATCACAAAACAGATTCGTATAGAATGACGACTATACCTTAGGTTGGTAGGTCATATTGGTATAAAACTTATGGTTGCCGTGCCTTGTGTGTTATTATTGCCCATAGGTGGCATAATGTCTTACCCTTTATTGCTCATAGACACGGCTTATCAAAGAAAAAAGTAATTTATATTTATTTTTATTAAAACCATTATAACAATAATATTTCGCATAATGTAAATGTTAGAATTACATTTTAAATATATAATTTTAAAATTACATTGTTATAAAAATATAATTACATCCGCGAATAATATGCGTCATTTTGAAACTAATAACACGTAGTAAACTAATAAACACTAATAAATGACAACACCATGGCTGAAATACTATTTTTTAAAGAACACACAATATCTAGAATCTTATATATGAGACGTTATTTAAAGTATATTTTTTCTGGTTAATAACGTATACAATAAAAGCTTTGAGCCTTTGTACGGTTTGTGCCTGTTTCTAGCTGAACACTTGTTCCATTGCAAATAAAATGGCCTGGACAGAATGCATTTCTGTTTATGCAGCACATGTGTCTATCGTCAGAGGTTGCTGTATGTATTTATGTTTAACGCCATCTAGAAAAAGAAATTTTGTCATCAAACTAAGTACTGGTGTGACCTAACCCTGGGGTTCTCTACTTTACCTATGCCCTGGGGTAAATATAATAAAATGAGAAATAAGGCACAATAACATGTTTATTAATTTTGTCATCAAACTAAGTACTAGTGTGACCTAACCCTAGAGTTCTCTACTTTACCTATGTCCTGGGGTAAATATAATAAAATGAGAAATAAGGCACAATAACATGTTTATTAATTTTGTCATCAAACTAAGTACTAGTGTGACCTAACCCTAGGGTTCTCTACTTTACCTATGTCCTGGGGTAAATATAATAAAATGAGAAATAAGGCACAATAACATGTTTATTAATTTTGTCATCAAACTAAGTACTAGTGTGACCTAACCCTAGGGTTCTCTACTTTACCTATGTCCTGGGGTAAATATAATAAAATGAGAAATAAGGCACAATAACATGTTTATTAATTTTGTCATCAAACTAAGTACTAGTGTGACCTAACCCTAGGGTTCTCTACTTTACCTATGCCCTGGGGTAAATATAATAAAATGAGAAATAAGGCACAATAACATGTTTATTGTGCCTTATTTCTCATTTTATATTTATATTTACCCCAGGGCATAGGCATAGGTTTCACCAAATTTTGACATTCTTGATTAATATTCTATTAATGTAATAATGCATAAAAATAAACTAGACAAAATCTGAAACTATAAATTAGAGGAACTGATAAATACGAGTATATAGAAAATAGGTACACATTATCATAACCCACGCTACTAACGTGTCTTTTTCTTATATTCATAGTGCAATGACATTCATTCTTGCTTCTACATTCTTTCTTCTTTTCATCCAATATCTAACCCTTAATCTTTTTTTCTAACGTCTTCTTTCTCTACCACTTCGCATACTTCATCTAATAAAAGAGTTGCAACTATTTTAAAATACTTTTTTGAGGTTTCTTGTGCAATTTTCATTGTAAACAAAATTAAACTGGACTTTACTCAATGCAATAGCTTGGCATAGACAGTCTCTCTGCCAATATGTGTATAGTGGCTTTTGAAAAAAATATGCTAGTGTATCCTACCAAACTATTCAACTAATGTAAGTTAAGGACTATAGATGTATCACAACAGTAAATGAAAATTACTTTTTTATTCTTTTTAAAAAATATCTAAAATAAGTGAGTCATCATTAAAAGGAAGTGCAAAGGCAATGCGACTTCATTTTATTTGAATATAAAATGTAACGTGCCTATATAGTCATTGCTTACATATACATACATTTAAGAGGTACATATACCAAAAAAAGGTGTTAACACAGATGGTAACACACTTCCTTTGCACTGCATATTTGCCATATTAATCCAATATTATCCAAGCGTATTATTTGACAAGCAACAAATATTCCGATCCGCAGTGTAACAATGTCTAAACTCGTATCAAAAGATTGCTTCCTAACAAATATTTGGCCAAATGGAAAAAAATCTTTATTTGATATAATAAGCACGTAAAGCTAACCAAAAGATTAATAACTAAAGTAAAAACTAGCAGTTAAGCTGTGAAAATTAAATGGACCTACTTGCTTAAGTTGGTTTTAAGAATAATTAGCATTCACCAGTATTTTCTTTTTCATGGTATTTTCTACTTCTTGATATACAAGAGATGGCTCTAATAGAACCTAACTTATTTATTTTTAATTAACTGAAAGGGCAAATATTTGTAAAAATGTAAAACCTAGTTTTAAAACAATTATTTGTCAAAAATTTCCTATACCGAAATATACACACGTTGCCAAGGAAAGTGCCAACATCGAGTAGCTGAAGTGTCGGATAGGAAAATATTTTTAATTAAGGGATAATAAGTTTTTCAGCTAGATAGAAGAAAATCGGTAATCATATTATAATGTACTTATGTAAATTTTCCATTCTTCTCAAAAAAAAATAT
Source organism: Druceiella hillmani (assembly GCA_039881145.1). Taxonomy (NCBI): domain Eukaryota; kingdom Metazoa; phylum Arthropoda; class Insecta; order Lepidoptera; family Hepialidae; genus Druceiella; species Druceiella hillmani. Next base: position 3,513,860 of record JAYKKI010000067.1, on the reverse strand, counting down.
TGTTATGATATATAGCTAGGATTGGATAAGCATAATCTGATAAACTTTGACAAATGTTAAATTATAATTATCATATAATAACAATTATTATAAATTACCTGTTGTTATAATCTACGAATTTCTAAATAAATTGTAAAGAACAATTTGGAATGTTTACAACAATTTTATTAATATAATAAGTGGAAACGTTTGTTTTAAAGAATGGTTTTGGTAGTATTATTATTGTTGATTGTAATAATTTACTTTTTTATGATTGTATATAAATGACTGATTATAAATAACTATTAATAAAATCCAATTTATATTTCATTCATATTATATGAGTATTTTTAAACTTAAAGTATCATTTGTTAGCATTTTTGGTGTTGATCGTGGCAACTGATATTTTATTAAAAACTTATTTCAAACATATAGCTAGCCTTTCTTTTAAACTCACAGCCCTTTTTCAATTTGTATCAAGTTTCTTTAATAAGGTATTTGACAATTCTTGAAAAAAATTTTAAAATTATTGGAAATATATCTGAGAAATCTACAAATGTGATCTTTTCTCCTAAAAATGTGTTTTAAACGACTTTTATTGGTATCCTGCAAAGCTTCGCCCCATGACACTAACGCCCAATGCACCTCAAAAGATCAGGACTTTCAGTCGGACTTACTGACAGTTAAAAATGTATTTATATTTCTCATTAACCGTCAGTCAAATCGGACTAAGAGTCTACTTTACCAATCGTGCCCGTTGCACGGTCTAATCACTAAAATATCCATACGAAATACGTTTTAAACTGCTAATATGTCCGACCGACAGTCCTGACCGTGTGTGGTGTAACGGGCGTAAGTCACGTGATTTGACATATGTAAATTTCAAGACATCACAATGCCCCAAATAAACAATGATTGAAAAGGGGAGTTCCTGTCTCTTTCACACTCCTTGTTCTGTACACAGAATAGATACAGTACAGAACGGACACAATCCATACTAGCCCATATAAAAAAAGAGTTGCACTTTTTCATACATGGCGAAACGCTGTCAAGGTAACTCCCTTTTCTCCTCGCCTCACCCCTCCTGACCAAAGATTTGTGTAATTATTATTAATGCCCATAGATGGCGTAATCTCTTACTCTTTATTGCTCATAGATGGCGTTATAAAAGAAAAAAGTAATTTTATTCATAAATTTATTTACTAAAATCTTAACAAAAATATTTCACAAAAGACAAATATTAAAATAACATTACTATACAATTTAATATATTTTAAATATCATTACTATGAAAATACAATTCAAGAAAATTGAAATAAATTCGAAAATACAAATGGCATCAGGCATCAGGCATCTACAGGTAGCACCACTCTGGTATTAACTAGGTGATAATTGCATAAATGAATGTGGGCAACTCATCAACATCTGAAAACAAGCAAAAACATACACAAAGGCAAACATGATTATAGCGATATCTATTGGTGGTTGAAGTACATTTTCAAACTTTTTTTAAAATCCCACACTTGGCCAATAACATGCGATATTTCCTGATTTGATATATTTCGAACACTAATTGAAACAACGGGAAGGTAGTGGGTATCTTTCATCGGGATTGGAAAGGAAGGGGAAGTGGTTAGATTAAGGAATTGAATTAAAATTTAGTGAAACAAAATACAATAACACTACATATAGACATTGGCATAGCCAGAATTTTTGTGGGGACGGCTAGCAGGAACCGGCGCAGCTAAAAAAAAATTATTTTGTTCATAATTATCTAATTTTTTAAATTTACATAGTATTAAAAAAACAATATCCCAAAATATTTGCTTTAATCATGGGTCAATATTAGTATTCAATAACTTTTCTATCAATATAACTTGAATTATTTTGGATAGTCTTTTTTCTGGAGACTGTGCCTCACTGCCAAACACTGGCTATGCCCATATATATAAAATAAAATAACTACATTTAAATTGAAAATGATCTAATTTGACCACTTGACAGCTTTGTGTATAATGGATACCGGAAACATTTTATTCTATTCTCAATTTTATCACACAAGGGCTCTATAATCTATAATTAGGTTCACATTGATGAAATATTTCAATTATGAACATGATATAATCAAATTATAATATTTCTGATTTTTTACTATATTTAAGACACTTTAAAGGACAACTAATTAACAACTTTACAAAATAATCAACTGTAGTTGCAACAACTGTATTCGTAAATAATTTCCGATTCTAATAATTATATTAAGAATTTAAAATTACCCACATGTGAGAACTCTGTTTTATCTCTGAGGCTGATTGGATGCGGACCTTATGAGCCATATTTCTACTGATGTTTCCCCTAAAGCTGTTAGAAGAGTCTGGAAAATAAAAAAAATTACTATTCAGAGGAGTTAATTAATAATTTGGAAGATAAATAACGGTAGGATAACATTAACATTTAAAGAATATTTTTAACAAGAGGAACTGAAATTATTACAAGTTACATAAGTTTCGTAATTTTTTATTTTCTTTCCCAAACGGTTTGCTTTCTTTAAGCATATTTAAATTTCTGAGGGACCAGTCAATCTTCATTTTAGTGTAATGTTTTATAACAATTCGGAATAATCTTCTGTAGAACATACTTGCCATTCATTACTATCTTTTTTTAAATAACAATATAATTTTCTTTTAAATTATCAATAAATATATATCTTCTAAAAACTAATTGAAATTTGGTTTCCCAATTTTTATTACATGAAGTGATATTATCTTCAACAAAAAATAAACTTTGTTCATCATTAAATCATCAATCGTAGTAAAATCCTTATAGTCTTTTGATGAATTATAATATAGGTTCTTGCAAATTTCTTTTTTTTAGAATCATATAGAGGGGAGGTTGCTGATTGTTTTTGAAAATAATTTTACAATTCATGTTCAAATAAAGTATATGATTCTTTTGATAAGATAAGTTTCAACGTTTATTTTATTTTATTAATTTGTATACTTTGCAAATTACTATACCGCATAGGTTTCCACAATCTTCTTAACTTCTGTCTGGGCTGCTGAATCTTCTTGCTCTGTTCATGAATCTTCCTTACAAGCTTGGACTTCCTCAGCTTTCCGCCTTTGCCGCTCTTCAACACTCCAGACTCCAAAGAAGTTCCTCTAAGTGTATGTCTACTTTAAATATAATAAAATTCACGAATGCATGTGATATTTCAAAATTATACATTCGTAACTGATGTTTATATGACATATTCAGTTGTACAAGCTAAAAATGAGTGTATAAGAATATTATAGTATATTCATGTAAATAACCTTAGACATTCTTCTACTGAAGCCGCTAAGGTTTTGCTGGTAGCTTCCTCTCGCAACTGTGCCTGAGCTCATACTTGGTTGTTCGCTGCTGCTCTGGTTTCTTCGGTCGGTTTTGGTAAACACTGGCTCGGTATGGCATCAAAGTATAATAATTTCCAGGGCTGGAAAGTTTTCATTAATAAAGTGTCTTACACAGACTCTATGTTTACGGCTGCGGAGGACATTCCAATTAACTGTTAAATTCTCCTTGCCGCATAATTTCAGTCACGCTTTTGCCCTGCAAAAAAACAAAACATTAAGTTAGGTATAATAATTTCATACAATCTTCCTTTTTCTTTCTTTCAATTGGAAGAAATCTTACGACAAACGACGTTTCGACTAAGTATAAATGCTGCTCACAACAATCCAAATTGAATTTTTTAGTATATAAATACTAAAAAATTCAATTTGGAAAACCAATTTACAACCGGTGAAGGCACCCAACAATGTCTGTGTAATTTCACGGAGTTTTCTGGCAAGAAAAAACTTCGTCACGGAACTGTAATTTGTGTGGTAATATTTTTAAAATCCATTTTTTTATGTCGTGAAACAGACTTTAAATATTATTAAACTGTTTTAAACATACTTAAAATTGAACTCACATTTTCCGCTATAATGGGGAATTCCCTATATACAAGAACTTAACTGCTTGTAAGTAGGGGAATAACCGTATGCTAAAACGAACTGCCAAATTAAACCAAGTGATTCAATGCAAGGTAGGAAAAAAAATGCGCAAGGGCAATCTTTGCAAGCATGCGGTTTGAATTTAGAAAACGATTGCTTCTCTCATAAGCAATTATACATCGCATATCCCAGAGTCGGTAAACCATCTGATTTGTATTCAGAAAAAGGACAAACAAAAAATGTAGTCAATCCACTTACTTATAATATTTTTTTCGTTGATTTTGAACACAGGCTTTAAACATTATTAAACTATTTTAAACATGTTTAAAACATAACTCACATTTCCTCTTCTTTGGGGATTACCCTATTTTCAAGAACTTAACTACGTGTCCATAGGGGAATAACCTCATAACAAAACTAACTGCCAAATTGGTACAGGTGATTCCCCTAAATTAATAATGTAGGAAAAAATTCCCGCAGCTTAATATTTTCTTTACAACTTAATCAGTATGTCGTGTTTGACGTAACGTAGAACTAAAAATAAAAAAGCAAATTTTTGTAAGAAAATATTTTAATTTAAGAAAGAAAATTCTGTCAACACGAGTATATTAAACAGAGTAGTAAAGAAATATATCTCAGTTATTAATACATCGATTGAAATTCAAAATATCGTACGACGACAGAAGCATCGAATATTCTAACAAAGTGCAATGAAATTGTTATTAGTTGTAAGTACCTCGGTTTAATTAATATAAAGTTATTCACTACTAGATTCTTCATTTTTATATTGTATACGATAATTCTTAGCATCTAAAGCTATTCGATTCCTCCTTTTTCTATTTTATATGATAATATAAAGCTATTCTATCATATAAAGCAATTCGATACTTCCTTTTTCTATTTTATATGATAATATAAAGCTATTCGATCATATAAAGCAATTCGATACTTCCTTTTTCTATTTTATACGATAATCCTTAGCATCAACGCATATATATTCGTGTATCGATATGTTGTATAGCCGTATAAATAATGTATTGATATTCTAAGGTTCGATACCGTTCGTCAACTTTTTAAGTAACCCTACTGAATACGTTGAATTCGGAGGAAGAACAAAGGTGTCTCGGAAAGTGAAAACGATTCGATAATTTATATAATTGAATTTCGTAACTGAAAATATGCGGGAGTTAAATTTTGGAAAAAAAATATCGATTTTAGGGCGGAAGAAAAATAAAATATGGGACTATTTTTTTAGCGCGTTAAGACAATCCGCCTAAAAAACTTTATTTTAAACATGGCAAACCTGCCTAGATAAAGTATTGAGCAGAAAATACTCCGGAAACAGTTTAATTCTTCCGGCAGAGTAAAGCAAAATCACAGAATTGTGATTTCATTTATAACAAAAATTTATTCAGTTCCAAAACTTATTAGGACCACCGGTTTTTAGTTTCAGAAATTCCAGATTATTCCTCTTCGGTTCTTTCTTTGATTAAAAGCTTGCAACAGTACCTGGCCTATATAACCAACAGACATGATGGAATCGATTCTTCGAATATCAGTACATTACTTACGCAAGTTATGCAATATATTAACAAATGAATTGATGTGCGCTGATGCTGAGAATTATTGAATAAAATAGAAAAACAATGAATTGAAAAATAAGTAATTTGTTATTAATTAAACCTGCTTGCGACTAGAAACCATTTCATTGAGCTATCTGTATTTATTTGGAACATTCCACGGTTCTATCTTCGTACGATATTTCGAGTTTCAATCGGTGTGATCTTAGAATAAAGAGTACTCCAGAAGGCGTGAACACGCGCAAAAGTGTGTCCAAAAAACTACGCATAAAATGCGTAGTTTTAAAACCCTGCTGTCAGTGCAATTTTAAGACAGCTCTGAAAGGTTATGTGCTTTCTACGTGACAATATGGTTTAAAATGTCGGCTTGTGCTATTCCCACCTGCAAAAATATCACTGGACTGAAAAAGAAACAAATGGGGATTACTTTTCATACGTAAATACTGTTACTTAATTTCATTTTCAATTAACTATGCAATTTTAAAATATCGAAGTAGATTATTATTAACAGAAGCGCGCCATTTTTATTGGTGTTGTCACCTCTTAAAAAATTGTTTACCCAAATTAAAACATCTTAATTGCTCGATACTGAAAAATGTAACATTTTATTCGTAAAACAAATCGGGATTTGGAAAATGTCGATGGAGAATTTGGTGTAATGTTTGAATGTCCGTTATCATGTTCAATTTTAGAATATTTTACGTATTACGTATATATTCACCATATGTAGAATTAAGGCAAGAAACACATCTTGCATTCATTAATTTCCGCCGTCTTCTTTATTTCTTGAAAAATGCGAACCGATATTGTTTAAAATATGAAGAAATTTTATCACGACATTGAATGCTATTTAATATAAATAAATGTTTCGTCCTATTTTTAATTTCTTTATTCTGAGATCGAATATTTTCAAATTTTTATTATGAGCTTTTTCACATCTCTTTTTACTTTAAGACACTAAGCTAATTGTTTTCTTTTTGCATTAAAAGTGTTAAGTGATGAATAAAATGGTAAAATGTGACAAATTTTTTAAATAATTTTAATCTAAATACTTTGGCCATTGGTTGTGGTCAAAATAATCATTTTAGAAATTTAACATGGCGGCCTTAATAATACTTCATATAAGCCAAGCCATGACCATATAAATTGATGCAAATGTGAATCCTATTGCTGCAATTAAATATATTTATATGCGTCGATTTCCTGAAGTTCGTGGGTAAATTTATTCTGCTGGTAACACCGTGTCCGTTGGGGGAAAGCGCTAGTAGGTGGAGTGCGGTGCCCCCTCCACCGATTTTTGGCTTCACCGCGACCGCGAAGTGATCTGTGCGTATGCGCCTTCTGGATTACTCTATATTCTAAGGGTGTGATTATAATTGAGATTTGTATGTTTGTTATTCTACTGAATGAAGTAATAGAAGACTTTTTTGAGTAATTTTAAATTAAAGTATTTTCTTACATAAATTTCTAAATCTATTTAGTTCTACGACACATCACAAAATAGAGATCAAATTGTAAAGAAAATATCAAGTTATGAGCATTTCAATTATCTACCTTGCATTGATTTGGGGGAATTACCTGAATCAATTGGCGGTTCATTTTGTTATGGGGTTATTCCACTATATTTATATAAATAACAACGTTTTAACTTATTATCGCGCCCATTAAATTTATTGATAGTATCTTAATAAACAATGGCACAGTATTATATGGAGCAGAGCACATTATAGACCACGGCACCAGCCTGATAGTTCTGCCTCGGACTGGTGTCGACCAGTAGCGTAACTACACAATGTGGGCCCTTGGGACATTTTTAGACTGGGGTCCCCCAAAGAATTAAGCTCGACGTTATTTTTATTAAAGCTACTTTTAGTACGTTGTAGAATCTCACTTATAGTTCAATCCTCTCCCGCGCAATCAAGTAAAATTATAACATAAGAAATATGTGCTACAATAAAATATTTTAGAATTCTTTTTTATTAGTGGAAATACTTACAAAATTAAAAATTTTTTTTTTTGGCTTTCATTTCGGCAAAATTGTCGATTAGTCCATTAAAGTCCAATTTTCGGGCCAAAGAATGTCGATTGATAGTATTGCTAAATTATACAACCTTTTTTATCCCATAGAATTCCTTAAATATGTTTTTATTAATTATAATTTTGAGAACGATCGTTCGGCACTAGCGATAGTGACAGGAATTGTCAAAACTACTGACAGACTACCGACTGTTGCCAAATGTACACGGCTGTGGTACACGGTTGACATAGATAAAACATTTTCCCTTTTGTTGTGTTGCTTACGGTAAACATCACAAAACAAAAGTACGGCCTGTGCCTTGACTGCTAATATAGCAAACTTAATACGCGCGCCGCATCGAAATTTCGAATGAAAATTTAAAAATAAAAAGGTTTGTTTAAGTGTAAACCTGAAATAAATGTGAATACCTACTTAATTAAATTCACTTTTTTTTTAAAAGTAAACTTCTTCAGATTTTTGTAGTATACAAATTTATTGTAAATTAAAATTTTATGAACATTACCAATATATTTCATATTACAATAAAAACATATGTATTTTAGGCACCTATATACTATTATATACTATTCAAATATATAAACTACAGCATGTAAAAATCCAATATTTTGTAAATATAAAAGCATATTACCAAGTAGTTTATAAAAAATCATTACTAATAATTTTTAATTTTGCAATAGACATACGAATAAAAATTAGAATAAAAAATAAGTTTGCAGTTACGTAACCCAAAAAAGTGCTTCACAAAAATCTGAGATGAGATTTAAAAGGTTAAAAAATAAAATGTTATAAATTTTATCAAGGCTCTTCCAAGGTTTGGCTCAACACATTTCGGGTTTTAAACTATCTGTGAATATATTCAAAGTGACAAATCTGTATCAGATTTTTAATACGATTATATAGCAACACTTGGAAAAGACAATTTGCTTCTTGTCACGGCATCAATACTTAATAGCGTTCATATTATTAAACGATTTCAATATTGAATTCTTTGTTCCAAAAAAATCAATGTAATTAGTGTGACAGTTATAAAAAGTCAGTGCTGAAGAAAAACAGACATTATTTAAGTTCATCAATTTTAAGTTCATAAAAAACGATTAGATGTCACTATAACTTTTTACTCATGTGACCATTTTCAAAAAGTTTAGTAAACTATTTGCTATTATTATATATATATATGCTATTATACTATATGCTATTATTTATTATATTTATATAATAGATTAACTAAATTATATAGAAATTAAGCAGACACGAATGAAATTTGTTTTATTAGTTTCAGGAATATTGGTCAATGATTAAGAATTAAATGCACCAGACTACGTAATAAATACCTTTTGACCGTAAATGTTGGGTTGGTAATATTGACAAACTCAACATTACTAAAAAAACGAAATTACCTGACAAACCAGAAGTATTTTGTGTTTCTATTAATAACTCTTTATCAAATGATGACGCCATTACCCATAAAATAGGCGCAGAATTGATATATTTTCTAATAAAACTTTTTGCGATTCTTAAAATAAAACAAAAAGGAAAGGTACGGTACGCAATCCGCGTAAACCAAGCGGTTCGCATAAACATGGGGTTCTTGAAATTAAAATTGCCAATATTTTCAGTCAAATCGATCCAAAAATACTTTATAGTATTTTTACCATCTGTATTAACCATTCACAGTACAAAAACAGGACACATGGAATTACTTTTCAGGCGTAATGACTAAAAAATGTTATAAGTTTTCAAAAAAATATTTTCTTTATTACGGTTATGTTTCAATGACAGCAGCACGCACAAGCACCGCACCGTGAGAAGCTATAGTACAAGTAGTGAGTTCGGCGCAAATTGTTAATTTACTGTAATACCTTAATTCACTCGCACTACAGTTATAATGCATCGCTTTGTCTCTTTTAGTTAAATTTACATGTAGGCAATTTGTGATTGCAGCTGTGAGAGTTTGTGGGCGTGTAGTTGTACCTATGCCCGTCTTGTATATATATATATATATATATATATATATATATATATATATATATATATATATATATATACATATATATATATATAATATATATATATATATATATATATATATATATATATAAATATATATATTTATATATATATATATATATATATATATATATATATATATATATATAAAGTAAGAGTACCATATCTTTCCTTTTTTGTTTTAATCTAAGCTGGAAACGAAATATTATACCATACTAACGCTGCCCAAAATAAAAGCTCCGCGCCTTTATTTATTGAATTTCTGGTATTAAATAATTTATCAATCTGGAACAGAACTTTTTTTTGATGTGTTTTGGACTAAACATGATATTTAATTGTCACGATACTGCTCAAAAATAACACTTCACAAACCTTCTAAGACATTTACAAACGCTTTTCTACTTTTAGTCATATTCGTATTTACGCTTAATTTTCACAAACGTAGTACAAAATTTATCAGTAAAAAATAAACACAAAAGTTTTTGGCTATTTTTATAGTATTGTATAAGAAACTCTCGAAAATAAATCCGTAAGATATTAATGTCAATTCAGCAATCAGTAATTTCCCTCAAAATAATTCTTATACGAAAATTACAGGACAGCTTATACGAAAATTAGCTAAGCGAGACAAAGAAAAATCATCTACAGAAACAATTTTCAATATAGCAACATTCTGTTCTGTGGCAACATCGTAATAGAGGTGAGTGATGTACAAATCATCGATAATGAGATTAATATCGCATTGCTATTTAAGCATCGATAACCGATATCATTGAATTCAAAACAACGATGTTTATCAATATTGTATATTATTTATCGAGTCAATAAAAAAATAATAAAATAAAAACGCCGGTCGCCCTGGCTAGGGATAAAATTAAACCAATGAAGAATCTAATCGTGATAGAACGCTCACAAAATGGAATTCCGTACTTATTTGTATTTATTGACACTGTCTTGGAATTTTATTAGCTTTTTAATTAATACCTATAATTTTTACTATTCAAATGTAGGGTTCAAAAATTAAAGGGAACCATTGTACATTATTTTAAAGCTTAATATTTTACAAACAGAGCTTAGAATTAAAAACTGTAAATAGACCCTCAATTTAATTTTTTAATAAACTTTTTCTGTGGTATACCAATCAAAAGGCTATGCAAAAAGATTATGCCCATTTTACATTTACAGGGAATACCTTCATTATTTTTTAATACTTCACCACATATTAATTAGAATATCTTTGTTAAACATTTACTTGTTAAATGTTTACACGTTTAAGTCTATAACTATAGCAATGGAGCGGTCGCTATATACGCAAAGACGAATATGACGCAAAACGATATACTACTAATATCATCGGTGTGCCATTTACATTTTTGATTAATGATGTTAAAATATCAAAGATCAAAGTTTGTTTCCATCAACATCGAAGCTGAAAACTGAGATTATTTAATTCTAGAATATGTTCACATTTTAATAACATATTACAACAAAATAATTTTACATCGTATTGTAATTTTGCATCGATAATATACTAAAAAACGGGCGCAACTAGAAGTGGCGCAACCATATATATTCAGTCACAGAAAAGATACGATGTTCAAAGTTTTGTGGACAGGTCCTGAGTACGGTTACTAAACGGAAAGAAAGAACGAAATCTCGGTTGGAAATAGACATTGACGAGGTAATTGTTTTTTTCAAAGTAATACTTTAATAAGATTTTATCTCTAAATACTGATGTGCAACGTTTATTAAAATTACGTTAATAAAGTATAGTATTCAAAATAATATTACGCTAGAGTCGTTTTTTCTTTTCGACTTCGTTAATTCCAAGAGATTTTAATCAAACGGATATTTGCTAATATTTACTTAAATCTTCGTTGCTGGACCAATACAATTTTTTTAATGTGAGTAAATTTTTTTTTACATCTAGTTATGAAATATTAATTTTTTTTAATTTCGTGTCGCTAAAGTACTATGTTTACGCAATGATATTAAATTTAATGAAACCTGTTAAATATGAATAGAACTCTCACTACGAGGTTCCATGTGTACGGGATATAAACATGTAAGGGTACATAATATTTCTATTAAACTATTTCTTTAAATCTTAATATTATTTTTCGCCATGGAAATGTATTGCCTATTGTAACCTTCACAGGCGTAAAATATCGCGATTTTCACAAAAACTATGAGATCAGAATAATTTCTTTAGTTTTCCGGCAAGCTTAACTATAGTTTACCGCTTTACCGTAAAACTATAAAATAAACTTCTAGTAACGTTGTTTTTCATAAGTTTAACTTTAGCAATTTTGCAGATAGAAAGAGAGCATATTTTACGTGAACATTTTCAATAATGACTCGAACTTTTTTATATAAAATTCTGAAAAATATTTTTGACAACCTTTTAACAAGTTGTTTCATTAAAACACTCCACATAATACATTATATAAAAAAAATATCAATTTAGTGTTAACTATAAAATATATGAGGTTTAGATGTTTAACATTATAAAAAAAAATTTAAATTTGAGTATAATGGTTCCATTTTTTTTCATTTTGAAGCAAGGGCCCTAAAATGGTTACCACAATTTGGATGATAGAATTTTGTTTAATTCTTACGATGGAGCTTAAAAATTTCCGCTGTTTACAACACTTCTACCTTAAAAGAATAGAGTAAAATGAATGCCAGAAAATAATATTCATTTAGTTTTTATTATTTTCTTACTTAAATTTATCTTAATATTAAAAATACAATAATTTCTTGAAATAATTCAATCAACAAATATTTAAGTCAAAACCATAAATTATGTGGGAAAAATTATGATGAAACGATTTATTATAAATCTGGGCAAATGCATATATATGTGTGTATATACATATATATATATATATATATAATATATATATATATATATATATATATATAAGAAATTATGTGTATATTTGAGCCGATGAAATATCGAATTCCAAATGTCTGCTTTCCTAAAGATTAATATTCAAGATTTTCAAAAGGCTATCCTTGTTTATTACAAAGCTAATCATTTAAAAAATGTTGTCTACTGTGTTCAGATAAACAAAACATTTTATTTTTTATATAACGTTCCATTTCAATTAATATCATGAATTGGAGGATATTTGAATTCCGCGCAAAAAAACATGTTCCACTGTTTCCTTCATCCTATTCTCTTCCACTTCCATTTCTATTCCATCTATAGTTTATTTCCATTTCTCTTATATTTGATTGTGAAAATATTTAGTAAGTAATTTCAAGTACAATTATCGCTGCAAACAACTAGTTAAAATTGACAAATTATTTTTACATAGTGAATAATATATTATATGTTAATATATATATATATATATATATATATATATATGCATATATATATATATATGCATATATATATATATATGCATATATATATATATATATGCATATGCATATGCATTTATATATATATATATATATATGCATATATATATATATATATATGCATATATATATATGCATATATATATATATATATATATATATATATGCATATATATATATATATATATATATGCATATATATATATATATATATATATATGCATATATATATATATATATATATATGCATATATATATATATATATATATGCATATATATATATATATATGCATATATATATATATATATATATATGCATATATATATATGCATATATATATATATATATATGCATATATATATATGCATATATATATATATATATATGCATATATATATATGCATATATATATATATATATATATATGCATATATATATATGCATATATATATATGCATATATATATATGCATATATATATATATATATATATGCATATATATATATGCATATATATATATGCATATATATATATATATATATGCATATATATATATGCATATATATATATGCATATATATATATGCATATATATATATGCATATATATATATGCATATATATATATATGCATATATATATGCATATGCATATATATATATATGCATATATATATGCATATGCATATATATATATATGCATATATATATGCATATGCATATATATATATATATGCATATATATATATATATGCATATGCATATATATATATATGCATATATATATATATATGCATATATATATATATATGCATATGCATATATATATATATGCATATATATATATATGCATATATATATATATGCATATATATATATATATGCATATATATATGCATATGCATATATATATGCATATGCATATATATATATATGCATATATATATATATGCATATATATATATATGCATATATATATATATATGCATATATATATGCATATGCATATATATATGCATATGCATATATATATATATATATGCATATGCATATGCATATATATATATATGCATATATATATATATATGCATATGCATATATATATATATATGCATATGCATATATATATATGCATATGCATATATATGCATATGCATATGCATATATATATATGCATATGCATATATATGCATATGCATATGCATATATATGCATATGCATATATATATATGCATATGCATATATATATATATATATATATATGCATATGCATATATATATATATATGCATATGCATATATATATATATATATGCATATGCATATATATATATATATATATATGCATATGCATATATATATATATATATATATGCATATGCATATATATATATATATATATATATGCATATGCATATATATATATATATATATGCATATGCATATATATATATATATATATATATGCATATGCATATATATATATATGCATATGCATATATATATATATGCATATGCATATATATATATATGCATATGCATATATATATATATATATATGCATATGCATATATATATATATATATATATATGCATATGCATATATATATATATGCATATGCATATATATATATATGCATATGCATATATATATATATATGCATATGCATATATATGCATATGCATATGCATATATATATATATGCATATATATATATATGCATATGCATATATATATATATATGCATATGCATATATATATATGCATATGCATATATATATGCATATATATATATATGCATATGCATATATATATGCATATGCATATATATATATATGCATATATATATATATGCATATATATATATATATGCATATATATATATATGCATATGCATATATATATATATGCATATATATATATATATATATGCATATATATATGTATACTTTCTACAAAAAAGAACTAGTTCATTGATACAACTTTCATAAGTTTTATTCCAAAACAAATTTAGAAATTATTAAAAAACTTTATGCATAATGAATTTTTGTTACGCTTGATATTCATATATAAAGATTATTTTAATTTGGGTATGCTTATTGAATAGAATAATGGGAACCTTCTAAGAGACGTAGAATACTACTGAAATAAAGACTTTCTGTCACATGTCTGTCAACGTCAGTGCAATATTTTATTGATAGAAAATAGTAAACATCATTCAGTGTTAAGAAGTTACCAGTGAATAAAGACAGCAATGTTACCAGCAAACTTGAGATTGAATTCTTGGAAAACTAGACTTTATTATTTTTATGAATTATTAAAATATTTTTTATACAACACACTGCACCATATATAGAATTTATAGATAGCAATGTGACCAAGAGTTATATAATTTATCACCGTATGGCATTGATAGCATCTTTTATGGTCCCTATTGAAAATTGACAGAGTTTTATACTTTTCTTGCAAAAAAAAATGTTAAAAGAAATAGTACAAATATTATTTCAGTTTTCTTCCTGCATTTCAATGTAATATCAACAAAACAGGTATTTTATTTTGCACTATGATAGTAATTCTTAAAATGTACTTCTTCTATAGGTTCTCATTTAATATCATAACGATTCTTCAATAGACAGCTTGGTGTGAGTGATTTTTATGTAAATAGATACCTATAGGGATCATGCAAAATACCATCAGATCCATCTGATGGCAAAGAAACGCTTGATTAGCGTATTGTCATTTATTTTTATAAAGTGCCCATAATGTCCACATCCTAATAAATTAAAATTACATATTATGCCTAAAAATAGGGAAGTGTGTTGTTAAAATGTATCCAAGGCCGGATAGAAACTTGAAAAATCTTTATCCATCAAAATCTTTCTAGAGTCCAAAATGTGTTTGCTCAACTGGTGCTTCAAACAAAAATGATAAATTAACACTATTAGAAAATATTCATAGTACATTATTTTTTTTCCTCCAAGTACTTAGTAATTTATTATACAATGCAGTGTTTCAAAAATCTATTATCAAATTTATTCATAACATGACCGTTTCTTGCAGACTTTAATTCAATGTAAATACTGTTGCTCTCCTTCATAGTAAAACCATTATTGGCAAATTAAATGTCTTCATATTGGCGCCATTGCATACTAGCAAATACTTAGCTCATAATTTTAATGTCTATTTAAATTCTCTCATATACATTTTATGAGAAATGGCCCGAGATGTCAAGTGAAAATTAATATTGTATACTGGCGCCTGTAGTCTTATGTTACTTCAAAACTTTCAAGTTTTTAATTCATGCAACAAAAAGATATGGCCCTTTAAAGCATATTTCTTTTATTCATACAATATTCACAATTAAATGAAACTACGTGATGTAGTATTAATTCTACTTTCTTTAATTTCTTTACCATGACCTAGGTTTCGTTGTATTACAACATCTTCAGGTGGGATATTAGCAAAGATGCTAATTAACGAAACCTAGGTCGTGGTAAATAAATTAAAGAAAGTAGAAATAATACTACATCACATAGTTTCATTTAATTGTGAATAATGAATTTCTACAAAATTAACGCCAAATATATTCAATATCATGCAATATTCTTACTAATTGATCATTACAACCTATAGAGCACTTATGGTCGACCAACTATCTTGAAAATCAGCATAATAGGAGGTCTCGTAGCATGAGAGAAAAATCCCAAATCAATAAAAAAAATGTATAATTCCACATAGGAATTATGCATTTTTTATTTAAAACAAACTAATTTGTTTTTACTTTTGTGAAAGATATAATATATTATGGTAACGTATTTATGTTGTGAAAAATTAATATTTGTAGACAGTTTAATTAGAAATTAACAAAAAGGTACTCTTAAATGTTTATAAGTGTCTAAATGTGTACCGAACACTCGTAATGAAAGTTCTACTCATACTTGACAGACTTTTTTTATTATAAACTAATATTGGAATAATTAGCACGTCTTCCATCTTATAGTTCCATATATTATCCTTCCTAGGCCAGTATTAATTGGTACTGTCTATAATTATTATTTTTGCTTTATATCTTAGTTTCTATCTCAACAAACTTCTCTCTTCCATAGACAACAAGCGTATTCCAATTTTAACATAAGAATTAAGATTTTGGAACAATAAATGCCTATTTCATGTATTATTTTTTCTTTCTAAATTTTTAACTTTTCTTTCATTTCCCACGTCAATAAAACTAATTTTTTCATATATTGTTTTGTGGTTTCTACTAAGCAAGCTAATATATTTTAGATACAGATTTTATCAAGTATGATGTCTCCAAATTACTCGATTATCATCATTTTTAAAATTGTTAACTTTTTTAAATTGATTGTTTCTTTTTGTCTATCGCCAATGAAATTTTTAAATTCTGGATGCAAGTTCAGTTGCATTTGAGTCTCACTTCATCATTTTTCTTTCTCCAGTTCTGAACCCGTTTCTCCAAATATCTTTTATCTGAAAACACTAATCGTATTGACTGCGTTCGGCTTTTCATTTCTGAACTTTTTATTTAATATTTTATTAGAGAATTCGCATTAGCAGATGCACAAAGAAACCAAACGAGGCAGTCTTTTTTATCATTCCCAGACTAGCTGTATATTTACTTTTTACCATGTATAACTAATAAACCTTTATCTTTTGTACACGAAAGTGATTAAAACCAAATATTCTTGATATATTTATGAAAATATCAAAGTAATCCTATTCTCTAGAGTTATGCATTAGTTAGAACCAAACCTTCCTATACCTCTCTTCTCTTAAAAATTTAGTAAACCATTGATACATCTTCATAGCTAAAAAAGTATTTCTATTAAATAAGTCTCAGTACTAGCAACTATATATTGTATACTTTTTAAAGAGATAACACGATTGAGTTACTGATATTAGCAACATTCTCTGCAATTGTCACTTAATAACGGGAAAGCTACTCTACTAAAATATGTACCCAATTTAACAATTAAATCTTCCAATGGTGATAACTGTAAGATTTTCTGCCTTAAATGTAACAGATATTTATTTTTCTTTTCGTTCTGTAAGATTTGCTGTACTGATGTTCTTTAATACTAGCTTTTCATCTATCGAAGTACTCAATACCGATAAATTGAAAAAAGTATTATTTATTCTAGTGTTAGAATTTAATAGAAATTCTTTTAAATTTGATCTCATAATATATGTGAGGAGACCAAAAAGAAACGAGATGGACGTACGTGTGGCCCAACGGTTAATGATGGAGGTTGAGTCAAGATCGGTGCTTCTATCGACCCTTGCCAGCCAGTAACTAGGTGGATATACCTTTGAAACAATTCTTCTTGCCACGTGATCAGTTTTTAAAAGTAATTTTTGTGATCAAGGCGAAAATGTGACCTTGAATGAGTTTTTGAAATAATAAAAATAAGAAATATAAAAATCAAATTCTTCAAATATAAAAATAAAATTTTTTTGAATCCGCTTTAAAAATGAATAGGCTACTTATAATAGGAAAGGGTCTACGAGCCAATAATCTTCTGTTCTATATCTTGATACAAATATCCCAGCTCAGGGGGTAAATATTAACAGTCATTACACAGTTGTATAGTGTCATTACCACCAGATTGAAATTATTAAAATTTGTTATATTTGCTACGCTTTATTTATTGTTTCAGATGGAAGTTAAAAGAAAAAAAAAGGACAGACTAACACCTATTATACACAAATTGAATTCCAATTTTGTGAGTTTAAATCCTAAAGAGAAATCATGTAACTCGGTTGTACTAAACACAATGCTAACCGTGTTAATTAATGAAATGAGAAAAGTGAGTCCACTTTTTGACAGCCTGAAACCTCGTTTTTACTATCGAGGAAGTTATTTTGAAGGCCTGCGGGTCGGAGCACCGACTGAATTCGACATACAGATTGTACTCAAGTTTCCCATAAATTATAATGAAATTCTGGTGAGAGGTTTGAACGACCTTCCTTTTACTGATTATGTTGAGATTGTAATGCCGAGGGAATTCCATTTATTAAGTAAAAATCCTAGATTTATCTGCATGGGTTATGAGAAAGTACAATACTGGTGTGATAACCAATTCAGGCTTTCACAAGTGAGTGTGAGACAATGGTTCCAAAGTGTTTTGGATACAACACTAAACACATTTCCAAACAATGAGAAAAATGAATTTGTTTTGGCTACCAAAAATAGTAGTAGCAAATTTTATATATCTTACAAACCATGTGGTCCAGCATTCACTGTCAATGTCTCTTCTAAAAGACTAGCTGAACCGATAGACATAGATCTTGTACCAATACTTTCATTCCATTTACCAAAATGGCCTCAAGATTCGAGAGTAGCAAAATCTGCAGTCGAACAAACTGATTGTCTCATTTGGAATGTTATACCTAAACCTTTAAAACACCAAAATATACCCGAAACTGTAAAAAAAACTTGTTGGCGACTAGATTTCTCATTTCAAGAGAAAAAACTATTACATGGCAAGTATCACTTGAAAAATGTTTTGAGATTACTGAAAAAATTTCGCGATGTACAAAAATTTGACGGTCTTGTCAGCTACCATATAAAAACAATATTTTTAATTGAGTTGGAACTACATCCCTTTTCATTCTGGAAAACTAATATTTCTTCTCTTCTTTTATTCATGTTGATAAAACTACATGAATATATTTCAATAGGCGATATCCCCAACTATTGGTGCAGGTCGGAGAATTTGTTGAAAAGTAAAGGTATTAAAGAAATAACTTTGAAAAACTGGGCGCAGAGAATTGATTACATCCGTCGTGACATTTCTGCTTGCTTAAACAGCGATCCCATTAAAATAGCCGAATATTTCTTAGAACCAGAAGAATACCAGGATCTTCAAAAACTTACCAAAACAAAACAAAAACGATGATTTCAAAATCCCTTTTTATTTCTTAATTACTTGTTCAATTCAATGATTTCATACTATAAGTGTACATGCTATGTAGAAATAGTGTAATTTTTTACTTATAGCAATAAATCCAACTATTTTTCACTCATCACATTAACATTCAATATGTTATTTAAAATTTAGAAAGTTAGTTTTATATTTAAAAATGAATTATGAAAAAAATTTATCGGGATCTTACTTTCATATTGCAAATATCCTCATAGCATTCAGTGCATTAAAGACTTAAAAAATGGTTGCCAATGCACATAAAATTTCTTAAGTCATATTTGTTTAATAAAGAATAGGGATTATTAATTTTTTGAGAATCAACTGGCAAATTTCTGTTTAATATGGCTATTTTTTAATTCATTACAGATCCTAAATGTGTTTAATATGATAAATACATTATAATCTAAATTGTTCTATATCTTATATCTACATCCTTTTAGGATGTAGATAAAAGATGAATTATTTCCACAACTTTTTGTTATTTTTTTCTAACCCAGACCTTTATTCTTTTAGAAAAAGTCTAAAACACTTTATAAATAACCAAATATGTCCACAAACCATATTTTTTTTATAAAGTATCCCATTTTACCGTTGTTGATTTATCAATCATATATTTCCATTCAAATCGAAATCTGAGGTTAGTCATAGAAATTTTGGTAATAATATTAGTACTAATTGTTATTAAAAAAATGTAATTGTTAATAAAAACTGTAATTGTTAATAAAAAAATGTAAAAAAATTATAAACAGAAAAAGAAACTATCAAAAGTTAGTAAAATTATAATAATGTTGATTTTCTGGTTAGTGGGAGAAAATAGTAAAAAAATTGATTACCTCGGAGATAAAATTGGAAACTATGTGAAAGGAAATACATTTTATTTTGTTAATGTTTGTCGTTCATAACCTAGATAACTGAGCAAGAAAAAAGAAACTTTCTGTCTTACTTGCTTATATTCGATGGTGCTTTATAAAATATTAATAAAGAAGACTATTATTCTATTCTCATATTATAATAGCAAAAGAATTTTTCTGAATATTCTTTTTAATTGTTCACAATAAGTTAGTTTAATTTTGAGGGTACTAACTTTTTTGCCTATTATTATATAAGGAAAATATATTGTCTATACTTTTAATGTACTTGTAGTGATATAAGTACAAGAAACGTATCTTAAAAAAAATTATATTAGAAATTATGATATGTCTATGTTAAAACTTCAGAAATATATATTAAAAACATGACTTTTTACTTTTTCGAAAAGACTTTAATTTTTATTTATTTTATTTGTCACCATATTCAAGCAATATAATTTTAATTTATTACAATATGTATGCTATAGACCACCACTCAAAAAAATTACAGCGATGTAACCAAAAACTCATTTATCAACTCACTGATTTCATCTTCCTCTGCCTCTATTGCTAAATGACTTGAGACTTTTTTTGAAAAGAAAAATACTATTGGCATTATAAACTGACCAAATTTTTGCTATAATGGTAATCCTTAATATCTAGCTTTTCTTTAGAGTCTCATTTAATATTATAATTAATTCTATAATTAACACCCTAACCAATAGATAATAGCAGTGCAAGTTATTTTTATATAGAGACCGTGCAAAATACCAATTAAATCTAACTGATGTGGCCATAAGTTGGATTTAATTGGGAAATACTTGATTTGCGTGGAGTTCCCACATAATTTAATAAGTAAAAATTACATTTTAAGCCTAAAAATAGGACAGTGTGTTTTACAAGAAGTGTCTAAACACCTACAAAAACTCAAAATATTAAGGTCCATCACTATCTTTCATCAATCGCTTGACAGCCCGGGATGGGCCCCTGCCTTCCACAGAATCAATTCCCAAGCTCTCCTGTTCTTGGCCAGTGACATCCAGTTTGTTACACTTAGGATTTTAAAGTCTTTTTCAAGCCAGTTGAAGGCAGTTGAGCCACCTAAATTTAGGTCTTCCTCACTATCTATCTATAGATTCCTAAATGCCAGTATGATTGCACTATGAAATGTGGACAAACAAAAATTAAGGATTATTGCTATTAGAAAATATTAACAAATACATTTTTTTTTCATTATACACAAGTAATTCATTAAAACAGTAGTGTTTATTTTAGTTTTTTAAAGTAACCCAGAGAGACCTTGAAGGACAAAGCCGGAATTGTTGCAATCGCGTGAACGATTCATGCACCATATTATCAAAGCATTTTGTTTGTCCTTTACTCATTGGACTTTGAAAAATGGCTTCATTATTTAATTTGAGGAGTAATAGAGGTGTTCTGATCAGTGGAAAAAGAGATTACACAAATGTATTTCTTTTAAGAATGATTTGAAGGCGCTGAGTTTTTTTAAATCGTTTAAATAAATTAATCACATCTGAAAAAATTGTGCTTTCTTGATCTCTCCTCATAAATTTACAATTATCTATTAAATGTATTTAGAACCCTTTAAATGTCGAATCTCAATAAAATGTATAGATTAATTAATTTATCCCCAAAATGTACTGAAACTCTGCATCAAACTTTAACCTTGCATTTAATTACTCTAGAGTACTGTATCATTTATTATATTTGTTTTTATTTATGATTCCCTGCTTTATTTTCATTTAATGACAGCAACAATGAGATGGTGTTTAAATTAAAGGCCTAATTCACATTATCTGGCCTCATATAATACAACATTTCGAATATATTACAAGTTTCATTTAAAAAAGAAAGACTACTTAAAAAAAAGGATTTATGAACCAACAATCTTCTGTCCTACATCTTGAATGTAAATGTCTCAGCATGGGAAATAAATAGTAATAACTAATAGAATTTTTTTCTATGGATTTCTGATGTTTTATTTGTGCCAATATAACAATTTATTGTTACAGATGGAAGTTAAAGAAAAAAAAAGCAACGGTCTGTCACCTATTATTCGCAAAATCAATTCCAATTTTGTGAAATTAAAACCTGAAGAGAAATCATGTAACTCTGTTGTACTAAACGCGATACTAACAGTATTAATTAATGAAATGAGAAAAGTGAGTCCACTTTTTGACAGCCTGAAACCTCGCTTTTACTATCGAGGAAGTTATTTTGAAGGCCTGCGGATTGGAGCACCGACTGAATTCGACATACAAATTGTACTCAAGTTTCCCATAAATTATAATAAAATTCTGGTGAGAGGTCTGAATGATCTTCCTTTTACTGATTACGTTGAGATTATAATGCCGAGGGAATTCCATTTATTAAGTAAAAATCCTAGATTTATCTGCATGGGTTACGAGAAAGTCCAGTACTGGTGTGATAACCAATTCAGGCTTTCACAAGTGAGTGTGAGACAATGGTTCCAAAGTGTTTTGGATACGACACTAAACACATTTCCAAAGACCGAAAAAAATGAATTTGTTTTGGCTACCAAAAATAGTAGTAGTAAATTTTATATATCTTACAAAACCCTCGGTCCAGCATTCACTGTCAATGTCTCTTCTAATCTGCTGGCTGAACCGATAGACATAGATCTTGTTCCTATACTTTCATTCCATTTACCAAAATGGCCTCACGATTCGAGAGTAGAAAAATCTGCAGTCGAACGAACTGATTGTCTCATCTGGAATGTTGTACCTAAACCATTAAAACATCATAATATACCCGAAACTGTAAAAAAAACTAGTTGGCGACTAGATTTCTCGTTTCAAGAGAAAAAACTATTACATGGTACGTATAACTTAAAAATTGTTGTGAGATTACTGAAAAAATTTTGCGAAGTACAAAAATTTTATGGTCTCGTCAGCTACCATATAAAAACAATTTTTTTACTCGAGCTGGAACAACATCCGTATTCGTTCTGGAAAACTGATATTTCTGTTCTTCTTTTATTCATGTTGAGAAAATTACATGAATATATATCAAAAGGCGATATTCCTAACTATTGGTGCAGGTCTGAGAATTTATTGAAAAGTAAAGGTCTTAAAGAAAAAACTTTAGAAAACTGGGCCCAGAGAATTTCCTATATCCTCAAAGATATCTCTGCTTGCTTGAGCAGTAATCCATTTAAAATTGCAGAATATTTCTTAGAACCAGAAGAATACAAGTATCTTCAAAAACATACCAAAACAAAATGAAATTGATGAGATCGAAATTCACTATAATTAAAATAATAAGTATTTAATTTATATAATATGGAATTAGAGTAATTTTTTTATTTATAACGAGAAACTTAACTATTTTTCACTAGTCTCGTTATTAAGTAAAATCATATTTCACAATTATATGAAACTACGTGATGTAGTATTATTTCTACTTTCTTTAATTTCTTTACCACGACCTAGATTTCGTTGTATTACAACATCTTCAGGTGGGATATTAGCAAAGATCTGTTGTAATACAACGAAACCTAGGTCGTGGTAAAGAAATTAAGGAAAGTAGAAATAATACTGTATCACGTAGTTTCATTTAATTGTGAATAATGAATTTCTACAAAATTAACGCCAAATATATTCAATATTTAAAATCATATTTATTATAAATTAGTTTACCTTAGTTAACCTTATTATTTGTTTATTAGTTTAATTGAAAAAAATACTCATGGGAACTCAGGGAAGGGAAGGTTTAGAACACCCTAATGGTATTCAATGTGCTTAAAGATGGCAGAATGATTGCCGACAGAAAATTTCTGTCTGCAGTTGTTTCTTAATTTATTAAAGACACCGAATATATTCAATATGTTAAATATCTTATAAAAGAAAATGTTAATAATCAATTTACACATTTACTTCATTTAAATCCTGGAAGTGATAACATTATAAATTTGATTACTCTATATCTGAATCTGAAGATAATATAATTAATAAAAGAAAAAGGTAAGAACTGTAAGGAAAAATTTCATGCAAAAAAGAAAAACAATGAAAAAATAGTGCTGTCAACATGGCTGTTAAAATATAATAGATTTTCTGATTAGTAAAAGAACATAATAGAAAAATTAATTATATGAAAGAGTGCTTCAGTGCCCACTTGCCTTCTAATATTTGTGAATTACTATCTAAATAATAGAGCAAGAAAAGGAAACTTTAAAATATTTTCTTTTTTATTAGCTTATAATAGAAAAATTGAATGACGCCTTTATCAAATCTCATAATATTTAAGATTGTTATTAATTTATCCTCATATTTATCACGATGAACAGAAGGTTTCTGTGAAATCTCTGTTTTTAGTCTATTTTTATGTAAGAAAAATATTTCGTTTACATTTTTATTATTGTATTCATATTAACATAAATACTATAAACAAGTGTTACAAATCATGATCTCTGTTAATATTTATGAAATTATTAAAAACATTATACAAATTGATTAATTTTTATAAAAAATACCTTTTTAAACTATTTTATACGTGTCATTAAAGCACAAATCGTGCTATATCAATTTAAGAAAATGATGTAAGTACCATGAAAGAAACAAAGAGGTTGCTTGGACCCAAAGGAAATAAGAACTTTTGATTACCGTTTTATTGATAGAAAATAAATATAACATGTTATTTTTTAAAAACGAAACGCTATATTGTTTTTATAAATTAATAAAATGCTTTTATATGATATACTATACCACATCTAAGGCATACAAATAATTTGAATCGATTGCAATATTACGTTATGCGAACTTGGACGAAAAAGTGACGGCCCAGGTGACAGCAGTATAACTAAGTTTATTGATATATCACCAGGTGGCACTGAACAGCATCTTGCACTGCGTTATTGGCATATATATATATATATATATATATATATGTGTGTGTGTTTGTATGTATGTGTATATATATATATATATTACACACATACAACGCAACCGTGTTCCAATACGTTCATACTAAATAGTTAATATTTTTCCGAAATGGTTAAATATTAACAAATTGACACCCCGACGTAAAACATTATAATAACTCATTCTTCTTTTTGTTACTTTTGAGTTATAATTAAATACTTATTTTTTCCACTACAAAAATGTCTAACCGTCGTATATATAAGCACTTTCTATTAATGACTGTATACAGGATTTTCAAAAGTAAGTACTTTTGTATGTTTTGAAACTGTCACATTCTCTTATAAAATAACACAAAAATTAGTTATCAAAGTTCTTCCTTGGGGGCGTCGAAACGACCAAATAACTTGAAAGAAAATAAAATATTGAAACTAAAAATATTTTCCCTTAAATTATTTCTTAATAAAAAAACATGTTCTTTTCCAATAAGGTATTCTTTTAACATAATTTTGGAATGAGAAAAATAATTTTGGCATGCGTTTCTTGTAACTTATTGATACATATTGAAACAATGAATAAATAAAAATGGGTAGTTAATAGTGTAAATGTACTATAATTAAGTTCCGTACATTTGTACTTTTCCTACGAAATAAACAACCATGAGTCGAGAATATTTTTTGACAACAGTCGGAAGAGGAAAAAATTATATTAAAAAGGAATTAAATAAATAAGACTGAAAACAATTGTTTAATGTGTATATTCATTCCAGCCATCCCATTATTCCAATATTCATAAATAAAGGCAATACAATAAAGCGTTTTTAAATATAACACCATATTTGTGAACATGACGAATTAAGTTTTGATGAGGTGCCTGTAAACATAAAATCTACATATTGAACATACAGATCAAGTGACAACTCAGAAGACATAACTTTAGGAGAAGAGTGTTTAAAAGTTTTAACATTTGGCGTGTTCTGTTGTGAAAACCTATTAGTATAACAGACCAAAATATGTAGTTGCATTTTTGTTACTATTTTAATATCTACAAGCCAGAGAGAATGCTCTACTAGGCTTTTAATAAAGCACCTTTTAATAATTTTTTTAATTTCACAAATAATAATTTCAAGATAGAACACTTCACAAATAATAATTTCAAGATAGAAAACAAGAAAACATTTTTTGACAAATCTTAATTTACCAATTTATAAATCTTAACATTTTGACAAGGATCGCTTCATTGTGAATTTCCTATTTTTTGTGTTAAATCGAATAAAACAGGACGAAAAAAGTTCCCACACAAAAATGCACTTTATCGAGAAAGTATAAGTTTTCCGACTTATTTTCCATTCTTAGTAATACTAAACACAGAACATGCAAATACGAAAATATAAGAAATAAGAAAAAATAATAAACCCAAAAAATAAAAATGTGAAAATGCACGAAATAAGATCGCATAAACAGAGGTTACACAATTTGTTTGACAGCCAATTGACATAACAATTCATAGAATGAGCATTTTTCAAATAATTTTTTTATAATAAAATGAGGTCAGAGTCCTAAATTTTAAATGCGTTTTTTAAATATATTCTTTCATTTAAGACGAAAAAAAACGGGAAATTTACATTTACGCTAAACTAAACTTATACCCTTTATTCTACTAATTCAGCTTCGGCATTCCTTTAAGCAATCAATATAAATAAAAAAAACTCTAAAAGGAAACCTTGTATCTGTAATCTGGGCACCAACATAAATTTAAATCCTTATAAGTTTTGTTGCTCAGCACTGCAAAAAAATACAAGACGTTCAACATATACTGGTCTATATTATTAAAAATATATCAAGTTTAAATTTTTCAAAGCATTTATACGTAGTATGCACTTTCTATGGAGAAATGCCTTTCAGTTGGTTATCAAACATAAATTTCATAACCTCTCTTTACGCGATCTTTTTGCGCATTTTAATATTTAAATTTTTTCGGTTTGTTTTTTTATTATCAATTCCTCTTTATATGTGCAAATTCTGTGTTTCCTGTTACTGAGAATAGAAATTAAGTCGACAACATATAACTTACACTTCTTTGAAAACCGCACTTTTTTCAAATCACTTTTTTTAATAAACTAATCGCGACCGACTCCTAAAATTTGCTTTATTTTTTACCTATATTCTTTCATTTAAACCAAAAAAAATAGGGAAATTCACATTTTCGCTAAATCAGACTTGTTCCCATTTCATATTTTATGTAGAAATGAAACGATGTAACTAAACTATTAAACGTTACATATAAAAACAAAATACAACTTTACGAATAGGAAACGTCCGATATGTCAACAACAATGTCAACTTTAAAATAGACAATATAGACATTACACAGCGATATAGATTATGGTTTATCACGGAATAGACATGGGTATCATGAAATCGTGAATATAATAATTGCATAAACGCCACAAAATTAAAAAGTATTTATGGAATTTTAATTGAGTATTCAGTTACTTATGCAAGTTAGTTTTTACGTACATAACTGTGTAATTTTGATCTTAAAAAGCTTTATTTAATAGCGAGAAAATAAACATGAAATCTAAAAAAGATTCATTGTCCACTAATAATAAATCTAAAATAGAATAATTAAATTATAAGCTTCAAGACATTTACAAATCGTCACACTATTTTTATTTCATTGACACACCATAAATAAATAAAATAAAAATGACTCCAAGTCTTCATTATATCAATAAATAAACATTTCCAATCTTTTAAGTTATTTTTCATCTTGACATATTTTTTTCACACCAAATGTTGAATAGAATAATTGGAAAAAACTGCTTCATTTATATTAATTTAAGGATTATAATTACTATCATAGGTCAATTATAAACCAATTAAAATACAATGTATATTGAAAATATATTGATTAATTTTCCTCTGTTGATAAAGAAAAATATCTTTATTTAAACATAATATTATAATTTTTTGCAATTTTGTCTCCATTTATTTCATGTTTTATTTATTTAAATATTTATAATTAATCCCAATGTTTTGTTTATTATAAATATAACAAATAGAAATGTTTTTGCTATTTGATAAAAAAATTGTCTTTTTTATAAAATAATTTTAATAAAAATAAATAAAAAACTTTTTTACTTAAAGCAAAGTTTTTTCGACAACTAATTTTAAAACTAAAGTTTCATTATTTCTGTCAAAACAAATAATATTATGTGGTAATGGCAACTCCTGCCACCTTATTTTCTATCGCCATTTCATTTTTCTCGTGAGAAGGATTGAACCACCATTAAAGTGAGATAGAAAGTGTCGAGTTTTTAATACTTTGAAACGTTATTCATCACTGTAAGTGCTGTTTTAATTAAGTCACAAATTGTTTATTTTGATTTGCCATATATTATCATTGCTTTATACCCAGTATTATTTCATTAGTCGTGTTAAAAAAAATAGTGTTAGCGTCATTTTGACTGTCGGCGATATATGGCGTCGCTTTAGTATTTTAAAGCATGTATATAGATATTTTGTCATCCTTTTCGCACGCGTATTGACCTCATAATAGTTGATACGGTATTCATTGAAAATGATCTTTTTACGAATAGATAAAGAATATTCCCCGTTACATTCGCACTTTGTGTTTTCGATTCTCTTCACTCGTTGTTGTCAAATGTTTGCTTATGTGCGCGGCGAAACGATGATTTTTTCACATTTTCAAACGTTAACAAACAATCTCGATAGTAAATGTTACATTTTTGATATAACTAAAATGCCGTTATACAGCGTTCGCGACGAGCTTTGAAACGCTAACTCTTTTTGTCCACAGGAATTGCTGTTCATTGACGATAACTTTCTTGTATACAATCGAAATGTGGAGGACTATGTTTTATAAATTTGTTACGTGAAAGTTTTTATTTAAAGATAAAAGAAAGTTGAAAATAATATCGTTAAGATGTTTTCTACGAATGCAGTGCAAGCGGGCGGTGTTCCGACCTTGCAATACCAGGAACATCCTGGTCAAAAGTCACAGGGGAAAAATATAGAAAACTCCCAACAAAAAAACAGTCAGCAGGCGCAGCAAACACAGCAGGGACAACAGGTAAATTCATATTCCGAATAAATGTAACTTGTGTGTCCAATTACATTGTGGACAATAGAATTTTACATCGATTTTGGATTTCTACATTTGCTGTAATCCGTAACCTTAGGTGTTGAATGCCTCAGTCTCTCTTCAGTGTAATAAGTCAGTTCCTCTTTGAAATGAATAATATTCAAATGAGGTCGTATTTATAAATTTAATGCCATATACCCTACAGTCGTATCTTATTACAGTATATGAAATATTGAATTTTGTTTTCGTTTGCATAAACTTGCACTTTTATGACCTTCATTCACTGCTATTAAATTGTACCAGGAAAATGTGCTAACAGAGGTCGGGGGAGTGGAGTAGGGAGAAGGGTTGTGGCGATTACTCCGATCTAGTATAAACACTTACATGTGGAAATGCATAATTAAAAAGAAATAAATTTCATGATGTATTTGATAATAATGTTTTATCAATATGTATATTGTGCTCAGCAGTAAAGTAAATATAACACAGTACACAAATTTATAATTATAAAATAAAACAAAACTTGTGCACTGAAATAAATAAATAGGATTGTAAATACAAAAAAAAAATTTATTTCATGCTGTGTTTGATAACAATGCTATGTTTTATAAATATATCGTGCTAAACAACAAAGTAAAGTTAACATACAACACAGCACAACGTAATGCAAATTTATAATTAAAAATTAAAACGAACCCACAAAATCTAAAAGCTGAAATAAATAAAAAAAATTGTAAGTACAAATAAAATTTCAATTTCATATTTTGTAGAAAGCTGTGTTTTATATATATATATATTGTGCTAAACATCAAAGTAAACTTAACATAAAACACAGCACGACGTGACACAAATTTATAATTTAAAAAAAAAACAAAACCTTGAAGCTGAAATAAAATAAAAAGACTTCAAAATACAAATAAAATTCAATTACATATTGTTTTAATAACAATGCTGTGTTTTATAAATATATTGTGCTAAACAAGAAACACACAAGGGGAGTGTGGAGTATCACTTTATATAAAAAGTTCGGCTTCGAACTGGACACAAAAGGAAGTTTTTACAATAGTTTTAGATTATGCCATAAATTCAGAATCTCTATTATTACCATTTTATTAACATTAAGAACTTCACCAGGATTATATGTAATCAGTTTAATCCCGTCAATAACTTAATTGTCAAAAAATTGTCACCAGTAACCAACCACTCAGGCATAACTCAAATAAGTAAGCCAAGCAAACATAGGATGCACAATCACCCAAACCTGGGATAATTATTGATATGAGTTGATTTTATATAATTTCACCTAACACCCACATAACGTCAGTAATATAGGCACCCATTCTAACAAGGCTCCGACACAATCAACATGAACCCTATTTGAAATGTGTGCTCTAGGACTTTAGGTTTTCATGTAAAAAAATGTCAGCTGCAAATAATTTATATTTGTATTATCACTAATTTGTAATACGAATATAATTATTTAATCGAGTTTGACTTTCGAAGTGGCATATTTAGCAGGTATATATCATATTATTTTCAAAAAATGGGTTGTGTTCCCCAAAAAGATTTACATGAAATTATAAACATTATTACTTTTTAATACACTCAAAAGTCTCATGGTAACTTTACGAGTGGCCAAATTTGGTTATACCTTTTCATAATAAAAAAAAAACAAATCCTAAAAACATAAAAGTTTAAATTAGCAAAAAGGAGTGTAAACACTATAAAGAATTTTTAATTAAATAATAAAAAGAAACCCAAAAAACCAGAAAGTTGAAATATAGAAAGAGGATTGTAAATATAAACTCAAATTTATTATAAAAAACAAAGGAAATATTTAAAACGAGTGTTTCAGCTCGTTCCTAAAGTGTTTTCAGTGTCAATAGTGAATATATAGTATTAAAATTTTCAAAACACATTTTCTCAAAACTATGTGCCTCCGCAGCAGCAGTAGGAAAGCGTCACCATTGAGATGATAAAATAACCCCTATCCTGTTCCTTCTCAATCTTCCTTCCTCTGGATTCAGATGGCATGTTCCTAAATCTAACCCATAATATTTTTTCTGTCTGTAATTACAGTGCTGGAAGATATTTTAAATTTCATATTAAAGAAAGAACACTGTCGGGGTTGCTGCGATACACTGGTGATGGGGGAAATATAATTTTAGCTTCGTCTTTCCTTAAATTTCAAAGTAGTTAATTTTGAAAGTTACGAAGATAAAGTAACATTAAAGTATAGTTGCTCAAGGTTTTTTATTAATTAAATTTGATGATGATGCCCTGAAACAAATTTAAGGACATCAGCCTTTATTTCACACATATATAGTGATTACTACCGTCCACCAACGCATTTCAGATATTTTTAAATTTATTATAAACTAAATGCCCTTAGATGAAATTTGTTTTGTTTTTCTTAAATATTAATTGTTAATGGTTTAGTTATTAACGGTATAATCGGTGGTTAAATTTTCAGAATTTAATTACTGAATTTAATTACTTAATATATGGCTCTTCATTTCGTAACTTACAAATGGTTGTAACAAGCAATCTTACAATATGTAGTCTACAATCGGGAAATATCATTTTAATATAGCTATAATGGTTCAAATATTATAGGTCAAGAATTAATTTGGCAAGCTCTGAAGCCCTGCATAAATCTTTATAGCTTTTTATCCACATTATCAAAAATAGGTCTATCAGGTAAGCAACACGATAATGAAAATAAGGAAGGAAAATTTTATTTGAATCAAATAAAGCTTTTTTCCGTGAAAATGTAATGTCAATGAGTATTGGTTCCCAAGAAAAATGTTAAATTATTAAAAGAAAGTTTACTTTTATTATTGGTTTAGGGATTCAGATCAGACTAGCAAGCAGGATTAAAAACGACTGCTGTTCATATAATGTCAGTATTGACAGGCTAGCAGTAGTACAGTGTAAAAATTATCCACCTACCGGCAATCTAATGCCTCTGATATTGTATGCATGCCACCGTTATGTAGGTATTGCACATCAGCGTTAAAAAATTGTCATATAATTAAAAATTCTTTAATTTTCCATTCGTCAAAAAAAGAAAATACATAGGTATAAAAGTATATATATCTCGTATGCATCCAGAAGGAGGACCCTTAGAATCTACTCCTATCAGTCCTGTCATTGGCTTCTCCAAGTACAATCAGCGGACAACTGTATGCTTATAAAGTATTCAATTGTTCTTCTTCCCAGCTTCTGACTTTCTTTCAATACTAGGCGTTATATCATCTTAAGATTGTGTATTTTTTTCAGTCTTAAATTTGAAAAAATTTATGATGAACAATAGTCTCAGGATTAGCAATATTAAAAACTTTTTCACCAGTATGTGTTCTACCTAATTTTCAGCCTTATTCTCGACTAAAATTATCCATAAAAGTTTATAAAATTTCTAATTCATTTCCATAGACATGCTTGGTTTTTTACTTGATTTCAACATGCCAAGGATATGTATTTATGTATTTGAGTGCATTTAGTGTTTCTTTCTAGAGCTAAAAATTATCCATGAATTCCAGGTGTTCTGGGTAGGTTATGTCATAGCATGAAAAAATGAAAATTAGAAAGACCATTAAGATGAGTATCATACTCGAAGATCTTGGTGATTAGATTTCAAAAATGCGTAATATGTTTTGTAAATAAATACGATAAGTACTTAATAAAAAAAATGTTTAAAAACTGTTAGCAATGTAGCTTAGAACTTGACTTGAGCTATTCATTAATATTCAAATTAAAACTCTGGTTTTTGACCTTAAATTATTATGGAATTTTTTTATTATTACAGAATGGTAATTAACAGTTAGCATTAAGTAATAAAACACCGAAAACATTTTGAAAAATTGCTTATTTTACCAATGTCAAGAAATTAATTTATCTAAATTCATCATGAAGGTTATGAATGAAAGAACTTTGATTCTGCACTATAGATTTTCATTGAAAAAGCTTTTGATAATCGAGGGTTCTTGTACTGCTCCATAGATGGATAACCGCCTATGGGATATAATCGAAAATGTGGATGTTGTCTAAAAAAATATGTTACTTACTGATCAAAGAGTACAGTAATTATATGGTTCTATACGAGAAGGTTTCTTGATTCCACTGGATTTGAATGCATATTTAACCTGTATTTGGTATAGAATGGTACCACAAACTCAAAAAGTAAGAGCATGTGGATATGCGTTAAGGTATCCATCATTCATCGTAACTTTAAGATATCACGATGAAGAAAAGTTGGTTCCAAGTTTACTACCTATAAACCTTTATAAAATTGACGTCAGTTTTCGAGTTAAATCCGTTTATATAGGCAGATAAACAGAAAGACAGATGAAATTTGTCCAATATTAAATTCGTTTTAATAACTGAATATACAAAAGAAAAAGTATTTAAAAGCTGGAAATTCGAAAATCACAGACAGACACATTAATTTTATTTATGTCTATTGATTATTGCGCAAAACCAATATTCTATCTATCTATGCTTTTATATAACTAGGGATAGAAATTCTGACTTTTCAGTTTTGCATATCAATAACGTATCGACATGTAGAAATTATTATCTCCGCATGCTGTCTAGCAATGGGAGGACAAATAACTCACTTGCTATCCGACATTGTGTGGCAATGATAGATGTTGCTTCCCAATAACTTTTTTAATTATCGTTCTGTTTTATCTGTTGATATAAAGTTTAAAAATCATGTCATATTTTGTAATATCACCGAAAAAAATTAAGCGAGACTTATTGCTTCCCGACTTTCTTATAGTTAATGTATATACAGGTGTCCGGTAATTAATGGATAACCTTGAAATAGCTTATAGTAGAACTAATGGTCATTCTAGGTCAAATACAAAAAAATTATCCCCAGTAATGTCTGTGATGACTTTAAAAAAAATTATCAAATTTTTTACTTAGTTTTACATTTATGTACACCGCGACTATAAATGAAAGAATTTCATAGGTTTTTTGTTGTTCTAATATATTAGGCTAACTGGTTCAATAGATAGACTGTAAATAGTAAGACTAACTTTAGTACTTTACAGAAAAAATAATATTGACTAAATTATTCGTTGTAAAATTTGAATAAAATATTTTTTTGTCAAAGTTCTCTCTGGCATGAAAAAAAGTATGAAAACATGAGTGACCAATTATTTAAAAAAATGTATGCGTAAAGTAATTTCCAATAAAGTATAATTCATGTATGTATCTAATGTAAACTGAGTTATTACAATAAATGTGCAAAAGGAGATAATTTGCTAAAAACTAAATTTTTAATATTAGAACATTTCTTTTAAATTAAATTTTGCCTAGTCAGTGGGGTTTAATAAAAAACAATGGATAAACTTAAAATAGCTTATAGTGAATTTTGTTTTTGTATTTTTCCTAGAATGGCCATTAGTTCTACTATAAGCTATTTTAAGGTTATCCATTCATCATAAGAACATTCTGTATTTATTAAGTTGCCATAAATAAAAATAAATAAATTATTATTCACCGTTACAAAAATAAATCCAAAATTATTAGTCTATCCACTGCATAGGCGCATGATATCACGATACAGGACAGTATGATATTAAATTATATGTGCTAATAATGGCAGAAAGGACACAGGTGATTATGTCTGGTGTTACAGAAAAAGAAAATTATTTTTAAAAAAGTTTGTGTTTTATAGAACATAAAAACCAAGTAATTCAGCGATTGACAATCAGGAAAAAGCAAATAATAAAATACAATTTGTAACCACAATACAAAATGAAAAAATGTATCTTCATAATAGCATGTACATTATATTTTTAATATATCATGAATTGTTAATAAGAAATAAAAAATAATCGAGCCGTTATGGGACGGACGTCTGGCAGATATGAAACATCTTATAAACAATAGTGCAAATATAAATTTGAACCATGTAGTTAGTAAAACGCCACCATTTGAAAAATATTGCCAAAAATATCTTATACATTAAAATAATTTTATTTATAAAAAAAATCATAATCATCAGTAGCTCGACAGCCCAGGGTGGGCCAAGGCTTTCCTTTGAACCTACTTCCATGCAGCCCTCTGTGTGACAACCGTTCTCCAGTTACGGACCTTCAGCACCCCAAAATCCTTCTCCACCGCATCTTTCCATCTCATCTTAGGTCTTTATCTTCTTCTCTGTCCATGCAATTTAGCCCAAAAGATTCTTTTAAGAGAGTTTTAGACTTTTAGAGAGGGAATCCCCCATTCGAATATGAACAGCCCAATTTAGTCTATTCATTTTAATAAATTTTATGATGTCTGGGTTTTCGTAAAATTTTTATATTTCGAGTTGTATCTCCTTCTCCAAACATCACTTTCCTTTAGGCCCTCAAGAATTGATCTTAAAACTTTTCATTCAAAAATATCCAAATGGCGTTCAAAAATACCCTCATCTGATTTTGTCACTGATACAAATGGGCCTTGTTTCAGAGCCATAGATCAAGACTGGTCTAATAAGGGCTTTGTATAACAGGAATTTTGTTTTCCTAGAAATTAATTATGACCTGAAAAGGTTTTTCAGTCCATAGGAAGCTCCATTAGCAGCAATAATTCTGTTTTCAATTTCTGACAATATTTTATTTTGACAATTAATTTCAGATCCCAATTATTAAAACCCAGTACCGAATCAAAATTGTATGTGCCTAAAGTAATATTGATAGAAATTTGGTGAGAATTTTTATAGAAAACCTGTATTTTGTTTTCTCCTGGTTTATATTTAAATTCATAGCCCTTGCAGCCACGTAAAAATTTAAAGGCCTCTTCCAAAGTCGCAAGAGATCTTGCAATCGTAACATCATCAGCGTAAGGAAGAATTTGAATGAACTTTAAGAAGATATGTCCTTTTGAGTCTTTTAAGATCTTTTCTAAAACAATGTTAAAAAGTATACCTGAAAGCGAATCACCCTGCTGAACTCTGTACTGGGTAATTTATCCGATAACTTGTCTTAAATTTGAATTCTTGCCTTTGAATTTATAAGTGTAGCTAACACCAAAGAGATAAGCTTGGATGGAATATGCATCTCCTTCATTGCCCCGAATAATTTTTCTCTATTGACATTATCAAAAGCCGCTCGTAAATCAATGATCAAATAGTGAGCATCAATACCAAATTTCAAGGTCTTTTCCGAGAATTTGTCTTAATCCAAAGATATGGTCAATGATAGATTTGCCTCTTCGAAAGCCATACTGATAGTTCTCGACTTGGGAGTCAACAAATGGCAAAAAAATAAGCTTAGCAATTTATATTACAATTTCAAAAACCACAGCAACGGCTTTTTGATCTAGGGGTATTATTTTTGCTTAAGGTGCGAGAGGTCCCATGTTCAAATCCTGGACAAATCTAAATATATTTATGTAATGTTTTTAACGTTTTAAGATCATTATACATGAAATAAATGAGCTGGCCGATTTAAGTTAAAAATAGCTAACAAAACACAAAGCTGACTGAATTAAGTTGGGATGAGTCGGCAATGCACGAACCTGGCCGAATTGCAAGAGATGCTGTCATCAGAATATTTTAATTCTCATCCTAACTCGTCATTAGATGCTTCACATCAATAATAATAGATATCTAACGAAGTACGTATTAACTTTTTGGAAACGATTATAAAAATGAATCAATACCTAAATTAATTAAAAATAAATTGTAAACTGACATTGTCCTTCATTCTGTTGTGAAAATTAATGTTTTTTGCTCTTTTCAAATTTTACATTGCTTTTTTGATTATCCTGCTGCGCCTGTGAGTTTCGTGAATTAGTACGTAACATGTGTGTATAGAGGATACTATGAGAAACAACACTGCTTGGACTCAACACTATATGGGCTTTTGCCGGTTTCTTTTGAACCCATTCTTTGTGTCATGTTCCAACGAAGTGGATCCCTTGTGTAGTAATGGTACTGTGTCGCAATGTTAGCTTTCAATAGGCTCCTATCATCGTGGGACATAGTTTTAATATTGTACAATCATTGTTTTGTTAGCCTCGCTAAATTTATAAAAGAACTGTTCTTATCTGTATTCAGTACTTATGTCGCTCCTGTTTGATTACTGCTATTCAATGTTATCTCTTATCATTCTTGCATGTGAAAGATTGATTTGTTGTTTACCGTTATGTTATTGTTTAATGTCATTTAGTGTGCAACTCTGTGAATAACATGTGAAATGCACTACTCACCTTAATTGATGTCATGCATAATGTTTGCGATAAAGTTTAACAGTTTATCTGATGATTGTTGACACTCTTTTGGCTTTTGTTACCATTGTTCTCACGTGAAAGTATGAGTGATTCCCCAAATCTTTATTCTGGTCCTATATGACAGCCAAGATGCATTTGAATTGTCAGTGAATTAGGATATTAATTATGCACAGAAGCACCTTGTACGTTACTCGCTAGAGCTATGAGGCCTATCCAAATTCTCCAACTATATCTCGAAATTATATATATGCGTTGTTCAAAATTTATTTACATTTTACTTGAGTATATGTTATTGTTAAGAAAAAAGTACTTAACATTCTACTCAGTCAACTAGTTAATATCGCCAAAACAAGTTCATAGGGAAAAATAGAAAATATCACTAAAAATCAGGTATGCAGC
This sequence comes from Druceiella hillmani, assembly GCA_039881145.1. Classification (NCBI taxonomy): domain Eukaryota; kingdom Metazoa; phylum Arthropoda; class Insecta; order Lepidoptera; family Hepialidae; genus Druceiella; species Druceiella hillmani. Next base: position 3,475,480 of record JAYKKI010000067.1, on the reverse strand, counting down.
AAATGCGGAGTTGTCTATCACACTAATAAAGGATAGTTTACAGTAATGACATTTGGAAATTAAAGCTCTTTTCACTTGTTTCCTTTACTCGCCACAGGTAAATGGAGTAGCATGTCTCTTATAAACTACACCTTATGTCTGCATGCTCACTTATTGGTATTTAAAGCAAAAGACAACCTGTGTTATAGTGACCACATGTTATATGCAATGAGACATAACTTATTACAACAGTAAATTCCATGAATTCAGTTACGATGTAACCAATATGTGCTTACATACTGTATGTAATGTTATGTGTAAATTTCTAAAGTATCTCTTTTTCGTACTACAGTATTTTTTCTCCTGAAAGAAAAAAGTGGAAATGTTTACTATAATTTGCGTATGTGGCGTAGTTAATTTATTCTGTGTACGTTTCAGAAAAACTTACTGCCTATGAGGTTGTGCAAACCTTTTAGAATATTTTGACGAAAAAATAATTAATTTTACAAGAAAACAAATTTCATTAGTAGTAATGGCACCCATGTCGTCGCCGTGGTGTGTTGGGTTGATCACAAGCCATATGACCTATGTGCACCGCAAAGACCCGGGTTCGATTCACGGACGTTCATCGAGCGGGGCTGGACTGGTGTTATGGTTGGCTGTAAGAGATTGCTCTCGTAGCAATAAGTCCGCCATATGTATCAATTAGATACATTAAAGTAGATAAATAAATAAATAAGTAGTAATGGCACCCATGGCAATAAAATTATGATAGATCATTTCAATGTCTGTCGATTTATCCATCATAGGCTATATTTATATTAGATATTTTAAATAATTGGGATTTAATGAACAGCTTTTGACTTATCAAAATTTGCAAAAAGCAAACCTTCACCCCTCATATACCATCAAATCCATAGTAATACAAAATATATACCACTTTTAATTTGAACTACTAAAATTTCAGAAAAAGGTTGAAGTGAAAAGTATTTAAACTAACAAATAGAATAGAGTTTGCTAAGGATAATCATTATACTAGCTGTACTATTAATGTGTTTAATAAATATTTTATTAAAAAAACGTTACTTTATATGTTACTTCTTTAAAACGTTACTCTTACCTTGAATATTGGAAAAAATGTTGATCTCTACTTATCCTAACTTTTGAAATAAGTATAACTAGCGTGACCCGTGCGAAGTCTTCGCATTATTTATTCCATTATGAAGCTCAGATGACAGATCAAATAAATATTTTACTAAAATTGACATATAGGGGCGCAAGTATCAAAAGCATTGAGCTAAAGCGCCACTTTATTTGTACGTGAGTGGATTTGAAATTAAACAAAAATTTTACCGACCGTCAATCATATTGACGTTGAGCCGTTAGATGGCAGCATTGCTATTTTGTGTATATAATTTTAATAATTAATTAATTTGCAAAAACAGTAGCAATAATAAATTTTTTAGTTGTGGATGCCGGTAGAGCAAGCAATTATCTATAAAATCATATATAATTTATGTGGATTAGTTGTGAGGTTTTTTCTAAAAAGGGAGTGTAACATCTTAACCTTAGCGTATTAATATATATGATGATGATTTTATTAAAAAAACGTTACTCTATATGTTACTTCTTTAAAACGTTACTCTTACCTTGAATATTGGAAAAAATGTTGACCTCTACTTATCCTAACTTTTGAAATAAGTATAATTAAATTTTTATTAAATAGAATTTATTCTCGAAATGTGTGAATTTAAATTTTGTGTATAAGCATTGCGTAGAAGTGTAGAATCATTCATGACGTAGAAATATATTGTTTAGTAAACAATTGGAATTTTCTCAGGACTCTTGAGTTTTTGCTGATATTGAAATAATATCAAAGGTTTCTACAGAGTTTATACTTGAAATGCGTGAACACAAAATTGTTTGTGTAAGCATCATTAAATAGAATTTATTCTTGAAATGTGTGAAGTTAAATTTTGTGTATAAGCATTGCGTAGAAGTGTAGAATCATTCATGACGTAGAAATATATTTTTTAGTGAACAATTGGAATTTTCTCAGGACTCTTGAGTTTTTGCTGATATTGAAATAATATCAAAGGTTTCTAAAGAGTTTATACTTGAAATGTGTGAACACAAAATTGTTTGTGTAAGCATCATTAAATAGAATTTATTCTTGAAATGTGTGAATTTAAATTTTGTGTATAAGCATTGCGTAGAAGTGTAGAATCATTCATGACGTAGAAATATATTGTTTAGTAAACAATTGGAATTTTCTCAGGACTCTTGAGTTTTTGCTGATATTGAAATAATATCAAAGGTTTCTAGAGTTTATACTTGAAATGCGTGAACACAAAATTGTTTGTATAAGCATCATTAAATAGAATTTATTCTTGAAATGTGTGAATTTAAATTTTGTGTGTAAGCATAGCGTAGTATTGTAGAGACATTTATACAAAAACCATTCATAACTGGAAACATAGTGTTGAGTATAAAGTTGGAATTTGGTCAGGTATATAAGCGTAGGATGGAGAAACGTTAAAACGAAGTAGTCTTCAATAATTCGAATTTTACACTTAAGGATTTTATCACGTATCCTAAACGTAGATATACGGCTGTGTGTAAATATTGTATAAAAAATTGTAAGTCAATATTATGCTTGTTTTTGCAACAGTTTCTGAATATATTCTTGTTAATTACAATAAATATTAGTAGCAATGGTTTCTTTTTTAAGAATTTATTGAAGAAAAATACACACCAGAAATCATCCACACACAGGGAATTTTTTTGGGGTTAATTATGCCTCTCATGCATTGGAACCAAATTTTAACTCGTGTAATAAAACACGAACGAATAAGTTTTTCCGTTGGTCGTATTTCGTAAGGAGTAAACACAAACAAAACAAAGTTAACTACTCAAAATATGCTGCTTAACTGACTCGGCAACTGTATCTTATAGGCTAGGTTGTTTGCCATTCACAGTCACCAGATTGTTATAATAACAATCGGCAAAAACTTTTGGAGGTACTAGATATTTTATATGAGCAGAGCCTATGAATTGACGAAATCTCTTGCTTTATACAATTTATTGATGAATCATTTAATGGTGTGTGGATGGGAGCTAAAATGTTCTGATGGCATGTCGCGTCTTGACATTTGGCTAGCTTCTTATCTTGTCGGATCTTTTCGACTTAATTCAGCCAGCTTCGCGTCTTGTCGGCTCTTTCTTTATTCAGCTTGATTAATGTATCAGCATTATTTGTTATTTAGTAACGCTTAACAACTTACTCATTTATGACAATGTACCGCATTAAACTGTTTTAAAACGTTAAAATGTTTATTAATTTAAAATGTGAGTTATAGATTGTTAAGAAATACCTCTGTCATAAATTATTTCATAAAAAAATTGGTTGTCTGTAAAGTCTGTTTACGGACGATAGTTTTACGTGATAACGTCATAAAGAAACATTGATGAAAAATTGCATACTTTTATGAATTAAATTGAATTATTATTATTTTGTATAACACAAAGAAGGAGTTAATTGAAAATTAAAATTTTTTCGATAAATTAACATTTATTTACACTCGTTAATTTAAATATTTTTTTACTTAAATTATACAGATTAATTACAAGTAACAATGTGCTATTAACAATTTATTTACAACTTATATACATTTGTTATATTTACGATCTTATTGTAGAAGTTCTTGAAGAAGCTCGCGTGACGGCGTTCCAGTAGCAGAACTATTCGAACTGCTAGCTCTGACGTCACGCGAGAAGAGAGATAAATTCCGACACTTGGGCCGATCATGCCTCTCTATCACTTGTTCCGCGCTCTTGCTTGCACGCTCAGGCTCAGGCGGAACGTGACACTTTTTAATGCGTGCAACCGGTGTTAATCGATTTATAAAACGTTATCACGTCAAAATAAAATAATAAAAGTAATATCTTATTCTTAATAACTATCTGAATATTTGCTTTTTCGTTTTCACTTCGTTCAAATAAAAATATTTTAATATAAAAAAATGTATGTTTCACATCTGCCAGACGTCCCGTGACAGCTCATTTTTTTATAATTAGACCAAAATGAAGACGCTCATATATATATATGGACTATAAAAGCTTGGTTTCGAACAGATCATCTTGTATTTTGTTTATAAAAAGTTTTTGGTTGGGCAGATTAAAATAAACGTTATAATTTTTTTAAATTGGTTTATTCATAGCTTTATAAATGTGACTTTAAATGACATAGCCAAATTTGAAAAAAAAAATGAAAAGACCCGAAAACATAGACCTTAAACAAGTTGTTTAGACTTCCTTGGGGAAATTGTCCCACTCCTCTATAGCGATCTTATTACATCTTCAATCCTATAATGGTTATGGTTTCTTAAGCATGAAAGTTCACACATTGATGTCAAATATTCCACCTGTGTTTGACAAGATTCATGTCAAGGAAATAAGGATAATCCCGTAAATTATTTACTTGGAATATTGCGTTATGGCTTCAGTTTGGTGCCGGTGAATGTTTTCATCCACTAAAATAATTTTTTTCTAAAGTGTTCCCTAAATGGCTGATTTTGAGTTGTGATTTCTAGTCTTCTATTTCTAGGTCGTCCTGAATGTGAGGCTGTCTAGGTTTTCAGCAAATTCTGAAAATATGAAGTGATATCACGTAACAATAAATCCATATTGACACAAAATAATAATTTTATTCGATCAAAATTTTAAAGTTTTTTCTATATGTATATGTTCAACAAGATCTAAAATGCTCTAAAAAGTGGTAAATTATAAATACAGAAATTAAATTTTCAATTATACATTTCAAATATAACTGTTAGCTAAGGACCACTTGAAGTGTTTTGGTTCCAGCAGCTCTCTCTGTTTACCTTTAATTCAGTGATAAAAAATATTTTAACTTTCATATTCAGGGGTGTTATATTGATAATAAAGTTTCACTATAATTAACATTTTCATGAGAAATTGATTAACATGTTCATCGCCAAGGGTAGAGATGAGGAATTAATCCTGGCGGTGGTCAGATAAACCAAGATCTGAATTATTAAACAATACGGCTCCTTCTTATTTCATGATATATCCCTTTTTTTGTGAAACAAATGGATGTACTAGTGCTTTGTTTTAGTAACTTACTTCACGCATATAATAATAGGATCATAACAAAAAGTTCAGTCCTACAACAACGCAAGTCTTTAAAGTTTGCTTAAACCGACTACGCAATATTGTGTAGTCGGCCACTCTTTTCAAGCGCCGGATCACGTAATATCACCTGAATGGCAATATAATGGACTGGTATTTTAATATTTATAATAAGTAAAATTGTAGGTCTTTTAGAATTAGACCTCTACAAAGCATTGCGCCTAACTTTCTAACCAGTGACTGAAAATTTACATAATTAAATTGAGTTTCTTGCTTACTTTCAAAACTACGTTATTATAGATGCCTAGAAATATCTAGAATATAAATACGCAAAGATCACAGGAAAAATGGAGTATTTTTATCATTTTTAATACTTTTAGTTTCAGACAAAAATTTTTTAGTTAAAAAATTATGCTTTTCATTTGATTAAATATTTGTTTTTATTGTAAATATGTTTTTTTAAATCATACTGGCCTATTCCTGGTTCTAAAATGGAAAATATTACTTTGACAATAATAAATTCACTTGTTCTCATTTCCTTACTGTTTTCTTGCGGTTGTATCATTAAAATAGTTACTTCCATGTTTCGTTGAGAAACTTAATTACGGTAATTAAATTTCTCTGTTGTTTCATAATGACTACGTTATTAAAGCTATCACTTCAGCCGTCCAAAGTAATGTATTGTAAACTCCAATCTCCCTTAGCATGAATTAATTTGTCCACACTTATGTTTTTGGAAAAGTGGGTAATTATTCTTTATTGTATTATTATAAATAATATTTATAAATAAACTTGTTAAATATGAGTACATTTAACTCGTATAAACATTTAAGGAAACATATTATTTCTCTTAAACTATTTACAAATACTAGCGTGACCCGTGCGAAGTCTTCGCATTATTTATTCCATTATGAAGCTCAGATGACAGATCAAACAAATATTTTACTAAAATTGACATATAGAGGCGCAAATATCAAAAGCATTGAGCTAAAGCGCCACTTTATTTATAAGTGAGTGGATTTGAAATTAAACAAAAATTTTACCGACCGTCAATCATATTGACGTTGAGCCGTTAGATGGCAGCATTGCTGTTTTGTGTGTATAATTTTAATAATTAATTAATTTGCAAAAACAATAGCAATAATAAATTTTTTAGTTGTGGATGCCGGTAGAGCAAGCAATTGTCTATAAAATGATATATAATTTATGTGGATTAGTTCTGAGGTTTTTTCTAAAAAGGGAGAGTAACATCTTAACCTTAGCGTATTAATATATATGATGATTAATGTAATTCCTCACTGTGTAATAAATAAATATATTGCCGAGTATATCTTTTATAGACATAATAAATGTACATTTTAAAGTAAAAACTAATTTTTGTAGGCGATTTAAATTATTTGTATAGAGTTTCTATGAACTTTTTACAAAACCAACTACATGTCATGGTTGGTCAACTATTAAACTAGTAGAACTTAGCTATTATATTTTTCCTTTTCATTTTGTTATATTTACTACTATTGTGAGTTCTTTTCAAATATAAAAAAATTGTAGATGGTAGGTAGTGCGGACACGAAACTAACAAAAATGACTAATTTAAACCTTAATATTTCATAAATGGACCCAATATTTTTAGACCCTTTCGATAATATCTTACAAGATGTATCTTACAAGATGTATTCGAATAAAATAAATACATCCCTTCTTTAAATCTAGGGGAGGTACCCTAAAACACTTTAAAGGGTTTTATTTCTTACCTTTGTAGGCGTTATAAATATGTATCACTATGCCAAATTTTAACTTTGTAGCAATAATAGTCTGCGAATAAATTAGGTATGACATACAGACGGTCATGGTAAAATTATACGGTTTCCTACTTTGATTACGGAATCCTAATAAAAAGTGCAATTTTGTTTATCCATGATTAGTACTTATCTACTTTATATGATATTTTCTCTTTTGTAGTATTTTAAGTAACACGGGGTACACATCTTGACAAAAAACAGTCCCCTAAAGCATTTTTACATTTTATAAAATAAATCAAATGTTTTTTTGAGTAAACTTGTAAAAACAACTGACCATTGTATTTCTTATTAACATCCTATTATCGAATATATTCCACACTGGATTGAATGACGCATTTCATCTTACTTGTTTAAATCTGCCTATAGATTTCTCTGAATATGGATTTAAAACAACAACAAATAAAGAAGTTAAATACAAAACAATGTGTTTTCTCTACAGGCTATATCATTCTCGCAAGAATTCCCCACGTTCTGCTACACAACGACCAACGTGAACATGATACAGAAACTAGCACCCGCATCGCAAGGCCACGCTAGCACGGTAAACCTGGCACAGCTCACTACCTCCGATGATAGCAAGACATGTTACATTGCGCAGCCGTTCGGTTACAACTATGCACTCGTAAATCAGATGCAGCTAGCGCAAAATGGAGTGGCCATCGATGGCAGAATCCAGAACACAATATCCAATATTAGCTTTAAATGTGATGTATGCGGGCTGATGTTTGGACACCTGACGCTGCTCAACGCACATAAAAGGATTCATAGTCAGGATACTGGTAGGTTTTTTTTTCATATTAAAATATGAACTAGATTTTTAAAATCTTTTCGAGTAGTGTTATACTTTAATTATAAATGAAATCAAAAATTCTAAATGTCAAAAAATAAAGATGGAAATTAAAAGATTTTTCAAATTTAAGGAAACTGAAAAGTTATCATTATTGAAGAAAATTAAAGTAATTTAAGAAGGTATACATTTTCTTCAATTGGTTGACATTGAAAATCATTTTTCTTGTCAACATTTTCATTGACATGAATCCTAATATTATTTCAAAATTCAGTATATTCGAAGTCTAGTTTTCTCCTGCAGCGTCAAGTTAACAAATGCATAATATCTATCACCTATTCTCTCATACAATTATTTCTGGTTGATAGATGCATTGGCACAATATTTCATACAACTTTCCTTGGTAATAACTTTGCATCCTTTTGCTTCACTTTTGTTATGTTTTCTACTTAAAGTAAATATAATACATTTGCAATACCAATTAGAAAAAAATTTGTCGTATTAAATCAAATATGCCACCCTAACGTTAGTGGTATATTTTATACTGAAAAATGTTACTATTAAGTTATTAGTCTTAAATATTAATATGTTTGTACAACCACCATCTTTATGTTTATTACTTTCTTTGCATATTATGGAAAGTTACCTCAAATGCACCAAGTGCAAATTGGTAGTGTTATGTTATCAGTAGTGTTGATGAATTTAATGACAAGTGTTTTGTAAAAATAAATGCAAATTTATGTAGAAATAATTATGCAAATTTTTAGAAAATGGTAACTCCATGATAAGACATTGACAATTGACGCCTATAAAGTTTTTTGTTTATAATTTAAAATAGGAATGAAGAATTAGGAAATTTAAGACGCTTTAAAGTAAATGATATAATTTTTTTATACAAAATCATTTTTTAAATGAGTCCACTTCTCAGCTCTCTGTGGACTGCATTTTTTTTGCCAAATGGTGATCTGTGACTTCATGACAACAATGTAAATCTGTATCTCTGACATGGTTCATTTGAAATAAAAAACAAAAAAAATCAGTATTAATGAAGTTATGGTAAAGTGATGACACCAATTTGAAAAAAATTCTGCTAAAAGAACCTGCTTATAAATTGTATTTTCTTTATAAAAAATTTCATACTTCTAAAATGTTAACTATTCCGAGTTCAAAAAATGGCCCTCGTCCATCATTTTTCTTAAGAAAGGAAATGGATAGGATTTGACAAAGCAGACATACCTTATTACCTTGACCCTACACATAACCAGTCAAAGCCAGCCAATGGCACGATCTTTGTATTTGCTCCAACTTAAAAGGATATAACTGTCATTTTACGAATTATTTCATTATCATGAATTTTACATAAAACTTGGTAAACATATATTTTAAACAAAAAGCAATAAATTTCTCCATTCTTCACAGTGGTGCTCCCTCTTTAATCATGAAAGTTTTGGTGTGAAAGATGTTCTGATTTAATAATTTCTCTAAATACCAGCTTAAAAAGTTATTTTTTTTAAAAATGTGATTAAATTTGGGATTTGATATTTAAAAAAACATAATTTTAAAACTTACCAAATAGTAATGCTTCCAATACTGTAATAGGACTTTTCATGGGTTTCTATGATAGATAATAAAAAGTTTTTAAATTTTGTACACTTCAACCGTCCGTCCTTTTATAGACGTAGAATATTGACTCAATTTTTTATAAAGTTACTCTATTTATGAACTCAGTTTTTATGCCAATTAGTTCATCTAGTTTTGACACTTCTCTTTATTCCATTATTTATTTCGTTGGTAATTTGAAATAGAAGGTTGAGTCTCAAAACAGGCCCATACTTCACCCTTTAGCACATTTTATGCGAGCCAGTAAATCGTTTAAAGCTAAAAAAAAGGAGTAAAAATAAAATTTTACCGTTGGTTGATCGATTTTGTTCCTAAATTATGTCCTTTCCAATTGATATTGATTTAAAGAATAATGTTCCTTCTCATATCTGCAGCTTTTCTCCTGATATTATACAAGAATATTGTGACACCTGAATGAAACAGACATGACTGAACTCTATGAAACCTAAATAGTGTCCTTGACGTTGACCATTAAAAAATTCAAGAAATGTAATATTTTTACGTAAAGGAAAGAACATCGATATATGTTTGTCACAGCTGGAGGGATATGTTCAGGACTGATTTACCGCTCCACTTGACTATTCTGACTGTCATAAATCTGTCATTTTTCGATATTACCTCAAACAATTTTATACAAACATATTTAGAGAAATTACTTTTTTTAACTGATCATCCTTGTGGACCTTTAAGAAATTGTATTTTTTCCTAGAATAAAAAATATCCTATTTGTCAATCTTTACGTGCTACCAGTGTGAAACGTTTTAAAAGAATCGGCTTGCTCCTAAAATTACTATTAAATGAAAAGTAATTAAAAAATTTTCACGTTCATATTTAGGTATAACTGTATGACTGAATTGACTATATAGATCCCTTGCATAAAATGAAGGGGATTTATTTTATATGACAATGCACTGATTCATAGAATAATATTAACGCATATTATTTAATGCATTCCACTACTTCATTCTTATTTCTGAGTGTGCGTATATAGATATTTGCAAGGCTTTGATCAAATTTCTTTTACTAAGCAATTTGAGTATATCAACTAAAGATCTCTCAGTAAATATAAGCATTTTAAAAATGACAATCTATTTGACAACTGGAGTGCATTATGTACCTTGATATATATAACTTGATAATAACAAATAAGCATATATAACTTGATAATAACAAACTTGTTGGTGACCTTATAATGTCAAGGTTAAGTTAACATTTCAATAATTCCTTCCGCCAGTTATTATCGTCTTATTGCTTCATTAGTTTTAAATGTCAATCAAAATGAAGGATAATAGGTTTGACCCTATATATTTGTTCATTTCTTTCCGCCTTATACATTTATCCACTATTTTGGATCTATCATATTTGAGTATTAAGAAAATTATTCTATAGTGTGTATGCAAATTTTTAGTTTATTTTTGCAAATAATTTCATGTCTATATGTGTAACCTGGATTATTTTGCCTGTCACTGCTAGGTCTCAGTTAGGTTCCGTCTGTCACTGATGTTTTTAGATAGATCATAAAACATTATAGTGGAACATAACATAAAATCTCAATAATTTTTTTTATTTAGTCCCCCATTTTCATGATATCTCTATGATCAAGTATCCTAAAAATAAATATAAGATTTTTTATTATTATGTAATATTATGGCCTTCTATCTAATAGCTTTCATGTGACAACAACTTGTGTCACAGGGCAGTGGCATAGTGGTAAAATACATCCAGTGAATCCTGAGTTCTATATTAGATAGATATCGGAATATGAGGATTAATAAGGAGTCTGGTTTTATTACTATTGCCTAAAATAATTAAAAACTATCTGGCCCGTGCGAATAATTCACAAGTTAAGGAGTGTTAGTTATAAAGATTGTAAATAGATGGCGCTGTTTTAAATAATTACTATCTGGCATGTTAGTTAAACACATTGTTAATAGGTGGTGCTTAAACACTTTTACCAAATAATATATAGAGAAGTTTCTAGAATCATAGATTTAGAGGGAGGTGATTGGCCTTCAGCACCCGATTTCGGTGCCGGGATGACAGTTTTAGCTACCAGGCTAGGCTCCAGGACTATGCTAGTTTGAACAACGGTATTTGCTCTGTGCTATTCAAAAGGGTACACTGCCACCACTTGGTTACCAATGGCTTGTATGTGAAACAATGAAGATCACGGGAAGGTAAAATTAACACTTGAATAGGATAAGCCGTTTCAAACACATCCTACCTCAATAAATAAAGAGGTGAAAAGGTTACATGTGGTATATTTATTAAATTTGAACCATTCAACAGACGATGGACAGGCAGGGTTATCACTATACTACTTCGCTTTTGTTCATTCCATTTGTATATGTAACCCTCAAAGTAATTATAATTTATGAGAAAGACTACTAATTGACATAATTTCTTAGATGGCAACATCACGGTGGTAGCACAAGCTCAGAACCTTGTGCAGGCACAGACGTTGGTGCAAACGGAGGCGGGTGGGGGGCTGGTGCCCGGCCAGATCCAGATTGTTACTGCGGAACCTGAGCAGCATCTCGCACCGCCACAGCAGACAGTGCGACTCGCTGAAAGTTAGTGGCACGTTTTTTCTACAATAAAATGAAGTTAATAATTTCAACAGCATGAAAATATTTTATTCAACTTAGTTTCACTTTTACGATGTTTAATACAATGAATAAAAATGGTCAAACTTTGTTAACATTGACTGTGTAATTAGTTGGCAGTATGCACCAATAAATAGGCACCATTAATGTGTATCTACGCGTCAAGAATGTTGGACGAAATTATGGCTTTATTGGTCTATATTTTTGTTAAGTCCATGTCATATTTGACAGAAGATACCTTTTTGTACGTTATCATCGTCACTTTTTCCAGATCCTGACTTACTAAATGCATTTAATCGCTTGTTTTCGACATACTGTATTTATATATGATTCATTTCTGATATATATGATTCATAGCGACATGAATCAGATTTTTCTATATTTAAAACAGGTGGGTGGAATTAAAGATCTTCCGTATGTCACTACGTACACATTTGATTAATTTATTTTTCTGTATGGCTATTTTATTACTTTTTACTATAATATTTCACTGAGATAGGAAACCAATGGAATTTAATTGTTTCTAGACCTTTTTTTATGCGCTAGTTCAATGCATGCTGTTATATTTTTAATATTAACATCAAATTTAATTATTAGACCATATGAAGCATTAAGTAGATGCCATATATAATGAGCGCTAGCCGTGAAAGGTTTAAAAGATACATAAGTACTTAAAATGCAATAGACTTAAAGGAAGGTTTAGAAAAATAAACTTATATACAATTCAATTGCGAATAAGCAATATCGACCCTGAGGATATTTTTAATTCCAATTATCTTGTAACTAGTCATTGAATGTTACTAAAATTTTTATTAACTGAAGACTTTTTCTCTTTTGATCTCAAAACTATCCACAGGTGTCGAGCATGTATTAAATTTATTTGATGTAAACATGACGATTTTTATAGTGAAATAAACATGACGAGTTTCATTAGTTATGACATACGAGACTGATTTTTTTATTTATAATTTTCAGAAATTATTCACAAGAATAAATTAGTTTTATTAAAAATTTATTTCGTAAGTATTGAGTGGGGAAATTGTATTTTATTTTACATTTAGTAAACTGTATACCTTGATAGACGAAAACGTTCTTTTCATGAATTTTGTTATTAAATTTTTAGATTTATATACGCAAGTGTTTTCAATCTGAAATATACCACGGTCTCTTAAAAAATAAAAAATTACCATATAAATGAAAAAAATTGTCAGTGTGTCCTTTTGACCCAACTCTTCATTAGGATAATGACTTTCTGCCACAGGGAGGCTGGGTTAATGAGATTCCACATTATCTTTCCAATTCTTCCTTAAATTGTAAAATACAAAGCATATTTCCGATTCAAATTTAGTTTTGGTCCATAGAGGCAGTCATTTTTTTTTAATTAGAAACCTGTTCATTAATTTTATTTTACAGCAAAGACAGAAATAATAGACAAGCAGAAATGCATAACATGCGGCGGCCCCATTGCGCTCAATCCCAAACGCAAGGGACCGAAGTTGATAAGATGTGAGAATTGCATTAATCAGGACAACATGACTAATCAGCAGCGGTGTAAGTATTATTTTTCTTAACTAATTAAAATAGTCTATCGGCAGAGTGGCCATTTTCTGAAAAAATGGGTTAAATTGAAGTATCTCACGTGTCGGGAAGATCGGGAAATCAAAATATTTGTTCAAACTTACATATTACAGAAACAATAAACTTCATTTTTAAAGTCCCCCAAAAGGAAAAAAGAAAAAAGGAATCCTTATAGGAGGAACACTTTGTTGTCCATCTGTCTGTAAAAACCCTTTTTCTCAGGAATGCATGGAAGTATCAAGTTGAAATGAATATCAAATACTTATCTCTACCGTCCCTTGGAGATGTAAAAAAAAGTCAAGCTTCTAAGCCAACACAATAAAAAAGAAACCTAAAGATACGGCCATTTATGCCGCATTTTTTTCGCACTCTCAAGGAAGTCAAAACCTATAGGGTACTTCTCGTTGACCTAGAATCATGAAATTTGGCAAGAAGCAAGGTCTCAAACCACAAGTAAAGGAAAAAATCTTTAATTTGTAGTTAAATCACAGAAAAAATATTTTCTTTAAATATGTGCTTGTGAAAGATGTAGGAGATAATGTATTTTCGTTTTAAAAAATTAAAATTTTGTAATTTAATAAGAATATTATGTACCATTAAATACTTATAAATGCCTAAATGTATATGGAACCTTCTTAGTACGAGTTCCACTCATGCTTGACGGGTTTTTTTACAATCTCAAGGCCCAACACTATTCATCAGTTGCATGATGACAGTGACACCTATCATTAGCAAATTTATTGCTAAAAAAACCTGTCAATCACGAGTGGAACTTGCACTATAAGGGTTCTGTATACAATTAGGCATTTATAAGGATTTAATGGTACATAATATTCCTCCTAAACTATTTACAAAGTTTTAATTTTTTAAAATGAAAATATATTGCCCGCTATATCTTTCACAATGCCACTATCGTTTGCAAATTTGCTGGCTGTATGAATGTAATGAAGTTTTATAATGAAAAATATCAATCTTGAAAATATTGCCATAGTTAATTACTTAGTAATTTTGTGTACTTAGCCGTTTTAGTGCCATTGTTTTTTACTCATATATACTTCAAAATGCCAAAGAAATATTTTGTTTTTGATGTCATTTACCCTTGTCTCGAAAAAAACTGTATCTCTTCCAAAAATTATCCAATTTTAATAATTTTTTCAGTCTTTTCTTAATAAAAACTTGTACAAGGATATTAAAATACAAAGAAAATTATGGAAGTATTTATTGTGAACAAAAATTATAACAAAAACTGAAATCAAGGTCACATCGACATTTTTGCAGTCCGGTACAACCTCCGTATCAGCAAAATAATTGTTATCGTCACTATTATCACTATCACTCAAAGTTTGCATTACACCAAATTGTGAGCGCACCACAATATCACTCCCACTATCACTTTCTTCATAACTTGAAAAACGATCATTTTCACTCAAATTATTTTCGTATTCCGATATTATGGTTTAAAAATTTTCTTTTCCTGGATACTTTTTATATTGTAATTACTAATAATATTAAAACTTGAACTTTATGTAACACGTAGAAAGATAAAAAATTAGCGATGCGTGCAAGCGACCGCCCCTATTGCGCTTGCGGCAAATGTAGTTAGTACGCACACGACTACGCCACTCAAACGGTTAGGAATATAAGGAGCTTTTTAATTTACTAAAAAGTTTATTTTCGGTACAATTAGGTTATGTTGTTTGAGTATAAGTGCAGATAGGTGACAGTGAAAAACTTTCCATTTTCTTATCTTTAAATCTAAGAATACACATAAAAAACAACATATTTAACAAAAATAATTTCCACTCGTGATTTAATTTTTGGAAAAATAATTTCCACATGGCTTTCGAATGTGCAATTTCAAACAACTTTTATGTAATTTTTTAAATTATTTGTTTCCCTTTTTAGGTTTTATTTCAATTTATGTACTCCTTTGCATGTTAATGTTGATGACACAAAAATAGAGATCAGATAATAAAATTATAATAATACAATTATAACGTATTGTTTGAATTCCAATTAATTTCAAGTATAAATGTAACTTCCTTTCTGTCCATTAAATAATGTTAAAAACATGATTGAAAATCTGCCAAGAAGACATGAAAAAACATGATTGAAAATCTGCCAAGAAGACATGAAAATCTGCCAAGTTCAAATTTGATAGTATTTTAACAACGCGTTTTAAGATTTAACCACATTTTCGAATTTGGCCTTGCTTAAATTTCTACAAATAACATATCTAATGTTTCAGTTTGCTCTCCATTTTGTTGAAGACTTTATAATTTAAGGATGTACTTTTTATAATTTAAAAATTTAACGAATTATGAAATTAGTGCATTATTAGTTTTAAATTAGTTAGTACAACATGTTCTATGTTGCAGTACCTCAAGCTACACAGATATTTGTGGCAGCAGACGGTAACGTGAAGTTTGAAATGAGCGAACTGAGTGGAGTGACACATGAGACGCAACAGCCAGTCGCACAGCCTAGCCCTGTCGTAGATGGTATTGGCTCACAGAATGTCATTCCCGTTGGACAGAAACACTGTAAGTTATGGGTCTGTTTGTGGATTATATCAAATTTAATCTAATTTGAAGGTCTACAAATTAATTGGAAAAACAATCAAAAATAGATGATAGAATTGATGTCATCGTCAGGTAAATAGTACCCTCATTGCTGTTCAGCCTTGCTAACACAAGAAATTGAGATTCAAGAATTTGGGTATCATGTCATATTGGTTATACTTCATTGCGAATATCATTGAAATTGATAAGAGTTCGATTTATTGTTATAGGTCTGACCAAACACATTGTTGAAAAGTAAATTTAACTAATATAAATGCTGGAAATGTTAGAGAATTATTGTTATATAATTGCAATCGCTTTTGGTTAACACATTCACTGGCGCTCAGTATCTTATGCTAATTCATATTTTGTTATAAAGAAAAAGTATTTTGGTAAGAAAAAATTGCTTGGTGTACACCAATTTTTCGCCCGACAGTGATTGTGTCAAAATAAAAGAACAAAAGCTTCCATCAAGACTTACCAAATTTTGTTTTTCTGTTTCTTTTCCCAATTTACATTGGTAGCAAGATTCAGCATGCTGCATTTTATTGGCTAAGGAATTTTTCTCTTAAGAAAAAAAAAGGACCACGAAGTATTCAGAAGTATTTTCATATTTTTTTTATAACTTGCACACTATCATTATACTCCTTAATGAAACAGAATTACTAATTGAATGTGATTAAAAATTTGATATTTTGTGACGACCAGTTTTTAGAACAATTTTTGAGCGACACGACTTGAGAAAAAAATTGATAAATTTTCCATATAATTATTATAAGGACAAATAGCAAGTTTTTTCATAAATAATAGTCGTGTAATCTTGGTAATAATGTACATAGCCTCTATGGCAGGGATTCCCAACATATTTTGTGTCGACCCTCCCTGGATTATAAAAAATATTTACCCCATGTAAATATTTAATTTTTTTTATTATTACAATAAATATATATCATTTTTACAACATTTATTCCTCAATTACAAGTATAATTAAACAAATTATAAATTTTGTGTTCACTATTAAAAAGAATTAGGTATAATTTAATAATAAGATTGTATTAATGCAATACTATGTTTACACCTGCATGTCCTGAACCAGTTGGTCGATTCCAAGTTCAGTTTTTGCCGGAGCTATCGTCATGCTGTTATCTAGAGCAAGAACGATTTCGCTGCTTATTTTTTATTTGAATCAATGTTGAAAACCCTATCTACCCTAAGTAAGTCGAGGAAAACGGCACAATTATTTGTAAAGCAAGAGACGTAAATTTTATATTACAGAGGAAACATTTTATCCAAAACTTCTCCAATGTAAAGAGATTTTATGATTGAATATTCAAGAATTCGTGAAATGAATAGATGAATTGCCGTATATATAATGTGCACGATTAGTTTTGTGCTTGCCATGGCCCGACTGATCTGATCGCTAAGACACGTGTGGACGTGACGGACAGAGCGGGACCGCAGATGGAGCGCTTCAAGTTGAGACTTGACTAAAGTTGAACAACAATGAAATTAATTAAACAGTGGATTTAAAACCTCAAGTGGAATTTTTTTTAGAATATCTGAACACATTGGCCCCTCTTTATGATCTTTGTATACCCTCCTAGGGTAGCACGCGCCACTGGTTGGGGGTAGTACTGCTCTATGAATATGTAAATAATAGGCATAACTTAAAAGAAATAAGTTTTGTAAACTTTTAGTTCAATTTAAATGATAATAATTAACAGTTATATAATAGAATGCTTTGCTTTATTTTAAAAGGGTTATTTGAAATCATTATTCTGCTTACTTGCAGTACCTGGTCATCATCCTGTGAAGAAGAGGAACCTGGCTTCGGTAACAAAATGTCACAAATGCAATGGCTCAGGCATCATATTCATAGGAGGCAATAAAAACAAAATGAACCAGAGCAGGTATTATTTTAAAACAAATGTTACAAATCGATTTATACGTTATTGTGTCTGACCCATTTTTTTCTTGCTATATTTTTGTTATAGTTTAGTAACCCAAAGATCACCGCTAATCATACTTGTAAACATATAATGATAACCTAAAAAAAAAGCTGCAATGAGAGTCTAGTTAAAAAATGTGTCTAAAATCAATTGATTTATTCTTACTAGCCCATGATTTCATACCTCCAAAAAATATACCAATGCTGTTTTTGACAAGTATATTTCTATACTTCCCCCTGGCCACATCAGTTTCACCAATGGATGTCTATGTGGAAAACTCCATTGCATAGGCATACATATTAAATAGTTGTACTTTTATACTGTGTATAAATAATTTGATGTTTTAATAGTTGTACACTGGGGTTGTACTTTTAAATAGTTGTACTTTTATACTGTGTATAAATAATTTGTTTGGTGTTTTAATAGTTGTACTTTTACACTGGGGTTGTACTTTTACACAGTTGTACTTTTACACTGGGGTTGTACTTTTACACAGTTGTACTTTTACACTGTGTATAAATAATTTGTTTGGTGTTTTAATAGTTGTACTTTTACACTGGGGTTGTACTTTTACACAGTTGTACTTTTACACTGTGTATAAATAATTTGTTTGGTGTTTTAATAGTTGTACTTTTACACTGGGGTTGTACTTTTAAATAGTTGTACTTTTATACTGTGTATAAATAATTTGTTTGGTGGTTTAATAGTTGTACTTTTACACTGGGGTTGTACTTTTACACAGTTGTACTTTTACACTGTGTATAAATAATTTGTTTGGTGTTTTAATAGTTGTACTTTTACACTGGGGTTGTACTTTTACACTGTGTATAAATAATTTGTTTGGTGTTTTAATAGTTGTACTTTTACACTGGGGTTGTACTTTTACACTGTGTGTAAATAATTTGTTTGGTGTTTTAATAGTTGTCCTTTTACACTGTGTGTAAATAATTTGTTTGGTGTTTTAATAGTTGTCCTTTTACACTGGGGTTGTACTTTTACACAGTTGTACTTTTACACACAGTACTTGTAATAAGACGAATTCATTTTTAGTTAGACAAAAGAAGTAATTTCAGACACAAACACAATAAGGAATCTTACACAAAATTAATTGTAGATGGCGCTATCGAAGTAAGGCATAAATAAAACAGCTGTCAAAAAGGAGTAGATTTTTGTGGTGTGTAAAATTGAAAACTTTTATGTGAAGAGAAAATATGATGAAAAATTACAGATATTTAACAATATTAGAATTAAAAAATCCGAATAAAATCAATGCTCTGAAAAAGCCAAGGCTTTGTATCATTGTATTAAAATTTTAGCGACACAGCTATTTCCCACAACTTCCGACGTTTATCCTTAGGGAATAAATGAACTATATTTTCTTCTACTCTAACTGCAACAACATCCAACTGCACATCGTTGATGCATATTTATTATCAATCGAGATGTAATCTTCGAAAAACCAATGAGATTCAATACTTTGCTAGACTGACGCATATAAATTACAAAACGTCAAATCATGTTCATCTAAGACGTTTACATTATAGTACAGGTAGCTACCTGGCGGAAGAAATCGGGAGTAAGGTTCTCTATTGTTTTAATTTGTTTCGGATTCAAGACACCATGACAGTCTTGAGTGTATTCAAATAAATTTTAAATTATATTTTGTAAACGCAAAATACATAATATAAATGTCATTTATGAAATTTTTGGAAAAATATCCTATTTTTTTTGGTAAAATAGATGTTAAGGTAAAGTATTAAACAATATCTCAAATATAATCAATTAGCCTATTGCTACACGTCGAGTATCTAGCCCCTCCTATCTTATTGCTGTATTAATGTAATAATATAAACAAATTTTTGAAAAGCTTTAAATATAGAGAAATAAAAGTCGAATGTTACTTTAAGTTCATTCCACGGTTAATAACACTATCCGAATTGAGTCATTAGTTTTTATGTGATGATTGCACAAACACACAGACAGAAAATAATTCCAAGAATGACCCTTAATGTATTCCATCATTTATCGTTCATTATTGGGGGGGACCCAATAATTTTTTGTAAGTATTTTCATTTTACATTTTACATCAAAGTTTACAGTTTTATTATATGTGCAGATATGATGGCAAACACACGTGCATCCATCAATATGTATAATGTGATAACACAGATTAAAAGTGTAACGAATCATACATTAATTGCAGTGCGGAAAAGCCATTCCACTGCAACATATGCGGTGGCTCATTCTCGCGCTACTCATCGCTGTGGTCGCACAAGAAGTTGCATTCGGGCGAGAAGAACTTCAAGTGCAACATCTGCGGGCTCGCATTCGCCAAGGCCGTTTATCTCAAAAATCACTCGCGTATCCATACAGGCGAGAAACCTTACAGGTATTTCATTGTTATTATGAATATTTTACTAACATAACTTAACATACTCATTTATTATTTGGAAAGAATATGAATATATGCTTATTGCATTCGTATTCTGATGGGTCTGTCGCTGAACGGTTGTTAGGACTTGAACAGTAACAGAACTTGAACAGCAGGGGCGTGTATTATAGGTACAGAAGCTAGGAGGCAAAGATGAGGAGATTGTTATGTGACCAAAGCATATTGGCGGTGTGTATTATTGCATGTGGACGATGATTACATCGAAACGTGTATCGCTATTGTTCTATCCCGACTTATGTAACCCTTTATTAGCAGATCTCAGATTCTTTTACGGTTCCTTTGCTGACCTGTCAAGTCGAATAAATTGATACTGTGACATGAGTAACTAGATAATTTTGTGCTAGATAAAAGGTGTAGAAGTTCTTCTTAATTTCTTACGTCATCTACTTAATTGTTCACTTCAATTGAATTGTATTGATAAAACCGTTTTTGTGCATTATGGTTGTAAATATGTTTATTAAACAGTAATCATGAAATAATTAAGTTGTTCGTATTATTTCTACAGGCAAAATTATTTCAATTGTTGCTTGAATGATTTGATAGACCTTGATTAAGGTTGCGGATATAAAAAAATCTAATTCTTTTAAATGGACTATTCTGTATCTATAAAATAAAACGGACTTTTATTTATTTGATTGTAAATTCATAAACTGAAGTGTAATTTTTTTCTTGAATTTTTTTTCTTAATTCGGGATACTTACCTTTAGATTGAACACTATGAACTACTTTGCTGTATAACAACTCAAAATTATTAAAAAAAACTCATTAATTTAAATTAATTCATCAAGATTTATTTTGTCACCTGCAAAGTAATGCTCATTGTTTGTAATACAACTGTGAAAACGCCGGACCCTCTCTTCCATTAATATCTCATAGGCTGAAAGTGGTACGGCCTTTAACTTCCACTGAGAATTCTATTTGATGTCTTCGATAAAGTCAAAACACGTTCCAGACAGTGGCAATATCAGTTTTCAAAACAGGAAGAAGTGACATGGGGCAAAATCCAGTGAATATGGTGGATAGTCGATGGTATTAATTGAGTTTTTGGCTTTGTACTCTTTTACAATTGTTTTTCTATGAAAAGGCATTATTGTCATGCAAAATCCATGAGTTGTTCTTCCAGGTCTCATGCACCAAACATTGGTTAAAATATATGAATAGTCATTTTATCAATATTTAATTCTCAAGCCAACTCTCTAACAGTGAAATGAGGATTTTCAAGCAATAATTGTTTGATTTTTTCCATGTTATCATCAGTGGTAGATGTTGAAGGCTGTCTGGGACAAGGCACATCTTCAAACACTTCAAGGCTCTCTTTGAATGATTTATACCACTCGTATGCCTGAATCTTTGACATGGTTGAGGCACCATAGACCTTTTTTAATATTTTTAAAGATTTGGAAATTTGCTTGAAACCTCAAATTTAAGTTTGCCTTAAATGTTCAACTAATTGTTTGTTACCTTCATTGTCTTTTAAGTGAGAGTTTATCCTGAACAGATGCCAAACAGAGAGATAAAAATTTAAAAAAGGTGTTTATGGTTAGACCTCGTGTAAATAATGTAATCAACCAAGAAATTATTAAGAACTTTGAAAGAGTAAATACTTTAATTTTATTTTTATATAATTATTTTACAGTTTTGCCTGTGACTTAAATAAATAACCAAACCAAAATTCCTTAAATACCCTATGATAATTAAAGGACAATATATTTATTTAAGATGTTCGTGTCTGAGGGCAAAATTTAACCTAAGCCTTACAGCGTATCTTGTCACCATAATATATTTGAAGTAATGTACATATATAATATGCTCCAAATAGAAGACAAAATATTACAGTTGGGAACGTGCAAGAATCTGGTGATAAATTAATAAACTTTTTGGTTTCGTGTGAAGTCCCTATGTCCTACATATTTAATAAACCTAAACATCTGATACTTTATTGTATAAAAGCATTTTAACAATTCCTAAGAACACGACAATGTTTAATTTTTTTTAAAAATCTAATCTCATTTTCACTGGCAATATAACCTCATAACATTGAATGACATTTACTATTTTTTGCCAATAAAATACTGCATTTATATTAACTATATGTAAAACCAAAATTTTTTATCTTTGTCGTTTTCAAATGATCTCTATGATTCTTGCACCTTGGTTTCTATAGTGTTAAAATAAAATACTTTGCACATTATCGTTTGATGCTATATTAGCACATATTACCAAGTGTGCATAAAATAAAATTTGTACATCTAACAAACAATTACCTATGATTAAAACCTTCACATTTTCCAATGTACCTTACACACTATATTATATTTTTTTACCAGATGTAACACGTGCGGAATGCAGTTTTCGCAGTCGCCGCATCTCAAAAACCATGAACGGACACATAGCGGTGAAAAACCTTACGTATGCGAGGTAATGTGTACTTTTTAAATTTTTTTTCAATTTAACTACTTTTAAATTGCGAAAGTATATGACAAAACAAACGGTACACGCACTCTTATACAACTGTGAAAGTTGGATTTTTTATATTTGAAATCAATAACATGACTAATTAGTACTTATGATTAAGGCTAATAGAGAAATTTAATATCGATTTTTATTGCGATTTTGAGTTTATTTTAGTGAAAAATTATAATGCAATTAATCAGTGTATTAATTAAAGAAGATTGACATCAGTGTATTAATTAAAGAAAATTTACATATTTAGAAATATCAAGACTTCAGAGAAGTGACTTCTTACGTGACTTTGGTAAACTGTCCTTATCACACTACAGACATGGGGCATTCGTCATCCTCAGGTTTTCCTTACATTTTTTGCAGTGGTGATAGCTTACACCATCAGAGTCAATATCAGTGTAGCATTGTCGCCATGACAACCAATACTACTGAATTTGCCATTTTCTAACGATCAACTGGGACCGCAAGACACAGGATCTTATCCTATCTTCTTTTTTTTTTGGGACTATACAGATCCCAAACGGTGTGCTAGCAGCAAGAATCTGCTCGCGATGTCCTTTCTCATTAACGTCGTTGTGGCTACCCTTACACCAGTCGTAGCCATACACGGCGGCTTGGTATATGTATGCGGGTGCTGCGTACTACAAGGACTTGGTCAGAGTTTCCTCTATCCATACATCCACGGCCTCATAGGCTTATGGATATCACCTGAAAAACATGACTGCATGATTATTTATGTTTCTGTAGGGGCTCAACTCGGTACAGTAGTAGAACTGATGCTGGCGGGAGTTCTAGAACCCAATTCTTGGGGCTGGCTGTCAATCTTCTACACACTGGGAAGTGTGGGCATTTTTTGGGCAGTTTTCTGGATGCGTTTAGGTGCTGATTCGCTGAGTGAAACACTGCCACATGTGCTCTGCCACTGCCATCCCAACCTCATAGCAATTACTCGTTGACATAATGTTATCCTGGAGTGGATTATTCAAGGCGTACAGACCGTCATCCTCGATTACAGTACGCATCAACAAAACCGTTCCAGGTTACGAAGGGCATCTAAGACCAGACTTTGTGGTGATGGACGACACGAGTAAGACTGCTACCATTGTGGATGTGGCAATGCCATTCGAAAATCGTGTTACAGCGTTCACAACAGCACATAAGGAAAAACGTACCAGTATTCTTAGAAGCTGTCATCACGGGACTTCTAGGCGTCTAGCCATGAGTATATGCACACTTGATTGGATACGCACACCTGATGAGGAAACTCATGTGCTCAGACACAATCAAGTGGGTATAGACATGTATGTGATACTCCACTTGATTATGTCTGACTCCACTTGTTTAGACGGGTTAATACTGTGAATTGTCTGTTATTGCCATTTAGTCAAATATCATGTTAGGTCACAGGGCCTAAAATGGGCGGGTCATCTGGAAAGAATACCTGACAGGGCTCCAAAAACTATAACAAGATAGATGTCGTAACAAAAGAGACCAAGAGGCAAGTGATGGATCAATTGTGTGGAGGAAGACCTCAGGAGGATGGGAAAGCTCACTAATTGGAGAACAGAGGTGAAAAATCAGGTTATAGCATCTTTGGGAGAAGAAGATTGGGGCTAATTAAATTATAAATAGATTAGATTGATATACAAAAAAATTGATATGATGTACCTACCTGTAAGAATACCCCCATAGATCTTTTAGATAGATACACATTTCCTACTTCATTATGTAAATAAGTAATTTTAAATTCTGGATTCTAATATAGACTAGACTTTATTGTTATTACTTCTTCGTATCCTCCCCATAAAGGGGACATAGCATATAAAAAGTTCCCATGCTATTTCGCCATGCTGACCAATCCTGGGCATTTCGCATCGCTTCTCTCCCACCCTTGCTGAAGCTCTCCAATTCTGCCAGCACAGTCCACTACGCGGTCTGCTTCGGATGGTCACGTTTCCCCTTTGGATGCTAAGCCCAAAGCAAGTTTAGTAAAATGGACGAATTTTCTTTAAAGTGTATGACTAATTCAGTTCCATGTTTGGCGTTTTATTTAATGTTCAGTTGGCATCTGCAACATTCTAGAAAGTTATTATTTCTACTATATTTAAATTCTTTACTACAACCTAGATTTCGTTGTATTACAATATCTTCAGGTGGATCTTTGCTAATAACTAGGTCGTGGTAAAGAACTTAATGAAAGTAGAAATAATACTATATCACATTTAATTGTGAATAATGAATTTTTACAAACATACATTTAATTGTGAATAATGAATTTCTACAAAATTAACGCCAAATACATTTAATATTCTAGAAGGGCTTCATTAGATATCTTCTTGGTTCAAAATATTTGGAGAATGTATCTAAGGCAGAGACTGACCTCACTTGAAGTCTCCATATGAGGTCTTTCATTAGATTTCATGTCTTACATTTATATAGCAGCACGATTTTGATATTGGACTGGAATATTTTATGATTTAATTCCATATCAGCTTCCGGAACTGTCGCACAGAGCAGAGGTGTGTGTAGATCACCATAATATTAATGATTTGTTGTATGTCACCAGTTTCTCCTCTCTTGCATGATACTTCCTCATTGTGATAGTGTAATAATGGAAAATTAAATTTATTTTAGTAAATGAGTCCTCAAGCAGCAATTTTTAAGAGAGCAATTTCTTAAAAGCCCGTCTTCATAGAATAAAATATGAAATATTAATATTATGGTAAGGAGGCAAATATAAAGAAAATCAATTAATTATATTAAAACTGAAGCAAAAAAGATTACTTCAATGTTTTAGAATGATGCATGGCAGCGACTTTTATATTGAGGTTATGAATGGTAAGACTACGAGAGGTGATTTTTGAGTGTAGATGATTGGGTGATTTTTCATGTATTCGAATTTTGTGTAAAAAATACGTTTGCAAAATAAAATTCACTAAAGCAGTAAAATTCATCAAGCAGCAGCATGAAAAAATTATGAGGGGAGGTCAAAAAGTTCACGAAAGGGTGTGAAAGGAAAGTCAGAAACCATGATACTATTTGTCTTTTTCAATGTATTCCCCCTTAACCCTAATACATTTCTCAGGTCTGTGGATTAATTTATTTATACCTTTAAAAAGAATTATTTTCTCCTTGAAAATAAACTGGAATCGTAGGCCTCTTCATCATCACCGAATTTTTTGAACGAAGCTCTTTTGTCATTTTTGGGGACAAATAATAGTCACAGGGGGCCTAGTCTGGGATGTAAGCTGGATTGTTGTATTATTTGAAACTCGCGCTTGTGAAGGGTTATCATCACAACATGGCTTTTGTATACCAAGTGCAGACAGAAGCAGCACATCTTTAGCTAATTTCCCTCACCGATTCTCCTTCAATGCTTTTTTAAGCTATTCCAGTAGACCAGCGTAGTACTCTTCCGTTATAGAAATATATCTTATCTTTGAAGCCAATGAATAGGATACTCTCTGTATTCCAGAAAACAGTTGCCATGTAGGATATCGTTTTATGCCACTTCATGGACTCCTAGTTGGATTCAGGCTTGTAATGATGTAATCAAGTTTCGTCACACTCGAGACATTATTGCTTTTGTAGTAGCATGAGCATTCTCAGCACCCATCTTTCGCTGATTTGACGTGTCAAGATTGTCATGAAGAATATTCAAAATAGTTGTAGAAGACACTCTAACCATTTCTCACCACTGCTTTTTCAATGAGCATCTCCCAATACAAGTTTTTCACGGAGTTGAACTCAATCAACCGTTCTAAGTGCAGGTCAACTTCGATCAAATATATGCCTTGCATGAAGAGATTGTGTCACTTGTAATTCATGGTTTTACTAGGGTAAGAGTCCCCTTAAACTGATTACCTCTCATTCAGTATGACTTGCGGTGTATTTCCTTCCATTATCAGGAACTAATAATGGAAGAAAATACACCTATCATCAGATAGCTCGAAATTTGATTTCCTCCATAGTCTATGATTTCTTTCAGAATGAGTTCTTTGGCCGATGATAGCTTAGAGGTTGACACAATTCTCCTCCATTCTCCGAACTTTTTGACTCACTTGTATATAAATATTGTGAAATATTTACAATCTCAAGTTCAGATTGTGACCATTACGAGTTTTAAATGGCTTTTTTTGATCAACCTCTTGGCCTGCGAGATTCATTGATTAGTATTATTACATCTGTTTATGGAGGATACACACTTATGAAGGACTTTTACAAATTCAAAAGTTTGGTAGAAATTGTCTTTATGAACTATAATGAAAGATAAATTGATTTTTGATAAAAAAATACAAGCTTTCTTATTGTCTAACAATTCCAAAGAAGGTTCTATTTTTTAATTTTGTCTATATAAAAGTGGCACTGTTATTATTGCAACATCTGGGCCTTAGGCCTAACATGCACTGTGGTTAAACGCAAATGGTATAGCAATAGCTGAAAAAGCCAAACCGTATACCAACACGCACTACAGTTGGCGTTTTTGCTATTTTCGTAGTCAGTACCATCATAGATTTCTGGATTATGTATTGTGATTTTTTACATAACAAATGGAAAACGTAAACAACACCACCACCATAGATAGGCACTGGTTATATACATTTACTGATCAAATACATTTAAAAGGATACTTTCGTAAAATGTACAATCACACGCGAAAGTATCCCGATAAATTTGTTTAATTACTACAGAATGTCGATTGGTAGTTTTGACGAGTTGGGCGATATAACCTTCCTGTATATAGCCACTTTTCTATAAAACGACGATAATTGGTCACTTTTAATAGTTTAAGTAATATTTTGATAAATGGCATATATTTTTAGACACAATAATAACTATATAACGAACATGCATGCAAGTCGTGTTGGAGAAAGGGAGACACATTGCATCCTTTGTCTTTTGCACACCGTGTCGCGCCGACTGTTTGGATATTGTCATCACTTTGTCGCATATGCTCGGAATAGATTTATAATTCTTTATTTAGCGTCGATTACATTTAATTTAATTAACTTGCAAATTTAAGGAAATACAATTTTGCATAAGATAATTTCAACAGAAAATATTTTGGTAATATAAATAAATGTTGATATTATAATAATAATTTTTACATGTAGAAAAACATGCTCTTAAAAATATCTTTTTTACCAACACTTCTTTTATTTCATTTTGTATTGAAATGTGCTCGGAACTCTACCCCATCGCAGCAAACAAATCGCTGATTTAGCTGTTCATAAATGATACTATTTCTAAAATATTTTGTATAAAGGGTCTGGGTAAACTTTTGTGTGACTCAGAACAGTATAGATAATGACATGTTTGTATACAAGTATCTACATATACTGTACGCTGTTTGTTACGTTTTGTTATCATTTACAAAATTTGCATTCGAATAAAGATATCTTTTTTACGAACACTTCTTTTATTTCATTTTGTATTGAAATGTGCTCGGAACTCTACCCCATCGCAGCATACAAATCGCTAATTTAGCTGTTCATAAACGATACTATTTCTTAAATATTTTGTATAAAAGGTCTGGATAAACTTTTGTGTGACTCAGAACAGAATGCAATATGTTTGTATACAAGTATCTACATATACTATATGCTTTTTGTTACGTTATTTGTTATCATTTACAATATTTGCATTCGTTTTTAATACGTATTTTTGGTCAGTTTAATTTAATCGGATAGACTTTAAACTTGGAATTAAAAAAATAAAATTTGTTCTTACATTTACGCACGGCTGAATGAAAAATAAAAGTTGTTTCTTTTTTATATTTAGATGAGAGGGCAATGCCCCAACGGCCTTTAGATAAGACCACCACTGCTATATAGATATTAATATATAACAATTTAATCTACTGCGGGTACATAACACATAACTTTCATAAGCTGGCCGAGGTCGTATTTAGTAATATTTATCAGTCTTTTAAATTACTTAACAATTTTATTATCAAATTATTTAAAATTATTTTCAGGTATGTGATAAAGGATTCGCGAGACATGCTACGTTATGGAACCATAGACGAATTCATACAGGGGAAAAACCTTACAAGTAAGACATCTTTGTGTTTAATCTTCAATTAAGTTTATTCAATTTGTGCAATGTAAACTTTTTTAAAGAAATTCACTGGGACTTTGGGACAGAACCAGTCAACAGTGATATATAATGGAAAGATGATAAAAATATATATATATAGGGATACATAATCCTATGTGGGGTACTCTTAAAAAGTCCCGTCTGTGTATTTAAATCTGAAAGTTGTACATTTGTCAGTTTCTTTATTACCAAATTACTCTACAACTTGTCATCTAAAAACACTGTCGCCAAATTTGTCATGTGTAAACTTCGTGTGGTGAAGTAACACGAAAGCGATTTTGCTCATATGAAATATTGGTACCACGCAAAGCGAATTTAGATGTTTGTTACTTGATTAAGTCAAAATGACTGAACTCTGTTTACTCAATAATAAAAATTGAGTACTACAACATTTCAATAGATGTCTTAATAACTTACATGTGAAGTCAAAAACCTGACAAAGCTGTGGATGAAAGTTCTATATTTAATGCAACGACCATGTTGTAAATATGAGAGGTATTCTGTAAAGTCTCAGTGTAGCTATGAAAAAAATGTATAAACAATGTCTTTTTCGTTTTGTAATGCACATTGACATTATTACATTTATTAATACATTTATAATTACTTTATTTATTAATTAATACATTATTACATTTATAATTATTTTCGTAAAAACCTTACAATTACTACTATTAATACCAATATTTTCGTATTTGTAAAGAGTTATCACATTTTTCGCGAAAACCATATCTTTGTATTTATTACACTTAGGTTCCGTACGACAGTATGGCTGTAACAGTGCCGGTTACATCCTCGTCTTAAACTCTTTAAGATAGAGCATCCCAATGATATATGACTTGTATCAACTTTAGATTACTTTCTAGATTACGACGATGAACCTGTGTTTCAACACTAATAATATTTTCGAGACTACTATAGAGCTGCAAAATTATTTTATGGGTCGATGTGTATCTGTTTCTAAAATAGCATGAAAGTATGCACAGAACCCAATTATAGTGATTTTAAACACATTTAAATGGTTGTGGTACTAACTGAAAAGTTGGTTAATTCTGCTAATCTTCCAAATAGTTATGTCTAGTTTTGGTCGACTATCTTAACACAGCCATCTCCAATGCTTTCTCTGCACTTCTAAATAGTACATGACGGAGGAGCAAATTCTGTAAAAGAGCATCCATTTCTTTTCAACTCCTTTTCTGGCTTGGCCATGTTTTTATAAATACGTAATAATTACGTTATACTCAATTCTCAATCATCAAAGAATTGTTTGTAATGCCCGTGTTGGATGATTAATTGCAGTAACAATGATGATCCAAAAAATATCTTATTGTGTTCCAATTATGTTTTATTAATAAATATTAAAATTTTTACTGTTTACATCTTATAGGAAATAATTAACAACATTTAATTGCGTAATTAACATATAATAAAATTGTAACAAGCTGATGATAATAGAAGCCAGAAAACCTGGTTTATAATTTTTGTTTGTCTGTCTGTGTGTTAATTTGTTCTGCAATCATGTAAAATCTACTGCATGGATTTTGATGAAATTTAGCATTGTAATAATCTATACCCTCAAGCAGCATATAGGATAGTTTTTTTAGATATTACGGATATAAAAAACATCTTGATTTGGTGAATATTATGATATTGGCACTGCCAATGCCATCTATTGGTATTTTTAGTAAACTATGCTCATAAATGTATTACAATATGTCATTGCTAAGGTCATCTATTAATGTATTTAGTAAACTTTAAGCTCACAGAGTTCAGAGAGAAAAAAAATTCCGAATCTTTTTCTTATATAGGATTCCACTTGAACGAAGTTGTGTTGGCACAGCTAGGATAAAATAAAGTAGTTTTTATTTCTTTAATTTCATTTCAAAATTTTTCGGGATGCAAGGTTTCTGTGTTGTTGATTTTACTATATGAAATCTCACCAATTCAGCACAAATTATATTATGAAATTTGAAATGGGGTTGATCCAAAAGTAATTTTTTTCAGTACAGTAATGGACAGTAACTTTTAGTTGTTGTCAAGACAAATAATAATAATCTTCGACACCAAGACTCAAAATGTTGGAAGGAAGTAAGATATTATACTAACGCCCAAAACAAATATTCTATCTAAACACCTTTTTGTAATGCTAGGGTTAAAAGTTCTAACTGACCGTACTGTTTTGCGAATCTACAGATCGGAATTACTATCTCCGCACTCTATCTATCAATAGGAGGGCAAACCGCTCACTGGCTATCCAATATTGTATAGAAATGACAGATGTTTTGACAGTTATCTTTAAATGGGTTAGGTTATAAATTTTTCTGTCGTTTTCAAAGTAATTGACCCCTGTCTATAATCTATTTTATGTAAAATTATACAATTTTCATTAAAAAAGTTATCAAAAATCAGCCTGCACAGTTGATTCCAATAATGAAAGTAAAGTGAGCCCCACTTGACATATAAAACCAAGTAAATTATATGTGTGAACTCAAGGTGCGGGATTTTAAATCTGAATTTCAGGTTAATAAGAGTAATTCAATAGAATTATTATACCGATTGTTATCATACTTGATTACTTTGTTTAATTATAAGCGCTGTATTAATACTCGCATTTGTCCGATTTAACACATTTGATGGAACGAAAATTACAGACTGTCTGTCGGTCACTTAAAAACTCATGAAACATTAAAATTACATGTAATCTTATGCTACTAAAATGTTTCTAATTAATTGTTATTTATTGGGTAAGCATATATTTTTAATGATGAATTTTCCGTATGCATTAACTGAATGCGTCTTGGTACGGGAGGGCATGGGTAGAAAGTTATATTACTATCGATAGACAGATAATACATCAATACCTTCTTGGGAAGTAAACTAAGTATAGATAGAAAGTTATTAAAAACCTTAATAGCTATCTATGTCGATGGATAGATATGGATATTGGTTTTGGCTGTAACAGTGCGAGGAAAAAGTTCTGTCAATTGAATATGTCGAGAAATATTCTACATTTTTAGTTCATAATCGTATTAGCTATGGATTTTATCAGCCCAATGTTTAGGTTTGTGGTCATGACAATTTTAAAGTGTATATGTTTAAAAAAAATTATAAATTTGGCAGTATTATATTGTTGTTCTCAATTACCAAATCAAATATAGCATAATCTCTGTGTCTTTTAGGCTAAACTTTTACAATTAAATGAAACTACGTGATGTAGCATTATATCTAAACTTTTATGTAACTTCATCGTTGTTCTTTGAGCATTGTAATATAACAAACATGTAGATATATAATTAATGAAAATGAGGATATTGGAAGAAAATGGATGTGAATATTTGGAATTCTTAGGCACTGTCTTCAACGAGAAAAATAATTACTGAGAGAAAAATTTAAAACTAGAATCTGCTTGTAAAACAATTCATTGACAATAACAAACACTATAATAAAAAAATAACTATCTCAAAAAACTTATTTAGATTGCATTAGCATACAATCTCCAAGGTAAAATATTCTTTTGCACAGATGTGAGACTTGCGGATCTGCATTTAGCCAGGCGGCGCACTTGAAGAACCATGCGAAGGTACACTCGGGTGAAAAACCGTTCAAGTGCGATATCTGCACGGCCGCCTTTGCAGACCGTTTTGCGCTCAAGCGACACCGCGGCATACACGACAAGTATGGTGAGTTCTAGTTGAAGCAAATGTATATACTATTTTCTTAGTTCATTAGTTACTATGATTCGTCCTACACGGGGAAAATTTAAAACATAGAAAAATCAAATTTTTTGAGATGTTGATGTACAATAAATAAAGTAACCACACGATAAATTCGATGTTATTTTACATATTACAAAAATAAATCTACACTAATATAACAAAGAAGTAAATTTTGTGAAATCTGTGTTCTATTTTGTATGCTCACAATGAACTAAACAATTGACAAATATTTTTTATAAACTCAATCAGCTTATAAATAATACTACGGACATATACTGATATATTAACAAAAATGATACTACTAACATATTAGAAAAAATAATACTACTGATATATTAACAAAAATGATACTACTGACGTGTTAGCAAAAATAATACTACTGATGTATTAACAAAAATAATACTACTGATGTGTTAGCAAAAATAATACTACTGATGTATTAACAAAAATAATACTACTGACGTGTTAGCAAAAATAATACTACTGATGTATTAACAAAAATAATACTACTGATGTGTTAGCAAAAATAATACTACTGATGTATTAACAAAAATAATACTACTGACGTGTTAGCAAAAATAATACTACTGACGTATTAACAAAAATAATACTACTGACATGTTAGCAAAAATAATACTACTGATGTATTAACAAAAATAATACTACTGACGTGTTAGCCAAAATAATACTACTGTTGTATTAACAAAAATAATACTACTAACGTGTTAGCAAAAATAATACTACTAACATATTAACAAAAATAACAGTGATGCACAAGTTAATTGCATCGTATTGTAGCTTTTAAGCAAAAACAGTAAATGTGAAATGTACAAGTAAATTGCATGGTAATTTTAGTCAAAATAATAATCGACAATATTTCGATTAATTGCAAACTTAACCTATCAATATAACAAGTCAATTAGATTTGTCACCCTAGAAAAATATATGGGATTTTCATCATTTACATTGGGCCCTATTACAAAGAAAAACTAAGTTGTTTGTTAAATTTTTTCTGCTCAGACTGCAGTACTCTTTATTGATGCTTGAATTTCATTTATATTATCACTCAACCGTTGAACGTACCCAACGTTGGGTATGCCATTCTATCAGATTATGTTTTGAGGATAAAAAATTCTGCTCCCCTGTCTATTTGGATGTTCAACAGGCCTTTGATCGCGTTTAGCATAAAGGATTGCTGTACAGAATTAAGGAACAATTACCACACTCTCTATTGTACAACCTTGCGTCTTACGTCTCTGATAGACTGTTTCAAGTCAAGATTGGAGATGCTAGATCTACCCTGTTCCTCATCGAAGCTGGTCTACCCCAAGGATCAGCCCTTGGGTTAGTCTTACACAACCTTTATACCTCAGATCTGCCAACTTGAGATGATGTAACTGTTCTCACCTATGCCAGTGACATTGCTCTTCTGGCAGTGGACATCGATCCTACCTCACTACCTCAGACTGGCTTCGAAAATGGTGTATATGAGGCAGTACGTAGTAGTCCAACCACCTTCACCCTAAAGAAACAGTAATGTCCTCTAGTCCACTTAAGAATAACATCTTGCCTCTATGTGACTGTGCAATACCTCTGTTTCCACTTGGACAGATGTGAAAAATCATATAAAAGTTAAGAGAGACAAAGTAAACCACAAGTTTAGAGGCCAATATTGGTTGATGGGAAAAAACTAAGTGCTCTTCTTGGACAACAAACTTTTAATGTATAATGTCATTCTGAACCCATATGGACATATACGGTATGCAGATATGGGGGGTTGCCAGCAAGAGTAATGCTTGCAAAAGGTTCGAAACAACATAGTGAGAAACATCGCAAATGACTTATGGTTCACGAAGAATAATGAAATACACGAGTACTTGAACACCGCGATAGCGACCTTAGAGATAGAGCGACTATAAGAAGCGACGTATTGAACATCTTACCTACCATCCAATCTCCTGGATTATTTGACAATGCCAACGCGCTTAAGATATTTGAAAGAAACCACATCATTTGAGTGGACCATGAGGCACTGGCCTCCTACGACCTTAGAGATGAAGCACTGTAAAAAGCGACACATTGAACATCGCAACTACCATCCAATCCACTCGCCTCTGGATTATTTGGCAATACCAACGTGCTTAAGAGATTTGAAAGAAACCACATCATTTGAGTGGACAATGAGGCACTAGCCTCCTACGACCTTAGAGATGAAGCACTATAAAAAGCGACGCATTGAACATCGCACCTACCATCCAATCCACTCGCCTCTGGATTATTTGGCAATACCAACGTGCTTAAGAGATTTGAAAGAAACCACATCATTTGAGTGGACAATGAGGCACTAGCCTCCTACGACCTTAGAGATGAAGCACTATAAAAAGCGACGCATTGAACATCGCACCTACCATCCAATCCACTCGCCTCTGGATTATTTGGCAATACCAACGTGCTTAAGAGATTTGAAAGAATCCACATCATTTGAGTGGACAATGAGGCACTAGCCTCCTACGACCTTAGAGATGAAGCACTATAAGAAGCGACGCATTGAACATCGCACCTACCATCCAATCCACTCACCTCTGAATTATTTGGCAATACCAACGTGCTTAATAGATTTGAAAGAAACCACATCATTTGAGTGGACTATGAGGCACTGGCCTCCTGCTCTATAACTGACTGATTACACAACTCATCCGATTATAGTCTGGCAACTGATAATGGGGCAATGAACAGATTTGGGAAATATAATATAGATACTCATTTCATTATATTATATATATATATATATATATATATATATATATCCACGTCGAGATAAAATCGTTTCTGTAACAATATTTCTTATATGCTACTCTCTCTCAGTATCGCTTGTTAGCATGTGATTTCTTGACCGATGTAATTGTTGACCATAATATACACAAATATTTTGTTGTTTAATATTTGGTGTACATTCTCTACATGTTTCAATTACTTAATTTATCCATAACCAACTGTCATGAAATTCTGCAAATGTCTGCACATGAAATTCGTTCTTAGCATAGATATTAATACTTTTGTTTCAAAATAAACTACTTACATAACATATGTACCATTCAAAAAGACTTCTATGTCATATAATAATATAATTTATCCTTTATAATTATAACCAACAAGCATATTATTGACTGTAGAACATTTTTAGATTCTACCGAGTGTCTCCTCATTCAAAAGACATTCACGCCACAAGTAAGACAGAAAAACATTTTTCTTTTTTGACTTTTTGTCCAATGATTGGCTTAGAAAAACCACAAACTGCTGAGACAGCTGGATTGTAAAGTATACTGGTACTTACTGTGTATCACATATAGCATGTTGTTATCAAAGAACACCGTCCAAAGTAATTGTGTTTCGATGGTAAATTGAGGTCCAAAAACAAAACAACCCGTTAAAATAAAATAAAAACACAGTAACACAAAAAGTAAAAACATAGTAACACAAAAATACAGTTTTTCATGCAATAGGAAATAAAGTAATATTTAGGATGTTTAAAAAGATATTTAAATGTGTTGCCAGTTCAAATAATTGGTTAACCATACAACTTTTGTTTGGAGTCATAATATAAAATTAAACTAGTATTAATAAGCAAATAATATTGTTATTCCAATATATTCAATTCAAATAAGTTTAACTTAAAAATTAATCTTTTTTATAAATCTTTAATATTATGGTCAATTATCAATTTTAAAGATTTTCAAATGGCAACATTTTTTATTTTGCACGCAAGATGAAATTATTGCTTGATTTATATATTATAAAAAATGATGTACTTTGTAAGGCTTTAGCTTATCTTGGTTACGAAAAATTTATCGATCACAACTTTGACTAGCTTATCTTGGCATCCTCCTTCGTGTGATAGCAGTTCATAGGTTTTTAGATATTTCTTATTTCAATGTAGAAATAAAAAAAACATTTGAATCCATGTTTGGTTGATTACATGTTACCGTTTCACTTCTTTGTATCATATTAGACTAAAGACTCCATAAGTAAATAAAAAACATTTCACACTTTTAGGCCAAACAGCGCCGCTAGTACAAGCGCGATCACAGCAGGGTAACGACCAGCAAGCAGAACAACAGCGGCAGGATCAGCAGGAGCAGGACCAGCAAGAAAATGTCATCACGGGTCTCTGAGACTCGCGCCGCCACCGTCCGTCGCGTGACGCGCTGTGACGGAGTCACCCCTCCATTGTTTATACTGATATTAGCGCATATGACAAAGTGTGAGACCCTGTTTTGTCTTTAGTTAATGAATGGAAGTTCCTTTTATTAAAGGATATTTTACTGTAAAAGGGTTAACTCATGACGTTGATAAAGTAGGTGAGAAAAGTGTTAATTAATTATATATTTCCTGGCAAATGCCTGGCGGAAATGACTTTACCAACAGTTTTTAGGGTAACTGTCAGTTTTGTGTCACCTGTGATGGTTATGAAACTCTCAGGTAGTCAATGTTTTTATATTATATTATGTAAAGTGATAAATGTCTTTAGTAAAATGGTAGTGAATATCATGGAATGCAGGTGTTTATTGCCATAAAAGTTGTAAGAAGATTTCACATATTTTTCAATGTTGACCACACCATTATATTGTAACATACCATTGTTCCATATTTGTTTCAAAATTTTCATCTTCGTTTTTTATGTGAAACGTCTAATGGTGTGTTGGAATGGGAGTTAAAAGGTTCTGATGCTAAGACGCACATTGACATTCGGCCAGCTTCGTGTATTGTCAATTCTTTTCGAGTTAATTTGGCCAGCTTCACATCTCGTCTGCCATTCGATCAGCTTTGTGTATTGCACTTAACTGTCTTAAAACGTTAAAAGCATGACATAAACATAGTCGGGCTGTTCCTCTCTCTCTGAGACCTCTCGAACCTTAAGCAAAAATTATACTCCTAGACCAATGAACCTTTGTCGTGGCTGTTGAAATTTTGATATATATTGCTAAGTTTATTTTTATAAATAAATTTATTTTTAGGTATAAAATAATTTTGGCAATATTTTTTCATAGATGGCGTTATACTGAATGCATGGTTCAAATCTATGTTAGTCTCACGGTTTATCGGGTTTGTATGAAAGTACTTGTAGGAATTATCATATAAATAATGAATTAAAATTTTTAGATTTACAATTTTTCAATGAGTTTAATTTGTCAATAAAAGTAAAATCCTATTATCATTGTTACATAGGCTACTAATGTATACAAAATAGTAACAAACGAATACAGAAATATGTTTCATTATATAAGACAAGTGTATTAAGTCCCTTTTCTGCAAAACGTCCTTAATATCACCAGTGCTATGTTGGCTTATGAAACTAGCCTCCAGAAAAATGTGTGATCCCACTAGTGATATGCAGGATCGCGAGTGTGTTAATGAATTTGTACGCTCCCAAACCTTATTTTGATTTCAATGAAAATTACAATTATTGAAATACTGTGTTGCCTGTTGTCAATTTTCTCATTCTAAAACTGATTGTTTTTATATGTATCAGTCAAGTTATACTTTGAAACAAATTATACTTCACGGATGTCGATGTAGAACAATATAATGATGGATATAGACGGTGTATTGGACACGATAGTGTATTTGACAGACAGTTCTACTTCACGGATGTAGATGTAGAACAATATAATGATGGATATAGACTGTGTGTTGGACATGATAGTGTATTTGACAAGCTGTTCTGATGGATGTTAAATGTGGATATATCTCATAAAACAAACTGTATTAATTGTAAAATGAATTAGAAAAAAAAATAATTTTGGGACAAAACAAAGGTTCGTGCTTTTCGATCGTATGCGCTGATATTCTGTTAGTATTGTATAGACTTGATCATTGTTTGAATAAAGTAATGATTAAATATAGATATGACAGGGGGAAAATTTCTGAGTGTCGCGAGTAAAATGTTAACCATATACTATTTTGCATAATCTTATTACCGGTGCGCTTGTTTTGATCATATAGTTACGTGTTTAAATATTGCCTGTATCAATAACAAACGTTTTAATTATAAACTATTGTTAATAATTTCCATAATGAGATGTGGATACATATTTCATGTAAATCTAGAATTTACCTTGAAATTAGTATCTCAATTTATGTCCATAATTAAATTTAAAAAGAGACCCCAGAAGCACACTAAAATAGGTGACTACCAAATTTCTCAAGCCTTCTATAGCTTGTACAATATTTTTATGTACAAAATAATTTTTTTTAAACGTTTCACATCAATGCAAAACTGCTTAACATTTTACTCCGATATTGCGAAATGGACTCCCGATGGGTAAATAAGTTACATTAAAGGGTTCCGTCATCATAAAATAACGGTACTACATGGTCGGAATCTCAGAAGTCTTAAATAGTCGTCGAGTACGAAAATTATAAGGTTCGACTGTCAATGTCACATTTTATAATATTTACTTATTATTGGGTTTTTCGTTTACCTTCTTCCATGAAACTTTTATGGTATTGCCAGTTGTTATTTTATGATGAATTTTTTGTACTTTTTTATTTATTTGGAGAATTTTTAATGAAATATGCATAGAAAGATAAAAGTGATTTGTACTGATTTTTTACAAAGATCTATATATATGATTGATGGTAACACGGTCTTATCTAGACAAATACATTAGTCTCCTACTTAGATAAAATAGTGTCACCGTTATGTAATTTGGCATATGTTAAGAACATACAAATTGTTTTAAACTATGATTACAAAAAACAAATCCAGAAGAGAATATCTATTGAATGGTCTAATCTAGACAAATACATTTGTCTCCTACTTAGATAAAATAGTGTCACCGTTACGTAATTTGGCATATGTTCTTAACTAATTGTATTAAACTATTATTACAAAAAACAGATCCAGAAGAGAATATCTATTGAATATGTATGAACACTAAAATAATACTTTGCACAACCCATGCTTATCCAGAAGAAGTTTTTCTAAATCGTTTATTGGATTTTGTCAAATGAAAGCTTATAACACAAACAATAATGCTGACGTAAGGAATGCTAAGCAACAAATATGTAGTGAAACAAGTTTCCGATCGCATAAGGAAAGGGTATACAAATAACAATTGCATGGCAGTAAATTTCTAATCGTAAATATAAAAAATATGGAAGGTAAAAGTGATACCGGGTGTAAAGGTGAATACGACACAGCTATGGAGAAGTAATTCTCTTCGATGTCCCGAAGAAAACAGTGGAAACCGTTTTTTTAAATTCCGCGTAATGAACAAGTTACGACCGTTTGAATAATAAAAAGAACTTAGTTGTTTGCTTAAGAGTTATGTGTAATCATCACATCCATGTAATAAAACGTAGATATACGTTCCATTCTCTTAAAATACGCTGCAACTATTGTCTACGTTGCGTAAAACTATATTACACGTATTGCCTTTTTAATAAAAACATATTTAATATCTTTTTCTAAATCCGAAAATGGCCTGGCACAAATTTAATTTTAAATATTTTTGCGGGTAATTCATTTTTTTCCATTCGTTTTTGGTTTTAATAGAAACATTTTTAGATTTTTTATCGATAATATTAAATAAGTGGATGATATTTTATAATACGTGAGTGAAAAACGTGCAAACAACAATATTACCTCTACGGATTCATAATAGTAATTTAAAATTTATTTGCGGCAATTTAAAATTAATTAAATTTAATTTTAATATTATAAATATTTAAAGATTTACGAGATAAGCTGTATAAAAGTTCAAAATGCGTATCTGCAGAAAGATTGACTTAATTGGAGATCAATTCAAAAATTAATCTAACGATTTGGTTATTAGGTTATATAAGTAAAATAAGAATAGTCTCATACATGACGCTATGTGTTATAAATTAATAAGGTTTTGATTACACTACTGTCATTTGTAACTACACGAAAAAAAATTGAGTTTTTTTGAAAATAGTGAATAACAACTTCGCTAACTTGTGCCTTTATTATTATGCTTACTTAATGAGTAATCGAATAATTACAGTTGAATATTATTTTTCAACACATTTACGTCTTACTTCTTTTTAGTTGCCAAACACAAAAGTTTTTAGTTACTTATTCGATTTTAATTTCTATTTGGGAATCAAATTCTATCTTACCGCATTTATAATGTGACCTGCGTTAAATAAATCCTCCTCTTTGTCAGTTGTACTATTTGTATTCCGCCATATTTATTGTCTCGAAGCTATGTTTTATTTTCTGACAACTATGGTATGTAATCAAAGTTATTGTGATACGACGCTGTGAATATTTGCTTAGCTACTTCTATGTTTCTCGCACGTTTCCATTATAGACTAACCGAACAGAACACTATCTTCTCCTAATACTGATATAGCCGAAATAGAATCCTTACTTTAGTCTCGCCGTTTAATTTAAAATATTACTAAAGAAATACTTAGAATATCACTAACTGAATCCATTGCCACACTGTCAGGTTTTAGAAAATATTTTACGTACAGAGACCATTCGTCTTGTGAATGCAATCACTACCGAAATGTTTGCGCGTCTCATATTTGTGTGTGACTTTGTTTTGGATGTAAAATATCATAATTATGAATATACTTGACAAGAATACAATATTCATATATACATGATCAGGCTCAAACATCTTGTTAATAATCGGCTTTGTAATATAAAAGATCTGTAGGTATTAATTCGGTTGACTCGTATTTGTCTCGTACGACTGCCATAAATCACATAATTTTTAGTATGAAATCCTTCGAAGAACAATGCTTTGCATTTAAAGAGTATACAAAACAGTAAAACATGACACGATAGCAGCTTTAATCAGAAAAACTATTTCAATCTGTAAAATCGCAAATAAATTTTAAGATGAGGTAAATTTTTGAACTTCATAACGAAAATCGGCAAATTACTTAGCTACACATAAGGGTATATAAAAACCTGTTCCGAGGACAATAGGGTTCCAACTATATTGTATAAACGGTTAATAAAAAGCGAACAACGCAATAGGCTATAAACTTTGCTGCATATAACTCCGCATAGAGTGGCAGACTACCGGTGGTAGTTTTGAGAACTACTCCTGAGCATTCCTCATTAAAAACATATAGAAGATAGGTCCTTATTTTTGCCAATAATTGTGTAAGTTTTAGATAAAATTATATACAAAAGCAATAAAATGTCGCATGTCTCTCGCTGCATAATAATGAAATATATTAGACTTTAGTACGTGACATATTTGTACATATGAAAGGCGTGTTGCCATGTATCGTGTTACAAAAAGCATGACATTGACAGTTGGTAATAAAATTCGAACCTACTGTAAGAAGACTAGATGAATATTAATTGACTGATAATATTGTATAAAAATATTTATAATGTTGGAAATAAGGTTATGCCAATAACTGTTTTGTTATTGAATGGACATTGGTGGACGCTCGTTTTATGTGCAGTTCTGTTTGACTGCCATTTGTGATTTGAAAAGTAAAATGTTGATTGTTTTGGTGAACACAATCCATGTTGTATGTTTACATTTTAAATTGTTGCATATAATTTAATTGGCTTCTGTGTAAATAAATATAAAGGTGAAAGTCTCCATAAAATATTAGTATAACAAATAAACAGGGTGGAATGGGTAATCATTTATACAAGTTAATATAATCATCATTTTGTTACGACTTTATGGTTACCCTTATGGATCCACTGGACCCTCACATAATCTATAAATACTTATATATATCTTTGTGTGCACCATAGTTGGTCATGAGTGTCAGTTCCTCCAAAGAGAAAGCTAAAGTACACACAGAGTAACAGGTCCAGTGAATCCACAACGTCAGAATGTTGTTTTTCACGAATCTATTCATGTATTCAAATATTTCACTTGTTGCTACTTCTCTCGGGTGGAAATAATGGTAAAAGGTTTTTCCAGTTTACAGTCCAATCCTAAAATGAACCAGCCTAGATGAATTGTGCAGATAAATACTCTTTTCCCCCTCCTGCTGTCTACCATCTGGTTGTAGACAGTATTGTAAGAGCTACCACAAATTTTTCTAATTGTACGCTTTACTTTTTTCAAACATTGGTAGGGAGTAGTTTTCATTAATTTAATATTTATTTATCTCATTCGACCCTGTATATTAGATCATGTTACTTATAACGTAAACATTATGAAATTATTAGTCTTTAAGCAGATGTCTTCATGTGGTACCATAAAGAAACCTTTATCGTGACAACTACATACATTAAAATAGCGTCTTCGACTTTATGTAAAGGCAGCTAAAACAGGGGAAATTATGGCTGACTTAACAAGTTATTTAAATGTGTCTTTGGTAATTTAGTAAATTTAACTTTATTAGTAGAATTAATTGTATAAACTGAAAGGTAACATGACTTGATGAATTTTTTATTTACCTTGTGTTATATGTTAAATTAGATACCTGCAAACATGTTACATATTTCATAACGAAAGGAATTTTACATTTGGAAAAATGTCAATAAAATCTGTAGTAGACAATTATGAAATGTCTAGGATCCATTTACATTACTAAATAATTTTGTAAAATACGTTAAAAGTGGCAATAGGAATAAACCTTACTTGATGCGCAACCGAAACAAAGTATAACACGGAACAAAGACAAATTATAAAAATGCATCTCAACAACATGGCTACTCCCTTTTCGTTCTGTTCATAAGTTTATATGATGCTATTCTTTTCTCTCAAGCAAATGAAAAATAGCATTAGCATGTGGTATGTTAACGAGCAATAAAGGCAAGTCCTATATAACATGCCGATTTTTAAAGTAGATAACCATTATTGTGATGAGGTTTCCTTTTTTGTCAACAGTTGTACTTCTTTGTTTATTGTTACTTCGTACAGAATAAAAATTTTAAATTTGAAGCTTGTATACTCTGTGACAAGCAAAAGGCACGGGTTTTCTCCACAATGTTATTATCGAGAATTTCACCTTTATGTTTATTGCAGCTCCGCAACGCTTGATTAAAATTTTAAATAGTACAGGGCTCTACAGAATTTTCAAAGACAACTATTTATTTGTAAAGAATTATTTTTTCGCTATGGCAATAAAAGAGTTTAAAGAAATGTTGTTGCGTAACAGAAACCGCATGAAACGAAACTACTATATCCTCACTGTTCTAGCTTGAGAATGTCTGCGCACAAGCAATTTGCATATAATATTTTACGCTAATTTTAACAAATCAACTTTTGGAGACAAAGTGAATTCGCACATTTTTACTTTTTAAAATTTGCAAATATTCTCAAGTTGGAGGGAGCCTCGTCGTTGGTGCCTAAGTGGGAACCATGTGAATACGGTGGAGTGTATAGCTAAAATTGTACGACTTATATAAGTGATAAGGAAGTTTTAGAATGTCTTACTTTTAATATTAATGATGTAGTATTACAGATATACATATATGTATAAAATGATACTTATAATAAAATAAGCTTTAAATAGTTTTGTGTATATTTTTATTTTTTACTATAATGGTTGCATCTGAGGAAACTCATCGACGAAAGATAGTTATAGACAAATGTCTGTCCGAGCATTTACATCTTGCTTAAACCCAAAATGCTGTCAAGTCGGCTTTAATGCTAGATTCAACATTTTGAACGTACATTCTGTGCAAACCTCTCGTGTCATGCGCAGTTTGTGCCAAAAGCCCAATATTTCACTACCACAGTTTGTACCACATTATGTGTAAAGTTTTGGTAGAACAATTTAGCTCAGTGTTAAAACAATTTTGGATAAAGATACTGTTAGTTTATATTGCCTTTTATTTGGAACATAATCAAACAAAATACATTTATTTAATTGGATACTTGACTAATTTTTTTTTATTTCATTAATCATAATTTCAAGGTGATGAAGAGTGAAAAACATTTTTTAATAATCTTAAAAATTATATATAGTTATAAAAGTTTAAATTTAATCTTTAGACAAGGACTGGAATACTGTGTTGTGAGGTCGCTTTTAATATTGCATATTATATTCTACAAGAGGAAAAGAGACAGATATATCTAACCCTATCCGTATCTTCAAAT
Organism: Druceiella hillmani; assembly: GCA_039881145.1. Classification (NCBI taxonomy): domain Eukaryota; kingdom Metazoa; phylum Arthropoda; class Insecta; order Lepidoptera; family Hepialidae; genus Druceiella; species Druceiella hillmani. Next base: position 3,430,655 of record JAYKKI010000067.1, on the reverse strand, counting down.
TTAGACCTATAACTGGCTTTTTTTTCAATCAATTTTTGAATTTTTTTCAAGACTGGTGTTTAATTAACTTATATTTCACAATATTTTACGAAAATTATCAAAATTTATAATGAGTCAACTACCGTATTATAAAAAAACTGAGAGCTTGATTAGCATCAATAATTAAAAAGCAAGTAATGCATTTAATTTTGGAAATCACATATTTAGAACGTCCTTATCTTGGTCATACCAATTTCCTTTTACTCATTATAAATTAAGAATTAAAAATTTGTTTAATACAGTTATGACAGCATGAATGATAAACATTCTCAATCTTCCGTTTGTTGTTATGTAACATCAATAATTATTTCACAGTAAGAGTTCAAATTAATACGAATAACATAAAGGGCATATGACATTCTAAATTATTAGGTCACATGCTAATCAGCAAATTTGATTAAGATGAAATTAATTTAATTGATTTAAGATGAAATTATTATTTAATAGGTCATGAACTAAACCGTGATGAAGTGTGATTGAAAATTATAAATTTCAAAAACGAAGATAAAATATAACAACTAAATTATGCTTCTAACATTAGGAACTGAATAAAAACAATAACCCTTATAGACTCTGAAGAAATTCATAGTTACACAATTATGTTAATGTATTATGGATGAACAATGGTTCAAATTGTATAGTGCTATCAGAGACTCCCTTGACAAGGTATCCTTGTCAACATCTCGATCATATTATTTTGAAGTATTTGTTGAAGATTAATATTTTAATGGTTTTTAATAAGTAATTTAACCGTTAGAGTGCCGACGAGTGCCATCGTGCTTGTGTGTCTAAAGTTCAAATTATAATATTATTAGTAATTACAACATAAAAAGGATCCAGGAAAAGAAAATTTTTAACCCATAATGTCGGAATATGAAAATAATTTGAGTGAAAATGATCGTTTTTCAAGTTGTGAAGAAAGTGATGGTGGGAGTGACATTGAGGTGCGCTCCCAATTTGACGTAATGTAAATTTTGAGTGATAGTGATAATAGTGATGATAACAATTATTTTGCTGATACGGAGGATGTACCGGACTGCAAAAATGACGATATGACCTTCATTTCAGTTTTTGTTCACAATATATATTTCCATAATTTTCTTTGTATTCTATTATTCTTGTACAAGTTTTTATTAAGAAAACACCGAAAAAATTATTAAATGTGGATAATTTTTGGAAGAGATACAGTTTTTTTCGAGACAAGGGTAAATGACATCATCAATACAAAAGATCACAGAGGTTCTTTTAAAAAAATTATAATTAAAAACTGAGCTCACACACCATACTCTATACTGTCAATGTAGTGAGTAGTACTTTATGTAACTTCCCCATTCCATTTTATTTTGTAATATTACTGCATGTGACAAAATTTATATTGCAACCACTTTTGGAAGTGATTGATATTGATGAATATTTACATATTAGAATTATTATTCGTTATCTCATTCCTCAAAAATCAAAAAACTTTAAATTTGACCTGGTTATAAAGTAAATTAAACCTCATATATACAGCTAACATACAGTTAACACTAAAAAATATATATGAAAATTTTATACGGTTTGATGAAATTTTCAAAATTTTTTTTTATTTTCTTCTGTAGTATGAATATCATTTGAAAGGGTGAGTTAAAAAAATTTTAAAAATATTTTTTTACTGTTTTATATAAACAAGTTTTAAAGACATTGCTGAAATTATCCACAAAAACTTTATCGGAAAACTGGCAATGATTTTAAATTACATAGTTCGAGAAATTCGAAACATTTTTACTCTAATGAAAAATACATTAAGGAATGTATTTACAAATATTTATAAATGATTTAATAGAAATACTACGTGCCCTTAAATGTTTATAGAACCTCCTAAGTACATAGAGAAACCTTATAGCGAGATTTATGCACATACTTAAGTGGTTATTTAATATCTCAAACTGTTATGGATTATTAAATACTTTTCTCTCTTTTACTCTCATTACACTATTGAAACTACTAAAAGACATAAATATTGAATACATCTTAGTGGAAGATGGCATGAAGATATAATTTGAAAAATATAATTTTATGCAACAAATATATTATTTTACTATCTAAGGCTAAATAAAACACCTTTAGTCTCGTTTACATGATCAAATATATAATTCTAAACTTTCTGCTGGTAATTCTATTTTTAAAAATACAATTTTTTAAAAAGGATTCAATGAATTTAAAACTCATTTATTACTAGCTGCGCCCCACGATTTCACTCACGTAAAATTCAGAATAAGAAATTTTTTTTCTCTCGTATGTTGCTCTTGGTTATAAACAATTACCATACCAAATTTCATCAAAATCTAACCAGTAGATTTTGCGTGATGAAAAATATACACTAGTCATAAAATTTGTTCACTGTACCATGAAATTGGAATTTTTTGCATTTTATTTGTTTAGATTTAAACCAGAAACAAAAAAAATTTTCAATATTGTTATTACCGACTGGATTTTAATGAAATTGGGTATTTTAGAGAAGGACGGCAATACTGTGTTATGAGGTCATTTTTAATATTGCACATTATATTCTACGAGAGGAAAAGAGACAGGAATATACCCAACTCTATCCGTATCTTCAAATTTAGAAGCCTACAACTGGCTTATTTTTTAAAAATATCAAAATTTAGAATGAGTCAACTACCGTATTGCCTCTGATATCAGCTAGGAGCTAATCATTCTATGGAAGCTAATTGGATTATAAGTACTCCAAGCGAGGATTTGGAAACCTGTTTAGCGAAAAAGAAAACAAGTTTGAAACTGTTAAAGTTAACAGAATGGCAACCATTCTTATAGTTGCTAGTTTCTACTTACACAAAACAATTTAACAATTATCTATTATTTACACACAAAATAACATACAGACAGATGACAATTCCAAAAAGAGGTTTTCCGACTACTATTATCATTCTATACGCTAAATCAGACACTTTAAAATATTTTCCATGCACAGAATTAACTCTGTTACAATTTTATTATATGTATAGATATATGTAGCTTATATTTATGTTAGCTATTGGTAATAGAAAAAAAATAGCTACAATTCATTCTGATTAGTAATAACGAATGATTTTTATGATGTTGAATAATTTTAACAATGTTCTTAGACAAGCTAAATAATAAAATTCCTTTAATTACTTATAGTAATTAATAATGTCTATATATATGTCTGGCTACAAAAACAAATTATATTTCTTACGAGTTTAGACACAGTCTAAACCATTTTTGGAAATAAGGAAAAAAGTATAGTCAAACTTTTATACGTGAGAGTTCAAGAGGCTGGGAATTTTTTCACTTAGCCATTTTCTCATTTACAAAGTTGCAGGAGCGGCATCTCTCAGTTACAGATGTATAAGAAACGTAGACAATAGTGATAGGTAGATGGATATGTAAACAGAATTTTTATTTGATCTTGGCATAAATGCACATTAAAGTTGATAAAACAAACATACATTTCATTACAAAAACAAAGTTACATTATGTATTTCCTATTTTGTGGTGAAATCTTTAGATTTATCTTTCAACAATGGTCCATCAACGGGAATGTCTTTATCGAGGGTTTGTTTAATCCATTGTAAAAGATTTTTTTCAACGCTTGGGAAGTTCGGAAACTCAGTTCCTTAATATTTCCATATCCCTCAAAGCACTAAGACTTATGGAATTTTTGCATTTTATGATCTACTAAAAGGTGAATTCTAGCAGCCAAATTCATTCTGTATCACATTTTGTCATTTCCCACCATTGAACATGTTCCCAATTTTCAGTTTACCGCTAAACGAAAATTCTTTAATTTTTCGTTTTGACGTCCTAAACACCTGATGAATCTTGTTAAGTGGTTGATACATATCAACTGCAATAAGTATGAGATGTAGGTGCACATGTACATTTTTCTAGTCTTTGAAGTAGGTCCCATAAGGACAATAACGTGAAACAAACAAGGATGCTTAATTTGTTATTATATGCTAGACGAATAAGTGCAGACCCACATGTGCACTTCATAAGTGTCAAACAAAATTTAAATAATAGAAAACTAATACGCTTGCTTATAGTGGCGTACGACGAGAGATATTCTCAGTTGTAGAGGTACAGATGTGAAAATTACTCTCTCATACAAAAGTATGTACTATCTCACTTTTAGAGGTTTTTGAGGGTTAAAACGTTGGGCAATTAATCTCACTCATATTTTCTCTTTTAACCAGTTCTCTCTCGCCTAGGATTGATGGTAGTTACAAAGATGTGGGTAAAATGCAAAGCTTAATTTCCAGATGTTAAAGGATGTCCGCTATAATGTGTCTCTTCCCCCTTTAACATTAGGTATACGATTTAATTAAAATAGCCAAAAGTAAATTACACCATCAAAAAATTATACAATAAATATTTGCCTCAAATAATCTTAATATGACATTCAAGTTTTCCTTCATTTCAATACATGTCTGTATATTAAACACAACCCTTATTTAGCTATACCCTTGAGATTATATAAAATCGATTAAGATAATTGTAAAAATTCTACTGTGTTACTCAATAAGATATAAAACCAGTTTGACAGTTTTTTTTTAAATAAGTATTTTCAAAGTAAATTATTGGTTAATTAAATTTTATAGAGAACACTTTCTGCTTTTCTACTTTAGTCCATAATAGCTCAAAAAGATTGGGGAAATAAAATATAAAATTTATTCATGACTATATTTTAATTTACATTTATAAAAACACCCTAAATTTATTTATCAGAGAAATCAATATCACTTATTGTTAATCAACCATTTTTATTGTTAATAACAATTATTCATCAATATACCGGCATGGGAAGCTAAATTCTAAAATAGTATTTAAAAATCTTTGTATTTTATTTTCATATTTCAAATCTAAATAAGCTTCCACTGTTTTGTTGCATTTGTAGTCAGATTTAACACTTTTGTGTGTGCAATAGTGCATTTATAAAGCCCCTCTAAAAATTTGTTCCACTTCTCCGTTGTTTTAACAAGAATTTATATGATTTTGTAGTATTATTTGGCTAACACGGGAGAGGATGCGAGTTCAAAGAATTATAGATTTGGAGATGCTAATATATAAAAACGTGATCATTATAAAATTGTCACTAATTGCTTTGCCTCCATGATTTGTAAGATGGCCCTGCTCGTTATTCACCAAATAATAATTTATGTAAATTAAATCTTAAAAAAATTTGTTTAAAAACTAAGGGTATTATCCCATAAAAATTAAACAACTTAAAAGAAAAAGATAAATATTTTTTATTTCATAATGATCAAATCATCAAAATTACAACAAACTAACTTGAACATAGTACTCTATTATCATAAATATTTTGGACAACAAATATCCGAATATTTTCTCCCAGGTTTGATACCAGGAATTTTTATAATGCAACTGAAATCTTAAACTTCATAAATAATGGAATAGGTAAATGATTTTTTATAAATATAACTGTGGAGATTTTCTGACAAAAGTATCAATACTAAAAAAATCCTAACTCCATGCTATAGTAGTTAAAGAGAAGGGGATTTCCAATTTACTTTCGCGGTAAAAGTACATTTCAACTTTTTCCATATTGTAGAAAAAAATATTCAAAATCTGCATTCATATTTTAAAATCAACTCCTCTGCTCCCCATTGACAATAATGTAACAAAGCGCATCGCCGTATTTTAAACTATTAAATTAGCCCTTGTGACAGAAAATAACCTAATTATGATGTCGGCGTGTCATTCGTTTAAAAAAAAGAAAAACAAAAGTCACGTTTTACAAAAACTGCTTACTTTATTGGAAAGTATTTTTTCGTCTCCGGCCCGCATTGCGGAACATTTCATTACACCGAAATTTTGTTCTAGCAAAAATTACAAATTTTTAGCTTATTAAATTAACATAATCTCTTAAACATAAAAACTTATTCATAAACCCAGTTCTCGATAGCGGGGGTCCAACCGATGACTTCCTTGTCGGTAAACCAAAGAGCAATCTCCTTGTTGGCAGATTCCACGCTGTCGGATCCGTGGATGATGTTCCTGCCGACTTGAATGCACAGGTCGCCACGGATGGTACCGGGTAGAGAATCAGCAGGGTTCGTGGCACCGAGCATCTGACGTCCAGTTTTCACAACGTTTAAACCCTCCCACACCATAGGTACGACGGGGCCGGAGCTCATGTACTTGACGAGACCGGGGAAGAAAGGACGCGATGACAAATCGCTGTAATGTTTCTCCAACAATTCCTGCGATGGCCACGTGAATTTCAATGCAACGAGCTTGAATCCTTTCTTCTCGAAGCGTTCGATAATGGTACCAACGAGTCCACGTTGGACACCGTCGGGTTTAACCATGATAAAAGTTCTTTCACGTTGTCCAGCCATGACTCTTGCGATCAACCAGAAGACGTAGAGTAAAGTGGCGATCATACGAGAAGGAAATCGACGCTCCGGCGGTAGTGACGTACGGTGTACGTAACGAATGCGTAACAAATTGTGACAATTATGTACTGAAATAGCATTTGCAATTTGCATTGACTTGGTATATGTTGCCTTGAGAAAAGAAATAAAAATCCAATAAAAGCCAAATCCATTATATGATTTGTCGAACTTTATATAATATTGTGAAATATAATATTGTGAATTATTAATTAATGTAAACGTTCTACGAAATTTAATGCTGGTTTTAAATATGTGTACCTCGATGAAGATAACGAACCTAAAAGATGTATTGTAAGGAATCTACAAAATTTTGAATGGTAAAAAATGTCAATATTTATGTCTAAACTTTCTTGTTCACAAATCACGACAATTTTTAAATATTTTATTTTTTAGAACATTTTACTATTTTGAATTTTTTTATATGTTGAATATTTTTATTTTCATTAAAAAAATACATCAGTACCTATTTTTCCCCCCTAAAATCACTAAATTATTTATGTGTAGATAGGGTATTATGGCCAATCTTATAAGATGGCCAATCGAAATATATCAGTGTTCTTTCACTAGATGTCTATATGAAAACTAGTAAACGAGAGCTACTAGTATATCACAGCAGTTTCAATAGTTTTTTAATATGTCTATTAAAAATGAAGTATTATTTAACCCAAAAATTTGAACCTAATCCAATTTTAACATGAAAACATCAAAAGTTATAGTCGGTTGAATTTTCTCGTGTTACAAAATACCGTCAAATTGTCAATCGGTAGTAACTAAGCGACTAAGGATGCATTAACAATCATTGAATCCACAACAAATAGAGCATGTCTGTATTTATGTTTTGTCTGTGACGTCATCGGACTAGTATACATGTGATAAAGAGCCATACTAGAAGCCACAGTAAGAATAAAAATATTTGGCGAAATATTAATAAAAATCGGTATAAAATGGAAAATTACAAAAAAAAATTGGTGTGCTTAAAACCAATGCAGAAGTGAAAACTTTGGCAACCAATATAACCGTACAGTGTATGTTAAAAATTTTCAATACGAAAATTAAAAAACAAAAATATTAAATTATACTCAAATAAAATATTATTCCAAAATAAAACATAATTCTTGAAAAGATGGACTCTGTTTTAGACAGTGCACTCGCTCAGCCGAAGGGAGTCGAGTTTACCCGAACAATGTAGTGCACATTTTATCACTTTTTAATTTGGAACTCGCTTGGCTGATGCCGAAGGAATCCGAGTTTACCCGATTCAGCGTAACCGACCCGAGCGTAAAGCGGTAACGACTCGAGCGTGACGGCTCACTTTTGTTCATTGCTCAGGAAAAGTGCAAAAATGCTCCGAAAGAATTTTCACTTCAAAAATTAAAGATGTCGTCTCAATATGAATCGTAAAAGTGTTTGGAATTATAAAGAAAACGTAAATCAGAGAAAAGCTCGCGTCAAAATGTATCTTAGAAACCTATTAAGTTCGGGGCGGAGCAAATATGAGAACTTCGACAGCGTCGAAAAGAAAATGAAAAGAACGACGCAAAGCATGGTATGCAGCTGGCCCATCGGGCATATAGCATCCAGCGATAGTCCTTGTTATAATACTTTATGAATGCGTTAAAGAAATTGGTAATAAAATGATGTATTAATACAAAACATTTTTTATGATTTTATCGCAACAATTTCACAAAATATCTATGGCACGGACCCAACTGTGCCCTTCTTTTTTGTTTTTAAATATTCATAATCAATGACCAAGTCATAATGTTGTTAGTTTTGAGATTTTTATTTTAATTTTTATTGTATTTTAGGTTGCCTTTTTTATTAGTTGAAAAGCCGTCTTGTCTGTACAAATCCTATAAGATGGTCAATGGCAAGGTTTCACTATTTAAATTATAATTTATAAATAATTATTTTTATAGTTACAAAAGATCTCAGTTATTAAAGATGATAAAATATAAGTTTAATAACAAAAATAAAGTATTAAATTACTTTTTCATTTTAAGCTCTAAACTCATTTATTAAACCATGATTTTAAATTTATTAATTGGCATATTAAAGTTATCAAACCATGGCCATATTAAACTGACTTACCCCATTCATATGCCATAGCTATTAAAAAAATTATCGCAAACTGTCAACATTAGCCGGTGAAAAAGTAGCTTAACGGAAATCCGTAGTATATTTGCGAAGTAAATATAAAATAAATAAATAGTATACTTCTGACAAGCACTAACTAGTGAGACTAGAATTGTGCGCAAATTGTGACTGTGATATAGTTATTAAAATGGGTGACAAAAACGATGTAACGGTAAAAACAAACGGAATAGAGAGTAAAACACCATTTCTAATCGGAGTAGCTGGCGGTACTGCTAGTGGAAAAGTAATAATTATTAATAAAATATGCCATGTGCATGATATGTTACATGTTTCTATTGCCCTCCATGAAATTAATAAATGAAACTTAAATGTAGAACTAGAAATTTGCATCGATCTTTATTTTGTTTAAATGTTGGGAAGGCGTTAATCAATAACTTGTCATAGGTGTTTCGTCTGGGAAATAACGTAATTTTGGCACCTTATTTGATTCTTATGTTTTAATGTTATAAACTAATGTTTAATAACAATAATATTAAATTTAAAAATTTGAGATGAAATTAAAAATATTTATACTCTAATGCAACGTGAAAATGACATTCGCTCACGCACTGTGAAATTGCTAACCTCGTCAGTCAACAGCGTGCGCATTTGATTCAAACCAAAAATATTTTTGCATCATTTTATTATCGTATAATGAAGTATTGACTCATTTATTACCTAATTTAGGATGACAAAGTTAAACGATTCGCTATTCTTTTTTGTCGTTAAATCATTTCTTTCATCATGACTTGTCTTTTTTAAATAAGTAACATCAATAGATGAGTTGATACTGCAACCAATTTTTGCAATTTGCAAAAAATATTTATAATTTGCAAATATTGTTTTCTATGCCAATTATATTTTTGCATCATATTTAATTCACATTTTTACAATTAAATACTTAGTACAGAATTAAGAATGTAAATTGCCAAATATTACACAAACAAATCAAGAAAATGCGTAAATCTGTAATAAATGAAAACTTCCTGTTGACATTAATTTGATATTCGACAGTTGTTTGTTAGTACTAAAAGTTTTATTTAAATCGTTTTTTTACGAAATTAATCAGGAGTGACCTTCATAACTGTTAAACATGTTGTTTTTAATAAGTAATTCGGACTAAAAAAAATGTTATTGAAGGTGATTATTTTTTAGATTGAGCATAATATGTAAATCTTAAATTGCGTTTTGCTTCAATTAAGTATCAGACTTTTTATCTTGTCTGCTTTGCATAAATGCCATACTTTTGCACTTCATTGTGCAATATCGAAATATATATATATAAATATATATATATATATATATATAAATAAACCATTACCATTACTAAATATATATATATATATATATTACTAATGGTAATGGTTTCTTCACTACCACGCAGACCAGCAGATAAAATACGATTTGTCACTGTAGTAACTGAAACTTTGGTTCGCGTTTTATTTAACTTCCGTGTAATATATGGCACTATAAGCGGACGATTACCTTTCGAAGTTGTGGGTATAAACCTGTCCTCTCCTGTCATTTACTGTCTGAAAAACTGCCAGTCTCTCGGTGTCTCCAAAGTATGTAATGGACTTGTGTATAACTTTAGATGATATACAGAGTTTTTTCGCAATACATCTTTCGGAATAGCCTTCATTTCTTCGAACAATAATAGCTGAATGTGTTTCAATCGATAACTGTTTTCCTTTTCCCATTTTGAATACAAACTATTCAAATTATTGATCATATTACAAAGGTGAAATAAAATAACCCGAAGTTAAATGTAACGCAAGATAAACAACTTCACAACAAACCCAGCAAATCAGTAATAACTAACCCACAATAAAAACAAAAAATCAGTTATTGAGAATAGTTAAAAAAAATAAATGGAATCACATATAAATTACGATAATTACTTCTTATTATATATTTGAAAATAGACCATAACAATTAATATAAAGTTAAATGCTTTGTAATGACAGTATACTGAATTATAACAAAGATAAAATTAATCAGTTTATGTTACCTGTATCTCTCTGGATCCCCCTGCACATCCTTTATTTTGTAGTTGTATCAAGTATCCCACTGGAAAAATAGCTGCCCCGTGTTTCTAGAATTCGTAATGAACAAGACCATTATATACAAAACAAGTGTCAAACAAGACTGCATGCTTCACAGCTAGCGCTATTCTAGATCCTCGTTTACCTAATTTATATTATGAGCACAAGCAAATGACTGTTACAATTTTGATTAACTAATGATAAGAATGAAATATAACTTTTCCTTTTTTTTCTCTCGAACAAAATTATGAAATTTCATGTTTATTTAACTTTTTCGCCATTTTCTGTTTATGGACAGAAAAAAAACAGCAAACTACACTATAATTATATTACATTTTGGAATATCATGTTAATTGTTACTTGACTAAAACAAAAATTAATTCCATGACGTGCCTCACTCAGGTTTATAAATGTTTGTCAGCCGGGAATATAGTAAAAATACATCTTACTATAAATCCATTTAGAATGCTGGAGGCATGTAAAACGAAATGTAAAACATGAAGAGTGGATTAAAAGTGTATGGGACACTTATAGTATAAATTAAGAAAAATTTTTTTTATGAGGAATGAAAAGCTCATAATGGGATATAGAATAAACGGGTATATTAATATATTTAATAAATATAAGAGAGTGGGGCAATAATAATGTATTGAAGTTAATAGATACAAATCACACAGAGAATTTCTATCTTTATTTGATGCCAATGACAAATGAGCAAAACCTAAAAGGTTCTGTAGATAAAACATAATTTGTCCAAAAACTCTTAAATTGATTCATTAATCTAAGTAATACACAGTCACAACAATTTTTAATCTGTAAATTATTAAGCACTGTATGCAGTTATTAAGCACTATGATATCTTACACTTTATTTTAAACTACTTTTAATAATTTGTATAACATATTCTGTACTAGAAACCCATACATTTCAGAGTCTTCTTTCTCACGTATTTCAATTTTAGTGTAAAACTTGCATCATACTACTCGCGAAGTTGATCGAAGTTAGGCGAAGAAAATAGTGTAGAGAGGTACTTCGATTTGCTTTGTGCAGCCTCGCCTCGTGTGACTTTCGATGGCTGTTAGTTTTTAGTGCCCGAGTCAAAGGACTTTGCGAGGTTAGTGTATGGGAGACTCACTCCCGGCTACTGAACTTCTTGCAAGGTTGCACTAGTGTATAGTCACGTACTTCGGACTGCGATCAACTTCGACTAGCTCTTCATCGAGGTAACTTCGCGAGTGGTGTAGAAGACATATAACATTAAACAGAAGTGTTTTTCCATTTTACAATACTATCATGATATTGAGAAAGTATACGCAGTACATCTAAGTTTTACTGAATTAGTTAAGTAATTGGGATTTTTGGTCATAAATACATAAATACAGAAATTTTATCCTTGTTAAAATATTGTAAGACAAATGTAGTGTCGGCAGACCTAAGCACATAAGTCAAAAAATTCCAATATGCTTTTACAACATTAGTCTCTAGTGTGTATCAATCTGCCACCGGACTAAAGCACATAAGTCAAACAGATGTGTAACTTGTATCAATATCTGTCTATTTGACTTATGTGCTTTAGTCAGGTGGCAGATTTATACAAAACAGTGAGTAGAGTTATAAAAATATATTGGCATTTTTTGACTTATTTGCTTATGTCGTGTCGGCCCTAGAAACTATAAAATTTAAAAAAATTCTTGAAACATTTTAAAGATAAAAGAATTATTTTTAGAACATCATACAAATAGGAAAGAGTTTATAAAGATTATTCCGCTTGGTGTGATTCATCGCAACTAAAATTAAATTTTTTAGCTGTATTGGTCTTAATTAATCATAACACGAGAAATCATTAAAGATTAAACCTTTTATAAAATTTAAGTTTTTTCTCTCTCCGACAGTCAACAGTATGCCAAAGGATAATGGAAAAGTTAGGACAGGAACAAAAGGAACATATAGAAAGGCGAGTGGTGTGCATCAGCCAGGATTCATTTTATCGTGAGCTCAGTCCTGCAGAGAAGGCTCGTGCAGAAAAAGGACAATTCAACTTTGATCATCCTGATGCCTTCGATAATGAGAGGTTACTGGCGACACTCAAAGACATACTGGCTGGCAAGAAATGTGATATTCCCATTTACGATTACATTTCTAACTCGAGGTACAATATTGTTTTGCTAATATTCTGTTTAGAAATCTTGTATTATTCTCTTGTTTTTATTGAAATTAAAGATGTTTTTAAGGGTTTTTTGTAAGAGGACTTCTATTCTAGAGATGTCTATTTAAATCTGTAGATCAAATATTTATATATTTTGCTTGAAATTCAGTCTAATTTGTTTAAAGTAATTAATACATACCTTGCTACAATTTATAAAATTATGCGAGATATGCCTACATATTCATTAAATACATAGAAAAACATAATGGCATATAGTCTTATACAGCTTGGTTTGCTTTTTAAAATTCCTTACCCCAAAAGGAGAAAAGGAAACCTTATAGGATCACTTTATTATCTGTCTGGCAAGACCCTTTTACGGGGAAGTATCTAGTTGAAATTAATATCAAATATTAAGGGCAAACCGTCCCTTTGAGCTGTATGAATGAAAGTATTAATATAAAATGAAGGTTCTAAGTTAACACAATAAAAAAATATGGCAGTTTAGGCCGCATATTTGACACTCGTAAATAAATCAAAACCTATAAGCTAAGCTAATAGCAATCTTAAGTACCCCTAAATGTTTACAAACGCCTAAATGTGTATGGAACCCTCGGTAGTGTAAGTTCCACATGTGCTTGACAGGTTTTTATTTATTCCTACTTTTTAGTCTACAAGAAACAAGTATTATTTATATATACTTTAAACATACAATATGTGAAATTGTTTTACTTGACTGTTTAGATAAATGATACAAAAGTTCAACTGAAGAGTTAAATTTATACCATTTTTAAACCTCAAATAACCAGAAAACCTTGTTTGTCAGGTGAGGTTGTGTACATGCATCAGTTTAATAATGACATTTGTCACTATGTAACTGATTTTTTGTTTTTGCCTTTCTGTTTAAGATCATTAATCTAAACCTCGAAGAAGTATAACAGAAGATATGGAATTGAGTTAGCTAAGCATTAAGTGAACAAACTGCACAGAAGTGGTGTTTATCACTTTCTTCTAGAAAAATTATTGATTTTGAATGAATCAAAATATTGACAATGAAGGGTCAATTCATAAAAAACAGGTCAAGGACTTGTCAAAATATTGCAATTGGGCGATAAACAATTTATTTCATAAACAGAACAAATATTTTCAGCATAAAGGAGACTGGTGCAATTGGGCACAATGTTACAAAAATAGAGTATAACTTTTATAAAAGTAAAATTCTTCTAGTGTATAAAAAAACGAAACAATTCAGCCATTGATAATCAGGAAACAGCAGAACAAAATACAGTTTGTAACCATAAAACAAAACAAAAAAGCTAGCTTGATAAACATGCATATATAATATTTTTAATATATTTAGTTATTATTTTATACACATATATATAATCTAGCAGTGAATTTTGAACAAGGAAAGTATTTTAAAGAAATTGATTTAACATAAAGAATGATAATAGAAGCCAGGAAACCTGTGTTTAGAATTTTTGTCTGTATTTTAATTTTTTCGTCAATCATGCGAAATGTCACTGGACGGATTTTGATGAAATTTGGTATGGTAATAGTAATAACCTTTTCTTATTCCGAATTTTACGCAAGTGAAACCTTGGGCACAGTTAGTAAGAAATAGAAGTAGTAGTAGAAGTGTAATGAAGTATATATTAATTTTTTGGAAGTAATTGCAAAAAATAATCAATATGTTTCCTTTTTTTTAATGTGTGGACATTGCCTAAATCAGGAGTTGCCAACCAGGGGGGCGCGCCTCCCAAGGGGGGCGTAGAGAGATGTCAAGGGGGCGGAAAGCGTTTGCATTTTAGAAAGAAAAACCAAAAAATATACAAACAACATTACAATGTAATGTTTAATTTACATGCATAAAATTAATGAAATTAAATATCATATTCACTATTATTACCACAAACTTGCGAAAAATTTGACGTTTTGGTATAAATTTTTTGTTGAGAAATTAGTTTGAGTGTGTAAAATTATTGTGTCTCACTGTTAAAAGGTAAGTTTGTGTATTTACAAACTTCAGTTACTATTTTTATTTAATTTACTAAATCAAAGGGGGGGCATGAAAATATAATTTATAGTCCGGGGAGCCTCAACAAAAAAAAGGTTGGGAAACCCTGGCCTAAATTAATAAAAATAAATTATTAAGTGACATTGACATTTGATATGTTTTGTCAAAATGACTGCCTTTTTTGCTCTTTCGAGTTTTACGTGGATTTTTGACAAAAACCTTGACCTAATGGAGGATACAATGGGACGCAATCTGGATTTTATCTTACCAATTCAAAGAGTCCCATAGATATAGCATTTATTAACTGTTATTAAAAATAACCTGACCTCATAAAAAATACAAGATTTCTCATATTTCTAATTGACGATTTAATTAAAACTTTTAAGGGACATCATTTCTCTATATAATATCGTCATTTTCATTATTTTTGGAACTTCTGATTCCAACACTTTATTTGGTATGTATTTAACGAGGGATAGCAACCTCCAAAGATTGGTAATTTTCTTTCGCCTTATGATCATTTATTTACTAATGGCTAGGTATGACTTTTTTACTGATGCACAAAACGAACCTTTTATTTATTATTTTGAATGATCCAGCATTACACAGAAGTAGTGTCACCCCCAAAATAAGTTGCTCTACAAATGTTAATGGTTCATAAGTGGTTTAATGAATATCGATGTGATCGAATCAGCACAAGTGATGCGGAGCGTCCAGAATGTTCAATTGAGGCCACTGTTGAAGAAATGAACAACAGAGTGCACGATATTGTATTGCAGGACAAGATTGTGTACTGTGTTGTTCATTTCTTCAATTTACGGGTAATAAATTTGGCTGAAATAAATTTTTTCACTTGCAGGTACTGACTATCAGAGAGGTAGTAGTCAGTTTAACAGCAAAAAAAGTTTTATTTTTATAACAATCGCTTAACGGGTAGCAAATGCTTTCATTGTGAACACTGTCAAAAAAAAGATTTTTCTTTCGTGCAACTGGTGTCCGAGTTTGGAAAAAGTTGTTTCGAGAAAAACTTGATTCTGATGACTCATCAATGTCATTGGTGCTCTGTGAAGGTCTTGATATTTTTAGACACGCAATCGCTTGTTTAGAGTAAAATGGTCATACATGAATCAGCAAGAAGTATATTTTATTACGTTCAGTGCAATATTGATGTAGGTTAGAACTAATTTTGATTTGTAGGTTAGAACTAATTTTGCTGTATTACTTGGTACACAAGGGCCTAAGAGGACCTGTACACCTTTATTGAAGATTATCGTAAATAAATTTAGTTTCAAAGACAACAACAGTATTAGAAGTTGAGTTAAACGCTAGTTGCACATTCAAGTATATTCAAGAATTTATTTGACTCTTATAAATTTATTTGATCAGCAATTTCATGCCCAATCTCCAAAATAGCCAAACAATTCAGACGATCTTACATGGTAGTGTATGGTTACATAATTCTTAATTCACTTTGATTCAGGAAAACTCCTTTCCTCATTATATTTGGCAGCAATATTTTTAAGGCAATATTATGAGGTTTAGGGCAAAATTTAACATTGTCATTAATTTTAGCATATTGTTTAGAATTTCCGTTTTGCCCAAAAGTGCAGAAACGACAACCAAAAAAGGACTCGTTTATTTATAGACCATTGAAATTAGAATGAAGTTATATGTCAAGTAACTAGTTATGATTAGATATTAATCACGCAACAATTTTACATTGAGTATTTGGTCAGTTTCAGAATATTATTAGACTTAGAGAAAAATAATATTATTAGACTTTTGCTACAATCAGGTTCACGTTGAACAAAGTATCTAAGTATTATATATACACTATTGCTCAAAAATATTTGGCCACCCAGAAAAACTGCTCAAAAGCATTTGGCCACCCAGAAAAACTGATCAACATTTTTGGCCACCTAGAAAAACTGTTCAAAAATATTATCTAATAAAATATGTTCAAAAATAAAAATACTATCAAGAAAAAGTTGATTTAATAAAAAAAATGGAACTACTTTACAGTAAATAAAATTATTTATTTGCAATAATTAGACACAATTGACAAATATTTTCAAATTTGACACTTAGCCTTCCCTTATTTCTTATGACGGTGTCACAATCTTAGGCAATCAAGCAACTAATTTCTCCAATGTTTTCGTGGTTATATTTTGCCATTCGTCTTGCAGCACTCTCCATAAGTGTTCCTGAGATGTTGGGCAAGTTGTTCGTACCTGCCTGTCAAGCTGATACCACAATAATTCTATCAGGTTCAAGTCGGACGACTGTGGGGGCCGTGTCATAACTTTCAAAACCTTTTGACGTTCCTTTTCTTTTAAAAAGCTCATGTCTAGCTTTAATGTGTGTTTGAGATCATAGTCGTGTTGAAAGGTAAATTCTGGACCAATTAAGCAGATGACAGAACGCACAACATTATTATCTAAAATGTTTTTGTAACCTTTCTTTAGATTTCTTGTATTACAAAATAGCCCACCCTAGAACCTCCAAAGCAACCCCAAACCATCACCGAGCCTCTACTGTGCTTAACTGAAGCCACAGTGCATGCTTCCTTTACTCTTTCGTTAGTCTGTTGATGGTCAAAGACTCTTCTCTTATACACAAAAGCTTCAACCTTTGATTAGTCATTCCAGAGGACCTTTCCCCAGTCGTGAGGTGTCCAATTCTTGTGTTCTTTAGCCCAATTAAGCTTCTTTTTCTTATTTATAGCTTTAAGAAGCGGTTTA
Organism: Druceiella hillmani; assembly: GCA_039881145.1. Lineage (NCBI taxonomy): Eukaryota > Metazoa > Arthropoda > Insecta > Lepidoptera > Hepialidae > Druceiella > Druceiella hillmani. The sequence continues at coordinate 3,413,091 of JAYKKI010000067.1, read as the reverse complement.
GAAACTGCTACGCCTCCCTTAAGACCTGTGTTGAGAAGTCTTCTTTTGACTGTGGAAACACTGATAGGTTTATTGCGGCCAATGTTGAAACGCCTATTACGTTTGCTCTTCACAACTATGCTTAAATCTTAGAAGTTGTCGCTCTTGATCTGTCTTGGTTACGTTTGTTGGAAATTATGCCTCGAGTCACAAATTTTTTGACAACATCATCTTCTGTAATCTTGAAATCTCACGATTACTTTTACTGGACTTATAAAAGCTGATAATAATCCCTCTTGTCTCTTTAGAATGTTCCTAGGTTTTACCCATTTTGTGCACGAAACAAAATGAAGATTAAAAATCTTTGGTTGTTATTAAAACTAAACTTTTGCAGTTTACAGTAGTGTATTTCCTGGTTAAAAGACTTCAGATAACTGATGCAAAATTATTTTTAAGGACTCTTTAAGACACTTCTTAAGTTTGCTGCCGATTAACTTTATTGAAACATTAGTTACGCTATAAAGTTTAACTTCAAAGAAATTCCTTTGATAACATTATTTTGGTTTTATGACCAGGAGTCCGTAAACAACAATTTTTTTATAACTTTGATATAGATAGGGATTTTGCACCGGGATTCAAACAAACAAACGCAATAAAATGGTAATAGGTGTATTGCTTTTAGTAATATAAAGAAATTAAATATTATATGCCATAAATGCACAAATACATAAGTATATATACATGTACGTAAACAATATCTGTTCCTTTTATTTGAAATACTCCCAGAGGTAGGACTGCTTAAGACCACTGTGTGGTCTGCCGTGTGGCTCATAGTCGAACAGAGAATTCATAGCTCTATGGAAATATAAAATAGCTAATAATACAGTCTATTATTTGATTGAGAATGTCATATTACGTACAGTTCAGTAAAATAGTAATCAGTTTATAAGAAAGAGGTTGTGTAATTAAATTTTATGGGTCCTATTAATACTGCTTTACTGAATTTTTATATTATAGAAATAAATTCATAATTGACGACTCAAAAAAATAAAAAAATACCAACTATCTGGGATATGTGAGAGTACTTTCTGAGATAGTTGCTTAACGTGTACCTTTATGTGGTAAGATTGTAGTGTTGTTATGCTTTTTGAACGAAGGATGATCATTCAGTCTTGATATAACTTATGACTTAAATCTCATGATATTCAGAAACTAATTGTATGCTCTATGCAAAATTTTTCTGTAACTATTATCTCGTCATAGCTATATAATTTACATTAAAATTGAGTTAAAATTTGAGACTTTGAAAACGGGCAAAATATACACCAGTTTTGTTGAATGTCTTTCCTCCGTTTGTGTCAACAGAATCACCCCATTTATGTCAACGGAATTACCCATATGTTAAAATACTTTCCAAACCCTTGCAGTGTTTTAATAGTGTTTTTGTAGATGTGATTTTAAATTGTATACCTTATATAAGACTTAGAAATAGTTTCATAGAAGGACTTATGCAATTCAATATAATCAAAAAATTTTTTGTTGTTTTTTAAAAGATCGAGTGCAGATTCTAAATCGGTATTTATATGGCTTTTTAAAGAATACGAAACCTATAGGAGTTAGTGCAATTTTATACTCTCCGGTTGAAACTACTACTTAATTCATAGTAAATTTGGGGGTCATACCATTTTGTGGCGATTCCCACTATCGTACATCCGTAGAGCTAAATTTAGGGGTCATACCATTTTGTGGCGATTCTGAGTGGCAGTGGAAAATTTTAATTAAATAGAGGATTAAAACTCGTCATCACAAGGTTATATGGAATTTCTAAATTATTATAATAATTTATATTTTCAATTTAAAGGTTCAATTTTAAACCATATTTGAATCTGCCTTCATTTGATCATGTTAAAGTAAAGAATAATTTACAAATAGGCTGAAAAAAAGTTTATTTTGAAATATAATACATTTTCCAGTACCGAGTCTGTGAACACGATATATCCTGCTGATGTAGTCTTGCTAGAGGGCATACTCGTGTTTTACTTCCCAGAGATCAGAGATCTATTCCATATGAAATTGTTTGTTGACACAGACTCTGATACGAGGCTCGCTAGGAGAGGTGAGTACCGAGTTGCTATATATGATACTTAATAAAACTCTCTTAATACTATCCTGTCCACTGATACCAGGTTGGAGTCATGTGAAAACTATCGGAACAGATGAATGTGACATATGCTTTGTGTTGTGTATAATACAGCAAATCAATTATACATGGCATTACGAACATTTAATTTTGAACTTAATATTATAATTTGAATTTTATGTAACACGTAGAAAGATAAAAAATTACCGATGCGTGCGAGCGACCTCCCCTACCGCACGCTAAACAGCAACTGATTTCACGAGTGCCATCGCGCTGGTGTCAAATTTGGTTACTACGCGCACGAGCGGGATGGCGCTCGTCGGCACTCTAATGGTTAATTAACTTTAAAAAAATTAACAGACGGACAAAAAAATATTGGCCTCCATTTTATATGTATGGTGGAGGTGCATTAACATATATTTTTACAGCATTTTGTTATATATTAATGGAGATACCGACCTGAAGTAGTTTTATAGGATTAAGATTTTGGAAACAGAAAGGCTGTGACAGATGAGTGATATCTATCCATCATCCAATATTGGTCATGGAGTTTAAGAGAATTTTCTCCATGTGAATATCAGTAACCAAAAAAGAAATTAATTTATAAGACAATTTTAGTTTAAGTATATAACCTTATTGACATTAAGTTACATTATTGGGACTAACATATTAACTTATTCAGTTTCATAGATAATGTGCAGTTTTTTAATAGCTCAGAAATAGCTAGATAGTTATTTAAAATTTTATTCGATGTTACTATAATTATTTGAATGAACTTCATGCGAGCAACGTGTAAGAGACCAATAACGATCAATGATAATTGTGTGTTAGGGTTGTATAGCTGAAAAACCAAACATTTGACGTTTGTCAATACATACAAATGCTTTGTTCAAATCTAACTACTGTTACTGATAGGTTTTTTTGTGCATCTCAATAAATTCCTTGTGGGCCACTAAAAAATTTTATTGTAATTTTAACATAAAAATCTAAAGAAAACCTGATAATAGAGAATAAATTTGAATGCAATAAACTCGACTATAACAAAAATATGACACTCAGCTTAAACTGGTGACAATTCATATTGGACCAAAATATTTATGAGAAGCCAAAGCAAGTTCAATGAAAGATCATTTAATGAAACAAGTTTTCACTATTTTAACGCATTTATGCTGAAACAAAAAAAAACGTAAAATAAAGAAACAAATTTTATTAAAGTCAGTACAAAGAAACATTAAAAAAGTTATTAAAAAACTCATTTACTCTGTCTGGATGTTCTTCAGCTAATTCGACATCCAGTACTTCTAGTGCTTGATCATTATACATCAATATCATGTACCAATTGATAGCTTGACCATTATTTACTCCGAATTGGACCTATGACAAAAAAACAAAATGATTAGTGATAAAACCGTGGTCCCCAATTGGGGTCATTTATATAAAATAACCGCTTCCGTTGACCAAAAACAACTTATTTATAACTTATTTTTTATTATTGTCATATCTACTAATATGTATTTCAATCCTACAGACAGAGATCAAGGTAATAAAAATACAAATATACGTGTTTTTATATCCGTAAATACGAAGTCAATACGAAGTTTATATGAAGTCAAACCTTCAAAAAGCATATTAAAACCATTTTTTGTAATTATTGCATTCAGCTCTAATAATATTTAGTACTGAAGTTATTTAGCAAAACTAATAAATAAGTGGGGATACTTCTACAAATGTCCAGATTTGGGCCCCTTACCCACATTTTACCATGCGTAAAGAAAAGAATATCATACAGTTGTCACCCGTCCGAATATACATTACCCTTGATATCATTTTAGCTAGCTATGATTTCTAAAAGGGACTATATAAACCCACAGGGGTCAAGTTCGATTTGCTAGAGGTCTGTGTCAGCGAGAAAAATTATGGGTGTCCATACGGTATAAGTGGGGGTCCATGAGGCATTTAGACAAGTCATCATCAACATTCAGGATTGTGTATACTATATCATAAACATCATAAAATTGTTTCAAGTATTTGCTTTAAGGTGAGCTACGTTTATGTGCAGGTTTTTACAAGTTTTCATATTAGCAGCAATGCGTTGCGTGCATACGCGCAGTGAATATCAATTTAGACTTGTTTAAACCAAAGCTTTGCACGGATTTGTTCAGACTGTACACCATAAATAAGTGTCAGAGACAAATACTGTTAATGTTTTTCTTTTTTTATAATCGTCCACTCTCCAAAAAAACCCCTATTATAACGTACAATGCTGTGTCAACTGTGGCAAACAGATTTCACGTTAATAAGTTTAGGAAAAATCAATTTTAAGCAGAACCCCCCCTGTTCTGCTGGACCTAAGGAAAGAAAAGAAATCGGCAAGTGGTCTACGGGGGCGAAGAAGTTTGGTAGTCTCTGACGCAAGGTAATTAGGTACAATAGTTGGGTCATTTTGTTACCAGCACCTGTTACATGTTTTCGAATTTAAAGAAGTTTTACTTTGATAATTAATTGCAAGCATACTTTTGGCTTTTGCTGATTACTTATCTAACAATTTGACTAATCATTGTAAAATATCTATGATAGAAATATTTTTTGTGTTCAGCGAGTCAACAAATAGAATAAAATGGCATAAAAACTTTATGTTTTCTCAATTTTCAAGTGTCAACTACACTTGAAAATTGAAAATTTATTATTTGACTTGAAATATGCTAGGGCTTAATAGATTTGTTTGCCCTACTTCATCAAGATTACGAGTAATCAATCATTAAAAGGCTACGACAATTATCATTCAGATATAGTTAGCTCTAGAAAGTCGTTATAATGCAGGTGTTTATGATTGCAGTACCACGGGATATTGTCGAGCGCGGCAGGGATTTAGAACAAGTCCTCAACCAGTATATGAACTTTGTGAAGCCTGCGTTTGAGGAATTCTGCTTACCGGTAAGTTAAATTTTTATTTTATGTTGACAAATGATTTAAATGGGTTTTTTGATATCTTAATCAATGGTAGCAAATTTAAATGAAATATTGTAATTGAGGTTTCTAAACTTTAGCATAGTTAAAAATATTCAATACAATATACGTAGTGTAAGGCTTTTGAAACGTGGTGACAGATTATTTGTGCACGAACATTTTCGATAAATAAATGCAAATTAGGTGTAACGATTTTATTGGGAAATACAGACGCTACTCATTGCTGATAATGATGTGCACATTATTTGCTTTTCCCACGTGGCAAGTGTGAAATGAATTACATTATATCAATTATATATGTAATTTAAACTATTCATTGCCGTGACGGACACGGGTCATTAGCCACTGAGGTAAAATGTACAATACCCACATCAAACGGTCAATAAATGCGCCTTAGAAATTGGATGTATTTCCCATCCATTATATATTAATAATGGATTTATATTTACCTTTGGATAGAGACGCAAGTTCAAATGGTTTTCTAGTCTCGAAGAGTTACTGGACCGATTCCATTTATCAAAGTATATTGTTTATATCAATTTTATCTTTTGTATCAAATTTATCCAAGTTAAATCATTTTTATATTGGATCCATTATGTGCAAGGATACTAATACATTATTAGAACCAATACATATTTATTGTTAGTTCTTTAAGGAAAAATAAATTTTTCCATTAGCTCTTTCTTGATTAAAACAAACATTTCTTTGCAAAATAAGATACCGAATGGATTAGTTTGAACTAAATTATTACAAACAAGTTTCGGCAAACTCTGACAGAACGTTTTACCATTTTTTTGCTCAAACTCTTGTAAGCATTCCCATTGTGCAAGTATATTCTCCATATTGTGCTTTGTGCCTCAAATATTCGAAAATTACATTAGTAAAAGTATGACTTCTGACAAAATTTGTATATAAGTATTGCCAGTGGCTTACTGAAACATTACTGAACGTATTGAAATGCCTTCAAAATTTATCTCTATGTTATATACACTTTAGAATATATGACTGTATTCTGAATTTAGAACATGACTAAAATGGATGACAATTTGTGAATAATAATCTCCCCAATTTGCCCTCTCTTTCTATCCATGCTCTGGATCTACATTCAGAGCCACTTCAACTTTTTATACCCAAACACACTGTCTTTATCACCAAATTATCGAACAAACTTGACTCTGAAGTCACAAATTTCTAATCAGTTTATATATTAAAGTTGTCTCGAAAAATTATACATCTCTTAATCTCATTTATATTTTTCCGGTTTTATTTCTCGTGCTTCACGTTGTCTGCTCTGCCCTTAATTCTTTGGTTCCGCTTCAAGTGTTGTTATTTTTTTTGTGTCATTTTTTTTAATGTCTCTTTTGCATTGTCACTTTGACTTTGTACACTACATTTTCCAAAAATGTTTAAATTTGGAAAATGCTTCTCTGGAAAATTGAGTAGAAGGTAAATACTTTGTTTTTAGAATTTTCGTCTGGCTGTGTTTCCCTGTTAGAGCAATATGTAAATTACTGGACCAAAGGAGCAATTTCTTCCAGTTAACTAAAATACAGCGTGTTTACAATGTTACAAAACAAGTAGATAACAAAATATGATTATGATAACAAACTACGATAAATCAATTTTTGAAAAAAAAACGAAGAAAATAAAAACAATCGTTTATATTGATGTGACGAAACAATTGTTTATATTGATATTTAATATTGATGTCGGCAGTGGCTTTGGAGCACGATTGAGAAATGAGAAAAGAAAGGAGAAGTATTAGGGGAGAAGAATATGAAAAAAATGGAATGTGCAAATAAAGTTTGGGGAGGTAGAGACCACATTTTGTCCTGATCGAATATCCTTTAAAGGATTTTGTATGCTCCTTTTTTTGTTTGTCTGGTTGTTAGAGAGTCACTCAAAAACTACTTAATTGATTTAAATAAAATTTTCACTGAGATGATTCTTTGGGTTTGGATTAAAATTTAGACTGTTTTTTATCCTGGTTAAGTATTCCTAAGAGCCGATTTAATAGATATGGTTGAGATAGTTACAGTAATTTTGTTTAAAGTTTAAACTAAGAAAAAACCCATTGTAATAAATAAATAAACAAAGCAACTGTGAACAAATATTTTAAAACTAATTTATATTTTTGATATACAATTTCGAAATAACTGAATTCAATTAAATTTACAATACAATGAAAATAATTTAAGGTACTAAACCGATGTAAAAAAGAAATATTTTCTTCAAAGCGATGTAATTATTTAATATCAATTGAAGTCACAAAACGAGATAAGAAGATTCAATTTGTCATAAAATATTTCTATCATTGCTTCATTATTTTAAAAATATGCTTTTCACATTGTATCATTATTTTGGTAATTAAACAAAATTTTCTGTAATCTATGTTCTAGATTTTCTAAATCATATTTTTCAGACAAAGAAGTTTGCCGACGTCATTATCCCAAGGGGAGCAGATAATACCGGTAAGCATGATGCCTTTTTAACATTTATATTACATTAAATTTTATATTCACTGTACAACAGTAGACTGCACGAGAAATATTTCTTTATTATAGTACGCAGTGTTTTGTGTATTGTCGTTCGATATGTAAGCCAGTGAATGAGAAACACAATATTTATACAGGAAAGGAGATTTTCCATTTCACTGAAACCTATTTTCCATCGTGTGATATATTTTCTTATTGAATATATTTTACACGCAGTCATTTTAATTTCTTTGTTAAAAAAATTATGGATATGTCAACTAGAAGACAAGAGTTGATTGGTTTGGTTAGACATAATATTTACATACTTTTAGTAGGTTTTGGAAAATGCAAGATTTTCATTTTTCAAAATATTGAAAAAAGAATAATTTGTGATGTGAAAGTTGGTTATGTAACCATGTAGCAGGTAAGTCAACTTGGGTCAATTTGTTTAAAAGCGATGAAAAGTCAGAATTACATTTCAAAGATAAATCATTTCAGGAATCAAGATGAATAAATGTATTAATCGGTATAGGTGGAAATAAAAATATATCTAAAAGAAATAATAACTGTAATACAGAAAGTATAAGTGAGTTGAAAGAAATTTGCCTGAAAGAAAACGTAATCAGGAAATCAAAAGGAGTTTATTGAGAATTGCTTGGATGAAGAAAGATTGTCAAAAAACTTAGCAACGTGATGATATGATTGCATCTAAAGTCGCACATGACCTGGTTAGTTATATATATTAAGTATAAAGCCTAAAGTTTACACATTATCACACTCGCCTCTAAAGGTTTATCGTTGTCTTCAGGAGGCTTCAGGAGCCTCTAAATACCTATTAAAAAAGCTAATTTCAGTGAAGGAAGCAAGTGAATTGTACCAGTATTGGGTGAAATGATATTTTATTACCACTGAGACAGATGGGTCGACAGTATTCATAAAAGTAGAGAGTGTTTTTGATATGGCCTCTGAAACCAATTTCATATAAATTATTCAAAAGAAAAGGTAATTTTAGAAAACACAACATAGAAAATCTTCATAAATTTTATCAAATGGAAGGAAATATCAAGAATCATAGAAATAATCTTCTATATTAATAAAATATAAAAGATATTTTCTATGATTCTACTTTACAAGCATACCGTTTTTGATACATAGCTGTTGATTCGTTGCTATAGAAAATTTTTTCAAATTCTTCTAGAAAATCTAAGACGAAAATTATTTGAAGAAAGACATTTTCATTTTCAACATTTTCCAATAATTATATTTGAACTGTTGGTTCTTTATCATAAACCAAATGACCATGAAAAACAAATCAAAAGAAAAACATTGGTTTATCAGTATAATTGATGTTTATTTCTGTGAAAAATACTCATATTGGCGAGTATTCAAATTTGAATAAAGAATCCATCATGTCATGTCATAATACTTTGATGTTGCCGGGTGATGGCAGAAATTGAGATATGAGAAACTTAGATTAGAAACCCATAGAATTTGGTTCGCTCTGCTAATTTAACGTCAAAGAAAAAACCAACTTTTTATCATTTTAAAAATCATTTCTGTATTTAGGATGTCTTAAAAAACACTATTTATACATTCTGTTCCGTTATTTAACATATGTTAAGATATACAATACAAAAGTTGAAAATACAAAACTTAACATGACAATGATGCAAATAAACAATGGGTAAAAATTTAAAAAAACTAATTTTTTTTTTACGTGGCCTATGGTGGAATATATATATTGGGTAAAAAAAGATGTATCTTGTAAAATGTTATTTACCCCTGTATCACTTGCTTTATTCACAGAAGTTAGGGATTGAAAAAGATGTTTGAATGGATTTACATAATGACACAGTGGTACGAGAGAATATGAATAGCTTTATGCAGAGATATTTAAAGCGTAGGAACATTAGATGCTTTGAAAGTGTATACATGTTCCTCTGGTAGGGTTGCCACTTTTATTTTTAAATTCAAAAAAGGACAAAAGAATTTTAATACAGTTGAAAACTGATAATTGACAATAAGATTAATGGATTTAAAGTATTTTAGGGTATTTTATTATGCTTGGAAATTATGAAGTACAATTGTCGAAAATAATATATTTTATTTCAAAGGATTGGGCTCAACCCTGTCTCTAAGTGTGGCAAGACACATTTGTTCTTGTCACAATTATTATGTTATTTATTTGTGTAACGTCAGCTTTGGTGTAATTTAAAAAAAAATTGTATTTGGTTTTTTTAATGTATTTTCATAAATGCTAATATGCACTACACTTAAAAATATTTTTTGGAAACTTCTCAGTTCAAAGGAAGTATGTGTGACTTAAAAATTTGAGTAGGAATGTTTGATAATTTTTTAATCGTTGCTTGTAATATTTATCTTACTTGGTTACATTTTCAGGCAGGAATTCTGCAGTTTTATAATGTATTCCGCAATGTGCTTAATATTCTTATGCAATTACTTTTAAGCTTTAAGTAATATATTCTTAGAAAATTGTACATCAGGGTTAAACCGTGCCATAATATTCTTCTCTGTCAGCACTACAGCCAGAGGCAGGCCAAGGCTTTCCCAATAATATTCAATTGTTAACGAATCATTAATTTAAACATTAATTTATATATTTAAATGCTTTTAATGTTTATAGTATTTATAATTTTAATTTTTCACTTAATTGGACGAGGCACATTGTAGATGTAATACGTTAAGAGTCCAGTGCTGGTTATAATTTTGAATATTGTGTTTTTTACATATAAAGTTTAGTAGTTCGTTTTTACAGTAAGATAGTCACAATAAGATATTTTTGGCTAATTAAAAATCTCAATGCAATTTAAGGTTTGTCCTAACTAAAAGTAAGATTTTACTGAATTATAAACAAACTTTAGTCTTAAAATCACAAATTTCACTTCGGGAATTAAATTTAAAAAAACCATTACTTTTTCCACAATTGTTCACTTCGGTTGGTTAATGATTATATATAGAACTACTAAAAATGTTATCACGCCATCTAATAGTTGATAAAAAACACTTGGCTGCGTATTGTAGTCAGTAAGAATGATTGATTATGGCCAAAATTTAACTTGTGAGTTGTATAAAAAGGTAATGACTAACTATAAAAATTAATTCCACTTATATTTTTTTTTATAGATTTCGGAATACCTTTATTAATATATGCTTTGTAAAGCAAGCCCGTACATATTAGTCACATGTATCAGAGTCTATGTTTCAATGTAAATATTACTTCCGTCTGTCAGAATAATTTTTTGCAAATTTGAAATAATTAACGTTTATTTTGCAATTTTGGTGGTCTATATTCACTTGGTTCCGACATTTTATTTGGCCAAAAATTTTAATTTGATTTGAGATTCAAATTCTTCACGTGATATATCTATGATAATGATATACCTTGTATAACTTTCTTCATTTCACTCGTACTTTTTCATATTTCGCTGATAAACAGCTGAAAATTGTATTTCACCCATTTTTAGATTAAAAATTAAAATATTGCACTGACATTGATAAATAAGTAGCCAAGCGTTCTTTTTTCTATCACTTACGGTGCTGTAATTTTTGTCTATGCCAGAAACTATGTCTATGTTTCTGGCATGGTCCCTGTAGTAAATTACCAAAAAATGAAGGCTCACAGGCATCTAAAATTGGTAATTAGAAATAATATAATAATATTTTTTTAATCTTTATGCTTATAAATATGTGAAAAACACAATACTGGGTAATATCTTGATTGTTTAGATTCTTACGATCTTTCACTTCAGTGCTTCATTATTATGTAGAGACATACTTATAAAAATGGAATTATGATATATGTGCACATTTTTTAGTATAAAATCTAATTGGTTTAAATTAACATTTAATTAAAGGAATTGCTAATGACAATTTAAGAATGCTAAAAAAGTTTTCCATTGTTGTTCATTTGTAGAAAGCCTCGACGATTATGTAGAATTTTATGTATTTTCTTTTAATTTTTATTAACAATCCACATGGATTCTTTGCGTTGTTGTTTGTGGTTTATATTTCTTTACAGCCTCTGCAATGGCCAGTAACAGAGTAATTTTTATTTGACCGATGTCAGTCCAGTTAAGTTTTTTTTGGAATATTTGTGTATAATATTTGGTGTACGTTTATATGTATCTATATATATGTCTATTGCGTAAACTTGTACATTATTGTTTTGGTTATAGAGATTCGTTAAATTTAAACACATTGTTTTGTAAAAACTTTGTTGATCTTAACATTAGTGTAGATTTAAAAAAAGATGTATGTGGTGTACTTCTTGAAGATTTTGTGAAGAAGTGACGGGTATTTCATTTTTTTTCTAATGGAAATAATTTTCTGTTTTCTGTATGTATATAAGTTGAAAATACATGATTACTCAGATCGTTTAGGTGATACATGTTTTATCTATCAATATTTTTTCTATCAATTTCACTTCTAACTTCAGATAATAATGCCAATCATATGCTTGAAGCATACCTAACTAAATGTTTTATTACTTTTAGGAGCTATATTTATAAATTTTGAAACAATTTTCAGTATAATCCACTATTACAATTTTTTTTATATTTATCTGTAGTAACTATCGCTAAGTTTTGTACTGAGTGCAGTTTATAAAAACTTTTTTGTGCGAACAAAAAAGTATTCATGTCTTGCAAGTAATAACTGCATTTGTAGAAATGTTACTTCTATAAATTCTAAATATTTTAACTGATATCGACATAAGGTATGTTCACAAATCTGACGGGAGTTACTGATGAATATGCTATGTTCTGACAGACTTACTTTGGTTTATAATGTGCGCTCATGTTGTTAAAAAGTGGTCGTTTTTCTGTTAACTTTAGATCTAATCGCGCCTTAAGTGGTTTACTACATACGGTTTCATCAACCATATTTTGTTTAAAGTAATCTTTTTATTAAATACGTCTTTCACCCACGTTGCTATCATATTCATTTCCTTCTTGTCATTTTAAGTTAATTTAAAGCATATTTTTTTTCTAAACAGTGTATTATTGTCTTAACTAAAAATTTATGATGAGAGACCAAAGAATGTTATTGTTTACACTTTAACTGCCAGCTTAGGAGTCAATATATCGGCAGATATAAGTAGCAGTTGGCTCTCTATCTATTTTCATTATCACGTGCAGCTATGTGAATGGCACGCAGAGTGTTAAGTTTTTCTTTATTGGTTTATTGTTATATTATATTTAGTATTTGATTATTAAGTTCATCGCAGTACCCCATACAAATATTTAATGAACTAATTTTTTTTCTTTATTTGTTTCACTGCTTATTAAGTAATTACATGGCTAAAATTTAGTTATTTCTTATACGTATCATGAGAAGTGTCTGATTCTGTATTTTATAATAAATATATCTTATTTCTTGTCGTGAAATTTAATCAATTAAGATGTTATTATTACATTTACACTTTATTTGGGATGTTTGAAAAATTATTATTTGTAAAAGAGTAAGCTGAGAGAAAGGGAATCGGTTTCCATCGCTTTAGGCTATATTTTGCTTATCATGGCAACTGCAATAATGGAATGCCACATTGCACAATCTTCACACATTCTGCTTGCCTTTTTCGTGAAGGATATGAGAGTATATTGGTCCATATTTATTGAGGCTTATTGTTATCAAACATTATATTACTTGCATTGGTCCCTGTATACCTTTTTTCTTTACCATTTTATTTTACACAATTCGTTTGGCATATAAATATTCACAAACACTTCTAGGGAGTCATGAGTCATAATATACTTTGAATAGAGTAGATTTATATTATTTAAAAGCATATATCTTAATAAAAGCTAACTGGATTGACGTGCGAGTCGACTTCAACATATGGCTGTAGCGTATTGCTCTGTATTGACTTGTTGCAGTGGCTATAGACCTTATCGTTCACCACATCTGGGATATAGTGTGTAGTCGGCACCCATCGGTGTTGGTGCACGGGCACGAGGATGTGCCACGAGCTGTGCGCCGCCTGTCTGGAAGCTCCGAGGATACGCTGAGTCGGTAGGGAGAGGGGCCAGCGCTGGGCTTGTCGGCGGCGATGTGATATGTGGTCTGATTTAAGATTCCGTAACTGGGGATGCGAGAACAGAGTGGGGAAGTTACTTGTAGATGTAAAAATTATGGGGTATCTGGGTTTATTTTAATGCTTTTTTAAATTCTTGACTTATAATGGAATTATGTTAATATAAGCTTGGATGATGTAAAGTTATGGTAAATGTGAAAAGCCGAAAAGTAGTGAGATAATGACCATTTTTGGAAAAGTTAAATATGTGTAAGAAAGTGATTAAATGTTTAAGCTTCATTAGCAGTGTAGTTGGAGATGCTGTTATGATGACATGAAATCCGTAGACAATTAAATTGAAAAAAAAACTATCTCACTAGACTACCAAATTCTGTGGAATATTCTACTTCTACTGGTGCCATTGGTTTCATTGAATTATATTTTTGTGGGAAACATATAGTCACATTTGGAATAGTAGACCAGATTTTAAAAAAATTTATAGACAATAAAAAACTTTTTCATAACCATATTAAAAGGCCGTAAAACAAACTTCATGATGTAAAAAAAATTATGAACTGCCAAAGGGATTCTATCTTGTTCTTTAATTTTTTTTTATTTAAATATTCTATTTTGTTCATCAAGCAAAAATTGCAACATAATCTATCGAGATGATCGACAATAAGTATAACGATCAATAAAACAGGTAGGTTATAAGAAAGATAACATCACAATTATTTTATAATTTAAATGTGATAAATAACTAAACATACAAATAAACATAACAATGCAACAGTTTGAAATTAAACAAAACACAACAAAAATGTTTAAACGAACTGGCCAGCACCACGCTGATAATTGCACTGAGCGACAATAAAGATAACCGACCTCTCGAGGCCACCTCCACTTATTTTAAGCTCGTACCTTGCTTAAGTGGCCAATGATAAAAGAAACAATCATGTGGCCAGTTTAAAGCAAACCTTTAAAGTTTGCTTGGTCTCGCCACATTATATTGCATAGTTGGTCGCTCTTTTAAAGTGCCGCGCTGCGTGATATCAAGTGTTTTGGCTAGATGAACAGAGCATGCTAAAATAGGTTCAAACTGCGAAATTTTTTGAAACTCATAACTAAAATAGTGACTGGAAGTTTTACATAAAAGTAACAAAATATTTGGTTGATGGTGTTTTGCTCAACATTATGCAATAGTACTGTTTTTTTTTAATACACGCATTTGCTTATTATACTGGCTTAAATTTTATTAGACAGGGAACGGACTCTAATAATTTTCATTAATTGCGCTCTGACGATTGAATATATTTGTTGAATTATTAAAACGAATCTCGCATTTTATATTGCGAATAAATCTATGAAATTAAAATGAAGTGCTGTCATACCATACTCAAAAATAGTATAGAACAATGGCTGACAAATAATTACCGTAAACATATTGCATCTTCGTAATGAAAACATATGTAACTCAGAAAAATGGGAAATAAGTTAATGTAATAAAACAGTCCAGGAAAGCATTTCTGTAGCTCCTAAATTGTAAGATTCAGTCTTTACAGACCTTCTCGCGGACCTTTAAAGTCTTACACTGTCTTTAAAGGTTGTTTCCCAAAAAGTTATGATTTTGAGTCGAGTCACTTTCATTCATTAGGTCTCTACACTCTTTCATTCATCTATATATCTCATAAAAGTGTATATATGTCACAAAAGTGAGATAAATAGATGTTTCCTAATTGTATTCACATAAGAAACTGAAAAAATAAAGTATTTGCTTTGCCAACTAGAAAGGGAAGGCACGGTCTGATCATGTTAATTTTCAATCACCTTTTGTATAGCGACTGTTGACCTTTAGAGTAGAAATATATATAGGCTTTAAGGTATACTACTTACCTATTATTGAGGAAATAGATTTCAAACATTTTTGAGCAATTTACATCTTAACAATTTTCAGCCATGGTGAATTGTTCGTGTGGTGAGTCGATACCATGTTTGACTGGACTTAGTATGAATCGTACCCTTTGTAATTTTTTCTTTCTTTTTCTTTATATATTACACAATTTATATTAATAGAATAGTTTAATAAAAGAATGAAAGAAAAGGCTTACTTTTTTTTTTTAAATACAATCCTTTTTTATTAAGTTTTATTAAAGTTTTGATGAACCAAAATATCATGTAAACATTGAGAGACGTAAAAGAAATAATGCGGTAGTAATATTTACAAGAGTAAATAAGAAAATGAAAATAAAATGCACTATTTTCTTTTTTAAAATAATTTTTTTATTAAAGTATTTAACTATGATTAAAATTCCAAAAAAATATATTATGTTAATGGCTTAGAAAAAAATGGAATGGTTTAAACCCGAAACCAGCAATGTGTCAGCTTGGTACCTACTCGGCTGAAAATTTTGATTACGTAAATTGCTATGAAAACTTAGGGATACATTTTCTCGAAATTTACTGAAAAGTGCACCTAAAAACTTGTGTATGTATACTCTAAAGGTACCCTATCGCCACACAAAAGGTGGCTCTAAATTGTAATTAGCAGACTGTGCCTCGTCTTAGTTATACACATTTATTGGGAAAAATTTATTGAATAGAAACAACCAGAGAATAGGCTTTTGGGATACTGTCGTTTTACAAGGACATAATATAACATGTAGATTTGACCATTTGACATTAAATGAAAACGCTGTCAGTATTAGTCATACATACTTTAAAATGGTGAAATAAATAATTACGCCAAGAAAAAATTTGTTTTGAAACTAATTTCATAGCATTTTAATATAAACAAAACGTAAACACCATTTACAATATGTGTTTTGCGACAATGTTGATGGTGCGCAGTCATTATTTTTGTTGGCATCGGTAGCAAAGCAGCACAGCATGTTTGAAATTACGTATATCGTGTTTCAAATTACAAATCACTTAAAACTTTTCCCGTGAATAAACTACTGAATATTATTAATTGATTTTTGGTGTACGGTTAAGGAACACCATATGGTATATGAGGATTCATTTAATGTCGCACGGTCAAATCCGCATTGTATATAGCATGTTCCTAAAAAAACAAAATGTCCCAAAGCTACTGCCACCTATTTTCTCCACACATTTCTTCCATGTACATACTTTTTTATACATCAATATTTTCTATTTGATCATACTTTTTAACATGTCATTTTTAGCTTCACACTCATGCTACAATCCCTTATTACCAGATATTCTCGTTTCTAAACTTATAATGCAATCCTCTCTGCAGATATTCCATTTCATTTTCTGCAGACAACATAATTAACCAATGATGTAATTAAGCAGACACTTTATACCCTTATAACAAGAATGAAAAATATAAATATACAAATGCTCTGAAATATTACAGACATAGGTCAGAAGAATGAGATAGATGCAAGTTAAAAAAGTATTGGTTTTTAGACTGATCAGATTGGGCTTTTCCCCACAGAAAATGACGAAGTAGTCGTCGATTTATGACCACGCAATTCTATTCGGTCTTGTCACACTTGCATTGTGTCAGCAAGTAAATTTTACTATCTCACTTTATCTTCTAGGCAATTTGACGTAAATAAAAAAATATTTAAAAAAAAAACAAAATTAAATATTATTTTTATGTACTTTAAAAAGAAAAGTTATTCTCGAACATTTTCTTGTGGTAGTCCTGTAATTATAACGCTTTGTCATAAAGCGAAAAGGCATTTTGATACATATTTTAATAAAATATGGCAGTAACAACAGACAACCAACTCTATTTACGAAATCAAATCAAAATTCTGTTTCAACATAGATAAGTATAACATATTGAAGGGGTATGATCCGCCTTTATATACTATTCACTTAAAACCCTTGCTTCGAAATTCTGCAATGGATTCGGTAATGTAACAAATGTTTACTTTAGTATGTTAGTGTTTAAAAACGTTGTGATTATAAAGTGCGTTTATCTATTTTCAAAGCATTAAAGGTGGCGTTGAGGATTTTGCTTTAAGCCTCGTTATACTTGACTAACTTGGTTTTTTTCTCTTGGAAACCTTGGAAAAGTAATAGAATCATATAAAAGTAATTATATAAAATGTGGCCGAACCCGGTTTATTTTGCAATATCCAATAACCACTTTCAAAGATAATTGCTGGTAAGACTACTCTGTTATATATAGTTTTTTTCTTTTGTTACTTCCATAAGATCACCATTCAATTCAACCGCATATTGTTTCACGTTATTTTAATGGAATTATCTAAAAGTATGGCCCCGACCCTGCTTGTTTTGCATTATCCAGACTACACTACTACTTTGCATTAACCACACAAAAAGGTCAATAATTCACCACACTGCAAATAAAGACCTTTACTAGATTTGGAAAGTGTTTTTATACATTGCAACATCACCACTCGCATTTAAATCCTGGGTACTTCCTATTCATAGAGCATGTTAATTATCACCCAATTTCTCTACGCAACTTATACACATGATGAGGATATTATATATATAGTTTAATAAATTAGTATCTATACTATATTAATTTGACATTAATCAAATCTAGGCAGTAACCGTCAACTTTTGCAGTTCAATTTAATTGACCATTCATTTTAATTCAATAAATTTCACAATCAATATTTCAGCTTTTTAGTGAGTTACAAGTTATATATGCATCATACCAGCGAAGAACATTGTCCTGGTAATGTCCTTATGTTTTTGATTATCGACTTTTTAAGGACTCGTATTTGTCCTAATAAATTAGCCTTTTTATGGGCAAATTTGTCTGTATTAAAAATCTACGGATGTTTCGACCCTGTTGTATTTACGTTAATCGCAAGGCATTCGACACCTAGGTTCAAAAACTGGCTAGAGTGATGTTTGTAATGACGACTTACATTCAGGTCGCCACAAATATCGACGCGATTAGTGCAGAGCATCTTTAGTGAAAAGAAGGGTTTTTTAAAGTCTCAATACGTGATATTGTTAATGCTAATGTTAAAAATTGACGCCCCTTGCATATCGCATAAAGGACATGGGAAACGGTGAAAAACTGTTTAAGATGAGGCAGTTTCGAGTTCTTATCGGATTAGGTTAAGGCTTTTTCGAGTTCTTATCATATTTATATTTGCAATTTTCCCCTAAAATGCGTCTAGGAATATATGAGATAAGCTTTTATTTTTTGTTTAAGATATGGACATCCATAATTTTTTTAAATTTAGGGAGTTTCAGATTGCAACGTTTTTAATCCTGCTAGTTTTTAGCCAGATTTAATGTCGTAGAGTATAATTTTCTTAGGTGCAGTTGTTCAAATAAACTAATTTGTTATGTAAAATTTAAATACCAAGGCGTGCCCAGTTGAAATAGTTGATATTAACATATATAGTAATAATGGTATTTAATGTTATTATCATATTTAAATCAAGTGAAATATAATTCAGAATAACAGTTCTATATATATATATATATATATATATATATATATATATATATATATATATATATATATCTTCATCTGTAATGCAAAATAATCTATTATTTTACATATGTTATTGATACCTTGTACCAGATAATCTTCTTTCAATCAGGAACCTTGCTATATTTTTTTAATGTATTTTTATGTTTGTTTTTCTATGGATATTTCGAAAATATGAAATGGAAAATAATATAAACAATCCTAGGCCAAACTTTTTGTTTCTAAAAGTTTTCTATTTACGAAGATTTGTATGGTTCTATATTTGTAGAATGCTGTTCGATAATGCAAAACTTGCTTGGCAAAATGTTCTATTTACCGATATAGTATTGAAGTGCCCAAGTATCACTGATGCACACTTTTTCTTTTCTTTCGCCCATCTTAAACATGCACGGAAATAAGAATTAAAGCTGAAGATTGATTAAAAAAAATTTCATTGCTATAGAAAATGTTCATTATATAATTATTTATTACAATCTTCTGTTCGATTTTGTCCATGGTACCAAAGTGAATTTATTTTTGGCTTTGCATATTGTGTTGAAATATTATTCAGAATATTGTCATAGCCGTCTTCGACCACCGCGGATCCCAATGACGCTATTAACAAAATGGTAATAGTTGCCGATGAAACCCATGGAATTTTGCCTGTCTACAAGTTGTTTCTTACTTTTCTAACAACCTATGCATACGTTTGGAATTTTTTAAAATTATACCTAGACTTATTACGCCTACTTGTTTTTTATAGTTTTTTAAAATGAAAATTGGAATCCTAGAAATTCATACTAGTTTTGTTTACAATAATTTTCTATATAATTCACACAGCGTAACTGAAAGGTACTATTTTTCGTGAATTATATAGAACTATGCAAACGTGCCAGAACTCCTAAAATAAAGGAAATTTGTTGAAATTTTGTACCGCACTTTTATGTATCTCAACTGGGATACGTGTCCCTCTTTATGTGACATATCTATATAAACTTGTTACCGGTGTTGCCAGTTGATAATGGTGGTAAATAGTATTTTAGTTTCCAATTTCAGTTGAGTCTGTATTGTATGGTCTTGTATGCGTTCTGAAATGGATGCACACATTACCTCTTCTAAAGTTTCGGTAGTTATGGGTCGTTGTGGATATTGAATTTGTGAGTTGCAGTGAGTTTTTTTTTCTTGCTGTCCCTGAGATATTACAAATCATACCAGCATCTTACCTTGTTTCTGACTAAAAATTTCAATAATACAGAGAGTTACCATAGAGTACCGATCATATTAAATACAGAATTCCATTGAACAACTAAAAAAATGTTTTCGTTGAATGATAGAAATTGAAAGCTTTCATATTATTTATAAGTAGGTTAAAAATTTTCTAGCTAAGACTGACTCAAAGCATTAATTTCCCTGCTATTAAGCAACTATGTTAAACATTTTTGTAAATTAAATTTCAAACAATGTTTCATAAACAATATGCTATACGATGTAAAATAATAAAATGTAACTTAGAGATAGTTTGAAACAAATGTTCAATTATTACAAACATAATATATAATTTAACGCATTCTAATAAACAATTTATGCGCACAATTCAATACAAACCAGTATTTATAGACTTTTGCTTTTTTTTTCCCTCTTAGCATTTACTATTTTAATTATATAAATTTATTTGATAAGTACATTATTGTTGTATTTATATAAGTGAATCGATATCTAGCCAAAAATTGTATACTTGATGCTAATAAACGTATTAAAAAAGGGTAAATTTAATTCATCACAAGAATCGTATCGTCCAAATCCTTTTCCTTTCAGAATTGTTTGTTTTATTGTAAATTTAATTACTAAACTAGTTCACACCTTATATTTTAATTTTCTGTATTACAGTCGGTTTTAAAAATAATTTTTAATCTTTGGGGTAACAACTTGGCCTTTGCAAAGCTTTCAAATCTTAAAGACAGTTGTTTGAATAAACTAATTTTGGAATGAAACTATAAGTTTCAAAATAAATTAGACCAGTAAACTCGAAAATTTTGCCAAATTTAGGCTTTTCAATTACTTGTTACAAAAATATCAATATCTTGAACTTAACTGCAAAATATTGTCATATACTAGTTATTTTAGCTGCAGAATATTATCATGTACTAGTTATTTTAGCTGCAGAATATTATCATGTACTGGTTATGTTAGCAGCAGAATATTATCATGTACTAGTTAGTTATTTTAGTTGCAGAATATTATCATGTACTAGTTATTTTAGCAGCAGAATATTATCATGTACTAGTTATTTTAGCTGCAGAATATTATCATGTACTGGTTATTTTAGCAGCAGAATATTATCATGTACTAGTTAGTTATTTTAGTTGCAGAATATTATCATGTACTAGTTATTTTAGCAGCAGAATATTATCATGTACCAGTTATTTTAGTTGCAGAATATTATCATGTACTAGTTAGTTATTTTAGCTGTAGAATATTGTCATGTACTAGTTATTTTGGTGCTTTTGCATAAATTTTAGCAAAAAAAATTATACAGGATATTAAAATGAATACGATACAGCAGAGGAGAGGTAAAATCTCTTCAGTGTCCTGAAGAAAATAGTAGAAACAATTTTTGGAAATCTTCAGAATAAAAAAGCTATGACTATTTGAAAATTTTTATAAAAATCAGTTGTATGCTAGAGCAGTAAACATAATCGTCGGCTGGTTTTATGCAATAGAGAAACATGTATGTCCCTTTTCCACTGAATTAGACATACTTATTACCTACATTGCGTAGAATAATATTATATATAACATAGTTTTAGTAAAACATATTTAGTATGCTTTTCTAAACCCTAAAATGGCACAAGATGAATATTGTTTAAATTACTTTCGCGAGTAATTTATTCATTATGATATCTCTACATTTTTTAATGTTAAACATTTTCACAGACCATGTGTGTATGTATGTGAGTAAGTTTGTTCCAAAGTAATAAAGTGATTTCAAGAAACGAGACGTCTTTAGATTCGTCTTGACCCAGAGAGTGTCCTAGATTATGTAATGTTATGAATTTCACAGACCATGTGTGTATGTATGTGAGTAAGCTTGTTCCCTCATACAGACTAAACTACTAAAGTGATTTCAACAAATGAGGCGTCCTTAGATTCGTCTTGACCCAGAGAGTTATATAATGTTATGAATTTCACAGGCTATGTATGTATATGAGTAAATTTGTTCCCTCATACAGACTAAAGTAATAAAGTGATTTCAAGAAACGAGACGTCCTTAGATTCGTCTTGATCCAGAGAGTTATATAATGTTATGAATTTCACAGGCTATGTATGTATGTGAGTAAATTTGTTCCCTCATACAGACTAAAGTAATAAAGTGATTTCAAGAAACGAGACGTCCTTAGATTCGTCTTGATCCAGAGAGTGTCCTAGATTATGTAATGTTATGAATTTTGCAGGCTATGTATGTATGTATGTGAGTAAATTTGTTCCCTCATACAGACTAAAGTAATATAGTGATTTCAAGAAACGAGACGTCCTTAGATTCGTCTTGATCCAGAGAGTGTCCTAGATTATGTAATGTTATGAATTTTGCAGGCTATGTATGTATGTATGTGAGTAAATTTGTTCCCTCATACAGACTAAAGTAATATAGTGATTTCAAGAAACGAGACGTCCTTAGATTCGTCTTGATCCAGAGAGTGTCCTAGAGTATGTAATGTTATGAATTTTGCAGGCTATGTGTGTATGTATGTGAGTAAGTTTGTTCCCTCATACAGACTAAAGTAATAAAGTGATTTTAACAAACGAGACGTCCTTAGATTCGTCTTAATCCGGAGAGTGTCCTAGATTATGTAATGTTATGAATTTCACAGGCTATGTATGTATGTATGTGAGTAAGTTTGTTCCCTCATACAGACTAAAGTAATAAAGTGATTTCAAGAAACGAGACGTTCTTAGATTCGTCTTGATCCAGAGAGTGTCCTAGATTATGTAATGTTGTGAATTTTACAGACTATGTATGTATGTATGTGAGTAAGTTTGTTCCCTCATACAGACTAATGTAATAAAGTGATTTCAACAAACGAGACGTCCTTAGATTCGTCTTGACCCAGAGAGTGTCCTAGATTATATAATGTTATGAATTTAACAGGCTATGTATGTATGTATGTATGTGAGTAAGTTTGTTCCCTCATACAGACTAAAGTAATAAAGTGATTTCAAGAAACGAGACGTCTTTAGATTCGTCTTGACCCAGAGAGTGTCCTAGATTATATAATATGAATTTCACAGGCTATGTATGTATGTATGTGAGTAAGTTTTTTCCCTCATACAGACTAAAGTAATAAAGTGATTTCAAGAAACGAGACGTCCTTAGATTCTTCTTGACCCAGAGAGTGTCCTAGATTATATAATGTTATGAATTTAACAGGCTATGTATACATACGTATGTATGTGAGTAAGTTTGTTCCCTCATACAGACTAAAGTAATAAAGTGATTTCAAGAAACGAGACGTCTTTAGATTCGTCTTGACCCAGAGAGTGTCCTAGATTATGTAATGTTATGAATTTCACAGACCATGTGTGTATGTATGTGAGTAAGCTTGTTCCCTCATACAGACTAAACTACTAAAGTGATTTCAACAAATGAGGCGTCCTTAGATTCGTCTTGACCCAGAGAGTTATATAATGTTATGAATTTCACAGGCTATGTATGTATATGAGTAAATTTGTTCCCTCATACAGACTAAAGTAATAAAGTGATTTCAAGAAACGAGACGTCCTTAGATTCGTCTTGATCCAGAGAGTTATATAATGTTATGAATTTCACAGGCTATGTATGTATGTGAGTAAATTTGTTCCCTGATACAGACTAAAGTAATAAAGTGATTTCAAGAAACGAGACGTCCTTAGATTCGTCTTGATCCAGAGAGTGTCCTAGATTATGTAATGTTATGAATTTTGCAGGCTATGTATGTATGTATGTGAGTAAATTTGTTCCCTCATACAGACTAAAGTAATATAGTGATTTCAAGAAACGAGACGTCCTTAGATTCGTCTTGATCCAGAGAGTGTCCTAGATTATGTAATGTTATGAATTTTGCAGGCTATGTATGTATGTATGTGAGTAAATTTGTTCCCTCATACAGACTAAAGTAATATAGTGATTTCAAGAAACGAGACGTCCTTAGATTCGTCTTGATCCAGAGAGTGTCCTAGATTATGTAATGTTATGAATTTTGCAGGCTATGTGTGTATGTATGTGAGTAAGTTTGTTCCCTCATACAGACTAAAGTAATAAAGTGATTTTAACAAACGAGACGTCCTTAGATTCGTCTTAATCCGGAGAGTGTCCTAGATTATGTAATGTTATGAATTTCACAGGCTATGTATGTATGTATGTGAGTAAGTTTGTTCCCTCATACAGACTAAAGTAATAAAGTGATTTCAAGAAACGAGACGTTCTTAGATTCGTCTTGATCCAGAGAGTGTCCTAGATTATGTAATGTTGTGAATTTTACAGACTATGTATGTATGTATGTGAGTAAGTTTGTTCCCTCATACAGACTAATGTAATAAAGTGATTTCAACAAACGAGACGTCCTTAGATTCGTCTTGACCCAGAGAGTGTCCTAGATTATATAATGTTATGAATTTAACAGGCTATGTATGTATGTATGTATGTGAGTAAGTTTGTTCCCTCATACAGACTAAAGTAATAAAGTGATTTCAAGAAACGAGACGTCTTTAGATTCGTCTTGACCCAGAGAGTGTCCTAGATTATATAATATGAATTTCACAGGCTATGTATGTATGTATGTGAGTAAGTTTGTTCCCTCATACAGACTAAAGTAATAAAGTGATTTCAAGAAACGAGACGTCCTTAGATTCTTCTTGACCCAGAGAGTGTCCTAGATTATATAATGTTATGAATTTAACAGGCTATGTATACATACGTATGTATGTGAGTAAGTTTGTTCCCTCATACAGACTAAAGTAATAAAGTGATTTCAAGAAACGAGACGTCTTTAGATTCGTCTTGACCCAGAGAGTGTCCTAGATTATGTAATGTTATGAATTTCACAGACCATGTGTGTATGTATGTGAGTAAGCTTGTTCCCTCATACAGACTAAACTACTAAAGTGATTTCAACAAATGAGGCGTCCTTAGATTCGTCTTGACCCAGAGAGTTATATAATGTTATGAATTTCACAGGCTATGTATGTATATGAGTAAATTTGTTCCCTCATACAGACTAAAGTAATAAAGTGATTTCAAGAAACGAGACGTCCTTAGATTCGTCTTGATCCAGAGAGTTATATAATGTTATGAATTTCACAGGCTATGTATGTATGTGAGTAAATTTGTTCCCTCATACAGACTAAAGTAATAAAGTGATTTCAAGAAACGAGACGTCCTTAGATTCGTCTTGACCCAGAGAGTTATATAATGTTATGAATTTCACAGGCTATGTATGTATGTGAGTAAATTTGTTCCCTCATACAGACTAAAGTAATAAAGTGATTTCAAGAAACGAGACGTCCTTAGATTCGTCTTGATCCAGAGTGTCCTAGATTATGTAATGTTATGAATTTTGCAGGCTATGTATGTATGTATGTGAGTAAGTTTGTTCCCTCATACAGACTAAAGTAATAAAGTGATTTTAACAAATGAGACGTCCTTAGATTCGTCTTGATCCGGAGAGTGTCCAAGATTATGTAATGTTATGAATTTCACAGGCTATGTATGTATGTATGTGAGTAAGTTTGTTCCCTCATACAGACTAAAGTAATAAAGTGATTTCAACAAACGAGACGTGCTTAGATTCGTCTTGATCCAGAGAGTGTCCTAGATTATGTAATGTTATGAATTTCACAGGCTATGTGCGTATGTATGTGAGTAAGTTTGTTCCCTCATACAGACTAAAGTAATAAAGTGATTTCAAGAAACGAGACGTTCTTAGATTCGTCTTGATCCAGAGAGTGTCCTAGATTATGTAATGTTATGAATTTCACAGGCTATGTGTGTATGTATGTGAGTAAGTTTGTTCCCTCATACAGACTAAAGTAAT
Source organism: Druceiella hillmani (assembly GCA_039881145.1). Taxonomy (NCBI): domain Eukaryota; kingdom Metazoa; phylum Arthropoda; class Insecta; order Lepidoptera; family Hepialidae; genus Druceiella; species Druceiella hillmani. The sequence goes on along the minus strand of JAYKKI010000067.1, from coordinate 3,386,996 downwards.
AAAGTGATTTTAAGAAACGAGATGTCCTTAGATTCGTTTTGATCCAAAGAGTGTCCTAGATTATGTAATGTTATAAATTTTACAGGCTATGTGTGTATGTATGTGAGTAAGTTTGTTGCCTCATACAGACTAAACCACTAACATGATTTCAACAAATGAGACGTCCTTAGATTCGTCTTGATCCAGAGAGTGTCCTAGATTATGTAATGTTACGAATTTCACAGGCTATGTGTGTATATATTTTGTGTCTTTCAGTTATTTTTTCCATAGTCGGATTTTAGTTTTTCCTCTTGTTATTGACAATATTGAGTGACGTAATCTGAGAATGCAAATATAGAAGATATGGTAATAAATTTGCAAAAAATTTGAACTTTGAACTTAAATTACTCCAGAATCATTTCGAATTTGGAAAAATAGTTTTAACTGTTTTCTTCAGGGCGTAGAACAGAACTACTTCTCTACTGCTTTGTTGTATTTAATTTTACATCTGTATAACAATTGAAAACTACCAACAAAATATTTAAAAACGAAACTTGTTGTAAATAATTTCCTATGGATCTGCTGCGACAAGAATGAGGAAGGTTGTCGGAAAATATACAAAGTTGTTTTGTTCAAGCAATCACATATTGCACGTGATTGAAGTATACTAGAGATTAGACTTTGTCTTAGTGACATTCGCAGCCGAAGAAAATGTTCACAGTTCGTCGTTATTGAAAATAACTAAATACTCTTTTTTATTGAGTAAACTTTTGATGCTAATAAATTAGGGAACACAGACATTTATATAGAGTGTGTTCATGTTAATTTACTCTATTGAGGTGAATAAATAAAGCAAGATTGAATAGTATTGTCCCATAGAAGTGGAAATGGTACTAAAACTAATAAATTTCATAATAAAATTTGACCTGTTAGGGCAGCCTTTAAAAAATGGACTACTCCAAAAAAAATAGTTCATTATAGAACAAGAGAATTTTTCATTGACGAGGCTGAAAAGTCAAATAAATATTTTTCCGTCTTGGAATACTTGGGACATAATCTAATTATGTCATGTTAGCAAGACTCGTCATTTTACAAAGACATCAATTTTGCAATGTAATAAACTTTTTATAGTAATTGCTAATTTTAAATTTGAATTAAAGCAGGCAATTCTAAAAAAATAAGTTAAATACTTAAAACTACTGGGAAGATACTGAGCTTAAATATTAAATGAGGCAAAGAGAAAAAAGTTAATAAAAAACTTCAAAGTAACGAAGAGCGAACAAGGAATAAAAAATACACATATACGAGAGACTGAGAAGGAAATAGGTGAATAACTTCCATATATTTGGTACAATTTACTTAAAGCAGATTTTTTGAGAAGAACTCACTGCTACAACTAAAAAAATGTTTTTGACAATTACTTAAATATATGAACATTTTATCCTAACCATAGACACAATATCTCCAATTTGGTCCATGGGAAAGAAAATTTTTTTTTTATTTTCATTTACTGTTTCGGTTAGCATATCTTCCAGCAGAATACCTATTTAAACTTTTCACTTGCAAAATTTTTCCATCGTCCAAAACTTTGTCATCGTCGTCTATTTTTTCGTGAGCAAACTTTCCACATGGCTTTTCAGTATTATCTTCCTACCACTACTTACAAGTTTTCTTGAACCTCCATATCAAAGCTCTTTCAATATCAAAACATGCAAATATTCCATGTACAGCTCTGGGAGCAAAGCAGCGTACAAAGTATGGCACTTTAAGAGACTCACCAAATCGACATTCAGCTTATTTAAATTGACTTTCCATAAATATAAGGTTAGAATAATGTATCTATTTTAGTTCAATTGAGGTTGAAAATAAAAAAAAAACCTGAAATTTCCCTAAATACAGTAGACTGTGCAGTCTTTGCGACTGATCGAATACGCCTCTGCTTATGTCTGTTAAAAGCATTATAATAAAAAGAAAATTTCTACAATTGTGACATTTGGCAGCCATACTCGTTAAATGAAAGAAAATACAAAAAAGAGGTCGAATGCAAGTAGAACTGGCACCGTGAGGGTTCTGTTCTGTTATGTAAAATAATATCGGAAAGCTTAGTAAGTAGGTTTTAAAAAAAAAGAAGCCGAAGTTCCAAAATTTAATTTGTCACATTATTTATGCTATAATACCTTCTTTTGTACCAAATTTCAAGATCCTAGGTTGACGTGTATTTTGATAAGTGAGTTAGTATCAAACATGTGATACTTGAAAGGCCGTATCTTTTTGTTGTATTGAGTTGGAAGCTTGAATTTGCCACATGTCTTTCAATTTATATTTCTGATATATTGACCGACAGACAGATGGACAAGAAATCATTTTGTCGTTCTGAGATACGAAACCCTGAAAATTTGATAAATTTTTTATTTTGTCACAATATGAATATATAACTACATCAAAAAAATATATATATAAGCATATATCAGTGAAGAAGCTAACGAGGTGTATTAAGTCCAATATAATATTATGATCTAGCATTCTGGCCTCACCTCTCTCGGTTGCCGAATGCGTGTTATTCTAACCTGATAGAAATGAATGTACTGTTGGTAAACATTAACATCTTTTGTGAATGATAATGTCCCAAGTTAATAAGTTGGAAATAAAATATCAACTTTTTTCCCTTGTACGTTTTTATAACTGTATAACAGGCACAAAGTTCTTTATTGGTGAGCATCCAGTAATCCACAATAAAACTTGCGCTGTTACACTGATTTCTAAAAAGCAACATAAGCAAGAGAGTTATAATTTTATATATATTATGTCTCGCTGAATTACCAACTTCAGTAGTTATCTGATACATTTGTGAATGTGAAACCAAGTATCTCGAAAGACACTACTTGTCAAGAGAAAAAAAAATGTTTCTATTTCTTTTTCATTATTTGGTTTTACAAGCATGAATGTCAACATAGGCTATGCAACTTCCATAATATTATGCCTTGAATATTTTATGATTTCTTTAAATTTTGTTAGCAGTGCATCTGGAGGTGCATTGATTTATAAACATCTTCAAAGTAAAATTCTAAAATTCAATTTTTTTACCTAACAATATATTATCTTTGAAGATTGGCAAAAAGTCAGTTAGTTCTGTAAAAATACTTTTTTTGGTCTAACAACTGTCTTCTGATAAACCGTATATCACAGTGTTGTTTGAAAATTTGGAATTCAGCTGACTTGTGCATATTGGGGCTGATCACAGGTGGTGCAAGCCATTTTTGCTAATTTTGTGTGCAAATAGCAATGTTCAGTAAAATTACGATAACCTTAGTTTTACATATTTTTTTTCAATTAAACTTTTATGGATTTACTATAAAATGTATACAGAATTATTTTTCTTAAATTTTAAACAGACAAATACTTGAAATAAAATATGTAAAAATCCCGAATTATTGAAAATATTAATATGTATCCCGCGCTCTACTACCAGTCAAGGTAAAATGTATAAATACGTATAAAAAATTAGGGAATAATCACTTAGGTCGCATTCTCATAATCACATACAATACTCGCAACCACAGCTGCTATCATTCTCGTTTCACTAGCTCGTCTGAATTGCAATTGTTAATCCAAGCGAAAAAACAATGCGTATTCGTAATTATGAGGAAATGGCAGATACTGAACAAATTAAAGAGAATATAGTGTTATATTTTTTGTATATTAACAGTAGACAATATTGACACGAAATAATATTTGTAGAACCGTAATATTCATTTGCATCTATTCCTATTTATTGTCAGTGCTACATAAAGTGATTCTCTCCATTATCATGTTTAATCTTCGTAATATCATTTATGAAGCTTAATTAGATAACGTAATTTACTTAATAAACTTTGATATGTCGGTTGACCTGGGCTCGAAGCAGTCGTGAACAATGACGTTTTGATCACAATCACAATGACCATGTCAAGTGGAACGTTACATTGAGCATTGTGGGAATTCCGATTGGCTAGTGAAACGTATCCTTAGGCAAAGCAAATATCACATAAAAGAAATGAGTAGAATAAATACTATGAATATGCCTCGCTTAGGAAACAAAATATAGGTCGCTTGATACAAATCCAAAAACTTTAAGGTGTTTTTTTTTCTAGTAAGAGAAACTTCTAACTCGAATACAAAAAATCTAAATTTTTTAAATTTGGAAGAGGTTTTACTAATCTATAGTATATTTATAAATATGGTATATTTGTAAGTATGGTATATTTATAAATATGGTATATTTATAAGTATGGTATTTTTATAAATATGGTATATTTATAAGTATGGTATATTCATAAATATGGTATATTTATAAGTATGGTATATTTACAAACTATAGTTAGGTTTTTGGTAACGGCCATTATTTTATAAACATTAGACAAATCATGTTTGGGTGATAACTGCAGTTTCATTATATTTTGATATTCAGTGCTGATATCAAAATTCACATTTTAACGTATTCAATGTGATGAATTAAATTTGATGAGCATTTGCAATAAGTTCAGTTATAGTTAAAGTAACCTATTTTATGTACACTCAACGTTGAATATGGAAATTAATAAACTATGTAATAAAAATGTCTTTTTTGTAATAATAATAATTTTACAGCTTTATAGGAGCTGTGCTTACAGAATTATCTACCATTTTATATAATTGTATATATTTTAACATTAAGACTACTTAAATTGTTATACAACATTTAATGAATAAAGAAACAAAATAAAGGTAAACTAACTTTTAAATTTGGTGCCAAAACAGGTGAATACATGTCTAAATGGGAACTTACTGTTAGACTGAATATAAGAAAAACTATCTATTCTCGTGGCTTGTCTTAGTGCGTAACAATTTGTTGTACTTCTAACGCTGTGTAATTACGTAATTTTAGAGGAACAATATTGCATTTAATTTTAAGACTTAATTATTTCTGTAAGTTGAAATTTTGCTATGCGCAATTGAGGTTTGTGTATTATATGTAAAATGTACAGTTTATTAAATAAATGGTGTTATAATGACTGTGTATAATTTATTTCAAACTTATAGAGCGATACTTTTACCGCAAATGAGAAATTTGTTCTTCAAATAATTTAAAATTTTAATTGTGTATATGATATCACAATTAAATGAAACTACGTGATGTAGTATTATTTCTACTATCTTTAATTTCTTTACCACGACCTAGGTTTCGTTGTATTACAACATCTTCAGGTGGGATATAAGCAAAGATTATGATATCAATCTTTCAATTATAATTGAATAGTAAATAAATACAACAAAAAAGGATAATGAACCTAACAGATCCAGATTCTAAACAATTTATTTCTGTTAGTATCATCAGAGAGCCTGATTAAGGTAGTTGACCGTGTGTTGGAATTGAGATGGAAAAGAATGATTAACAAACAAACAAAATTGAAATTATTTTAAAATAGATGGCCAAGGTAAATTGTTTATATCTGGTAAATAATTTAAGTTGAAATTAGGACTAATTAATTTAAATTTGCGATTTTTACTAATCCTGGAGTTATTTTTCTCTATATATCATGATTTTCAAACTTTATTAAGGAAATTAAGAACACGCGTGTCGTTTAAAAGCATTACCGTTTTATTATATCAACATAGTTGTCAATATAGTTTTAGAAAGTTTTTTAAAAAAATGAAAATGGTAAAGTATTTTTACGAGTGTGATATTTTGAACAACATTTACACTCGTGAAGTGGAATCTGATAAAATCGTATTCAAGTTACTGCTTTAAAATTAGATGGCGATTTCTGATGTAAACATTTCATTTTATTATAGTTCTTTAATTCACTTCATTTCCTACAATAGAACCTTATCTCCAATAAAACCCCTCAAAAGTTTCGCTATTTTCCACAGAAAAGTTCTTTACATACACTATTTTCACAGTTACAAAATACAACTTCAAAACAAAACTATACAGTAGGTTTATTGGATGGCAAGTACTACAATTAATGGTGCCAAGAAAAAAACCACACGCACATAAAATAAAAATGAATGCAGAGTAAAAAAAAACAAATCTTCAAGGTCCCTCGTTCTTGTCATTCATTTAGTTATTTTGTGCAGAAAACTATTTTGCACTCGCCATTTTGAGGGTTAAGTAATTATTAAAAAATACTATCCCAAAAGTAAATCAGTACACTAGGAATGACAGATAGGTTATTACACCAAAAAAAAGACAACAATTTGGAATAAAAAAAACCTCAACACATAAAAATGAAAAACTTTGGGTTATCAAAATTTGAGTTAAGAATTAGTGTAAGATTTGTGATTACCAATATAAACAAACTAGAAATCACTCACTCAGATAATGAGGATTAGTTCAGGAGACAATTCGCTTTGACAGACGATAGGATTTTTAACAATATGAAATATCTTTTAAAAATTTTATTCTCGGTAAATGTATGTACATGCGAAGGTAATTTTGAAAAACCACTGAATTTTTTTATAATAAAGAGAACTTTTTAATGAATTTGGTTATATTTAAGCAGGGTTTAATACATTTGATTCATTGGAATAAATAGTGAAAGTCTAAAGTTGTATTATTGAAAAAACTACTACAAGCGTTATTAACGAGTTCATTGCCAAAGTTGAGTACGACTAGAGAAATCATGATTGAATCATTAAACAATTTGGTGACTTCTTGGTCTGGCATATATGTAATTTTTTATAATGAATTTGATTGTATATGAGCAGGTATAGATACTTTCTCCTCATTTGAATTTAAAAACAAATCAGCATCGGCTATCGACATGTATAGATCTCCTTGTAATTGGTCGTAGTATCATATCTCACGCATAAACAAACAGTAGGAAAATAAACAGTTCTAAATTAAAGAAACAACAAACAATTGAAAATAAATTGGCCGACACCATGGCAATAATTAACATTTCTGGGCCAAGTAATCAATGTTTCAAGGCCATTAATTATTTTAAACTTGTGCCAATAGCAAAGAGGCAACCGTGAGCATATGGCTGGTTTAATACAAGTTCAAAGTTTAGTCAACATGTGATATTGTACGGTTGGCTACTATTTTAAAGCGCCGGGCCATGCAATTTTGTATGGTTGGTTGGTAGTGAACATATTAATATATCTTACAATAAAAATATTTCCAATTGTTTAATGGTCTGTCTGAATATGGCCACGTTGTACATGAGATAGAAAGTGATTTGAATAAAATAATGAGAATGTTACTTTGAAACACTTTTCATCGAAACACTAAAATTGAAACGATAAGTAGATGTATCGATTAACTATTTGACACTAAAATTAAACAAGTTGAATCTGTTTCAAGTGCGTCTCATTAACAATGGCAACATCTAGAGTAAAAAATGAATGTGTTGAGACTGCATGAAATGTTGTGGACGACATACTCAACTAGCGTACGTGCACTTGGTAGCGTATAAGCCTAGACTGTTTAAATAAATGTATATAAATATATATGCATAGATTAATACCCACATATATTTTTACACATAACATATAATCAATTAAATAATAATACTACCTAAGCGACAAAAACCAGATTGTAGATAAGCAGGATTTCCAGTATGCGTCGTTTTTTCCGCTACTTTATCAGCGACATTTATTTATTTTTTTTAATAAACTAACTTAACAACTAGCATGAATATCAAAAGATCTTTCCGCTGGTATCAAAAAATCATTTTCGGGAAGCGTCACTTGAAAAATATAGTTTTTTAATCAATTGTAATGTGTGGACTTGATCATTCTACATTAAATGAAAAATCAGTTAGTACTAGTAGTCATAAATACTTTAAAATAGTGAAATAACACCAACGATAAAAAATGTTTTACAAATCATTTTAACAGCATTTTAATATAAACAAAATGTAAACACCATTTACAATGTTTATATGGAAATGGCACACGGTTATTGTTTTTGTCGGCACCGGTAGCAAATCAACGCTCCGTGTTTGAAATTACAAACTACCTAAAACTATTCCTGCTACTAAACTAGTGAATTTTTTAAATTGATTTTTGGTGTACGGTTGAGGAACACCATACGGTATATGAGGATTCATTTAATGTCGAACAGTCAAATCCACATTGCATATTACTATTTTCATTATTATATATATATATATATATATATATACACACACACACACACACATATATATATATATATATATATATATATATATATATATATATAAAGAATCAATCATTGAACAAACTCGTAATTATTATCTTTTCTTGCTTCTTCTAGCATCCTATTATTTTATTTAAGTTAAATGCTTGCTAACCTTACTCCGTTTCAGTGCCGACGAGTGCCATCGCGCTCGTGCACGTACTAACTAAATTTGCCACGAGTATGATGGCCCTTGCGAAATCAGTTGCGTTTAGCGCGCGGTAGGGGAGGACGCTTACACGCATTGCTAATTTTTTATCTTTCTACGTGTTACATAAAGTTCAAATTATAATATTATTAGTAATTACAATATAAAAACGATCCAGGAAAAGAAAATTTTTAAGCCATAATGTCGGAATACGAAAATAATTCGAGTGAAAATGATCGTTTTTCAAGTTATGAAGAAAGTGATAGTGGAAGAGACATAGTGGTGCACTCACAATTTGGCGTAATGCAAATTTTGAGTGATAGAGATGACAGTGATGATAACAGTTAGAGACGATAGACACGATAGTGACGATAACAATTATTTAGCTGACTCCGTATCAGCAAAATAATTGTCCATATATATTTCCATAATTTTCTTTGTATTTTATTATCCTTGTACAAGTTTTTATTCAGAAAAAACGGAAAAAATTATTAAAATTGGATAATTTTTGGCAGAGACAGTTTTTTTTTCGAGACAAGGATAAATGACATCAAAAACAAAATATTTCTTTGGCATTTTTAAGTATATATGAGTAAAAAACCATGGCACTAAAACTGTTAATATAATTGTTCTAAACTACATAAATGTATTTGAACTATATAAAATATTCAATAAAATTAAAATGAAATGTATAACAGACCATATGATCTATTTTTAATTTTATGACACAAAATAAGCATCTCATATGTTAATCGTTTAACGTGGATAACGTTTACATTATAGAGATAGCACAACTGTACAGTAATGTCGTCCACATTAATGTGTTATCTTCTTACGCCATCTCCCAAAACCTGTCATACAATTTTGAAAATTTACATTTCTCTGCAACAACAAAATTAATTTCTATGCATAACAAAAAGAAAAACTAAAAAAATTTTGTTTCCATCTTATTTTCTAAGTAAACTAAATATGAAAATTTATTAACATAGTCTTTACACAAAGGATATCAATATTATGTTTCATGTACTATAATTTTGTCATATTTTCCCTTTCCAGTTGCAATAGATCTGATTGTCCAGCATATATCGGAGTACCTTAAGAAGAAGGGTGCCGCTGGAAGGCGAATCTCTAGTCTGGTGCGATCGCACAGCGTGGGAGCGACCCCCCCTCACAGGCGTCCCGATGCAGGTGGGCGACCCCACTAGGATTATCAGACTGTTAAAAACATGTCTCTTTGGTAAGATTGGCAAAATTAAAGGCCGTAGGGCATATAGGTTGTCTCAGATGATATTGGTAATGTTTCGTTTATATGCTTATATTCAGAAAATGTTTATCTCTAAATACCTTTTTGACACTATGTCATATCTTTTACATTCTATATAGGAATTTTTTAATTACTGTACATCATTTTTACTCAGTTTTGTAGGTAATTTATCTTCCATTCACTTATGCTCGTTGATGCATGCGTTCTATGTAATATAGCCGTTGTAATAAAATTATAATGATTATTCAATTTCATGAAAAATATGTTTTCCTCCAAATAATTAAACAAGTGCCATAATTAAAATCATTGCTAATATTTGACAGTAATTTACAGATCAAGCACAAAGAGCAATTCCGCTAAACATTTCATTGAAGAAGCCACACATTCTTGCAAAATGACTGGTCTCATCTATGAGATATTTGAGAAAGTAATCAATTGGAATGTAAACTCTGAATTTAAATATTTTAAATATATCCATTAATAAACTTTGTGAGAATTGTCGTAAAAATACATGTAAACCAAAATAAGTCTTTATAGAGTGATAATCCCGAATGAATTTTGCCATTTTCACACCTTGATGGATTAAACTAATGTCCATTACACCATATACATGGAGTTGGTTTGTATCTATGTTCCTATACTCTAAAGTGAAAAATTAAATGATTATAAAATCATTTATATATTTGTATATTTATATATTAAAAACTTGTAAAGATGAATATGTATACTCCATTCCAAAAGAGAATGTTTGTAAATAAACCAATTTGACAGTAAAAATATGTTTGACATAAATTTAAATTCAATCTACCGATGAATATTCAAAAAACTCTTTAAAATTCACTTATTATAGTATTAAACTATGTATTACAATCACTATATTAACTTAATAATTTGTCATGTGAAATAATGTTACAACTATGATATTTTACCACTATGAATTGTAAAATTAAGAAAAAAAATGGACAGTTTGACTGTCAAGCATACAAAATTCAGATGTGTAAAACATTTTCGAAATTCCGACATGTTTGATATGTCCATATCCATATATGTTATTTATTACACATCATTTACTTTGTAATTCGTTCTAGTGAAATACCTACAATAAATCATTTTTATTTTGATATAGACGATATTCGAATATCTTTCTAACATGATGCTTAAGTAAGTAAATGAGATGGAAATATACCTCATACATATATGAAGTTGTGACCTTTTATTTTAAAATAAGTGTTAGTCTTATTTTGCAGTGTTTTTAATAATAATTAAAATTTTACTGTATATTTTCGATGGTTATTTTTAATGTTAGATGTATTTATTTAAAAAATGTTACTTACATTACAAAAATTTAAATGTCAATGTTCACCAATATTTATATACATTTTTCCATTATATTATACAATGTAAATGTGTATACCAATAGTTTTCTATAAAATAAAGTAAACATTATTTATACAGTGTAAATGTATATAAAAATTTAATTGTTTCATCACATATACCAAATAAATCCATATTATATTACTAATGTGAATACAAGAAAAAGGTTTACGATACCTGAACTGTCATCATGCTTATTTACAAACATTCTCTTTTCAAATTGAATGAAGTATAGAATAAATTATATTGGGTTGTTCGGAAAGTAATTTCGCTTTTTTGTTATGAAAATGAAAAAAAATTTCTTATATTGAATAAATATTCCATTCTAGCACAATACATTTTGCTATCTTTCTGGCAGTAGCATGATTCCACGCTTATAAAATGTTTGCTCTTTGCGGGCAAAAAACTGATCTAGGTGATTTTTGACCTCATTTAAAGTTAAAGTTATACTGTCGAAAGGATTTTGTAGAGACCGGAACAAGTAATAATCAGAAGATGCCAGATCTGGAGAATATGGTGGGAGTGGCTCATCCAAGCTATAAAAGCTTTTGGCGAATTACTAAACTCGTATGAGGTGTCGCATTATCTTGGTGGAACACTACATATTTTCTATTGATCAATCCTCGCTTTTCTGTTTAAGTGAATCATTCAATTTGCCCAGCTGACAACAGTACATTTTAGAATTGATCGTTGTCCTGTAGAAGCTCAAAAAACAATTACCTTAAAATAAACCAAACAGACAGCATCATCTTTTTCTTTTATGAACATCAGCTTTCGAAGTGCTTTGAGCCAGTTCATCTTTTTTACTCCAGGTCTCTTGCGTTCAACATTGTTGTAGACACCTATTTCTCGACTCCCGTGATGTGCATCTTCGGCATAGCTGGCATATCAAAAATGCCAGTTCGGAATTTTCCAAACCAGTTTTGGCACTGGCGTTCTATCAATACATCCTCTTCCACACCATTTTTACCTTTTCGATAGTAAAATATGCCAAAAATGCTGTTTTGCTCTTTACATATTTGATAGGGTACCAACCAAAAACTACTATTTCCACCTTCTACCCGGGTTGTCTCAGGGCCCTTCCTGGGACCCATAACGACCCACCTCATACAAAAAAAGGGACATTTGAAAGTCCCCTAATAGTGTCCTGTATCTATAGTCTCAGCGCTGTAGATACGCTGTCGATACTCTACTGTATAGAATTAATCAAACTTTTTCACAAGTAAATCTTGTAATATAATAAAATATATAATGCCTGTGCAGCTTAAATCTGAAGTTGACCACAAAAAATACAATTAAGTTGTGAAAAAAAGAAATTACTTTTCAAACAACTGAATAGAACGATCTAAAATGCTGGAAGCAGTCTTAAAAATGTATGTGAAATATACAAAAACTTACAAAATGTACTAAAAAATTGCATGCGCAATGTATTTGATGATTTCCTGGAAAAAACAATTTAAATATACATTTGTAAATGTACATTTTACTTGCATATATTTTTTAAGTCTTTCTAAGTCTACCGAATAATGTGATTACTTCTAAGGAAACACGCTTTGGCTTCTCTGAGTATCTTGACTTCAAGTAAATGAAAATAAAAATTTGATTTTAGTATGTCAAGTGCATGCTGGAACATGCCCAAATATAGTACCGTAGCTGTTTACATCCTGAAATTGTTAATGCGAGTTAATTTCTAGTAATTATAATTAAAAATACCAATGAAAACTAATATCTAGAATGTTTAAAAATTTATTAAATTCCTGGTTGAAACATTATATACGGGCACATCACTCTGCAACTTACTGTTTTGCAAATGGAGCTAAAGAATAGAAAATGCTAAATATAACCTTAATCTTGTTTCGAGTGACATGTCCACTTCACTAAATGGGGTGTGCTGTGCTTAATCTCGTTTTAAGTGACATGTCCACTTCATTAAATGAGGTGTGCTGTGCTTAATCTCGTTTTAAGTGACGTGTCCAACTTACTAAATGGGGTGTGGGGGGGGGGGGGCTTCCGTTAAGAAAAGATTTCTTGAATATTTATTTCTAGAAAATAATTGTGATCACCACACCGTAGAAACTGTGAGGCTGTGACAGACGGACAGACGGTCGGACAAGATGAATTTGTAAAGGTGCCTCGTTTGTATACAAAATTCTAAAACTATGATTTTTATATTGAAAATATTATTTTCGTATTTGAAGTTTTGAATACAAAAAAACTCTTTTTAAGGTAGTACTTCTTTTGAACTCTGGTGAAAACTATCAGCAATAATTTTTCCAAAATTTAATATCAGTTTCAAAGTTTTTCAATTTCAGAGATATATCCATGCACATACACTCCATATCCCGTTTTAAAGTTCCGGTAGTTGTAGATCTTGAAACTACGCTTTAGTTAATTGTAAGGCAAATGTTCTTATAACTCCCTGAAACTATAAAATTAATATGTTATAAAAATTTATATATTTATGTTATATACCTAAAAATACCTCTTTTGAATCCTTCTGTGGTTGTTAGTTCTAATTTTGGCCCTCAAAGATATCTAGTAAAGCCTTCATCTTAGCCAGCACAACTAATCATGAATAAGAATGACAAATAGTTTCTATGCTTTATTCTAACTAAATATTAGTTTCTGTAATAATCCCTATTTATTATAAACATGAAAATGATAAAATTGGACTTTTTTGCTATTTTACACAATATCATTTATTAAGAGCAACTTTAAAGAAATGGCAAGTATATTCATTATGAAGAAAATAATATAATGGCCATTAGCAATACAAGCAAAAGCTATTTGTAGAATATATTTATTGTCTGTGGTCTCAATAAATTGAAATATACCTTTAGAAAAATAGAAGTATTTTCTTACTATTTAACAATCAAATATAAATGTAGAAATTTTTATTTAAGTATTATGCAAAATTAGTGAATGTAGCTGGCTACCAAAATATTTCTAAAGTAGTAAAAAGCACATTTGTCTAAATTTTCATGCTTTTTAAAAAAAAACTATTTTATGCCTTATAAAGCATGCTAGTAAAAATAGTCCCCCTTTTTGAACCAGAATGAACCAAATTATTTTGTACAACAAAAAAATGCTCATTTTTAATCATATTATTCATATTTGTGGCATGTGTGAAACCCATGGGGTACTGAAAACATTTGTAAAAATAATATCTTAAAAATGTGACATTTCATACAATAATTGCATTGCTTCAAAAAAATTTTCACTTCGGGGTTCTTATATGATACACAAAATTTAATTGATTTGTAATCGATTTAAAATATGTGGTTTCTCATAATACCCATTACTTGAAATATGACTAATTTAATTTAAAATACCTATATTTTTAATCCAATAAATAGTGTTTATTTGTGTGTATTGAAATCGTAATTGACTATGGATGTGCCAAAGAATGTGGGTTGCAACACTAAAAGATATTGAGAACCATTATTTCATGATCTACCAGTTAGTGCTGTGTCAAAATCGTCATTCACTTGCACTCTCGTATGCTGTGATCTTATTGTTAAACAAGGTCATTGGACATCTTTTATAGCTGTAATACCTTCATTTTCATTGTTGTCCATTGAGATTTAAAAGCAGGCCTGATTAACTGTAGTTATTCGCTGGGCCTTTTTCTCCCCATTTATTTTTAGATACAAACATTCATCATAAATTAATTTTTATAAATGATTTACTTTTTCCCATATGCTTTGTAACAAGTAGCAAAAAGGCCGCTTGAAAACTACAAAAGTAACAACTTTTGGCTATAGATTTGACAATATCAGTTCAGTATTTTATCAGCAAAAAATAGTAAATGTCATTAAATGTTAAGAGATTATGTTGCTGGGTGAAAATGAGATAAGATTTTTAGTAAAAAGTAATGGCTGTATTGTTTTTATGAACCATTAAAATATCTTAATACAGTATGTATATGAAGGAAAGTTCGCCACTTTATTGTCTTCTCCATTAATCATGTGTAATCCCACAAAATATTATTTTTTTAAATTAGTTGCCTAGTTTATAAAATAATTAAAGTTAAACTATGTATGAAATCATAATTATGTGTAAATTAACATCCTTTAAACAATAACACTAAATGTCAGTTTGGCAACGTGGCATGTCTATTGTAAACTGTCAAATGTGAAAAAGAAATGTCATTTGTCCATTTGAAAAAATTAAAAAACATGCGTACATAGTAATTAAAATTCAGGTTATTTTGTTTTACAATGTATTTACATTTACCTAAATTTTACGTTCAAAGTGTCTTCCCATACTCAACAAACTTTTGCAATCAATGACAATTTATTGACTTAAGTTATCTACCATAGTGTCTTGTACTCGAAATCCTTCTAAAATGAACTAGCCCATTTTTTTCCATATTTATCGATATTGTTGGAGAAGTACCAACTGATTTCACTGGAATAATGGGTTTATTCTCACGTATTCTCGTGATTGCACTGATAATAACTAGGTTATCGCCGGTTCGGATAGCGTTTGGCATATTTTCTATGACGCAATCGGCATATACTAATACCATGTTCATTATTCACCAGCACTAAAAATGATACATTCTTAATTGCACTGCCTCAATTTCAGAAATATTACAAATTATTTATAAAAATCAGCGACGCGCATTGAATAAAATTCAACTGTCATTAGCAATAGTAACCTTTCTCTTCAAAAACATTCAAACGTTCTGATTGGTCGAAGAAATGTGTGAGGGTTGCCATATTAAATAATAAATAATCCATAAAGGTTTACTTTGAAATCACAATTAAAATTAATATTATTAATAAGAAGCGAATGATAATTTGTCTTAATGACAAATAAAAATATATTGTATAAATAATTTTTCTGATAACTTTATTTTAAAAATCAATGATAATATTTTTTATAATCTTAAATATTTGGCAAATTGTGGATGGATGTTAAAGATTTTCAAATGGCAATCATTTTAATTTACAAAATGAACGAAAAGTCGACCTTGAAATTTTATTTTGTTATTTTTTTCTGTCTTTTAACCTTTTTTCTTGTGGAACTATGCAAATGAAAGGGATAAGCAGAAAAGTCAAATCCACCATCGACCGCTAACGCCTGTATGTACCACACACGGTCTGGACTGTCAGTTTGACTTACTGACAGTTAAATATACACTTCTGTTTCTCATTAACTGTCAGTCGAGTCGGACCAAGAGTCTACTTTACTAATTATGCCTCATTGCATGGCCCAATCGCTTAAATATACATATGAAATACGGTTTTAACTGTTAATAAGTAAAACCCACAGTTCTGACCGTGTGGGGTACTATGATCGTTAGAAGGGTAATTACGGAATATAGCTACATTTTTTACGTTTATCGTAATATAAGATACAGGTAGATGCTTTTCAATGTTAATGACTTAACAATTTTGAAATTTGAAAAAAAAGTGATATGATTTTTAAACAAAATAGGTGTATTGCAATCTACCCATGCTGCACTAGTACGGATTGAAGTGGTGAACATTCCCTTCATTCACATACTGCATAACACACTATACCTTATTAAGGCATTTTAATTAATTTCAATTGATTACAACAAATACGCTATGGGGACTTCACAAAAAATTACTGCTGTCGCAAAGTAGATACTAAATAACTTATATTACTAAATTCCTACTTTACCATTTTAGCAGAATGCAAGTTGAACTGGAGTCATCTGGCAAATAGTTTCTAATCGAGTCTTTAAAATGGCAAAAACCAACTTATTCAGATAGCTAAATGTGTCTGAAATTGAATGCAACTTTTCCATAATTTATATATGATATTGGCATTTTTACTTATATTGTCTGATAGTCTTTCTAATTTATTAATTAGAAAGAGTTCAGCTCTTTCTTTATTCTGATAAATTTTTGAATCCATATTGAACTAGATTGGTAATCAATCGGCTGCATTTAAATTGTTTAATTTCCAGCCAATCAAATTTAGACAAGTTCAGTCTATCAGGTGAAGTCACATCAAGATGCATAATAAAGTTGAGTGTCTCCAATAATTGTTTAAACTGTGAAAATGTCAATGAAAATTCTTACATTAAAGAATTAATTACCGAAGAAAAGTCTTCAGGGACTTTTGTTGAGTATTGTTGAATTTTTCTCTTATTTTGTAAAAAGGTCTGATAACTTCCAAACAATGAACAAATACTTGAAGCATGTTACTGCGGCTCAACCAGGAAACATTGTTATACGTCAGTAAGCCTTTGTACACAGAACTGACTTTATCGAACGAAGCATCAGACTTTTGCTTATTTAAAGCCTGTGACGATGTGAGTTTCACTATTCTTGTGAGTTTGTGAATGAGTATTATATTATCAAGATAGGCGAAACTACCCTTTGCACAGAAGGCTTTTGATGCATGAAGCAGTGGAATTCAAAAATCGAATTTTCTGTGTTTTTGAATTAAACTGATAAAACCATTTTATGACCATCATACTTGGAGTGGCATCAGTTGTTATCGAAACAATTTTACTTAAATCTATTTGTTTTTCAGTATATGAAATTTTAACAACACCAATATCTGTGGCATCAGTAGTTGTTAGCAACAATGTACAACTGTTTACTACACAATATTGAGCAAATCTTGAACAAATTGAGGGTTGACTTCACAATATTGAGCTACAACAACTAAAAACAAGCCGCTGGTTTTAGGATGCTATCATTTATTGGGTTTCTAGATAAACATTCTATCTTTGATGCCCCCAATTATCTTTATTTCCAAAATCTGTGCTCAATTATCTCTATTTTTAATATCAGTGCTCAATTATCTTAATTTTTAAAATATGCGCTCAATTATCTTCATTTCCAAAACCTGCCCACAGTTATCTTTAATTTGGAAATATGCGCTCAATTATCTTCATATTCAAAACCTGCCCTCAATTATCTTAATTTTGATAATCTGCGCTCAATTATCTTTATTTTGAAAATTTGCGCTCAATTATCTTTATTTTCAAAATCCGCGCTCAATTATCTTTATTTTGAAAATCTGCGCTCAATTATCTTTATTTTCAAAATCTGCGCTCAATTATCTTTATTTTGAAAATCTGCACTCAATTATCTTTATTTTCAAAATCTGCGCTCAATTGTCTTTGTTTTCAAAATCTTTGCTCAGTTATCTTTATCTTCGAAATCTGCATTCAGTTACCTAATTTTCAAAATCTGCGCTCAATTATCTTTGTTTTCAAAATCTGTGCCGAGTTATTTTTATTATTAAAATTTGTACTCAATTATCTACGTTTTCAAAATCCGCACTCAATTATCTTTATTTAGAAAATCTGCACTTAATTATCTTTATTTACAATATCCGCTAACCAGGCTTCCTTCAAAAACTCTGCCTCGCTAAAAGGTTTACCATACCGAGCAATGAGATTTGCAGCCGAGAAACTTGCTATCACATATAATTATAGACGTCGACTGTTTATTTCACTTTTTATTTGCACATGTAATCAATCCGTTTTGCACTAGTTTCTTTTTTGACAAAGTGATTTGTAATTTATTTTTTTATCCCATTTTACAGATGATGTTCTATCTACTGCTGTTTCAGTACATAAAACACACACTGCTTTGTCGCCTTTATTAATCATGCCATATTTCTCAGTCCAACTTGTTTCAAATTATCTATTACACTTAACTTGCACTCGGAAGTACCCAAGCATTTCTGAGATTCATGCGAAATCTACCTATCTCTTTCACGCTATTTATTGTTGTTCCTGCACTGGTAGCCCCGTTGCACTGGCCTCTTACGTAATGATCTTTTTAACTATGACCTCAAAAGTAAATAAAAAAATTAATTAATTCTCAATTCTCAAATAATTTGTGCCGATGGTTCGCCTTCGCTGGTCTAGTGTGTTGTATAAAAGCATTTTAATAATTCATAAAATAATACAGTGTTGAATGTTTCAAAAAGTGAATCTCGTATTCACTAGTAACTTAACCTCAATACTGTTTAACCAGAGTTCTTATTTCTGTCGTTTTCAAGCGACTTTTATATTTCTTTCATCTTTTCCTTTTGACATCCCTTAACTCATCTATTAGAGGACATCAAGAATTAACTTAAGGGTCTAATAAATATGAAAAACTTAAATAATTTAAAAATATAATTTTTCATTGTTCAAAACTGGAAAATCACTTTTTTTAAGCAATTCTTCTAGCTGTTTATATAATTAATTGAAATGTTAATAGCCTCTTGCCTATTATTATAAAGAGATTTTATGAAAATTGTTTATGGAGATTACACTTGTTTTAATGTTAAACAAATTTTACAGAAACTCTCATAAAATGTTATAAAATATGAAATAATTTATTTAAATTTCAAATCATCAAACCAAATATTATTTTTAGTTCCTATTTAGTTGTTAACGCTTATATTGTATGTTTATTTATGCGTTAGAATATATCTTTGAGTGATGTTATTTTGTAACAAAACCAAAAGTTGAAATTTTAATTCATAGAAGAAAATGTTGTTTTATCAAAATTTAGATTTGTTATAAATTATTAACCATTCTATTTAATTGTTGATAAATCGTTAAATTTCTTATTAGAAAGTTATTCAAATGTTAACAGCAATATTGGCTTAATTTTATTCATTTAATATATTAATTATGTTTAGCTCTAAATTCACCAATTGGACCACATAAATCTAATTATATATATAAATATATATATATATATATATATATATATATATATATATATATATATATATATATGTATATATATATATATATATATATATATATATAATTTTATATATAGGTTTGGCCAGTTACAAATTCTTATCTACAATTAATTAAAATGGTAAATTTAAATTTTAATAGTTTAATCTATATCTAAATAGTTAACATATTAGAAGCGACCAGAACCCTGAAGGCTTCTCTGTATTGCCTATAAAATTTAATGATAAATGTCGTATTCATTTTACAATAAATGTAGATCATAAAAAATATACCGAGACCTTTGACGAGTTTACTGCTAGTCATATTATGGCAGCAATGTACAGTCGATTTTAGCATCATACAATAAAAAATTACAATTACAAAAAAAATGTTACAAGCCATACAATGTATGGCAGTCTATTTCTTTAAATGTTTAGTTGCATGAATTCGATTTATTTATTGCTATGTTTGTTAAAGATTTATTGTGTTTTTATTGTTATATATTTTTCTTGTGATTAATTTACTATTTATAAATTGAATTACAATACGTGCCATATTTGTTTTGTATTGTTTTTTTGTTTGAATTTAGTATCTTAGGTTGGATGTGAAAGCCTAATTTTTTGGGTCTTTTTTGGGCATTAAATGTTTTGTTTAACAAAATCAATCTGTACAGAAAACCGGTCACTATCTGAAAATGGTCTGAAATAGCTTGAAAGTCATATTCTCCTGTTAAATAACCGAAGTACAGTTGACATTGAAAACAAAACTTTCAAAAATTCTGTGAACTCACAGGATGCGCTGGCCGTTTCCTGTTCGTTTTATAATAGCTTAAGGAACATAGCATCACAAACTGTTATGTAAGACGCACTGTGTTAATAAATTATCTATGAGCTTTAGTTATAGTGCTGCCAAAGAATGCTGTCGGCCTCAAAGCAATACCTTGTTGATGAATCGAACGATCTACATATTATTTCTGATCTAAAAAATTGCCAGTTAATAATTGTTAAACATTACAGGAAACTCTATCCTTTCATAATTATCTTCAAAACCATGGTCCATTTTGATAATATTATCGTCTGCCAGTATATCACTTTGCATCATTACATTTGGCATCATTACATAATAACAATGGGTAATAAAATTTATTTTAAAAATAGCATTTGTGAAATGATGACCAGATTAGTGTTTAAAGGTCCTTTATGACCCTTATTATATTATCTGTAGAATATAGAGAAAGATTTCACAAAAAAAACTCTGTTTTATTGAATTTTGATATAAACCAGCATAAGTAGTAAACAATAAGTAAGAAACATAACAATTATAAGTATGAATGTACTTATAATTGTGAAGGTAATTAAATAAATTGGTATTCTTTTCATTACAAACATTTTAGAACATTTGCCAGACAGATTTACCTTATGGAGCCAGTGATAAAATGAGATTTAAGAATGTAGATAAACGCAGAATTCAATAATTTAGTAGAACGAGCATAGTAATATTAAAATCTATAATAACAAAAACCAACATGCAATTGTAACATGTTCAGATGTATGAAATCCTCCCGTCAAGTCAGTGCTTCTCTGATAATCGTCTTTGCTTTGACTCAATTGAAATATTAGTTTTATAATGTATAATTATAATTGAAATAAAACATAACAGAAAATAGTTATTACTTTTTAAACAAAAGGATTTAATTAATATTGATTGCAAAATTGCATATATGCAATTGTTTTCATGTTTTGCTTTATGTGTTATTACCTCGTAACTGATATGGCAATAAGATTCACAGAATGAAATGTACATTAGTTAGAATGAAATGTACAAGGTAATAAGAATATTATACAACGTAAAATAAATTTTTCTAGTTTTAAATAATATAATTTGAATACGAATACGTGAATAAACTAACCTGGGTCTTGTTCACAAAAAATAAAGGTCAGATATTTTTTACAAGGGCACGGGCCAGCCGTGTAAATAATTCACAAGTCACCAAATGTTAATTAAAAAGATTGTCAATAGATGGCGCTGTTTTAAATAATTATTATCGGGTATGTTAGTTAAATAGATTGTCAATAGATGGTGCTTAAACACCTTTGAGAAATAATATATTGAGAATTCAAAAAATTTATTTTGAATTGTTTATTTTTAGTGGGGAACATAAGCTTTAAAATGATGTTTGATCATTCATTTTGATGAAGGATTAAGGGAGATATGGAGTTGCCACAAAAAAAGGCTTTGAGAGATAATATATGTGATTGAATTAGTAGTTCTTTCTATAATATTCAGAACAAACATCCGTATATTGACAATGACAACTAATGCAGTGTGACCAACATGAGAAAATAAATTTTAAAAATTACCTGAATTTACTTTTACGAGATATTGCTTTGAGGCTAAGCTAATTTTAATCCAAAGGTTTTATATTTTAGAACTAGTACTTGTTAGATAAATGGTGATTCAAAAATTATATTTTTAAAATGATTTATATTTTGTACTTACATGTAATTTTCAATGTACTTGCACAGAAAAAAAATATTATGTAAAATTAGGTTTTAATAGAGATATTAAAGTGCAATATGGTACATGTTGAGCCACAATGTATGTTTCAAAGAATATATTTTAAAAATTTATCTTGTGCATTGTAGTTTAACTAACAATCTCAGTAGCGACATATTTATTCTAATTTTCTGTTATATTGAAGGTGTTAAATATTATGCGGCTCGGAAGTGAATTATTCAAGAGAGCTTATAGAGGGGTATAATAATCAGTGAAATTTTTGAAAATAAATTTTAAATACAATTGATAAGTGAAATTTCACCTTATGTATGTACATAAGTTACCACAAGTGCTAGCTATGAAATTTCACCTTATGTATGTACATAAATTACCAAAAGTGCTAGGTATGAAATTTCAACTTATGTATGTACGTAAGTTACCAAAAGTGCTAGGTATGAAAGTTCACCTTATGTATATAGATAAGTTACCAAAAGTGCTAGGTATGAAATTTCACCTTATGTATGTATGTAAGTTACCAAAAGTGCTAGGTATTAAAGTTCACCTTATGTATATAGATAAGTTACCAAAAGTGCTAGGTATGAAATTTCACCTTATGTATGTACATAAGTTACCAAAAGTGCTAGGTATCAAATTTCACCTTATGTATGTACATAAGTTACCAAAAGCGCTAGGTATGAAATTTCACCTTATGTATGTACATAAGTTATCAAAAGTGCTAGGTACACCTATTAGAGATGGGCATTTAAGGTCACTTACATAACCTAGTAATTTAGATGAAATTCAAGAACTAGATCTTCTAGTGTGTATGTTATACCTAAGAAAACAACAAATTTCCTCTCATATTTTCCAGACTAAATCCTGGCTGACTTAACCCTTAAGAGACTGGCATATTTCAAAAGTGGATGGCTTATAAAAACCCAAGTCACTAGCAAATATGACTGTTACCACTTTTATCTATAACAAGTCAATCAGCTTATTAATCAACACAAACATAATGAAAAATAAATGTATATTTTAATTAAGAAAATACATAAACCATTTAAAAAAATAAATAAATTGTTTAAACATAAACAATCACAAAATGGAAACATGCTTGATTTTCTTGAAGATTTTAATAAAAAAACAAATATTGAAATTTTACTTCAAATAAATCATTTTTAAAAATAAACTAACTGTAGAACTAACATCAACATAAATTGTAAATCTACAGAAATATTATAAGCTAATAATAAAATCATCAGAAGAGCCGATACGTTATGACCCTAACTCAAATGATTATAATGTTATTTATTACCTAATTTATTAAATTAAAAAAAAACCTAATCTGTATTACAACAATTACGTATTTCTATTAAGAAATTTAAAAAAAAACACAACTTCGACGTATTTAAATAATGCACAAACCATAATCATACTAAGTACACTAACACTGAACTGCGAATATGTCATTAAAATTCTAACATATCATTTCTCTACGGTTCAAATGATATATGAATTTAAAAATGAAGACAACTGACCGGCGATATTCATTTAAATCTTTTAAGATCTATATAGATGTGCGAACTATTAATTTAAATCTATTAAGATCTCTATATTTTGACAGATCTATTCGTTCAGATTGAACTAAGGTCAAAAGACCTAATTTATTTAACACCAGACTCTTGAGAAAATTCGTATTCGGCACTTTGTTCCGGGCTCACAAACACTTTTGTAAAGTTAACATCGTTGTTAGCAATGTATTGCAAATATTGTTTGTTTCTCGCTACAAAAATGTCATTTACAAATGATGTAATTATATGTATGATTATACTTATATATCATAATAATCAATTTGGTGTATACTGTATTGCGGCAAGGAATTTTAATTTGTGTACATGTTATGAAAATTTTGGTGAATTGAACTAAAGAATGATATCATTTTGATTTTTTAACCGACTCAGTCAAAGAATATTATTGAACTAATTCATTTTATTCACTCAATCTTTTCTGCCCATCTCTAAACCCTATAATATTCCACTAACTAGAACAATACATAAAAATTATTGCCTATTGTTGGTTATTACTTTTAACGCTTTCAAAGTCTATGTACATAAATGTTTATGACACACTGAAGATATAAATGGAATTTAATTACCGAGATATTCAGAATTTTTATGTGAAGAATTGAAAATCTTAAAATTTATCTAGTCTGCTGTTTATGGTTTTATTTGAATTATTATTGGTTGCTTCAGATAATACCGATGGCTGATACCTATACTAGTGAATTGAGTTGATACGAATGTTACTACTTTCCAGTTAGTAATTTTTGGATATTATGGTAAATAACAATAAAGAAATAGCTAAATTCTGTAAAATTGATTAAATTTTAAAGTATTTGCTTTAGTAAAATATAGTTCTTCATATCTCATTTTAAATTCTTGAAGCAATATACTGTGGAAATATTTTAACGAGCTGTTCGTGCACTACTCTATGTTCTTCTAGTGTTTGTAAAAAAATATAGATAAGAAATGAAATATAGTATTTTTGTGCCCGTTATTTTTATTAATAAATTGATTAGAATGAATCGATTGTTTAATTTAATTGATCATATGGATTAACACTTAAATACATGACAATTATTTTTTATGGACATTTAAAAAAAATCTTGCATTTAACGGTTAAATAATTTTTCTCCTAATATACCGAATTTATTCTTCCCTCCTTTTTCACCACTTGCTATCTTTGTAATCAGTGATGAATTTACTACTTCTGATGCTAATCACACAAAAAATGTTTGCCGTACCTAGTTTTCGTCTAATCCTCTTAAATATTTTAATTTATAAATTATATTTACATTTTATAAATTATATATCAATATCCAATCCTCTTAAAGAAAATTTGAGTTATCAATTTCTTAAACACATGTCCAAAACCCTGTGCTATTTATTATTATGAAACTGTAAAAAGTTTGTGTTTGTTTTCATGCATTATATATTTTTTGCAAAATGTGGTGGGTCCATTTTAAGAGCTGACAGTAGCTAAAATGACTATTTTATAATGTTTATGTTGAATTGTTGGCAAATTTTTGGTGCATGAAAACTAATGGGTTTTACAGGGGTTTTCATTGTTGTATTCTTTGAACCCACAAGAATGGGATTGTTAACATAAATTGATATTTATTTAGTTTGTATAATGCATATAGTTAATTTAGATCATATAAATTATAAGAAAACAAAATTATTACAACTTCTGAATGTTTTGTTGTCTTTTATTTTTTGTGTTCGGCTTACTCTTACCTCGCTCCTTCATCGTCCTTTTCACATATATAACATACTTGTTCAGTTATACGTTAGATATCAGCACTAATAAATAGTTGAAATATAATTTTAATAAATTGTGTGTGTGTACAATTCACACATGGTAGAAGTGAAACTTCAGTATTCTAGTACTTATTCACACAAATAAAAATACACATAAATAATACACCGCGCTGGCTTTTTATTAAGCTTTATACTACGCAGGTGGGTATGCACGTATTAACACACATACTAACATACACACGTAGAATGCTCGGACCAGAGCAAGTATTTGACCGTGTGCAATATAGATACACACCGACGGTTGCTCTCTCGCTTTAGCTTGGCAATATACAGGCGCACACATACGTACAATGCTTAGTAAACGAGAGGAAAATACTACGAAGCATAGCACAAAGAGGAGACCTAAAATTCAAATCACAACATTTCTAAAGAAGCTCCACTTGTTTCTTTGTCGTGGCGCATTTTCGTTTCATAAAGTTTCAAATCACAATGATTCTAAAGTAGCTCCACTTGTTTCTTTGTCGTGGCGCATTTTCGTTTCATAAAGTTTCAAATCACAATGATTCTAAAGTAGCTCCACTTGTTTCTTTGTCGTGGCGCATTTTCGTTTCATAAAGTTTCAAATCGCAATGATTCTAAAGTAGCTCCACTTGTTTCTTTGTCGTGGTGCATTTTCGTTTCATAAAGTTTCAAATCACAATGATTCTAAAGTAGCTCCACTTGTTTCTTTGTCGTGGCGCATTTTCGTTTCATAAAGTTTCAAATCGCAATGATTCTAAAGTAGCTCCACTTGTTTCTTTGTCGTGGCGCATTTTCGTTTCATAAAGTTTCAAATCGCAATGATTCTAAAGTAGCTCCACTTGTTTCTTTGTCGTGGCGCATTTTCGTTTCATAAAGTTTCAAATCACAATGATTCTAAAGTAGCTCCACTTGTTTCTTTGTCGTGGCGCATTTTCGTTTCATAAAGTTTCAAATCACAATGATTCTAAAGTAGCTCCACTTGTTTCTTTGTCGTGGCGCATTTTCGTTTCATAAAGTTTCAAATCGCAATGATTCTAAAGTAGCTCCACTTGTTTCTTTGTCGTGGCGCATTTTCGTTTCATAAAGTTTCAAATCGCAATGATTCTAAAGTAGCTCCACTTGTTTCTTTGTTGTGGCGCATTTTCGTTTCATAAAGTTTCAAATCGCAATGATTCTAAAGTAGCTCCACTTGTTTCTTTGTCGTGGCGCATTTTCGTTTCATAAAGTTTCAAATCACAATGATTCTAAAGTAGCTCCACTTGTTTCTTTGTCGTGGCGCATTTTCGTTTCATAAAGTTTCAAATCACAATGATTCTAAAGTAGCTCCACTTGTTTCTTTGTCGTGGCGCATTTTCGTTTCATAAAGTTTCAAATCACAATGATTCTAAAGTAGCTCCACTTGTTTCTTTGTCGTGGCACATTTTCGTTTCATAAAGTTTCAAATCACAATGATTCTAAAGTAGCTCCACTTGTTTCTTTGTCGTGGCGCATTTTCGTTTCATAAAGTTTCAAATCACAATGATTCTAAAGTAGCTCCACTTGTTTCTTTGTCGTGGCGCATTTTCGTTTCATAAAGTTTCAAATCGCAATGATTCTAAAGTAGCTCCACTTGTTTCTTTGTCGTGGCGCATTTTCGTTTCATAAAGTTTCAAATCACAATGATTCTAAAGTAGCTCCACTTGTTTCTTTGTCGTGGCGCATTTTCGTTTCATAAAGTTTCAAATCGCAATGATTCTAAAGTAGCTCCACTTGTTTCTTTGTCGTGGCGCATTTTCGTTTCATAAAGTTTCAAATCACAATGATTCTAAAGAAGTTTCACTTCAATAATGTTCTAATAGTTTTAACATTTCTTTAAATTTTACAAATTGACTTTCAATTATACATTTAGTTAACATGGCAGCAATATTTTCTTCACACTGAATTTTAATCACTTTAATTAAGCCCCTTTTACTATTTTTGTGAACATAATGGTATTCATATATCATCCATCCATTCAGTCAACCATTTATCTAAATTTCAGTAAAATTGCCATTTTCCGCAATACTTAACGCTCCAGAATTAGCTTCATATATTTTTACAGGATTATTTAATTTTACATAAAATACTTCTAACATTTTACGTCTAAGATTAACATTAGTTACAGCTTCAAATAATGCAACATATTCAACAAATGTTGACGCCTTAGTAACGGAGCCTTGTGAGTTCTCTAATAAATACCATTACCAAATAATTTAATTACATAGGCTGATGTGGATTTCCTATCTGCGTTATCACCTGTCCAATCTGAGTCTACATAACATTCCAAAATTTCTGAATTTTTATGTGTTATCTTTAAACCCTTTGTTTAATACTCGTAATGCATATCTATGATGAGTATTGTCGTAACAGTTTTGAAATCTACTTAAATAATTAAACACTAAACGAAATATCAGGTCTTGTCCCATTAATTTCCTATATCTCTCTAACTCTAGTGTTTACCATTTCAGTCGGTTTTAATTTCAAGCTAATCTCCATCGCAGTGTTGCACAACTTTTCGTTTTTAAAATTATATTTTTCTGCCCACGATTCAATATAATTAGTTTGACTTAGTATCATTAATTTGTCTTTATAATTATAATCAATATCTATTCCAGTACATGTTTATACATTATTCAGATCTTTCATTCTTTAACGCTTTGCTAATTTTAATTTTACATTGTCAATGTTCTTTCGATTTTTGCTGTAACAACCAATTTATTATTTTTTTTTTAATATATAAATCATCGCCATGGTGTGTTGGGTTGATCACAAGGCATACAGCCTGTGATGTGAATATGACCTGTGAATGTTTTTTAATACATATGCCGTCGCTGTGATGTGTTGGGTTGATCACAAGGCATACGGCCTGTGATGACGCGGCGCACAGCGGACACCCGGGTTCGATTACCGGCCGTTCGTCGAGCGGGGCTGGACTGTTGTTATGGTTGGCTGTAAGGAATTGCTCTCATAGCAATAAGTCTGTCATATGTATCAATTAGGTACATTAAAGTAGATAAATAAATAAATAAACAATTATCACAATTACTTTTAAATTTTAATTCTTTAACAAATTCGTTAAAATATTCGTACCAAGATCTCTAGCACTTTTATAATGAATATACAATTATAATGATTTATACAATTTCCAAACTTTATCCGTAACACTATTATAACAATCCGGCTGATTTACATAAAATTCAGATAAAATTAGTCCACACTGAAATGCTTCCTAAACATCCATTTGATCAATAATGAAACTAAATTGACGACAAAATGTCAATAACAATTTTATAGCGCCTCCACATGTTTGGTGTTTGCTACAAACACCAAAAGATGCCAAACACCGACCACAATCAGCCGACACAAATACGGCATCCCCAGGTTTGGCGAGCATGCTAGTGTGTTCCGTATACTGTGTTCCGTACAATGCAAACACGTTTGTCGAACATCTTTGATTTGTGCACAAAAACTGACACCGACGCCGATCACTGGTGAACACAAACAAAACCTATCTACACGTTCGTGTTCGCTGTTTGCCAAGCATGTGGAGCCGCCTTTAAAGTTTGCATTTTCACAATTGGGTAATAAATATTATCAATATACTAATCAATCAGTACTGGCTACTGATTGATTAGTATATTGATAATATTAATCTAGCTTTATATGTGTTATGGTTTTTCTTCATGTATATCCACTTTACATTGAAGATTCTTTGATCCATTGACCTATCGACTAATTTCCACTTACAATTTTTATTTAAATTTTCCTTTTCTTTGTTCATGACTTTTATCCACTCTTTAGATTCATTACTGTTTATTGCTACTTCAATTGTATTCGATAATTTACGTAAACATAATAATTAACAAAATCATTATTACAATATTAAGTATTTGGCTTTTTAACCTTAAAGGAACTCCTTAATTCTGTCTCAATTAATATCTCTATAATTACCTTGTACATTCTTATTTTTATCAATTTCATTATCCGATTCGGACTTAGTACTATGATACGACTCATCTAAAGATGTGTCATTAGATTTATCTAACAGACTTCCTCGATAATAAAACCAATACATTTTATATTTTCTTCAATTATATCTACACATCTAGCCTCTATTATTTTATTTTCCACCAAAATTGTATACCCATCTTTTCTATACTTTAATGTATCTAATTGATATATATATATGGTGGACTTATTGCTACAAGAGTAATCTCTTACAGCCAACCAGAACACCAGTCTAGCCCCGCTCGACGAACGGTCGGAAATTGAACTCGGACCCACGGTGCGCCTCACAGTCAAAGGCCAAATACCTTATGATCAACCAAACACACCACGGTGACGACACCTGAATGATCTAACAATATTCCCGATTTAGCTTTATTATTATTACCATTTTGTTTTTCTTAATTATTCAGAAGTTCTCACAACCACAACTACTTCCGTATAAATTTTGAATATTTAACATTTGGCTTTTCTTTAAGAAATATCTCGGATCGTTCTTTTCAATAGTATTTGATAATGGTCTATTTTATTACTAACTGTTATTTTAGATTAACTAATCAAGTTTTGTTTCATATCTTTGATGCGTAATACATTGGGACAATTAGTTCACATCTCTTTGCAAAAACAACAAACTTTGTCTTCGTTCTCCTATGTTACTGGTTTTTAATATTCTACCGTCTCCTAATTTAGCATCAAATAATTGATCATCATTTGCAATATGATCTGTAATATCACTATCTCGAATCCAACTTACTCGATCTGGTTTCCCAATTTTATTTAAGTTTACCACTGACGCATTTACAAGTGCTGTAAATAAATTTTTGTAGTTTGTTTTTTTCTTTCAACTGGTCAGGATGACAATATGATGTTCTTTGTAGTTGTTTCCTCTTCTATAATTTCCACAATGATTTTCTCGCTGATTACCATGTTGACTTCCGCATCCTCAGAATCCTCTGATTTGCCACCATGTTTTTGTTGTTTATATTGATTTAGTTTGTAAAAATCTTTTTGAAAATATCCAGGTTTCCCACATTTATACTAGATTTTCCCACTACAAGCATTTATCTTTCATTTGTATTGTAAAAGCATTTTACCTAGAGTCATTATTTTCATATTAACTGTTATTTTCAGTTGCTTTGAGCTTTATTTTACTTTTCAAATATTCAACAATTCTTTCGACTTTCAGCAAAACATCCATTAAATCACCGATATGGCTATTGCCGCTATTTCATTTGGGTTGTCGCAGGGCCCCTCCTGGGACCCGTAACATCCTCCGTCATACAAAAAAAGGGACCTTCGAAGATCCTCTAGCAGTGACACGTATCTATAATCTCAGGATTTCCACCCAACAGGGTTAAGTAATAGTACTTTCATAGGGCTGTACGATGACAGTAAAGCTCGCAACATATATCTTTGTTTTTCTTATTCATTTATCATTGTTCCAGTAGCTGTTAATCCGTTTACTGCCTCTGTAAATTCATTGAAAAATAGTGTCTCAAAAAAATTTAGAATTTAATATTTTCCAGATTATTTGTTTTTACAATTTGTAATGTTGTTGATTGCCTGAAGTACATTTGGTCAAACTTCTGAATTATTTGCTATGCTGTATCAGCTTCTTCAATGTATTCTAATATTGAATATATTTGGCGTTAATTTTGTAGAAATTCATTATTCACAATTAAATGAAACTACGTGATGTAGTATTATTTCTACTTTCTTTAAGTTCTTTACCACGACCTAGGTTTCGTTGTATTACAACATCTTCAGGCGGGCTACTAGCAAAGATCTATCTTTGCTATTATATATTTTATATTAGCTATCTTTGTTAAGAGCCCACTTGAAGATGTTGGAATACAATGAAACCTAGGTTGTGGTTAAGAACTTAAAGAAAGTAGAAATAATACTACATCACGTAGTCTCATTTAATTATCAATAATATATTCTAATTGTTTACTTGAAATTGTACTATATTTATAATTCTTAACTTTTACGTTTAATTTGTTCCATTCATCTTTGTCATTGTCAGCAACTTTTATTCTTGTCGCAACCTTTTGACATTCTTTAAACTCCAAAAATAATAGAATCCTCTCCTAATTTAAATAGTTCGACCACTCGAAACTTGGTATTGAAATATTGTCAGTCTTCATATATGCCATTTTCTTGACACCTTCTTGTATAGCTCGTTTACTTTGGTTTCTTTTAATGACTTTATTCATATTCGTTTTAATTACAAACTCTTTAAACACTTTGCTGCCATGTTAACATAAGTTATTATTTATTTATTGTAGTATGATACGTATACATAGTTAGCTTAGATAATACAAAATTATGAGAACTATATTATTACAACTTACAGAAGTTGTAATAACATAGTTCTCTTAATTTTGTATTATCTAAGCTAACTATGTATACGTATCATACAACAATAAATTATTATATATTAATATTTAAATTATTTATTAGGGCTGACATCTAACCTATAACTGAATAAGTATGTTGTATGTGTGAGAAGGACAATGAGGAAGCGAGATAGAAAAACAAAGTAAGCCAAAAACAAAAAATAAAAAAAGATAGGACACATACAGATGTTTCCTTATCTTTCTTTTATTTTTTGTTTTTGGCTTACTTTTGTTTTTCTAGAGTTTTCTAGAGTCTAGCACGCATGTTTTCAAAAACGCGTTTGCAGAGCGACTGGGGTATCCTACTGACTTCGGCTCGAATATTTTCTTTAAGTTATGTCACAGTGGTCGGATTTGTTTTGTAAACAACGGATTTTAAGTATCCTCATAAGAAAAAGTCACACGGGCTTAAATCGGGTGATCTAGGTGGCCACGGTATGGTACCGTTTCGGGATATGTTTTTTCTGGAAATAACTGCCGCACGGTATTCATGGACACATTAGCACTGTGAGCTGTGGCCTCGTCCTGCTGAAACCATGTGTTTTGGTTGAAGGATGGACTATTTTGTAGTTCTACTCTGAAAAAGTCATTTTACATCTGGGCATATCTCTCCGAATTCACAGTTACAGTTTGGCCACGTTAATTTTCAAAGAAATAAGGCCCTATGACTGCAGATGCAGACATGGCACACCAGACTGTTACTTTAGGCTTATGTAAAGGCTCTTGATGCATTTGTCTTGGGTTGTAGACATCCCAGTAACGAAAGTTCTGCTTTTTCACATATCCTCCAATGTGAAAGTGAGCTTCGTCACTAAAGAATATGTTGCCCATCCGGGTAGCAGTACGAAATCTCAACAACATCACCTCCGCGTAAGTTTTTCTTAATTCAAAGTCAGAATCGTGTAAATCTTGAATAATGTGAATTTTATATGGATGGAACTTGAGCATTTTTCACATTATTACCTGTAAAGTTCATTTCGGAATTCCCAATATCGATGAACATGTACGCAGTGATAAACGGGGATTTTCAACGATAGAAACCATAACACGCTTGACATTTTCATCCGTGGCTACCAATGGTGTAGGTCCTGGCCTGGGCCTATTTAATGTTGATCCTGTAGCTCTGAACCTTGCTACCCATGACTGAATAAAGTTGATCGTTGGTCCATCACGTAATCGACGAATACTGTAACGATTATTAAATCGACGGCGTGCTACAGACAGTGAAAATCCAGTCGAAATGTATGCTTCGACGGCAAAAGCGCGGTGCTCACCACTCCACAGTTCCATGGCTACCAAAACATCCGCACCGCTTGCGCTTCTAACGACGCCCCCCGTGCCCCTTTTATGTGTTGCGTTCAGAAACTGTTTGTTCAAACTTTGAAATCTGCCACTGGACACCTGTATTTATGAATACAATATCGATACTTGATATTTGATTTGATACAATGTCCCTACGCAAAGCCATGGTCAAAAACTAATCTATATATATAATAAAATTGTAAATGAGCCATGTCTGTACGTTAAATATTTTTAACAAAAAAAATTTATACATGTAATTATGTTACCGAGGCCAAAAAATAATTTTTAGAATTGTTGTCTGTGCCCGCTAATCTCAGAAACGGCTTAACCAATTTGGATGTGGTTTTGACTGATGTATTGTGCCAAGCTTCCCGTAACATTTAATGTTTGTTTCATTCTAATCGGTTCACAAACAAAAAAGTTATGTTAATTGAAATAATATGTGGTATTCTAGAAACACGCTTCGGTCAATTTAGCTGAAACTTTTGTTATCTATAGTTTGTTAAACCATGATTGGAAGTTCATATGAACACAAAGTTAAAAATTGTGCCTAGTTTTGGAAATATAGACATGTCTAATTTAAGTTGAACTCTCATCAATATGGTCGACCATATTAAGAGTCAAATTCACATGTTATATATTTATAGAATCATTATCTGAATATGGAAAAAATTAATTTGTCTGTGATTTCAAAACTAAACGAAAGTTATTTTTGTAAATTGACAAATATAATTCTTGATTGTATCTGATAATATTAATAATATATGCTTTATTAACTTCGATTCTATATGCGGAATGTTTAAAATGTTAAATTTGTCTCGATTTGATAACAAACTTACGTAAGTTTTAACTACTCAAATAAGAGAAACTTCGAAAATAAGAGAAACTTATAAATATGTATTTCAGTGACAAAATTATTTGACGTAAATAATTTTGTCACTAAAATACGTATTACCATTTGAAGACAACTCTCTAATTGGGAATAAACTTTCCAGAGGCTGTTTTCGTAGATACTTTTAGGTTCTTTTTAATTGCCTGGATTCTTTACAATTGTTAGTGCACAAGGTGGCTTTAAAAAAGGAAACATTCTTGAATTAAGTCAGTTTCGAAATCATTTGGACGTACATATCTGTACTGGGAAAAGGATTTTTTGTGAATATTTTGGTACTGTATATTTGTTCATTTTGGTCGAAAATGAAAACTTCCTTTATATAAACTTAATTTATATCCCCTGTATACCATATTCTCCTTCATCCTACACTTTTCTCTAATTCCGATGTGAGCTCAACATTAATTACTAGAAATTTTTTTTTATTTAAGGTTTCACTTTCAATCGTCCATTCTTTTTTAATGTTTTATATCATTTTTTCATTGGACTTGAATGCTGGGGATCAACCAACTCTGGAAGTGAATAATCTTTATAAAAATTAGCCAATTTTCTTACCAAATTTTTCTTCCATAATTCGTTTCTTTCTATCATTCCTACCTTTATTTGTATTCCCTTACCAGTTCATGTAACAAACGTGCAAATAGCTTCTTTGGCAATGTGCAGTTGACCATGTACTCAGTAATACTAATGGTGGCTTTTATTTAAGATTATCTGCTAGTTGCTAATATTACTCCAAAAATGATTATGATGAATTAAAAGGAAACCATGAAGCAGAAGCAGTCACGTAAATATAACCTTATCGCAGCTAACGAATATATTTGATTTACATGAAGCGCATCTTACAAGCAGACTTTATGTGAAACGCATACAAGCTAATTACTTTGTACACTGTGTCGCAGAACACTGATTAAACAATGTCCGGTGGATCAAATATTGTTCTAACATGTAAAGGGATAAAAAGCTCAAAATAATGGGGCCCTTTATTATGTGTCTACCATGAATTGAACTGGATATTGGTGCCAACAGTAAATTCTCTCTATTTTGCAAATTTATACAAAAAAAAGCTGCATATTTCATTCCCAAAAGAAATATGTACTGCGTCAAAACTTCAAATTGTACTTACCACCACAAATTCGCTTTTCCCATTTATTTGAGCACCAGCAAAACGTGAATTTTCAACATAGTTCATAGGCTTTACAAAGCTAAATAACTACATATATGTGGTACATTTCTCTATCGCAACCATCTTACAGCTAAAACTATTCATACAGTAAGTATGAATCATGTAGATAAATAGACCACAACACCTTACCCATAAGAATAATTGGCATTAAAACTATCTTTTCTCGTAAAATGTGTTTATAAAACATAATTTTACTTTAATATTAAAGTTGTGTTAATTTCTAAAGTGTGCTGACTGACAAGCTCATTGAGTAAAAAATTACATATTTTCTGATTAAACATATTAACGCAAAATTCTCAGAAAATTTATTATTCCTGCTTGCAAATATTTGTTGATTGATTACGAGAGAATATCGACACAAACTTAGTTCTTTCAGTCATTTTCAATCACAATGCGCACAATGATCAGTCATTTTCAATCACAATGCGCACAATGATCAGTCATTTTCAATCACAATGTGCACAATGATCAGTCATTTTCAATCACAATGTAAAATTTAATATTGTACGCACCAAACGAAGTGACATGACTCAACCGTTTTAGACCGAGGTCTAACTCACTAATGAGGCATGCACTGGGTTTGCATATGCGGTGATATGAGATTCACACTAGCAAGTATGGAGAACACGAAAGGAATTAACTTATTTAATTTATTAATTTTTTTTATTCATTGTATCTATAAATTAAAATGTAATAAAGTACACTATTTGACAATATGTCATAATATAATTTGTTTATTATATTTTATATTAATTCATTACACACTTGCCCGTCGAAAATTATTTTTCCACTCCTTTCATTAATTATGCCTGTTAACTTCATTATTTAAACTTTTAATGGAGAAAAGGCGATTATACAAAAATAAATGGATATATTATCTATCTAGTAGTACCTTTATTTACCAAAATAAATAGAAACAAACAAAGAGTAGATCAATTATCTTTGTATCAAAAATTCACGGGGACGGACCCTTAACAATTCTTCAAAACTTTTCAAATTTTCTCTTCACAAAACTCATAAGGTAACTTTAACTTTAACCTTATCAACTATGGTGACCAAACTTACGTTTGAAACTTAGATAATCACTTTGTGTAATCTTTCTAAAAGGTTTCTCAAATTTTTAACCATCTTAAGTTTTACAAATTTTTTCCTAAAAATCTTTAAAACCTTTATAAATGTCTTCTCTAACTGACCAACCTATGACGTTTATTCTTTTCAATATTTTTCTATTTCTTCTGTAATTTTTTCAACATTATGTACAAATTACAAAACAATTCAACCATTACAGTTGCCACAAAATGAAGAAATGAACCGAGAAACAAAAATAAAAGACGAAGCTTACTTTTAAATTTTAACTTGTAAACCATACCTGACATATTAGAAGCATTGGCATATGATTGTCCACAGCACTTTCAATATTTACGTTTAATAATTTTAACTCCAGAATGAGCCATATTAGCTAATTTGAAAAACTCAAACTTTATTCTTGTTAATTTTTTCCATCCCCAAACTTCATCTTAGAGAACTTTTCATTATATTAACTCTCATACATTTCAATAGTTGACACGTAAATATATTTATTTATATGGAAATATTATACGTGTTAAAATATATAAGTTATAATGTGGATTTGACCGTTCGACATTAAATGAATCCTTGTATACCATATAGTGTTCCTCAACCGTACACCAAAAATCAATTAACAAAATTCAGTAGTTTAGTCACAGGAATAGTTTTAAGTGGTTTGTAATTTCAAACACGATGTACGTAATTTCAAACTCACCACACTGCTTTGCCGTGCGGCGAGTTTAAAGTTTGAATTTTAGTTCCGACAAAAACAATAACCGCACACCGTCACCATTGTCACATAATATAAACATTGCAAATGATGTTGACGTTTTGTTTATATCAAAATGCTATTTAATTTGTTTAAAAATTTTTTTTATAAAAACTAATACTACACTGGGTTTTCATATAATGTTGAATAATCAAATCCATATTATAATAAAAAAAATTTATTTTAATTTCAAAGTTCACATAAGGATTGAAGGAGCCAGTTACAAAAATTCCAAAATTATTCAGTATTTTATGTAAGATAGTTTTAGATATAATAAACATACCCCCAAAACTTAAGTACTCTCCTCCTCATTTTCTTCAAAATTAAAGTAAAAAAGACATTTAAAATAAAATGAAATCCGCATTTTAGGCATTGTTGGACTCCTTTTTCGTAAGATTTTTTTATATTCTTTATATTCAGAAATTGCATTTTTTTACAATTTCATTGCCAAATTACAATTTAGCAGGGATTGAGAATGTTCTGATTCTTCAATGTGAAGTATATCTTTGGTCACTTAAGTTACAACTTGATACTGGATCAAAGTTGTTACTCAAGCCCACTCTACTTTCCCTGTGACCACAAAATTGAAATATAAAGAGGGACCAGATTTCTTCATTATCAAACATTTATTTCATTAAGTTTCAATTGGTCTTTAAGTAATGGAAACCATTCTACATCCTCACCTAGCCGTATATAAACGTTACTTTCTTTAAATACATTAATTTATACGACAACAAACATATATAAACATATATATAATATATAACAGCACATATTTTTCTCTGTCAATCTAAAAGGAGCGTCCACTAAAAACTTAAGTGTTTGATATTTACTTACTCTGATAATGTAATAATATTATTACATAAAAAATTTCTTTATAACTGTTCAAACATCCTCATTGAGTCAATGTCAACTTCAAAATGACTCAACGACAATGAGAATCTTTAACACACATAATCTAAGTGTTGCCATACAGAGAAATATCTATGCCATATAGAGTGGGATTTAGGAACAGGTAGAGTCCAAAAAAAATGTTATAAAAATAAAACAACATTGTTATAACTACACAAAAATGTAATTGTAATACATTTAAGATCGTATTTTATCCTTGAACTTCATTTTCGTATACATTGTTATACAGTAAACTGCCATTAAAAACATTTTCATAGACAATAGCGCGATACATGACCATGCAAATTTAACATTATTGTGCACACATAGACAAATTATGAAACAACCACAATTTATTTATTTTTATTTTCAGTATACAGAGCCTGGCGACATCCGCATTAACTCTTCAGTGTCCACTTACATCTTTTTTTATGATTAAGTAATGCTTTTCAGTTCATGATAATTCGAGAAATTTATTATTTTAGCTGTTAAAAGATGAACACACAGATGTGGGTTAATTGGTACTGCAAGAATTTCTTTCCAATTATTGAAAATATAATACGAAAACAATCTAACATATTTTCATTGAGGTCTTTATTATGAAGAAATATTTAGATTTTAATAAAAAAAAAATGTATATATAGTCATAATTATATTTAAACATTGAATGTTCGTGAAGAAAAAGAAAAACATTAAATTACAAGTATAATCAAAATAACTCTTTCTTTGAAAAAACACCTTTATCGAGATCCCAGTGATGGGTTCGCCATGTTGCTTCATGATGGTACCGCATGGCACCTGGTGTGTGATACACTGTGCAACATTTAAACCTTGTGTTAACGTCGAAACTGTGCATTTCGAGAAATGGATGGGAATGAAAAAAATTTATTAATTATATCATTTTCTCAGAAACACACAGTAGTCCACTTGCTATACCAATTTAACACCCGTATATGGTGAACATATTGCTTCTAATGTAAAATCAACCAGTTAACCCTGATATATAATTAGAATATTATATTTTTATAACTCACAAGAGTGTGGGTTAACAGCTTTTTAATCTCTCCGTGTTGTTTTAAAATAACATATTAAAAGTAGTATGAACATAAAATTTGATTTTAAAGGGTTACCGCTGAGTAGACAGTGTTTTAAACAATTTCACTAATATATCGAACAAATGAAACAAAATATACACAATACCCTGTATTGGTCCTTTAGATACAAAACAAAAAATTTATTATTAATGTGAAACATCTAATGGCACGTTTGGATGGAGTTAAAACATTCTAATGGCACATCGTGATCGCCATTCGGCCAGTTTCGCATATTGTCAGTTCTTTCCGATTTAATTTAGCCAACTTCGCATCTCGTCAGATCTTTCTGACTCCTCTCTACTACGCTTTACGTTTATTTTAGTGTATCAGCATTGTTTCTTAATTACTAACGTTTAAAACTCTACTCGTCTATATAGGAGTATTGCATTAAACCGTCTTAAAACGTTTAAAGTGGCATACGTAGTGAAAATAACCAAAATATAGTTAAATGCCTCTATCGTTTGAGCATTTACTGCATGACGTACAATCTAGTGATTCAAACCAAGTTAGTTTATTGTTTATTTTCTTAACTCATTATATAGGTGTCATCTACTCTCGACTGTGCAGGCTTTTTCCGTTTCTGCAATGCTAATCCTTTTTTAAAGTTACAGTCAGATTATCAAACATCAGTATAAACGTCTATAGACATTGTATACACATGGCCTAACGCTTGTTAACTTAGTAGTTATTTACTTTTGCCGAGTTAAATTTGATTTTCTATTTCAGTATTAAAATTTTAAGAAATTAGATGTTTCACATCCACCAGGCGTCCCATGACGGCTCACATTTTTCTTTTTTACGTTAATGAATCAGTTATTAGAGGTAAAACACAAAGCCGGATGAGAAATACCCGTGTCAAACTTCTTTAAAGATGTGAATTATTTAAGAAGATTGCTGCGATACAATTTTGTAATAATAACCAATCAAGCCAAAATTTATTAATTTCAGTTAAAATGAAATATTGCTGCAGTTAATTTTGCTGTTAAAATGAAATATTTTTGATGGAAAATGTACTCTTTGTTTATGAAATCTACATAACAAAATATGTCTAAAAATTGCCTTACAGGCTATAACTACGATATTATATCACAGGAATCTTCTTACATTTTTCATTTATTAGTCCTGAAAGAAGCTATGGTGCAAAAAGTGTAGCAGCATTTTTCTCTCTGGCATTGTGAATAACTTTGCTAATATCCCACCCGAAGATGTTGTAATACAACGAAACCTAGGTCGTGGTAAAGAACTTAAAGAAAGTAGAAATAATACTACATCAAGTAGTTTCATTTAATTGTGAGTAATGAATTTCTACAAAATTAACGCCAAATATATATATGTATATACAATAACTATGATTGACTGAAATAAAAAAAAAGTAATAACCATTTTTCTCATATTTAAAGGACCTATAGATAAAGTGTTATATATATTTTTGAATAATTTTTTCAATATCTCGTGCGTGTGTAAACAACGTTTCATCATCAATGACCATGGTGCATGGACTCATTGTATTTGTGAGGTGAATATTCCACTGTGGACCTATAGCACTCGACCCCGCATCCTGCCCCAAGATGTTACCGACACTCGAGCTGTTAATTCTCATAAATCGTTATACCTTTCTTAATTTAGAACTAATTTCACCCCGTTTCTTGTATCGTATCCTTTTTTTGACATCACTTTTTACGTGGAACAAATTGTTCTTGAAATAATAATTTTAATAATGAA
Organism: Druceiella hillmani; assembly: GCA_039881145.1. Classification (NCBI taxonomy): domain Eukaryota; kingdom Metazoa; phylum Arthropoda; class Insecta; order Lepidoptera; family Hepialidae; genus Druceiella; species Druceiella hillmani. The sequence goes on along the minus strand of JAYKKI010000067.1, from coordinate 3,346,195 downwards.
ATTTATTAATCACATACAAATTAACATTTGCCCTCCATAACCCACATGTCACCTATTTTTACAGTTTACGGAAATTAAATTATTTATTTGTAAATGTAAAAATGACACTGAATGAATTAATAGCGGAGTCTCCATTTCGCTGTTAATTATTAAAGTAAATAAAAATTGGCATAAATCTTCGTTTACATGATAAAAGGTATTGCATTATGACACCATTTTGACAGAGCGACCATTTTAATTTTAACAAAACAGATCTTTTTACTCAATTTCAAAATTAGAACAAATAGAAACATTATTCAGATTTTTTTTTTTAATTAAAACAAAAGGTATTATTGAATAAGTCGCCTAACTATCTGCATAATTTTCTTAACAGCCAAGCTAAAAGTGACGCCAACAATCTCGCTCAAAATATACAGAAGAAATAATCAGTTATTTATAAAACATTACTCGCAATTGGTAAATATATTTATTTAATACAATATGAATATTTACGTTTCAAAAACTACTATTGAAATATGTTATGATTGTTTTCTTTTTCTCTAACTTATTCAAATTTATACTTTCTTTTATAATATCAACAAAAATGAAGTCATTCAACTGTTTAACGCTCCTATTAAGGATTTGAATCTAATTTACGCAAGAACTGCGCTGAAACATTTGTAACTTTCAATATGGAACTAAATACATAAAATACTATATAAAAATTTATTGAAATTCAAATTTAAATCGATCACGACATTTTAATCGGAGCCAGCACAATAAAAATACCTAGAGAGATTTTTGCTGCGAGCAAAACCTCGAGAAGTCTCAATTAATAACTAAAATCAATTAATTTATGTATACATTCACTTATAACATTAATATAACACGCGTTTAATCAATTATAATAATAATAATTTAATTTAATAATAGCGTACCCCAACATACAAAACTCTACAAAACAAACATCCCAAAGTAATGAAAATGATCAAATCGTATACAATTTTAGATATTGTTTGTCCGTCCGTATTACGTTAGGACACATATTTTCGTGTACTTCAATTACCAAATATTTTAATTTATATGATAATAGATAAATAAATATATATTTATAAATATTTATACATACTTACTCGACGCATCATATTCTCACTGGCCCTCAAAGTCTTAGACAGATCTTAATCTCAACGATCAATGCGAAATTAGTGTAAATAGAATAGTAAAATCTTTAAAATTTGTCGAGAATTAATGATATATATTTGAATTCATATATGTACGAGGTTTTATTAAATAAATTTTTCTTAAGTCGCTTTCAACATCACAAGTTACTATTTACACAATAACGTAAAAATCTATTCACGAATTAAGAATTGTTTGTAACACATTCTGCATTCCGTAACAGCTCCAGTGACCTATGACAATAAGACGCGTCTCATTCGTAAGAACCTACAATTATTCTGTATACATAATATTATTGTTATTTCTTATAATTAGTTACAACCAGTCACCTAAACACTTTCGCCCGTCGATGGTTTAAATACATTTGAATAACTGGTGAGCGCGTGCAGATTAACGTAAAAATGCATAAAACATTGTCTATGATACTATGAATCATTGACCATGTTTTGACAAATTTTTTTTTAATTTATTTCACTGTAAAGATAAGATCTAAACATTTTTTGTCAAAACAATATGAAGTGATATGACGCTTCATATAATTTTGTAATTTATATGAGAAAGGTTTAAATTATATGTTTTAGGCCAGATGTTCCCAATTTTTCAGTTCATATCAGAAAATATTTATTGTTTTTCCTATGAAATGGTGGCTTTTATACCAAGTAACATATTTCACACATATTTTATTTGCACACAGGCTATTACACGTTTCTGATCAACGCCACTTTTAGTAATCAACGCTTTCAATAAGTTTAGGATATTCTATAGCATCCCTTGAAGCTAAAGGAAATAGACATTGGCCGCTGGACTCCTCAAACCTTTCTCTAAACATTTTCCCATCAAGATGGGAGAAAATTCCATTATTACACGTAATTAAACTGACAGAACGGGTAAATATGCAGCAAAATGTATTTAAACTATCGGCAATGGGCGTCGATATAGTCTAGCACAGAATGAGTGATCAGTTGCCAACATCATATACTAAAACGTGACCACGTATAGAACAAATCCGTTAAAAATGTTTGGTGCAAGACTATAGACACTTGATCTTTAATGATAACAGATAGAAATATACACAAAAAACTGATTCCGCCACAGGGAATTTTTAATTTCCTTAAACTCGCTGCGTTTGAAAAATGCAACAATTCCAAATATTCATAAATAAAACGAATCAAATTCTAACACGATATGGAATAATTAAAAAAAGATTTTAAATTTTTTTACCCTGTTTTTGGAGACAAAAATGTTGCCCCAATGTTCATTTCTGTCAGAAAAAAAATAACATTTAAATTGTAATTCTTCTGACCGTGAAGCTACAGTTACAACCATCAACAATGACACGGAATAAATTTTATATTAATTATGTGTCGCAGTAGTAACCGAGAGACTGACCACCATTATCACCATGTCCCACCATTACAAGGACTTCACATGTTTTCACCATATAAGTATAGTAAATAAGCTTTTTGCCGGCTAAGCAGGTAATCATGGAACATGCAGCCTATTTTCAGTTGGCTAAGGGTGGGAGTTCAGTGCTGATGCATTCCACTTTACGTTTTTCTTCGATGAACTCCTTTAATATCAAGAAGAGACGTATTCATGAGATTGTCTGTGCTCACTGACAGACTGGACTTTCTTCACCAAATTATAAAAGCGAAACCACGATCGTTTTTCCCGAGCAATTTTGAGTAGGTAGGAACGATCTTGTTGGGAACCAATTGTTAAACATCAGAGTTTTTGATGGAACATGGCAGATTCCATACAAACTTATGACAGTATTTACTCAGATATAGTCTGATTTTTACTTATCATTTCAAGACGTAAGTAAACATTTTATTTTACTCGTGATGACTACGACAATGTATGTAAAAATTGTATGACAGTATGCTGCAATTAAACAATATTCTTTATGACACATTTTCAAATTACTGATAATGTGAGAGTGGACTGGCATTCGGAGAGTTTGCAAAATGCATTTTTAAAAAAATAATGATCCAGAATGCATTAAGTAGGAACAATACCCAGTCAGGTGAAAATGATGGTTGTAGTTATGAAACAATATTGAGAATCTTCAAAGCCTCAACAGACTTATTGACATAAGGTTGTTAAAGGACCAAGACGTGTCGTGAGACAATCTGTAGTGGTACGCGAAAAGATATAAAGTAGGTAGAATACTATTTTTAAAACTAAATAGATACTTATATTGTTATTGCTTCAGAATTTGACAAGATTACGTAACATTTCACCAATACAGAGGAATTAATCCAATGCTAGAATTTTGTATTCCCAAAGTTTAACAAAGTTTTAAAAGTAAAAAACGAGATGGCATTGTTACAAAATTAAACGCAGCAAATCTTTACGTCTGTACCGATATCACGTCATCCAATTTCAGTAAATAAATTACAATCAAAACTTAGAAACACACAAACAATTTCAAGCTTATTTTGTTTCAACATCGGACGAAAAATTATGTCGTATCAACAATGTATGAATTCATTATGTATGTATGTATATAATGCAATTGAAAAATATATGCAATCTATTATCTATAATCTTACGTATATAATGTATCGTATATATATGTTGTATTGGTATATCAGTGTTAGTATACATCCTTCCTCATAGCGTACAATTAATTCATTAAAACTAGGGCTCGCTTACCATCTAAATATATATAAAGAAATACTCATTATTTATCTTAATTCATGCCCGATCCACTCCTCACGTTTCGTTGGATTCATTTCCCCACCAAATATAATAAAAAAAATAATAATCAAAAAAATTTAGGAAAATCGTGGTCGCAGACAACGAAATTTGTAGTCATCGTCACAGTTATTTTGTTTATATACTCTTAATTATTAAAAAAAAATGCACTGAAGTCTCCTTAGACCATGAGAAGCGATCAAATAATGTACCAATTGAATAGAAATGAAAAAAACAATTTTAATAAGCCCTAGCTTCATTAGTTCCACAGAAGAAAGTAGTTCATTAAAAAAATGTTAACCCACTTGTGGGTTAAAACGTGAAATGTTAAATGTGGAGTTTAAACCCACTTGTAGGTTAAAACTCCAAATTCTATCGACATTGCGCCCACTGGAACGATAAGACGCAAAAAAACGGACTCCACTCCATCAAAGTGTCAATATTAAATTATCTGACACACTTCATCTAAGACGGCTTCAAAAAATATACCCCGACAAACTTCATAATTAAGTCTCACTCGCAAATCGACAAGTATTCACCACTGAAATTGGTTACATTTTCTGTGGAATCACCATAAATGTCAAGGTAATTCGATGAAATTATCAGAAAAACTAATAGTCTCACGTGCCCAGATGGTCTTCCAAACCCTTTTCATTAGGTACTGGACGGTCTCTATATTCTTCCAAAGACCTAAACCTCAATTGCCAACAGCAACAGAAAGAAAATGGAGTGCAATTTCTCTGTGTCATACCATTCATTATTGTATATTTAAAGTGCCAAGTTTAATAAGACATAATGTGAGAGCATCTATTAATAGTTAATTTTGGATCGGTTCTAACTTTATATGATACCAATAATTGAAAAACTTTTGACAGCACCCACAAAGTTCTTATAATGCCAAAGCGCAGCATATTTAAAAGTTTAAAAAAAGCGAAAATTTGCTGTTATCCTGTCGGCCATTTTCATTTAAATCAGGACTTCCCAACCAGTGGGGTGTGCCTCCCTAGGTGAGCATATAGAAATCGTTCCAATGTGTTTGGATATTCTAAACAAAAATCCATTTGAAGTCTTAAATTCACTCAATCATTCGTTCTGTCATATATGGGAACAAACATAGCATTAATACAGTTTTATTATATAATTATATTTAATTGCTTTTAAGAGTCAACACCAATTATGCTTATAATTGAGAAATAAATGTCGTGAAAACGTAGATTTTTTTATTGTAACAATGATAAAAAATTAAAAGGGGGACATTTACCTCAACACTCCCACCATTCTAGAGATTAACAGATTTAGAAAAAGATACACAGAACGGCTCACTACCCATTCCGACCCTCTAGCTACTGAATTTCTGGACAATACCAAATTGAGTAACAGGCTCAAAAGAAACCAAGTATTCTAATTGAGTAGCAGTGGTATTGGCCTCTGCACTCTAAAAATTTCACACCAAACAAAAACTGATAATAGTACAAAGGGGCTGATCACAATTATATAAAAAAGTGGCATGAATATATTTTTTATAATCTGGGGAGGCTCAACACAAAAAAGGTTGAGAATCTCTGATTTTAATGAACAAAGTCATAACGACCATCAAAAAGTGTACTTTTTATATGATTACCATTTACATTTTGACAGTATTTGCAATTATTTAAAATGAAAAAGCAAAAAATTTTAAAAGCAAAAAAACTATCAGTCATAAAACAAATTTGATCAGTGCATTTTAAATAATACTATACGACATTTCGTTGTGACACCAAACACACAAATTGGGCGACTGCGACCACCACTACGTCGATCTCAACGATACGACCGCAAAAAGGAAGACGAAATATCAAAAACAGGCAGAAGTGAGATCCCAAAACCACATATTCCCCCCCATCGGGTTACTGTATATTGCTTCCAACGTCTGAACTAAATCGTTTCACACGTATCCTATTTAGAAAGATGATGTATTTATCTTCAATTCGTTTTGCAAAAGGATGTTTCATTCGGTTTTGTTTTCAGCTCAATGGTATAGATTACATTTATTTAAATGTCTATAAAGATAGAATGAGGCATTATATTTAAATATACGACTCGTTTTGATGCAGATTCCGGGCAGTCAAGCAGACTCACATTATAAGTTAAACTACATTAAAAAGATTCGGTATAAATTTCTGCATTTTTTCTGATAATTTCCATCGTTTTTAATAACTTCTATGGTCATTGGCAGCGTATTATCGACCATTTCGTCTATATCTTTAGTTTACTTTAAACTCCTTCTTCCCTCCATGGCTAACTGATTAAATTATTTCTTTACCTATCATTTATGGCAGAGGTGGTTAAACTGCGACCCCATAAATCTACCCTGTGAAATCTATATATCTTTGTTAGTTTAATTCCTGCCCACAAGGTTCCATTGGAAAATGTGATTTCTGCACCCCGCACCATAACCGAATTGGCAGTATATCAAATGGCACTGTAACAAGAGTCCATGAAATTGTAAAAAGGTATGGACAAACTGATACAAGTTTCCTATACTCATAAGGTCTTTATATACCATTTGCCTTTTCTCCAGCATTGAAGGCGGACCATAGTTACAATAGTTTGGCACTTCTTTTGTCCCTAACATCACATACTGATTCATCCTATTCACTTGATCTCAAGAATTCTAAAGTACTGATTAAAAGAAATTGAAAATTAATAATACCGATTCTTGTCCGTTGGGGTCTAGACTTATTTCGCACATCACTGTTATACTTAGAAATGATTATAATCATAGAAATGTTTATGATCATACAATCTCTAATTATAGAATAATTAATTAATCAACAGATTCTTCTCTGCTCGGACTCTAAGGTGGTTAGCTCTAAGAAAGAAGGTCAAATCTAAATGTTACATTATTTCTTATATCTTGTTAAGCTTTTCAGAAAGTGCATAAGTATAATTTTGATTTTGGTATTTACTATTTTAAATATTAAACTTGGGTAAAGGCTGATATCTAAATATTGCATGAAATAAGTGCATTTGAAAAAGCACGATATAATTTATGGACAAACCTCACTTACTCAAATCTAACTCTCATTTGGACTTGGATGTTAAAAAAAATTAATATTCTGCTGGCAAATCTTCTGCATGGAATACTATAAAAAAATTTCTTTCACTACATTTTTACAGTTCTGTAGTTACCTTAGAAGTTACCTTAGAATGAAAAACCTTTATAACATCACTTTGTTGACCGTATGTCTGTTTGTCAAGACTGTTTTTCTTAAAAACATTCAAAGGTATCAAGTTGAAATTTTTATCAAATACTAAGGTATGTCCCACAGTCTGTGAAAAATGCAATCTTCTAACTCAATGCAATAAAAAGATACGGCCTCTCGAAAAATCATAATTCTTTGTGGAATTATTACATAACAAACTGAATTTCTTGGTTTTTTAAATCCTTTTTTTTGCATATTTATAGAACTGAACCTTGGGGTGAGAGTTCAACTCGACACTTACTTGACCATCTTTTTTATAAGCGGTAACACTTCTCATGTGTCCAAAAAAACAAATGGGAAACTGAAATTCCCATAAACCTGAATTTAAGCCTTTACAACGTTAACACTACTCATTCTCGCTTCATACCAAAATTAATGTAAAATCAATTTAATGGCACATGTTTATACCGAATTAAGGGCATTTTTTCATTACTAGCAACACTTACAATACATTAAAAATATCAATTATTCAAATATTTTAACAATTTAATTTGAAAATAATAATGCATAATGAAAACTGATATTTTAGCAAAAATTAATGTACGTTATTATCATCCATTTGTATCGCATAAAAAGGTGTTGAAACGAATTATAAAACCATCATCTTTCAAATTAGGTTACGCTTACACATTTATCCCCTTCGGGCCTCCCACATCCACTAACCACCCCACTCACCCCTACGGCGATAGATCCTGGTGCATGGGGTCATAGGCCATGGGCCCATCGTAGCCGGCGGGTGGTGCATCGTAGCCCGGTGCGGGCAGGCTATAACCCATGGAGTCTTGCGCAGGCGCCGGTGACATCATCGGTGTGGCAGTGCCAGATGCGGCGCCCATGGAGTACGGCGATGCCCCTGCTGCTGGCAAACCGCGCATTGTATTAGAAAAGCGTCTTGTATTACAAAATATCTTTATTACATCGTCATCTTCATTCAATTCTTTACAATCTTTACCAGAAACCCTAATTTTTTTTACTTCTTCCATATATATTTCGATTACCATCACTCGATGCCCCTGCTGCTGGCAAACCGCACATGTATTAGAAAAGCGTCTTGTGTTACAAAATATCTTTCTTAAATCGTCATCTTCATTCAATCCTTTTTTAATCTTTACCAGAAACCCTAATTCTTTTTTACTTCTTCCATATATATTTCGATTACCATCACTCGATGCCCCTGCTGCTGGCAAACCGCGCATTGTATTAAAAAACCATCTTGTGTTACAAAATAGCTTTATTACATCGTCATTTTCATTTAATCCTTACCAGAAACCCTAATTCTTTTTTACTTCTTCCATATATATTTCGATTACCATCACTCGATGCCCCTGCTGCTGGCAAACCGCGCATTGCATTAAAAAACCATCTTGTGTTACAAAATAGCTTTATTACATCGTCATTTTCATTCAATCCTTACCAGAAACCCTAATTCTTTTTTACGTCTTCCATATATATTTCGATTACCATTGTTTCATTTACCAAAAAAGTATAAGGTAAAATTATATATATTAAATGACCAAATATATGCCTCTCTTCATTTTCACATACCGTCTACACCTTATTTTCACTCTGAATATCTTACTTTATACACCATTTAATATAATTAAAAGTTGCTATGTTCTGCTAGCTTATCAAAATTAATCACATGATGCTTATTAAAATTAGTAGGTTCGCAAAAAGGATTTAAAAGTAATTATTCATGTCATAAAACGTAATGTCTGCATTAATGATAAAACATCAAAGTACTAAATAGATTTCGAAGCAGTTTCCCTGCCCTTCTGAAATTTGATTTAGTGATTACGATGGAATATAAATACCAAGTGTCTCTGGGCCAAGCGTTACCTGGGAAAAATGCACTCTATAGGATATATATGTAAAAAGCGTTTTATGACAGACCATCTATCTAACTTGCTAGTAGCAAAATTTTTGGTAGCAGCAAATTTGTTCTTATACAACCTATAGATTTTTCATTTTTTTTTTGTAATATAAAAATAGTATTCATTTTAATAACGTCACGTAAAGCAAAAATAACTAGAATTTATAATAAATAAAATCTAGAGTTTTTTCCCTTATTTCCAAAATCATAACTTTTTGATTTAATAATATTTTCCAAGGGGCTGCTAATTAAAAACAACCGGTATGTCTGAAGTCACATGCAAAATGTTAAATTATGAATTCAGAATATAAAAAAATTATTATGAAGGCTCTACTTTCAAGTTTTATCAATTTAACTTGTTTATATCCATATGTCTCGAAACTACAACATTTTTCATAATATTTTTCTTATTCATAGCTTATTACATATACACATATATATATATATATAAATGTTTCCAAACACAGTTTGCTGTATATTAAATAAGCAAATATAGAACTATAGAATCCCCTTCATTTTTGAATCCCAATTACCTCATCGAGCCCACACTTTGACCAAACCACTATCATAAAACACAGGCTGTTTCAGAACCTCCAATTCAAATATAGTTCAAAAATCAATTGGTAAATACTAATTTTACTTTTCTGACATAAGTAAATTTTTCTACGGTAAGAACTTTTAATCAAAATCAAATTTGGTCGGTTTCGGTCGACTTTAAACTCAGTTGGAGATGGCGAAACAAGCTCACAAGTGACAGTAGATAGAGGAAAGGTTCTTACCCGCTGCTTTCTTCGCAGCGTATAAATTCGCTTCCTCTTGAGCCTTACCGATATTCTTCTTGTAGCGAATTCTCTTGTTACCGAACCAATTGGATACCTGATGAAAAATATTTATTTAGTTATCAAGCTTTGAATGCGATGATCTAATGCGGAAAAGAAGAGTCGAGACACACAAGAGTTAGGCACGTAATTCGTATTAAGAAAATAAATATATTATATCCCCGTAAAAATTGCAGGATATCCTGATGACCCAGGAATTACATAACGGAGTATAGTAGACCCATAGAATTTGGACTTATTTGAGTCGTCTCTATCAGCAATTTCGTAGGTACATAACGTATGGTATGACCATGGTTCAACGTGAAATCAGAAGGTGATTGACGGAACTCAAGTGATTCACAGAGCACACATACAGACTTGACACAGGATTATTTAAATCATGTACATCACCACCAAGTATACATTTAAAATTAAAATTTATCTGTTTCGGCACATCCTGATATGTATTTATTTATACAACAGTCTTATCAGACCTTTGAAGTTACTTACATAGAAATAATACTTGAAACAGTGAAAACTGGAATTGAGTTTTTAAAATAATAAAAAGTGATAACAATAAAGGTAACTCGGCAAAATTCAGTTTTAAAGATTTCTATAATGGTTGCCCATATTGCTAAGAAGTATATATATCTATATTTTTTATATCAAACTTCCAAACTCAATAACTAATGTAACAAGAGTGAAAGTGAATTTTATTTGTTTGTTTGTTCCTCTTTCATGGTCATTTCATAGTATTTAGTCGATCTTCATAAATTTTGGCATACATATAGCCTACATCATAGAATTAAACATAGAATACCTTTTATACTGGGAAATACCAATTCCACATGAACAAAACTGCGGGGTAACAGTTAGTTTACTAATAATATAGGATATCTATTGTAACCCATTTTCTGATCCAAAATCGGATTGTAGAAGCATTTTTAAATTAAATAAACTAAATCGTCATTAGATATACCAAAATGACAACAAATCGATTAACGGACTGGCAAAAGCCGAATAAACAAAACAGTTTCCACTATATGAAGCTGCACATAAACCGATTTATTAATTTTTGACCCACCTTAATATGTCGCATCTTGCATTTAATTTTAATTATTTATATGTTAACTTCAATATTCAGTTTAGACCTAGTCATGGTTAAGCTTGTCCACTGTTATACTGTTTAACCGTTTGAGTGCCGACGAGCGCCATCGCGTAGTAACTAAATTTGCCACGAGCGTGAAGGCGCTCACGAAATCAGTTGCTGTTTAGCATGCGGTAGGAGAGGTCACTTGCACGCATCGCTAATTTTTTATCTTTCTACGTGTTACATAAAGGTCAAATTATAATATTATTAGTAATTACAATATAAAAAGAATCCAGGAAAAGAAAATTTTTAACCCATAATGTTGGAATACAAAAATAATTAGAGTGAAAATGACTTAAAAAATAAACCAACATAATCAATGTTTGTTTCATATCGTTGAATATTCAAATACTTTTTTTTTATTTATAAATCATTGTCGTATTGTTTTGATGTCCCACATGGTACCCAACATGAAAATCTTTAACCCGTAATGTCGGAATACAAAAATAATTCGAGTGAAAATGATCGTTTTTCAAAGTTGTGAAGAAAGTAATAGTGGGATTGACATTGTGGTGCGCTCACAATTTGGCGTAATGCAAATTTTGAGTGATAGTGATAATAGTGACGATAACAATTATTTTGTTGATACGGAGGATGTACCGGACTGCGAAAATACGATGTGACCTTGATTTCAGTTTTTGTTATAATTTTTGTTCACAGTATATATTTCCATAATTTTCTTTGTATTTTATTATCCTTGTACAAGTTTTTATTAAGAAAACACCGAAAATATTACTAAAATTGGATAATTTTTGGAAGTGATACAATTTTTTTTCGGGACAAGGATAAATGACTTCAAAAACAAAAGATTTCTTTGGCATTTTTAAGTATATATGGGTAAAAAACCATGACACTAAAATGGTTAACCTGCACTACACTACTCGCACAGTAGATCGAAGTTAGGTGAAGAGAATAGTGTCGGGAGGTACTTCGATTCACTTTGTGCGTACTTCAGACTGTACTGTTGTGTAGAGGGCGTTTTTAAATAATTGTTTTACTTAAATATTTATGTTATCATGTTATACCTGCGATACAGTGATTCCACATTTGCGGGCGAGCTCCTCCTTTGCCTCCTCGCTGGGATATGGGTTGGAGAGGTGCGAGTAGAAGTACTCGTTCAGTATCTCCGAGGCCTGCTTGCTGAAGTTCCTACGTTTGCGACGGGCGTCAAGGAACCTGCAAGGGAACAGTGGCATTCAGCTTTGCCTATTTATTTAAATTTTCAAACTGTTTCGACCTATCTAGACAGTAAGCAGCAATAATGGAGTAACATAAACATATGATGTCGTTTGACTTTCGATCAAGGCTAATTTTAAACTTACTCGCTCCGTACCACCAACATGAGAGAAGTATGATATCGAAACCAGCCTAATCCAATTAAAGCCTAGTTACAGATGAGACAAAGAACTCTTCAAATTGGAATATTTACTTTAAATGCCTCATATATTCCTTCTCTGACAAACTTTCAATATCCACAAATTTTAAACAGCCAAAGTGTCTCGATAATCTCGTGTCTACAAAACCATTTTCTTTTCTTCTTCTTTCAAATCACATTCTCATTGAATGTTTCAATTTTTTACCTCAATGTGGAGATTTTTGACTTCTAATATTCTTTTTTAAACACGAAAAAGAATTTCATACAATGATGGTATCGTATATCTACACCATTGTAAAATTTATTTTGAATATGTTTTATTTCCTGTTGTTCAAGCTAATGTAGTTTAGCAGTTAATGGACATTTTAATCCTTTGACTGCGGAACATGCAGAAATAAGATGTGTCATTATTTTAATTCAATAGAACAAAACGAACCTGGATCTCAATATCATGACGGCTTCGCAGGTTGACTGTTTCAGCTGCATCTGGATGGAGCTGAACTTTTTGTGAATGATTTGCACCATCCTCTCGATTTCCTGCAATTTGTTTAACCTCAATTACTGCTTATATTCTTACATCTAGATAAAACTGTAAAAGTAATCTGTGTGAAGTGCTGAAATAAAAATAAAGCAACGTACTGTGTCCAAATCAATTTCTACACACTGTTCAATACGAGTATTCTACGAATTAGTCACACTTTTTTCTTCGATTACCTATTTATTACGGATCTGCACTTGAAGTACCAGAACCCTATTTGCACTCTTCAATTTTTAAATCACTTTTCATAGGTTTTACTTAATACTATAATGGCTTATGTTATTGGCTTCACATGCGTCATCTAAATAACGTCACACTATGGGTTAAGTCCTTAATAAAAATCTCATGGCTAACTCAGAAATCGACCAAAAGGAAATGATTTTATTTAATGTTTTTCATAAAATAAAATATTAAATGCCTTTACGGCGAAAGTTCTTCCTTTTTCGGTTGATTTACATATTATTTTGAAATTATTGTACCAATATTGATTAATATTGCAAAATACCAAAATTAGGGTTTATTTTTTGGAAGTTACTCAAGCACAGTGGGCAAAAGTGATCAATTGTTGCCACAATTAAGCTGTATGTTAGTAGTCAGTATGACGAATTAAGTTGCAACAATTTTTTTACTCCAAGTTTTTTATATTTTTTGACAACTTCATAATTTACATTTTAGATACAGCGATTCCTTTCACACTAAAGAAATAGAAAATCTTCATAAGTATTTTGGTGCTGTTCTGCAGGTTTGATGACTACTTTGTGCCATATCATTATACACGGTGTCCGGGAATAAATTTCAGATAATAAAAAACGTTATTTGTTGACTGAAAAATAATAAAATTTAAAAGATGACTTTTTTTCAGAAAATTGAAAATAATATTCATAATATTTGTCATCTTTTTGTACACACGATACTCGCGCATATTATTCATCGCCGCTTAGGGCAATAACCCGCGAACAGCTGCGGGATACAACAAGCTGCCCGGGTAAGCACTGCACTCCAGGCAAGTATTGGGTGTGTCAAAAAGAGTTACGTGTAATATTTTTTTTGCACTCACTTAGAAAAGTGGCGTATTTTGCTTTTTATTTCAATGACAATTTATTCCTTTATAGCCAATGAATAGTGTCTTTCTTTGTCCGACACTTTCCCAGATACATTTTCATTGTGACAGCACTTAGACAAACTTCTATACACATTTGTCCCCTATCCTTCATACTAATTTCCTTAATTGTTTAAAAAGAGGAATGTGTAATAAAAAAGTTTTAAAACAGCCTTCTAAAAAGTGATGACAGTTTTTAATTCTCCTTATTGTTGGTATCAGTGTCAAACCACATTAACTACAAAAAAGTGGAAATTTAGATTTTTAGAAGGAAACAAACCCTAAAGAGATCAGAAAGCTAATTTAGTGAAACCTTGTAACTGCAGTTGGCATTCCTGTTATAAAACAATATAAGAAAAAAATTAAAAACAGGCAATTAACGATCTAATTTTTATTCTATAAGTAAGTCTTGATTTAAATTTGAGACATCAAGATATACAAGTCAAGTCCCAATCCTTAGATTGGTGCTGCAAAATGCTTTATTGCTTTCCTTGACAATAATGCTTTCCGAGATACGTGGTTTCACACTGGCGCTGACGATATATCGCTCTGACACAATCTTGCAATCTGGTCAGTGAGTTTTGGTTGAATTGATAATATTGAAAGAAGACATTAAGATTGGATTGTTGTACTCATCTGTACAGCTGCACCACACACCACATTACAATAGCATTTATATTAGAGCATATGTTAATAATGAAAAAAAATATTCTAAAGTGAATATTTTATTGTAATCAGCTTAGAGATACTCTAGTTTTTCATAAGTATAGTTGTAAACAACTTAAATAGACATACACACAACTAGAAGATTCATATATAAATATGGACTCATTTCCACTCATCCCCAGAGGCAACTGAATTGTAAACAAAATTTAAATAAACCTATAAAAAAGTTAATAAGTTGGCAAATCTAATCATGAGAACTTATTATAGTAATTAACACGAGGTAATAATTGTAAATACCTTGGGCGTAATGGGTCGCGTGCGACTCTGCTCACGGAGCAAATTCATGACATGCGTGGTGAACTCGTTGCAGGCGTTCTCGTACTTGTCCAGCTCCTGGTGGTAGATCTGACGGATCTGCGCCAGCTTGGCTCGGTAGTCCGAATGCTCGATCGCGTTATCTGCTTGACCGGGACCGCCTTCAGTAAGCACCAACAGACAAACACAACACAACACGCTCCTCCACTGACCAATACGTATTGACACGTATTGCTTATGACCCAAATATTAATTCGTTTTACTGGCAATGACCAATGGCCGCGATAACGAATTTAAACCATATTTGTTTGATCAAATGCGAGTTCAATAATTTAGTTAAAGACACATCTATATTTTTAAAGATTTATCTGAATCGTAAGTAGGTCATAGATATATTATAAAAGCAAAGGTTATAGGTATGCATTATTTTTATGCATATCTATGAAATATAGCAAGATATCCTATAATTTGTGAAGTCATAACTAGCTAATTTAATAAGGGGAACTTATTTAAGACAGGATATTAAAATTTTAATTTAACAAGAAAAGAAGTCTCCAAAAATACGAGTTTATTCAATATTAAAAATGTAAAATGTTATGTATTATGAAATCCTGCATTTTAATGTAACTTCATGGTACATATTACTGTTAAAGTTTTTCTGGAACCATCCAATATGCGTCAGATCTTAAAAGACCTATTTTTTTGTTTATAAATTTTATTCTTGTCTAAAGCAACATGATTTTCGTTTATGCTTTCCTTATCTGTCTTCCAAATGACCCTATTTCATTATACCACATATGAAATTAACCCTTTCCGGTCGTGGTGCATCCTAGCAAATTTATTAAACTGATAGTAGCGCTCGCTTCAGGTTGTGAGAGCAGTAAAGCCAATCAATTTATTGAAATGAATTTATTTCTTTTGAGGTGGGCAATTTGAAGAGATTGGACCTGAAGATCTTGTCATACAACGAAACCTAGGTCACGGTTAAAAAGTTGTAAATAAAAATGAAGTGATCAAGAATTTCTACAAAATTAACGCCAAATATATTCAATATTCTTTTTTTTATTATAATTAGTATATTTTATTTATATAAATATTTAATATAATTATAATTTATATATTTTTAAGAATTATTATGTTGTTATGAATAAATTAGTTTTTTTACAAGTTTTTTCTGCTTGTTCAGAAGTTGTTCTGCCAATTTTCACATCTTCCACGATTGACAAATGAATTAGAAAATCTCTCTGACAAAATGACTTCTCCTCATCCCCATCCATTCCTGCCTATCTGTGTTCACGACAAGGATACCCATCAAATATTAGCATAACAATCTAACCTATACTAATGTTTTATATATAAATACCTTTTTGAATAAATACTCTCTGTCAGTGAAAACTATATCAAAATCCATTGAATAGAACTCAAGTTATAAACGAATAGACAGGCAGATAAGCATTTAATTTTATGTTTATAAAGATAACATATTTGCATTATTATGAATACAATAAGACAGTAATGGATGAATGAAATGTCTAGAAATTTCTGAATAACAACCAAAAAGGGTTAACAGAACTTTCAGGATGACTTCACAATTTATAATACATAAGAATTCTAGACAAGGAGGATTGGCACAGGAGGTAACTTTCAAGATTAACAAAATATTTATAGATTTTTAAATTTTGGAAAATTTAATAGTAATGAATCCTCTTTTTTGCACCATTTAAAGATACACAATGAATTTGTAATATAAAAAATTACAGGTATGTAACACAATATTAATTGCCAATAATGCAAATGTGGTAAATAAGCTTTATAGATTTCTATCTGGGGCTGAAGCATACCTGATGGTGAAAAAAAGGTAAAAATGAATAAATTTTGAGAAGTTACTTAACAAATTTCAAATGAAGGACATTAGACAAGAATATAAAAATTGAAAACAGGTAATTAACAATTTAACTTTTATTTTATCAATAGGTTTGGATTAAAATAAAAAACTTAATTACAGAAGTTATATAAAAGAATATACCAATCTGTAGCGTTTAAATGTTTTATTTTTTTTATATTGTTTCGAGGGATATTTAAAAATTAATATCGATAGGTGAATAAAATTCTTAAGCATTCTAATGAAATAATGCATTGTATTGGACAACCTACCCCACTCGCCGGCAGCAGCACTCGCGGATGCAGCAGCACCTGCTCCGCCGCCCTTCTCAGGTCCAGCCACTCCCTCCGCAATCAACATGTTGTCCAACCGCATCAGCTGAGGATCAGGAGGCTCCTCCTCCTGCGTGTTGCGCAGCGAGAGGACTACAGGGCATAGAAAAAGTATGTGTAATTAGCTATCTCTAAATAATAATTTTTTAGAGTAGATTGGATAAACAGCGATATAGACATTATACACCTTTATCCTGACATACCACTTCTGTCTCAGTTATTACAACAGACCTGTTCATGTTTTTTTAATTCCTTGTTTTGCTAGTTTTGATCCTTTATATGAGGCATCAAAGAAAATAATTTATATCTTTTTATTCAAATTTATTAAAATTTTCAAGTTTAATTAAAGTTATGAATTCGAAACGTAAAAACGTAAATTAACAATAAACCCCTAATATTCAGTTTAGTTGACTGATATTATATTGAGTACTTTGAAAGTTTGAGCTAGAACATGTTTTATATGATCGCATACATCAAATCCTCTAGAGAATAAATAATAAATATAATTCATGTAGAATAAACAATATTGTAACCTAATAAAGAAAAAATATAATACTTAAAGAGTAAAATTGGTTTCTTTTCTTCTTTTCCTTGCCAAACCCTTTTTTGAATTATTTAACTATTTGCATCAACCAACTTTGAGCTTACGTGTGTAACAAGTTTAACAGATAAAATAAAACGAAAGATCAGAAGTGGGCACCATCAATGACCTCATAACAATCCTGGAACTATTAATTAAAATAAAAATTGAGATTTTAAACCTATTTCACAATGAAATTAATATGTGAAACATTGCCATGTTAAATTAGTGCATTTTAAGAAAAATAAACATGGATGACTTAATAATTTTTTTTCATATTCAAGTCATGTTATACATAAAAACAATTCAATAAAAAAAATTAAAAATTATTATTGGAATCTTAATACTTCTTCAAAAATGCACAACTATGGAAGGTTGTACAAGTAATAATCATTTTTTAACATCATCCCCGTGTTTCTTCACCCAGCAGGTATACCATTTAATACCACTTTTATATGCAACAAGAAGTAATCAAAACCAGACGATACTCATTTCTACTGGATGATGAAATGCTTTACTCCCAATTTAGACTAAGCATTACTACTTTTTATACTTACTAAAGTTAACTTTGTTACTAATAATGTAAATTTTTAGCGTCCATATTGGTTTTAAAGATAGCGCAAACCATATTAACCTACAATATCTTGTTCTCAAACTCACTTCACACTCTCATTCCAAAAGTTTATACTCAACGTAATGAATGTTTGAAAAAATTGTCAAAGCAAAGAAAATCAATTCCAATTACTATTCATACGTAATCCAGTACAGCGAAGATCAAATGTTGTATTACTGAAATCCAATGGTTTTTGCCCAATATTTTAAAAGCAATCTACAACAATGCGATAAAATTAAGAATTTTCTATGCATTTGCAATTTGCGATATTAATAAAGTAAAGAATTTTAAAACAGTGGCTTTGTTTCTTACGATCTTGTTCTCTAAAATGCGACTTTCATGTTGTTCGTACATTCATTAGTAAATTAATGATTTTGATCCAAAAATAATGAATTTGAACAATCACAAAAAAAATATTTATAATTATAGGCAAACAAAAATATACCTGAACCTCGTTATTAAAATTTTAAAAAATAAATTAGACGTTCCTATTAAGGATGCAAACTATAATAACTACCAAAAAGCTTCATAAGTTGTATTACTATTTCTTGGTTTATCACATATTTCAAAATTGTACGCATTGCTTGTTTAGCAATAAATTTATATTAAAGAATTTTACTTTATACACATATAAATATAATGAAATCAAAACAAACTCTATCTTACCGGTTTTCTCTTTAATTTCACATAGCACCGAGAACAGAGCTGGTTTCATCCTATGACAATTGAGAGTATGTTTCCGAGCTTGCGCTTCGTCCAAGCTCTGATCTGTAATATTCATTATTTGCTGGAGGATTTCTCCGATATCCTGCTTTCTGGTTTCACCGTCAGAGCCTGGCGGGGCTCCATCGGCCTGGGGCAACCCGTAACCCTGGGCACCCATCAGACCTCCAGTATGCGCCATCATTCTATTCGGATCATCCATCACTAATAAACAATACTCAACATAGAAATTCTACACAAATATAATCTCTATAAACGTATACACTTTTGTACGTATGTTTCAAATGTTTATCATCCTAATATTATCACAATAATGAGCTCAGTAGCTCGTAAAAACACCACAAACTTTCGCGTCCCCGAATAAAAATGGCCGAATCTGTTCTTTGCTTTGTGCAGCCAAATCAGGAATACGAAAAAGAAAACAAATAATTTAATATACTACTGTCTCTTTCTTAGTTCATTATATTATATTATTACTGTGTATGAAAGAATGAGAAAAAAGGCTTGTATCGTATAAGAAAGGTCAATGGAATAATGCAAATATTATGAATTGTAAAGATTTTTCAAGCGATCTTCGTTTCATAACAAGTAAAGAAAAAATGTTATTTTAAATAAAATGTAATTTAAATATATTTTGATGTATTTTACTCATCTCAAAATTTTACTTTCGCTGTATAAGTTTTATATTCAATTATTGATTCAATCTATTTTATTATTCATATCTATAATCAAGTAAGAATACACAATGAATAATATATAACATTGTAATATGGAGGAATTATTAAAATTAAATAATTTATTAAATATTTAAATAATAGAAATTATTTAATATTTGATAATACATCTACTTTCACTTTTCCAATAATATTAAATTGTCATATCAATCCATTTGAATAACAAATGAAGCATTCGTTATTCGAAACAGTTTATCTTTATGAATGTTTAAAAAAGTGAAATCAAGAAAATGTAAAAGCAGCTCATCTGTGTAGTTGCTAAACTGGCACTTAAAACGAATGAAAGCAAGATATGAACTAAAATATAAAGTCTATGATATGAAATGTCATTACGTTTCATCACCCGTCACAATCGTATTCATCGTATTTAGCTTAGATTCTCAACGTCAGTGCTTTCACCATCGTGGCACTGGTATTAGTTCATATGTTCTGTCTTACTTATGAAAGATTCGGGTAAAATATCTTTTAAATTTATTTAATGAAACCAATATTACGCTTCGTTATCAGTAGTTATGTATTTAGAATACAATTAAAAACATATTTTACGAGCGCCGCATTGCTTCATAACCCGGCTTGGGGAACTAATAAGCTTCACAGAAAAATTAAAATACCAAGTGTTGAAAAAGATTTAATTATGGCAGACCCCAAAACCGAAGAGATTTTAGCTCCACTAAGAGCTAGTGTAAAGGAGCAAGGAGATCTAGTGAGGCAACTCAAGGAATCGAAGGCACCAGATTTTGATGTCAAGAAAGCAGTAGCAGAATTAAAAGCGCGAAAAAAAATTTTAGAAGATAAAGAATTGAGCTTAGTACCAGCGGAAGAACTTTTCGATAGAGCTAAAATGGAAGATTTGTTGAAAAGAAGATTTTTTTATGATCAATCTTTCGCAATATACGGCGGTATTTCTGGTCAATTCGATTTTGGCCCTGTCGGTTGCGCATTAAAAAGCAATATGATTCAACTCTGGCGCAAATTCTTCATATTGCAGGAGCAAATGTTGGAAGTTGATTGTTCAATTTTAACACCTGAACCTGTTTTAAAGGCTTCTGGACATGTCGAGAGATTCGCCGATTTAATGACGAAAGATGTAAAAACTGGAGAGTGTTTTAGATTAGATCATCTAATTAAAGGTCATTTGGAAAAAGTAGCTTCAGATAAAAAGACAAAAGCTGAATTGAAAGCAGAAATTGAAGATATTTTGATCAAACTTGATGGTATGACTGCTGATGAAATGAACGCTCTCATGCAAAGATTCAAAATGAAATCCCCCATCAGCGGAAACGAATTGACACCACCTATAGAGTTTAATTTAATGTTTGGGACTCAGATTGGCCCATCGAGCCTCGTTAAAGGTTTCCTTCGGCCAGAAACAGCACAAGGAATATTCGTTAACTTCAAACGTCTCCTCGAATTCAATCAAGGCCGACTACCGTTTGCTGCTGCTCAAATAGGTAACTCATTTAGGAATGAAATCTCTCCACGGTCTGGTCTTCTTCGCGTTCGAGAATTCACCATGTGTGAAATAGAACATTTCTGCGATACAAAGGAGCATCCTAAATTTGATTCTATAAAGGATACAAAGATGATGTTCTATTCGGCTCTGAATCAGGAACAAGGTAAATCAGCAGAGATGATGACTATTGGAGAAGCTGTCTCAAAAGCCATTGTTAATAATGAGACTCTGGGCTACTTCATGGCAAGAATACATCTCTATTTGCTGGCAGTAGGAATAAACCCTGCTAAGTTGCGCTTTAGACAACATATGGGTAATGAGATGGCTCATTACGCTTGTGATTGTTGGGACGCTGAGTGCCTTTCGAGTTATGGGTGGATTGAATGTGTCGGCTGTGCTGATAGATCTGCATATGATCTTACTCAACACAGTAAAGCTACTGGTGTACGACTTGCGGCTGAGAAAAAGTTACCCGAACCTAAGCTTGTTGATGTTGTAGAAGCAGTTCCTAATGCAGCCGCTATTGGTAAAGAATTTAAAAAGGATGCAAAAGCAATTAGGGAGGCACTGGCTGCTTTAGATTCTATGCAATTAGACGAACTGGAAAAACAATTGAATGAAGAAGGCTCCTATGTAATCTCAACAGCAGCAGGTGAATTTAAATTAAACAATTCACTCGTTAGTGTTAATAAATCGCAGAAGACTGTCCATGTTGAAGAAATAATACCAAGCGTTATTGAACCTTCCTTCGGAATTGGTAGAATTATGTACTGCATTTTAGAACACAGTTTCAGAATAAGAGACGGTAGTGAACAGCGAACATACTTCTCTTTGCCAGCAACGGTTGCTCCCATCAAATGTGCTATTCTGCCTCTGAGTGGTAATGTTGAATTTCAGCCATTTGTAAAGTTGCTCTCAGATGATTTGACATCAGTTGATGTATCACATAAAGTTGATGATTCATCTGGTTCCATTGGAAGACGCTACGCAAGAACTGATGAGTTGGGTGTGCCATACGCCGTTACAATTGACTTTGACACTATTCAGAAACCACATTCAGGCACTTTGCGAGAACGGGACAGTATGGGTCAATTGAGATTACCACTTGATGACATACCTGCCGTTGTTCGCGATTTGTCATCTGGTAAAGTGCTCTGGTCTGATTTGGAGAACAAGTATCCAAAGTTTGATCAGCAAGAGAATGCTAAGGGTGTCGCAGCGTAAATTTTGCTACCATGAATTTATTGTAATTTTATATTAGATAGTAATTAAACTGATAATAAATTAATGCTTAAGAATCGTGTTAGTCTATTTCACTAATCATAATTATCGGAATGATATTTGGAATGAAAAATGTTGCACATAATAAACATGTTATCTTTGATAGAAGGAAGCGATGAAGT
The DNA here is from genome assembly GCA_039881145.1 of Druceiella hillmani. Taxonomy (NCBI): domain Eukaryota; kingdom Metazoa; phylum Arthropoda; class Insecta; order Lepidoptera; family Hepialidae; genus Druceiella; species Druceiella hillmani. Next base: position 3,323,538 of record JAYKKI010000067.1, on the reverse strand, counting down.
TTGAGATTATTTATTTGTAATCATTATGAATTCACATTACTAAAATAATAAGAAATATGACATCCAAATTATTAACATATTTATTGTGTAATATCATTTTTAGCATTTAATATAATAGAAATGTATACCTTTAAAAATAGTATACAAAACCCGGTCAAAATACTGGTGAGAATTAAATTATACTGTAAAGGAATTCTCCTAATTAGAACATTTTTTCATTATAACTAAGTAGATTTTTCAGAGGAATCTAGATATTTCATTTACAGCTAGTCTTGTTCTTTCACGTTCCCTACATAATCTTGCAAATGAGTGTGAGCTTTATGCATCCCCATCTTTAATAATATTATATAAGCATCTCACTGAATTGTGTGTATTATTTTTTTATCTTTATGTATGTATTTTTACAACTTTAAAATTTTGTATCTATACCAATTTGGTATCATAAAATAAGAACCTAAATATTTTTATCTTATGTTTACAAATCTCAGAATTGGGATATGCCAATAGAGTACAGAGAACAATTTGTGTTTTGGATGACTTATTGTTAGAAGAAAACTATAACCGAGGTAATAATTATTGACGTGAAATATTACAACTAACAATTTGAAAATGAACTGATCAAAATTCAAGGAAACAGGATTTTAATTCCAAGGATAACAGAACAAAAGGGAAGTTATTGTTCTTCAATAAGTCAAAAAAGGTTTATGAATCTTCAAGATGGGAGAATTTTTAATTTCGTGGCGAGTTCAGATCATGCATTATCATTATAATAAATTTTAAATAATTGAAAATAATAGGAAATTAGTACAGTACTTAGTTTTATATTTATAGTTATTATTTGCCAATAATTTATTAATCACGAATTGCATTTGGAATCAAACAACTAAGAAATATCATGGTTTATTTATTTATTTACTATTGGTTGTGTTTTAATTTTTGTATTGGTTTTTTTTAACAAAGGTCTCTGGTTTTTTTTCTAAATTATGAGGAAAATTTTCTAAATTTATATCATAAATGATAAAATCAATTTCGTTTAGATGACCAGAAATACTTTTGATATATGTGTTTTTCTGTATGTTCATCTATAGCACGTACGGTTAGCAGGAAAATAGTTTTTAAGACGTTTCTAAAATTTTTAATTATGAAAAATTTTGCTTTATTTCAACTTTTGTTCTGATCCTTAAATACTGAATCTGGTTAAACTGTCTTGGAAGCAGATTTGAAATACAAGAGTCATCTTAATCTTCAAGCTAGTAGACCAAATAAAATATAAATATAATTTGAAGATATTAAGTAAGAAAGGCATTATGTTATTGTAAATGTAATGCTATGCTTAATGCCTTCGAATGTTACATCAGTTCATTTAAATTCAAGATTCTCTCATGATGACTCACTGATGAGTAATGCTTCTGCATGCATCTTTCCTAACAAAATTGCAAGCAGAGTATATGATTTGCATTTAGCTTTATGTAACATACTGTGCACTAGCACAACTTGCATAAAAATATGCTTTTTATACCCATTAGTCATTTAATGTTTTTGATGTGGTGTTGTAACAAAATAAATTTTTGTAGGATTTTGATAAATATTTTATATCCACGTCTTTAAGAATGGGTATGACAATTCTAAATTTTTTCATGAAACCAGAATTGTATACCATATATTATGTATGGTATACAATTCCGGTTTATACTATATAGTATATACGCTATATAGTACAGTGAAAAATAAGGACTGTAGCGATAAAAGGTAGCATCAGTCACTCTGTATTTAGTGATTATATTTTATATATTTTCCAAATGCGTTTGAACATATGAACTTTGAATAAAATAATGTTTTTGAGAAAATTGAGATTTTACTTATTCAAATTGTTCATGAATTTTTCAGGAAAAATTAATAATGATACCTTGTTTTATTAACAATAGTTTAGTACTATATTATATTCAAGCGTAATAGAATTGTTTTCTAAAGTATATTTTTTATTTCTATCAGTATGCTATGCTTGCTAGGCTTCATATACTTGGAAATGAAAAAATTCTTCATATTAAGTAAGGGATGTTAGATTTGAATATAAGTCATACTATGACAACCAATGATGATGAGATATAGATTTTTTTCTCATCCTATTTTTCAATTATTAGTCTGCCTTTATCAGTCTAAAAACTCAATAGTTTTACAGGTCAAAAATGACTTGATAATCTTATTCTGAAAAAAAAATTATCTGGTTTTATTATGGGATATAAGGATAGGGAAGCTAGTTTTATGGAGGAACCTCGGCTGTGCTGAGCGATAATAAAGAACACCTTGGTTGTATTTATTGCAATGTGAGTTTTGTATCATATGGACCTGTTACTTAAATTTTAACAAAAACTCATTGAACAAATGTTTAAAGCTTGATTAAAAGAATGATTTAAAGCATTGTCTATTGTTTGAACAACTGAAATGAATGTATCATAACTAAAATTTATTTTTATCTTTTATTGCATGTGTTGGGAAGTATTTGAACTATGTATGATCAATATAAAGAATGAAGATTTTGGTCGGACCCATAAAAACCTGATTTTTTGCTTTGTTTTATTATGAGTATTTAATTTACTTCGATTAAAAGCGGGCACACATTAAATATTTTTTTAGACAGTTTAGTCCTAATGAACAATGGTGCAGAAGTAAATGAAATAGCACATTTTATAGGACATGATGTCAGTCTGACATTTGTCTGCCAAACGTTGTCAAATTAACGTGGGTGACACAGATAAAATGTTTTGCCCTGTGTTGTCTTGCTCACTGTAGATGACACACAGACCAGAAAAGTATACTTCGTACATTGTGCTAATGTGTGCCACTATAAGGATAGAAGAAAGTATAAACTATAAGTAAAAAAGACATCTATTTGAATAATGTAGATGACTTAAAACACAAAACAACTGAAAACACAACAATCATTCGTAAAGAGTTGATTGAGACATTTAGTTTATTTTGATTTACAGTTATAAATTATATAAAGAAAAATATTATACATAATATGAAAAAGAACCATAATACTAAAAGAAACTTTAAATACAACAGTATATTTTTTCTAGAGTACATAAAAAATTCAAAGATTGCAGTCTTAGTTTTTCTTAGGCATTGTAAAATTGGTAAAAATAAAGTAATTTTGAAATAGCAGGTCACATATCGATATGAAACTTGGTTTTTCTACCTTAAGGACCACCTAGAGATATATACTTTAAGCTGTAGTCATATTTTAGTAACTAGTTAAATATATATTCATCAACTCACTACTTTACTTGCATCTACTCCATGCAATGAGAAACTACTCAGGTAACTCCTGTACCTAAAAATGCATGCATGCTTTTGGTTTTATACAGCTTCAGGCTGATTACTGTACTTATACACTCATTAAACTATTCAGATTACACTATGTAATCAAAGTATGGCCTTGCAATATCTACTCGGTTTACAGAGTTTACATTTTCATGACCAATGTGGATTACAGGGCATACTCTGTATCATACTGACTTTGAAGTATAATTTTATGTTGAATTTTTCAATCGTTTAGTCAATGACATTTTATTGTTCCGTTTAAGCAAACCGGGGTTTTCCATCCAGTTTGTATCTTTCTTTTCTTTGTATCTTGTAGACAATATGTTCAAAAGAGCCTTTTCATAAAAACTTTATTTTATATGCCCAGCAGTGAAACAGAGTCAAGAGTATATTTATGCCATTGTCAAGTGTGTGACGAGTCGTTTACTGCTTAATATAAGCAAATTTCCAATTACGAACCACAGCTAAGCGCCCAATTTTATATATTTCAAATATATAGTTTGTGGAACACCTTGGTGTCGATTTGATAAGGACATCGATTTAATTTGCGGTCAACTTAGTTATTATGTTGCTCTAGAAGCAAAGAAATCATATAAAAAGAAAGGTTCTACTTTTTTCAAATCGTACAAAATTCCAGTATACGTTGTTAATTTGTTTGTTGTGTGCTTTGTCAATGTGAAAAAAGTTAAAATATGATTTTACCACCTAGAGATGAGTGGAGCCGGATGATGATATGTGAAAAGATATTCCTATGATATCTGAGACATTGCCGTTAATGGAAAACCATTTCTATTTTCAAGAGATATCCTCAAGGGAATAACAAAACTTCTACTCTTTGCAAGTTGGGAGAGACCGTTCTACATATCCAAAAATTTTTTACCCATATTTATGTTAAATAAGGTTTAAGATACACCAAGCTTTATTAATTGTGTAAATTTCTTTTAATTTCGATCCTTATAATGTTGGCTACTCATTTGCTTTTTGCTGGTTTTAATATCCATAAATCTATGGGTATGTTTCACTAGCCAATTCTAACGTCCAAAATGCTCGTTGTATTGTTTCACTTGCCGACTGTGCTTGTTGTGGTCATGATCAAAATATTATTGGTGATGTCATTGCTCACGACCGCTTCAAGCCTGTGCCAACTCATAAATCGAAGTCCTTGATATGTCACTTTAACTTTGACACATTATGTATGAAATTAAGTAAATTATATTCTTATTACTCTTTATAAGTTATATTATGAAGATTAAACATGATGACGGAGAAAATCATTCTATGCAGATTGTTAAATTCTTATAGAAATTAAATTACTTTTAGTGTAAATTAATATCTACTGATTAACATGTAAAAAATATAACGCTAACCTGTCATTTCCTCATAATTACAAATACGCATTGTTCATTATCCGTTCTACATCGACTGACAGTTTTATCGCTGAGTATTTAGTGGAATGGGAATGATCATGTTAGTGGATTTTTAGCGTTGCTAGAGGCTAGTGGTATGTAACCCATGTATAAGGAACTGTATTAAATTAATTTTGCAATGTGCCTGCATGTTATAGAAAAAATACCTTTTACAGTGCTTGAGTTAAAACTGAGATTTTAAATATAAAAATGAGAAAATTTTTTGACAAAATTTAGGAAAATTATTTTTTGTTCTCGTATATTTTAATAATTTTTTTCTCCACTTTGCTTTTGAAAGTTTTACTATGTATATCAAAAAGTGACTTGCAATAAAATTATGATAAAAGAAATTAAACATTCATGTTTTTAAAATACAAAACTACTGACCGGATCCCTTGATCTGAAGTGTAGTAATACAATGTGAATTTTCAAATTTAAGGCTGACATTTGGTTGTAAATATAGTTTAAAAATAATTAAAACATGGAAAAATCCCCATATGAACTACCGATACCAATTTTAGATAGAGAATTCCAATTTTTTTAATAGTTTTTATAAATGAAGGATTACATTTATCTGTACTTACTGAAGAGCTAAACATCGCATAAACATGAAAAAAAATAACTAGTCAATTGCTACAAACAACAGAATATTCCCCATTACATCATTTTAATTTAAACTCACAAAACTTAGAAAGTTTAGTTATACTCAATTTATTCGTATTGTTGTTTTACAAATAAGTAGATTCAAGGTTTTTTACATGTATTTCAAATAACGTTTACTTACGGCTTCACCCGTGTGAATTTTTCATTAAGGTGTCAGAATTTGTCCCTAACTCCATTTATAAGCAATGTTAAATGTTTTATGTTGTAGTATAAAATTTCATTTTTAAGGAAAAAACATTTAATCTCATCCTCAATCTTAATTTGAATAATGTAATGTAATGTTTACGCATGATTGAGTAACAAGCATTCAAACACACTTCTCGTGGCATTATTACGAAGGCAATTATACAAAGCTACTAACATCACGGCATGTATACTTCTCATGAATATTTACTTATTATATAATAATACGCTGTTTACTGTTTAAGTAATTGAACTTTGATATCTGGATGTAACATTATTATGTTATACCCTTATAAACGATAGTCACAGTTGGTAAGTACACAAATATTATGAAATTTTATAAACACTTTCAGATATTGAATAATACAGACAGAAGAATGAGACCATGAGTCAAAAAAACATATATAAATAGAGATAATTGCGATTATGAAAGTTCCTAAATCTATATTCCAAGTGTGAGTATAACATAGCTGCGGTTGGGATAGCATACCAGCAATGAAAATTGATTTCACCATTCACCATAGCAATGATGGATGTCATCCGAACCTATAATCAAATAACAGAATTCAGTTTGATCTTGTCACAATTGTTGATACCGTGCAAGTTTTATAAGAACTACTAGTTATTGCCATGTCACTCTTACCTTCTAGACAGTTCGAAATGAATATCGTTAGAAATTAAATATTATTTGCATGTAGTTTTAAATGGAATATTGTTTCCAGCGTTTTACCAGCGATAGCTATGTTATTATTAAACACTTTGTCATAATGCGGGAAGGTTTTGTGATTAGTTTTATAAAATAATGTAGTGACAACAGATTCATACTCATGATAGCAAAGCAAAATTATGATAAATTACCACAAATTAAGTGCTTATGTCTGCATAATATAATGTCATTGATCAGCTGTATGTATATTGAAAATAGGTTCCAAGCTAGATTATTGTTAATATGGGTTTTAGAGACGTCACCAGATGCTGATGCGGACTTTTTGCGATTGGCATCAACTTATGCTGACTTGAATAGATTGACATCAGCTGATGCTGTGTAATATTAAAGATATAATTTCCAATCAAATAAATTTATGTTTTTAATTAAATTGTAAATAAAAGGGAATATTTGATTAAGATATTTTTGTTAAAGATTAGTAATGATACTTTCTGGTTATTTATACAACAAAATAGTAATTTTTACATTAATTATTAGGTAATTAATCAGTCTCATTTATTTTAAACTGGAATTTTCATAAAATAATTACTTGGCTATTTTTTTGGCATGGAATCAATTAAGGGTAAACTTGTAAATTGCTGAAAAGTTATTCGCTCAGATTCCTAGTTGGTGAAGGAGAGAGAAATTTCTGACCCAGTGCGGATAGAATATCATAGCTATCATATTTATATGAATTCTCCAATAGTTAGGTGGGGTTTCGATATATTGATTCTTATTTCTTTGCAACATTTTTTTAGTTGCGAACTAATAATTGAATCGTAATTATTTTTCATCTACTTCTTCGTCTTCCCTCAGGTCCAATATCATTGTAAACTCATTTTCAGAGTTATACTGAAAGATTTATTAGCCAAGACTGACTGACTTTTTTTTATGCGAGAAAGCAGTTTTTGAATTTATAGTCTTAATATTTCAGTCACAACTTTTCCTTTCAACAGCATCTTCCCTCAATTCCAATATTATTGTAAACTCATTTTAAGAGTTATACTGTAAGATTTATTAGCCTAGGGCTGTGCTTGACTTTTTTAATGCGAGAAAGTAGTTTTCGAATTTATAGTCTTAATATTTCAATCACAACCTTTCCTTTCAACAGCGTATTAAAAAAAAGTTATTTTGTAACGGGGACAGAAATAAGTTGACAATATTAGCAGGAAATTGTTTTCCATGTCACAAAATGTTGCAGCAGCATTTGTTTTTAAAGTTGTAATAATCTTGTGTATCTTCTAAATTACCTGTTTTGGCTGATTCATTTAATCTCTTCAATAACACACGAATTAATGGAATGACTTATGAAATTAATGTGTTTAAATTGCTTATGTCCCTTGTAACCTCTCTGAATGATCGCAATAAATTGACACAGATTTCTACGATTTTCCATTTTTTAGGTAGGTTGGTCGGTACGCTCTAGTTATTGGCGTAAGTTTCTAACGAATCCTTTATCTTTAAAAATCTTCTCATCATATAAACGGTATCTCGTACTACAGTCTACAGAAACTGTTAATAATGGTTGATTGAAGTGTTCTTGAATTGCTTACAATACTGTTTGTGCTATTGTCGAATGATTGAAATGGTTAGGTAATTTTTTATTTAAAATCAATTAAACTTTGTTGTGACTGTAACCCAGCTTTTATAACTAATTGAATTTTGTGCGCTGTGTAATCGACGTCATTAAATCCTTATAATGTCATTGTTCTTTTCATGTTAGATCCTTCATTTCGAATCATATTATGTTTCTCTGTTAACCTTTATTCTCAGATATATACCCTATTAACACAGAATCATATTTGCTAGAAATAATATCGCCCATGTGCAGATTTTTGAAATATTTCATATTTCAATATGATCGATTTGCATTCAAAATTTTTCATCATTCTATTATACATTAAATTTAGAATGAAACATTGGAACTTGGGTCTGAATAAAAATTTTGGTCGTAATCGTTTTTTTTCACAATTTTTTCACTTTCATAGCTTTTTCTTCATATAAACAATTGCAGATATACTCAGTGAAAAAATTGAGCTTTCTCTAATTATAATTTTCGAGGGGAGGTCCAAAAGTCTGCAGAACAGAAGGGTTGCAAATTAAATAAAATAACGAATCAATTTTTATTTTTCAGTATAATCTCCTTTAAACTCAATACATTCAATAGACCTTGAAATTAATTTTTCTAAATCATCAAAAAAATGTTTTTTGTCTTTGCCCTGAAAATGAGTTAAAATTGCCTCCTTCATGTCATAGTCGTTCTTAAATATTTTTATTCAAAACTTAAGTTTGGGAACAAGTTGAAATTGGTGGGCGTAAAATCGGGGCTATAGGATGGATGAAACAATGATTCGAAGCCGAGTTTGTGAACAGCATCGTTCGCAATTTTGCATTTGTGAACCGGTGGGTTGTTTTTTAAAAGCAACACACCCTTAGCCAGTTTCCCTTGTCTCTTTTCCTTAATCGCTTTCTTCGGTTTATCCAATATGGTAGCACAGTACTCCCCAATGACAGTGGTATTTTTTCTTTATAGTTGATCAATAAAATCCCTTCACAATCCCAAAAAAACGGTTGCTAGTTTCCAGCTAATTTGAGTTTAAACTTCTTGGGGAGTTTTGTGCCATTGCATCAACTCTTGCTTGGACTCAGGCTCAAAGCGATGAACCCAAGTTTCATCTCCAGTCACAATTCTCTTCAAAATCAGCATAGGTTCATCTGCTTCACTTCAAAACTTCTTAGATGCCTTGGCTCGTTGCTTTTACAATGGCATAAACATTCTAGGGACCTATCTTGCGCTAACTTTAGTCACGTCAAGATGGTCATGTAGAATTCTCGAAATTGTTGTATCTGATACACCAATTATGCAGAAAGTTGATTTTTTTCAGGCGAGCATCTTCCAATACAAGTTTTTTGAATTTTTTGACAATATCTGATGTGGTGGCCTCAATTGGCCGTCCTGGGCGAGGGTCGTTTCCAATGAAATCTCAACCTTGTTTAAATAGACCATGCCACTTGTAAACCATGGTTTTACCAGGACAACGATCTTTCATCTCACTTATGATAGTTGAGAACGAACTCTTATCTCACTTATGATAGTTTGAGGAGTTTTTCCTTGCTTATTGAGGAATTAATCACAGGATGTAGTTCGATTTGCTCCATGTTCGCAGTTTACTTCCAGATTTACTTTTTTAAGGGAAAATTATTCATTAAAGGATGATGTTAGCGACTTGACACTTTACTTATATACCTTTAATGAGTCCCTAATTAGCAGGGTACCAAGAAAGAATGTGTCCCTTTCATGGACTTTTGTACCACCTCTCGTAGCACATTTACATGAATAAGTCTTCAAATTCCAATATTTTCGATGAAGTAAATTCTGAACTGTGATCATCTCTCCGATTAATTAATCGATCATTATACTCTTTGAACTATTTTTATCCTACCGTATATCCTTTTAAAGTGACCAAAGAAAATTGCTTTTTTGCTTCTTGAAATACTATTTAGACTTTATTTAAAAAATAGACGGACTAATTGAAAGTCAAAACAAAACATCATTTTTTTTTTATATTTCCAAATTTTTAAATACTTTTCTGTTCACATATTCGATTACTAAAACAAATCAAATGTTAAAAACATTTGTCTGCCCGTCTGTTTTTTGTATGTACAAATAGATTTAATTAAAAAATTACTGAAGTTATTAACATGTATTTTGTAGATAGTAACTTTGTGACCAACGTTATAGATAATCTTAGGACCAATTAGGTTTTGTTTCATCTTGACATCTCAAAATGTTTGACAAAATTCACCACACCACGTGGATGGTGGGCAGCGGGCAGGTAAACGGAGGAGGAAGTGCAAGTCGACCCATCCAGGATTTAAAAACGAATTATTTGCATTTAAAATAAGAGCATAAAATAAATGCATTTAAATGCTGCATTTGCATTTTGGAATTCCATCTGGGCAAAGATGCAAGGTACTGCTAGTCAATAAATAAATAGGTAAAATAAAATATGAACTGAAATTTAAAACCATTTAATAATCTATTACACTATACGACAATTTTTCCCAAAATGTTTTAAGTGACTTTTTTATTTATTTTAGTTATTGGAATAAACCATATCACAGTTATTTTATTATTATTTGATGCATTTTATATGGCGATATGATTAGAATATTGTTATTTATTATTCAGATATCGGTTTTACCTACTTCAGTCATTAAAAATGCAAATAAATAAAAAAAACGATGGAAAGTCCACAGACGAGCGTTTTCATACTGGTACGTTAAAAATGGCTCAACTTTATTTTTGAATATTTTTTATTATTGTTAAATTATTAACATAAAATTTGAAAATTTAGTAACGAGTATGGCCTGCTCTAGCTAAAATCAATGCGCTTAATCTGCTAGGCATGCTTTGGACGATGTTTTTTTATCATTTCCTAAGGAATACGTTCCCATTCAACGACGATCACATTTTTATGGGCCTGAATTTTTCTGGAGCTGGTTTTATGGCTCTGACGCCTCGTTTGAGATTATCCCATATGTGTAGTATCTGATTGAGGTCGGGACTTCTAGCTGGCCAGTCTAACCAACGAATTCCAACCTCCTACATATACGCATCAACGTCTCTAGAATGGTGGGCGCGAGCATTTTCATCCATAAAAATGGACTCGCCTCCAACTGCTGTTAATGCGGGTTGGGCATGAGGAATAAGAACCTCTGTTATGTACCTTTACGCATTAAGTGTGCCATTGCCATTACACATGTAGTAAAAACTAACTCGGTACGGTGATCTGAGTTAATACCAGCCCAAAATATTATGGAGCCTCCACTGTATGGGGTGATTTCACAAAGCACACTTCTGTGAAGCCTTCTCCAGGTTTTCGTAAGATTCGCCGACGTTGATCCTCACCACTAATCCATATACGAGCTTCATCGGAGAATAAAGCAATGTAGGGCCCCGAGCTGGGCGATAGCTACGTATATTGACGGCCTAAAGTCTCCTTTTGAATGTTCATAGGCTTACTCATGTACCTCTGACGTCCTCGAGGTTCTGTTTGAGATCCACGTACGTAACTTAACGATTTCGTAGTGCTTGACTGACTATGAAGCAGTCGTCCCGTGGTTCAGTGCACCGTTTTCTTCCAGAACCGGGCCTCCCACTGACGGAGCCCGTTTCTTGGTACCGTTGCGAGGTCCTTTGGATGGTGGAACGGCTCACTTTATACTGCTGAGACACATAACAATGGCTACAGCCTTCTTCAAGCAGCGCAATAATTTTATTTTTTATTTCACTTTTATGTATAGTACATATGGCGGACTTATTGCTACATGAGCAATCTCTTCCAATCAACCATAACAATTTGTATTGAAATTTAGTTGGTAGACTGTAAGAGATTTTACAATGAAAATTCTTCATAGCACATTACACAAAAAAAATACAAAAGTAAATTAAAAAAGAAAACAAAATATTGACATGATTTGGGATGGGAAAGACAGGAAAGGGCGAGGACACAAAGGAAAAGGTTTCAGGAGATGCAGGACTTTTTCACTCGATGTTTGAAAATGTTTAGAGACGTGGTTTTCCTGATGTCAGGATTCAGGTGATTCCAAATTTTTGCTGCTTGGACAGTGAAGGATTTTTCGTAAGTGGTAGAGGTATGTTTAGGAATAAGTAGGGTGTGTGAACTTTCAGATTGCAGCCCAAGGCCGTGAGCAGACAAACCTTTAAATTTCCCACTAAGATAATTTGGGCTATGAGGATTTTTTAATATGTTAAAAAGAAGTGTAAGTATGTGAAGTTGGCGTCGATCACGGATCTTCAGCCATTTGAGAAGTGACCTGTATTCAGAAATGTGATCATATTTTCTGAGGCCGAAGATATACCGAATGCATAAATTTTAAAGACGTTCCAACTTGCACAAATATTCTTCATTAAGATCAGGATAGCATACGTCTCCATAATCGATTAATGGTAATAAAAGTGCTTGACAAAGGTAGACTTTCGTTTTAGTCGGTAGATAATTTTGAAGACGTTTCAAAGAGTGTATCCTGTTGAAAACACAACGACTAACATCACTTACTTGAGGTTGACAATTAAAATTTGATCGATCAGTAGGCCCAGGTTTTTAATAGATGACGTGTATGGTATTATTGTACTATTTAGTAATAATTTCGGTAAACTAGGTAGGTTTACTTTAGAAGTCAGTCTTTTACTACCGATGATGATAGCTTGTGACTTACTTGGGTTAACCAAAAGACCCATTTCATGAGCCCACTGACCAATTGAAACGAGATCTCGATTAAAGATGTCGATGGTTTTTGATAAGGAATGGAGGTTCGAGTGCGAATTTTACTAGCTCTTATCGTTTTTTCAACCATACTGAGAACAGCAAACAGAAGTGAACTAATGCAGCAAACAGCAGAAATTTAATTAAAATTTATTCGTTAAAACAAAAAACGTAACAAATGAAAAAGAACTTAATAAGAGTTGGATTTCATTTACAGCCAAAAAATATGTTTTTGTCAGTGAAATGGAATTTTCATTCTAAAAGAATAAATTTCAAATTTAGAACGTTCGCTTTTATGTGCCAGAATACACTATACCTGCCAGTAACAATTACAATTAACACAACCTCTTAATAAATAATATTTTGTTAATAATATGACAAAATAAAAACTGCCCGTTTTTATACAAAAGAGTGTATTTACATTTTGTGCAAATATTACAATGGAAAATAAATGGAAATCTAGTTATACTTAATCCTCTTTTGATTCAATTTACTACCTGAAGTAATAAAACATGGAAAATGACTAAAATTATTAATAACACCTGGACATTTTTTAGATTGACTAATTTATAAATATGAAAATACCAAAAGATGTAAAATTATTAATTATACCTGGACATTTTTTAGATTGACTAATTTATAAATATGAAAATACCAAAAGATATTGTATTAATTAATTAAATTAGCTCCTTAATTAAATATTTTAAATAATTAAAAAAATAATTAATTATGGAACTCGAATTGAAAAAAAGTGTTATTATTTTTTATCGATAATTAATTATTAGAGATTATATTTATTTATAACACTCAGAATTGCCATTAAAAGCACAATGCTATTATAATATTTTCACTTAAAGAAAATAAAAAACTTTTGAAAATCAAATTCAATTGTAAACATGTAAAAGAACATAATATTTTGTTAAGTGAAATGAAATGCTAAAACTAATAAGATAGTTATTTGCAATATTTTAAAAATATCCTATAATTAGGTTTTCCAGTCAGATCCGGGTCTTTTGTAGTATAGTACTGTTCAATATAAATTTCACAACTGAAAAACAAGGTAACTACCTGTTCTACATACATATAAAGACTTTTAACTAGCATTTTAGCAATGGGAGAACAATTTAAGTGTCCTTTGCACGAGTAGCTTTTTTTACAAATATCACACTGCTGTGTACCTTGTATTGTTAATGTAAAGTAACGCCAAATAATACTTTGATTTGAAGAGACGTCATCTGTTAAAAAGAAACACATTGAAATTTTGTACGCCCAACGCTTGCATAAGCAATAATGACAACTTTGCTTATTAAATTGAAGAACATAAGACAATAGTACTTGATTTGTGTGAATTATCTGAATTTTTATTGCTCGAAATTACCGATAAAAGAATGCGTGAGCACACAAATGAGTTGTTAGCCCCACTCCCAAGTTACATCTCACTATGTGAACTTCAGCATCGATTAATGTGGATGCTGAGTTGAAAATAATGTTGAAATTCTGCCGAATCCAATGCTGTTGCTGATATTTGCAACAAACCTGGTTCCAAGTTACTATTAAATAATGATATTGTCATTCTCATTGCTGTTTTATTTGTTTATCAAAAGCTACAGCTTTATGAAGCAAATAACTACAGTTATCAGTAAGAGCCCTTAAGTCCGATTACAAAAAGTGGATTTTATGGCTACAATATAAATAAAATTATATCATTCATCCGCATGCTAACTTAGCATTTAAAATATTACAAAACAAAAAGGATTATTTCCTAGAAAGTAAAGTTTGAGATTTTCTTGTAGCGTGTAACAATTTATATTTAAAAAAATTTTATTTTTTGAAATAAAATATATAACAATTTTGTAAAGAGACTTTTCTTATTATTTAAATGAAACCATTTTATAATTTACTCAGTTACCATGTATAACATCTAAAGAAACAAATGTTATTAAATTTGCTGCTAGATCCTAATTTATAACTTATTCTAAACTGTACTAATTTTTTTTATATTTGCCAAAAAGTCCTTGTTGACTTGCAACAGTTTCCTTAGATTTTTATAAAATGTTAGGTTACCTGCTTATATATTGTAAACATAAGAATGCAGTCAAATAAGGACAAATAAAGGGTAAAACCTCAGAATGAAAGGAGCAAAGCTGAAAATTGCATAGACCTTTATACATCACATAAATTGTTTTTTTTTTAAAAACACAATCTACGCTTCACTTGTTGTTATAGGTTTACAAAAACTTGCAGAGTACAAAATTCTCTAAGTTTAGTTATTACATATATTTTTTACGTGATTAACTATTTTTTATTTATAGCATAGAGAGCAAGATGCGAGTATCCATTTATAGGATAACGTTATCTAAACGGAGCCAGATTTTTATTACAATTTACATAGTTAATTGTATGTTAAAAATATCATGACATGACTTCAAGAATTGATCGAGAAGGTATTTTGGAAAATTTGTTATTAATGATTTGTTTATTAACTGAAATTGATAATACAAGGTTCAGTTGGTTCTTAATCCGTAGGCCATCCGAGCACTCGATATCGGTCAATGTACGAATTGACACAGATGATCCGAGCATCTAATATCAGGCAAAAAATGAAAGGTCACATGTGGGGAAGTTACGAATGAGTTCCTCAACTGTTTGTGTGCCAATGAGCGCCATCGCGCTCATGCGCGTATTAATTAAATTTGAAATCAGTTGCTGTTTAGCGCGCGGTAGGGGAGGTCGCTCGCACGCATTGCTAATTTTTTATCTTTTTACGTGTTACATAAAGTTCAAATTATAATATTATTAGTAATTACAATATAAAAAGGATCCAGGAAAAGAAAATTTTTAACCCATAATGTCGGAATATGAAAATAATTCGAGTGAAAATAATCATTTTTCAAGTTGTGAAGAAAGTGATAGTGGGAGTGACATTGTGGTGCGCTTACAAGTTGGCGTAATGCTAATTTTGAGTGACGGTAATAATAGAGACGATAACAATTATTTTGCTGATACGGAGGATGTACCGGACTATGAAAATACGATGTGACCTTGATTTCAGTTTTTGTTACAATTTTTGTTCACAATATATATTTCCATAATTTTCTTTGTATTTGATTATCTTTGTACAAGTTTTTATTAAGAAAACACCGAAAAAATTATTAAAATTGGATAATTTTTGGAAGAGATAGTTTTTTTTTTCGAGACAAGGGTAAATGACATGAAAAACAAAAGATTTCTTTACCATTTTTAAATATATATGAGTAAAAATCATGGCACTAGAACGGTTAAGTAATAAAAATGAATGAAATAGGATTTGTAATCTTTGTTATACAATACTGGATAATTACTGAAGCATAATAATTAGATTGGCCCTGTTATTGTTTGGGTGAAGCTGTTAAAATAAATAATTGAAATCAGTCCACCCTTAGTTCTGAATTATACAATTTGTTTTGTGAGATCTCTGTAGCAAAAGGAACAATTAGCGTGGTAAGTTTTACACGCTATTATATATATTGTAAAAATATACCACACTATGTTGCAAAAACTTACCACTCTAATCATTATAAATCAAAATAATCTATATATCGAAATAATTAGATTATGATAATTAATTTTGTTTTCCAAATATTTAACAATTTATTCTATTTGCGTACATTTAAATTGCACGTATTCGAGTGCGCAGTAGTATTGATTTCCCAAGTAATTATAACGCTACATATTCACAGCAGGAATAATTTTTTCTAGATTTGGTATATTATTTATTTTGCGTTAAAATAATAAAAAATGTTTCCAACCAAAGATTTTCACGCTCGCATAAAATGTGTGACGGAAAGACGAAGTTTATAATTATTTTTAGAATACTTTCACTTGTCAGACGAGTGTAATATCTTTTTTATTACTATGGTAATATATAACGAAATACAATTTTTTCATTTTTCTTTAACTGTTTCATTTTATTATCATAAAAATTATGCCACATCTTTCAGAATTTTATACCAACATCAACAAAGTAAATTACAAAATTAAAACATAATTAATTTCACTGTAATAATTTTTTTCCCATGTGCGGCCAACGATGTATTGATTCAACACTTCGTTTTTTTCACAATGTTTATGAATTTTTCGATATAATTTGAATTTAGAGCATTTCTTTCGAAAATTTATTTTAAATGAAAAATTAGTTTTTTATCAGCCATAGTTCACGAAATAATATTGTTAATTGAAAATAAGGCGACAAATCGATCTTTTAAAAATGTAAAATTTTTTGATATCCCGAATATTTTTAAGTAAAAAAATTGTTTTATCATTTAGAAAATTTCACAACCTTTTTGATAATTTCCGTAATTAGTTTCTAATTAAATTTTGGCAGTGCAGGTCTTCTGCGTAAATTCACTAATTAGCGAACGGGACATGGGCGGGGGTTAATTAATTAAACAATTAAATGTAGTTTTGATTTATTCGTATCAATTTTTTGTACATAAAGACTAGTCTTTGAAATGATCATAGAACCAATGAAATAAAACAAAATTATTAGAAGAAAACTTTATTTCTTTTTAAAAATAACTTTAAAATTAACTTCCTAAATATGACAAAAAAAATCCAACATACTCTACTAACTTTACAGCTAGCGGTGTAGGTGCCTGGCCTACTCTGTCTCAGTCAATCAATGGGAATTTTCAGTAACATATTCTATCATAAGGTGCACATGAACGGTTGTGATATATGAACAGTCAAATTGCATACAAACATGGCATAAACTACGAGATTTTTTATAAAATTTAAATTAATAAAGAATGCCGTCTTGTGTGGCCATTGGTTGCAGAAAACGAGATGTTCATTTGTTCTTTATAGATCCTAAATTAAAAAAGTTTGATAATCAAGCGATACAAAGGAAATTATTTCATAGCTTTTAAACATTTTTGCAAAATAGCTATTTTCGGTACTTATTGCGGGTTTTGAAAAGTGGAAATTTGTAGCTCAAAAAGAGTAACGTCAAATAGAACTTATTTATTAACTTGACTCTATACCCAACTTTTACTAAAACATAAAATCCACCTAAATCATATGATTAACAGAAAACACAAATCAAAAGCACATTTTGACATTAAAATTAATGACAATAAATAACAAACTAAAATAATCATATCATACACATAATGGTAACCTACGTGCTGTTTCAAAAGCAACACGCATTTGAAATAAATTTGACGAGTCAAACTTATCTTTCGATATTTTTTCTTACACATATTTTTTCTCCTTCTCCTAATTCTGCTTTTAATTATACCAAATTCAAACTTGATTTCATTCTAAATAAGCGTAAATTTTTTTTCTTTTTTCACAAAAACCGACATTTTGAAATGAAATATTTTGACATTTATTTATAAGTATCTTTTGCCTGCGAGGTATTTTGCAATGGTCGTAATTATAATAGGTAGATTACGTCAGGCCAGTTATATAGTTACGAGTATTATTTTGAACACAATTTACAAAACATGATTAAATATTTTTCGTGGTGCAGTGAGGCACGCTGCGCAAGTTAACGACGGCAGTCTGCACCAAAAGTGCCATGCAATAATTAACCCATGAATTAGTTTACGTTCATTGTTCTCCTGTAAATTATAGCATAATTAAATATAGCTTATCTTTTAATCTAGGATATGTATTGCCTATATGTAAAATTCCATTGAAATTTGTTGGACTGCTTAAGAGTGAAAGAAAAACAAACAAAGACATAGACAATGTTTTACTTTTTATTGTGTTAATAGAAATTGAACCACTGCTGTGTTCTGGAATAGTTTGCCTGAAAATTCCCATTAAATCTATTGTATTGAAATTTGTTTATACAATGTAATGTTTTATGTGACAGAAACGCTTCACTTAGCCCTATGTTTCAAATATATCTGTATTGTACATGTCTGTAATCAAATAACGATATTAAAAAGAAAATCTTTCCTTTCCATTGTTACATATTTACAGTTTCATATTTCATTAAAACACAATTTGAAAAAGAAATTGTTTTTGTGGCATTTGTAATTAATTCAAGTACAAAAGATATGTCATAAATCATGTTTCGTTACTTTTTCCAATATATATGTCGCTTCAAAAAAGAAGCAACATATTTATTGGCGATTATTTTATTAGAAGCACTTTTTTACGCAGAAGTTGTCCTGAAATGCAGTCAACGTCTAAATGTGAACATAAAGTGGACATTAAGTCTAACGCTAACATTATCTTTGCCTTATAAGCACCTTATCAGTGAGCAATCAGTTTAACATTTATACTGATTAATGATTACATTGACTTAAATATGGAATACCATACTTGACATTTATACTGATTAATGATTACATTGACTTAAATATGGAATACCATACTTGACATTTATACTGATTAATGATTACATTGATTTAAATATGGAATACCACACATGACATTTATATTCTTAATGATTACATCAATTTAAATATGGAATACACAGCCACTTAAGCCTATGTTGCCACAAATTTCACGTCTTGCATGTTTTTTAATGAAATAAATTCTTAAATGTAAATTTTTATTACAAAAATTAAAATCAGAATTTATAATTTAGGAGAAAAATGCTATATTGAAAGATGAGTTGCGTGACTTTCTTCATTATACGCTAAATTAAAATTGAGAGGATAAAAGGGATAGCCACTTGTCCTAGGTAATTAAAATTTTTTTTTTAATAAAAAACGTTAATTTTAAAAAACTAAAAAATAAAAAAATTAAATTAACTTATAATTTTATTTTTTTATTTATCCACATAAATTTAACAATTACGGTAATGTTTTATGTGTTCTTATTTTCCACGCCTGGAAAAAAAATAGAATTTAAATTATGCAAATGAATTGTATAATTATTTAGCAAAACAGAATAAGTAACAAAATATGCCTGTGTATCTCCGCACTAAGTTTGCGAATCCTAGAAACGTGACGACTGCTTTGGAAGAATATTATTCCCATATTACCTTAGAGAGTTCGGGCAGCTGTGTGATTAAATCTACAGCTATGTTAGTATGTTAAAGATAATTTTGTGAATAGAATTATAGCTAAGTTATCATGTCAAAGATAAACGAAAATTCCATGTACTCCATTACATTGCTTGCTGGAATTATAAAATGGGAAAAATTTTTAGCAGTATTTGTCGAGTATATAAGAAAAAAATGTAGAGAAAATTAAATACATTTATCCAATCGCAATGCAACTCAAGTTATTGTACATCTGAAGAGCAAAGTTCTAGAAGTCGAAGATCTACCTATCCTAAAATAGTCCACAAAAAACAATACAATCACAGATACTTCAGAACCGACACCCATTGACATCTAGAAGCCAGGCGCCTCTACCATCGCACTTTTCAAATTCGCTACCCCGTGTAGAGATGCCTTCATTATCTATATCTTCGATCTCGGGACCTCGATCTGTTCCGGCCGCGGTCCCTTGATCGATCCCTATGAGGCTTCCGGTCCCGGTCGCGGTCACGGTACGAATCACGGTCACGCCGCTCTCGATCCCTGTCGCGATCCGAATCACGACTCGAGTCCTTATCACGGCGTGAGTTGCGGTCACGGGAATATCTGGAAGTAAAAAAGCACCAATTAATTGAACATTAAAGCTTACTTACTGGATAATATGATAGTCAGGTGAAATTGGGTCAATTTTATATTTGATGAAACAAACTGTAGGTTGTGTCTCATTGCATTCTCCATACACAGATGTAACATATAAATCTATGAAACTCGCAAGCCCAACAGAGCCCCGAAAAATTCCCATGTAAAATTCGTAGAATGAAAGATGCTCTTTTACGATAAAACATTAGTATCGATGTTAATGTTAACTAATACAGACACTAATAACGATAAAAAACTAGTGTCGATGTTAATGTGTACTAGTTGACTCAAGGGAATAATATCCTGCACATTATCGTTATCAAACACGTTAGTTAAATATATTTTTATTAGGAATGCCATCTATATATGGCATTGCTAAAAAAAAATTACTTTAATCAACTTTATTAATGAAAACATTAATTTTAAACTATTTGTCATTTCTGTCACAGATGGCCTATTTTCGTGTCTCCTTTATCCACTTTGAATCTAATAAGTTTTCTATTTGTTAAATTTTGACGGTTTATATCTCAAATAGGTTTTTTCTAAACCTGGAAATGTATCATTACATACTGGTCACCAAGTGCTATGAAACTAATCAAGTGCAAAGGCAATCGGACGCCCTGCTCAATATCGACAAATCCCTGAACGCATATATATGATTATCAAGTGATTTATGCTTATCCACTACCACTTTCCCCTAAATACCTTCCTTCCCTTATTTTCATGAACCCTTACTAGAACTTACTTAAAGATAACAGCTAGCAGATGCTATATTTATTTTTTATTATTAAATATGTATATAACTAATTTGAAATTGTCTCGTCAAGATCCATCATTTTGCCGTTATCTCGATCAATTTAAAAATAATTTTCATACGAGAAAGAGGCTACAACTGATTTGATATTATTTTGTTTAATCTTACATGGTTTATCCCAGGACACTCCAGAGAATTATTGCAAATTTAACAACTTCTTAATCATTCGATTTTAATAACTTGTATAAATTCAATGAGTAAATAAGGATATTCACAAAAATACATTAAAAAAAAGTGATTCAAAGACAAAACAAAATTTAATACGAAATATGAAAATTAAAACATTAAATAGTGCTGTAATTATAACTTTACTAAGTTTAACTTACGTAACACATTTGATACATTAATCAAAATATTTTCTTTTGCTGAAAGCTACACCACCATTTCCTTTAGGATTTTATTTTGTTTATGCCAAACATACCACAGAGCAAACTCACCTCTCTGCTTCTCCAAAACTAGGTGGCCCTCTATCTCTCGGCTTCTCATTGGCTGGATCGTAGCCTGCTGTGTTAGGCTTCCATGCGGGCTTGTTCGCTGACTGCTGTCTGTTGTGTTCTGCTAATCTACAAAACCAAATATAAAAGAATTATTGAATAAAACATTCGTAATGGATAGAAGTATTTTTTAAATGTTTTATTTCGCACATCTGTTATACAAATTCAATCGCTACCTTAATTGTTAATAAAACTAGAATTAATAAAACACAATAATTATGAGAAAGTATTCA
Organism: Druceiella hillmani; assembly: GCA_039881145.1. Classification (NCBI taxonomy): domain Eukaryota; kingdom Metazoa; phylum Arthropoda; class Insecta; order Lepidoptera; family Hepialidae; genus Druceiella; species Druceiella hillmani. Next base: position 3,301,804 of record JAYKKI010000067.1, on the reverse strand, counting down.
GCATTTTTAATCAAATTTTACATTTTTAATGAACACATCGTTAATATAATTATTTAAGTATGAAGAAAATGCTGTGGTAGTCCTTATCCATGGGAAACGAGCAGAAGGATACTGAGTTAATAATATAAATATTTACAATTCTTTTTGGAAAAAATTTCACACCTGGGAAATGAGCAGAAAGATAATGAATTTATAATGTAAATATTTATAATTATTTTTGGGAAAAATTTTACACCAGGGAAATGAGCAGAAGATACTGAGTTTATAATGTAAATATTTATAATTATTTTTGGGAAAAATTTTACGCCAGGGAAATGAATAGAAAAATACTGAGTTTATAATATAAATATTTATAATTATTTTTGGGAAAAATTTTACGCCAGGGAAATGAATAGAAAAATACTGAGTTTATAATGTAAATATTTATAATTATTTTTGGGAAAAATTTTACACCAGGGAAATGAGCAGAAGATACTGAGTTTATAATGTAAATATTTATAATTATTTTTGGGAAAAAAGTTATGCCAGGGAAATGAATAGAAAAATACTGAGTTTATAATGTAAATATTTATAATTATTTTTGGGAAAAATAATACACCAGGGAAATGAGCAGAAGATACTGAGTTTATAATGTAAATATTTATAATTATTTTTGGGAAAAATTTTACACCATGGAAATGAATAGAAAAATACTGAGTTTATAATGTAAATATTTATAATTATTTTTGGGAAAAATTCACGTCAATCTGTAATGTCATCAGAGAGTCTACTCCTTATGTGTGTACGTATGTATAAACATCAGAAAAAGTCTATAGACTTTCGTGTTATTAGGAAACAGTCATAAACAAGACTGCACACTCGGTACAAATTCATTTCTTTTTTAATAAAATGATTGAAGTACCGCAACTTTTGTATGAGAGGGACATTTATAAGCCATCAGAATTTTATGCAGCTCCTCCTAAAGCAATCTGTTACAGTTTTCGATTTCAGTCTGCTGCGATTACATATTCTCAACAACATTCAGGAAGGAAGGTAGTCTTCATAGATATTGATCACACCAGATGTAAAAAGGAACAGAAGAGTAGATGGTGACGAATTGTTGGATGGCTCCAGTTTAGAAATGTGATATAAAAGTTAGACCAAATTTATTTCTGGATCGATTTGAAAGTTTTGTTAACTAATTTTTCCAAATCACCGTGGTCACGAATTATCAATGCTCCGATATACGTTTCTTCAACAAATTTTATTGACAAAGGCGAATTGAGTTGCACTTGCATATTTAGTCTAATACAACGATTTATCACCATAAGTTTTATTGAATTAGGTTATTTTGGCAATTTATACCCCTTGGTAGTGAATTCCTCCCTTGGGTATCCATGATCAGGTTGTATTTTGGCAGGATGGAGGAATCTAAGGAAAATGTTGACCAGGTGCTACCTTGTTCCCATGGAGACCTTAGTCCCATTAGACCTTGGTCCCATTTTGTGAACGGTCATATTTGATGGCATACTTGTGATACCCCTTCAGGTATGAGGAGTCGCATTGCTTATGCTCATGACATTCTGTTGACGATCAGAGGAGCAAGCCGTAAAGAATTATAAAAACGGGCCGTAGATTCCTTTGCTAGGATACTTGTCTGAGATACCAAAAATAAGCTTAGTTTTGCCCCCAAAAGTCCAAATCTATCCATCTCTTCAAGGGCAAGCTGGCGAGGAAGCCAATCGTAATAGTGGGCAGGGCCAGAATCAATGTGCGGAATCAGGTTATATACTTGAGCATGGTTCTAGACTCTAAGCAAAGCTTCAAGCCACAGGTGCAGTACATTCGCAAGAGGGCGAGGGTGGCTTCCCATGGGTTGCCGGGGGGGCTAAATATCTTAACTCACAAGCTAATGTATAAGGCAATATATATAGGTGTGTTTGGCTACGCACCATCGGTGTGGGCCTTATGACGTGTCAGGACCCAACAGGTTATGCGGGTCGTACCTAGATTGTAGTGGGCCACTCATGGCTTAGATCGAAGCTTACAGGACTTGCTCAATAGATGCGATACCGGTTTTAACAGAATCGGATTTTTTATGTAGGATCGTTTGTGCACACTGGCAAGCTAGGTGGTCATCGCTGACTTCTAAAAGCGAGACAACTAGGTATTTTTCTCGAGTGTTTCTGAGCATGTTGATCTGGCTCAAATCTGATTATTAGATGTCATAATTTCTAACGGGACATGGCACGTTCTGTGTGATTTTGTATAGATTTGCTCTACAAATAGTCCAGTTTGTACATGCAGTTACAAGACAAAGATATGGAATATATCTTATTCAAATGCAATGAGCGTGATGATGCACGTAGAGTTTTGTAGCAGAGCATGTGTCAAAATAATAGAATAGAATCACATGGTTCTTTAGGAAGTGATAATTTCAGCCAGACACTTGGTTGAGAATCGATTGATCTTTGAATCGATAAGAGCGTTTGATAAAATTGTTCTTGAAAAAATGGAGATCCAAAATAGCTCATTGCGAAGGGAGAGATCTTATTAACCCTGTTGGGTGGATCTTATTAAGCCGTATGAGGGGGGGGATGTTACAGGTCTTGGAGGTAACACGGATAGTCAAGGTGGGGATAATGTACCAACTCACAATTCTCCAACAGTGACTAAAGTCATACCTCTGCTCGATCTGCTTTTGTATAGGTACGGGTATCCTCGGAAATAGTGTGCTGAACCAGTCGAGCTTCACCAGCATCTGCCTGACAATGGCACCGATGGTGGTCGTCTGTCCGCCACCTGCCTTTGCATCGATTTCCTCGGGGTCTTCCAGGTAATCAACGTACCAGTCAAACAGGTCAGCCGGCGGCTGCGTATAACGGATATACATGAATCCTGAAAAAGATAATTCATATTTGCTATATGCTATAGTTGGCAAAGAAGATTATTCTGTAGTTTTTGTATCTTATAGTAAAGGATTCATGGAACTTCTATGCATTTTATAAGCTCCATATAGATACAGCCATGAGTAATGGAGCTATAGAAGATGTGGGGTTTACATAACACTTAATGTTCTGGAATTAACAAATGTTCAGGCTGAGAATGTAAATTGATTGGAAACTTTCATTAGAGATCATTTGAGGTCAGTCACGTAATTGACCATCACATCTTTATGGTGATCCTCCACAGAATAAAGGTGTAAAGTTAGACCTGTGTCGATCACGATCGATCGAATCACTGGATAAAAATAATTTGATCACTTAGCACCCGTGACCCGACCCGCGGCTCACAGGAACCAGCCGTAACCCGCAACCCAATCTCTGCCCTGTCGATCAGTTAACCCGTGGCCCGCGATCTATATTCACGCTTGAATTTTGAATAGTGTCGATTTCACATATCGTTTACTAAATTTGACAATATTTTTTGTAGATTAGTTATACGTGGTTAGTTTTTATTAAGCCAGTAAATTAATTAGGTGGAGGTGTTTTTAAATTGATTTCGAATTTGTTTGCATAGTTTTGGTGATGGTAGTAATTCTATTAAAGTTATTAATTTATGTAAACCTTTTAAACTGAATTTTACTACTCTTTGAAGACCGTATCTTTTTGTGGTTTAGATTTATTTTTATACGTTGTTAGTTAATATTATTTTTTGTATTTTATCACATTGTTCAAAATGATTATTTAAAGTTTATAATATTAAATAATTAACTAAGCCTGTTAATGTAAGTGCTAATAATAAATTCCTAGACATGAGGAGCTAGTCCTCACGTTAAAATAACCGACATATGTACATTGAAAAATATAAACAAAACCCTAACTGCTTATTAAAAGTTAAGTTTTTTGTCACCCTTTTAACATGTTTTAAAAACAATAAAAAACGTAAGATACGACCACATGTCCATAAGTCTAATATTTACACAATTTTAATTTTGTCAAAGATATAGACTCATTTGAAACAATAAAACAAAAAAGCAGACGAAGTCATTGAAAATTTCAATGACTTCGCCTGCTTTTTTCTCTTGCCCACGTCCACTTATGCTTGGTTTTTTGAAATAAGGAGAACTTCGTCGGTAAAAAAAATACCCTTTAAGTGGTTCATAATTGTAATGCATTTGACGAAAATATAAATATCATTCACAGCCTACATCGATCGATGTCGCCAGACCTTTATATTCTAATGGTAATGTACAAAAATACCGCATAACTTATATGTTATTAAATATAAAATGACCGACCAGTCAAAACAAAGCTTTAATATTTAAAATAAGTTGTCTCTATACTGCCGCAACGGGTTGCGTGATCGATAGATCGATCGCGATTGACCCACGAGACATTCGCATCTGATAGAATCTTCGCGACCCTATCGCGATTGAGCCTATGAGTTGCGATCTACCTGGGTCATTTAAAATGATTGATCGACAGGGCTCTATGTGAAGTGTCATGTGTTTTTACTATTGTTGCATAATCGTGGACTCATGGACAAGTATATATATATATATATTTGTGTATGTATATATACACATACTTGTATATGTATATATATATATATAGCCCTTTCTTCTTTTGAACGGGGGACAAACGCACGTCTATTGGATCTGAAAATCTGAAATTTCGATTTGTTACTCCAAAGAACATTTTCCCATTGACCCGTAGTCCAATTTTTATGCGTCTTTGCCCACTCTAGTCTATTATTCTTGTGTCGAATTGTTAGCTTTGGTTTTTTGGCAGCAACACATCCTCTTAGACCCACAGACAAAAGTCGTCTTTTAACAGTTGTTACTAAGTTGTTTCTGGCGTTTCTCACGTATTATTCAGGGTTGCGGTAATTTGTGGTACTGTTAAGCATCGATTCAGTTTAGAGAGAATTCTGATCAAGTTATCCTCTTGATTAGTTGTGGTCTTAGGTCTGCCTGATCTTTTCCTGTCTTCGTTTTTTCCAGTTTCTTGTTTTCTAGCAAGAGTGTAGTGAACATCTTTACAAGAAATTCCGAGCCTTGATGCGATTTGACGTTCACTGTATCCTTACTCACGAAGAATACAAATAGCACTTCGCTGTTCAAGCGTGATTTGCTTGCGTTTTGCCTTTTTCAGAAGAAGAATTATGGTAAAGCAGTAATCAACAATTTTCGAATACAGATGATGTTATTGTCACAACTTTTGCATGCCAATGCTCAAGTGCGACTAAATAGGACCGATAAAAGTTGAAAACAATAAATACTACCAATAGCAACACATCAAAGTACAAAAGAAAGCGATCGAAGGATTAAGTCATAAAACACGTGTTTGGTCAAAATTTTGTTTAATGTGAGCAGATATTCCATTTGTTTTTGTGTAAACAATCGTAAAAGGACATAAAGATAATATTAAATAGGAATTTTTACTGCACATAGTAGGTAATAATTTGTTTTGGTCAAAAATAGATGTGCTTCCAAACTTTTGGATGGTAGTGTGTATATATATATATATATATATATATATATATATATATATATATGTATGTATATATATATATATACATATACATATATATATGTGTGTGTATGTGTTCTTAATGTTTTGCATCACAAAATCATTAGTAAAACTGAAGCTATTTCTATTCAAACAAAAAACAAAATGAAAATGATTGCCTCTTCCTGTATTAAATATTATTAGATGGTTATTTAAAATATCTTTACAATGTTCTACGTACTATAAAATTGAAATTGAGATAACACCGTAACAGTCTTATTTTTGTTATCGATTTTGTCAAAGCTGTTATGAATAGAACTTTGCAAAATAACTTTTTTTAAATAATTTCTAGTAATAAAAAAAGAGATTGGAAATAAAAACAAAGGAACAAGCAAAATGTAATATTGTGCAAAATATAATATAGTGTTTTATTACAAGAGAAAAAATACTCTATTATAGAGAAAATGGAAAAATAAACTACTTAAAATTTAATTAAATTGTCAATCAGATAAATCTTGTATTTTTTTAGGAAAAGTCTGGCGGCTCTTTCAAAGAGTTCTCTCTTTGAACTGGCAAGACGAAACAAAACGCAGGTTGTTTCCTCCGTACACAGAGTCAGGATAGTCAAAAAAGGGACTTAAAACTTGAAATGAGCGGAAGTGGTATTCATTTCGAATATAACAAATGTCAATATAGTAACAGTTTATTTTTAATACATTTAGGAAATAGCGTCAAATGGCCACGCATAAGAAAAGCGATTGGTAAGATTACTTTTTGTAACTGTTTATAAAAAGTTACTACGAACTTTGTTACATTTTTTTGTTATATTTTACTTTTTATTAACAAGTTTTTTATGTTTAAGAATTGTAATTTATTTGTTGTCAGGAAAAACCTGACTGTCAATCGCTGAATCATTTGTTTTTTTGTATTCTAAGAAATATCAACATTTTAAGCATTTGCATTCTATTTATGTAACACTACATACACTGGTCTCCTTTGTAATAGTAATTGAATATAAGGTACAACATTGATATAACTGTTTAATATTAATAAGTGCTACACTAAGTATAAAACGATTGAATACATTTGGCGTTAATTTTGTAGAAATTCATTATTCACAATTAAATAAAACTACATGATGTAGTATTATTTCTACTTTCTTTAAGTTCTTTACTACGACCCAGGTTTCGTTGTAGTACAACATCGTTATAATACAACGAAACCTAGGTTGTGGTAAAGATCTTAAAGAAAGTAGAAATAATCCTACATCACATAGTTTCATTTAATTGTGAGGTTTACGATTGATAGGTTAGGTGAGTAAAAAACCATGGCACTAAAACGGTTAACTACAATGATCTACAAAAATTGGTGCCTATAATGGATGGAATAAGTTTTTACAAACAAAAAATTAATTTTTAAACACATCTTGTTACAATTCATTCTTATACAGACAATTTAATTACACACAATCTAACGAAAACGAACATATACTGCTACGTCTGACTATCATTAAAATAGAACGGATTATAATCATACGAATTAATAGTACTTTATGAGCTGTACTATTCAGATACGCTCTGATGACTTAATTATTGGGGTTTTGGTATTGTGAGTATAAGAAGTCTTTAAATTTTATATTTTTCTATATATATTGAGGAGTTGCTATATATTTCTTGTAGTAACAATTCTTGTTGTTCTTAGTTAATATAAATTTAAAGGAAATAAAAATGCGAAGTGTAATGAAAGACAATAAGTGCAAGTTAAAAAAGAAAAAACATTACAACAAATAAATTACAACATAAAATAATAAGATTTCAACAGGCATACCTACCGAGCGCGCGTATATACGGCGAGTCGGTATGCTGCAGTAAGCCATTGAGCTGCTTCCTCGTAAGTCGCAGCGTGTAGAGCTTGTACAGTAGGCAGTACGCGGTGGACACTATACCACCGGCGCCCACTCCCCGCACCTGCATGATATACCAATTTCTTCTATACATTGTATCATAGAACCGGTGTAACGAGATAAGAGTTTTCTATTTTTTATTTTCTTAATTAATTTGATAAAGCAATACTTATTCAGCAGTTTATTTGTATGTCATAATTAGTATAAAACTATTATTGTTATTTGAATCATAACTTAGCGCTATTACTTAGAAGATATTGATTTTCCAAAGAAAATGAATAACAATTGTTTTCCAGAGAAAGTCTTTTGTATTTTCTTCATGTCACCAGCAACGAGAGATGTTCATGGAAAGGCTTTTATCGAGATGGCAGCCGATGTACGTACACCCACAAAGGGGTAATTTAGTTTTATGCTCATAATTTACCCACTAATAAATCCCAATAAAAAAATCTGACTATATGCATTGTTTACATATATTTGTGAAAAAATACAATTGTAGAATTGTAAGAATAATTTAATACTTCTTTTATTAGTTATTAGAATTTATTTAGTTAAAACGACTGCTGATATCACATATCGAATTTTTTTTGCAACAAAGTACATGTTGACGCTTCTGGTATCACAGGAAATAACATTTTAATGATTTATAAATATATCATTCAAAAGACAAAAAGGGACAAAGAAATACAAAGGTACATACAAACAAATTATTAAATACATTATAATTTTTTACTTGCATAGCCAGGTAAAAAGAAATCAAATCTTATTAGAACTATTGAGTGCTAAGAAATTCCAGGAAGCTTAACTTCCTATCGCAAATGCTGGATTGCTGGCTTAACAATTGTTTAAATTTAATTAGTAAATATACTATAAAAATAGGGATATTAATAATTATTAAGAAACAAAAAAGCATTAGATATTTATTTGGAAATGTTGATTCAATCTGAATATTCTACAGCACCATCCCCGTTATGCAAATTTCATTACATATTATATTTTTAAAATTGCATTACGTCTAATAAACAACATAATGCAAATATATTGATAATAAATAATAACAGTTGCAAACGGCTCGTTTATCAAATTTTGATTTTATCTTTCTGGGCCAACTAATTATTTACGCATCAATGAATGTGGGCCGTTTTTATCATGTTTACAAGTGCAAAAAAAGGTAACGACCATTTAATAGCGGAAGATTATTACGATATATTGGAGTCTACTAACGCGACTGAGTTTGTCCAATTCAACATACATAAAAGCTTTTCGGATTTCAGAGAGATTATTGGATGTTCGTTCTTAAAATTAGCCTATACTCTGTAAACTCGCTGTAGTCATTCATTATTTGGGAGTGTAATGTAGGATTTAATGAGTAAATGGTGGTAATCACAAAATAAAATAAACGAAGAAGACATACTCACGCCGCCACACATGCCGGTCTGTCCGGCGGTCTTCCGCGAGCCCCGCTCCCAAGGTTCCAAGTGCTTCACCTGGTAGTAAATTTCATCCACCACCTCATGGTAGGTCTTCAGTTTAAACAGATGCACTGTCAAACCAAAAGACTTCTTATAATGTTCTTAAAAACCATTATATTAGAATAATATATATGCCGTTTTTAAAAACATAATAAATTGCATTTGAGGGATGGGATTTTGACAAAGTAAAAAAAAATGTTCCTCTTAAGTAAAATCCGAAGGTACCATGAATTTTTTTAGATATAATGTGTTTTCGAGTTTTTTTTAATTAAATACCAAGAGAAAAAATATAATTAGAGATTTTCATGTCTATTTTTCTCTAAACCAGTAAGTCTTACATAAAAAGTTGTATATCTTTGGATAAATCGATGAGCTGTTATGTAAATAGAATAGTATCAATTTGAAATAAAAATTATACTCCTATATAGGTCTGTTTTACTGTAACATCGAAGTAATGACTACTACCGAATTAGTTTTTCACATCTCTGCAGCAAGAATTTAGAATTACTGAATTATTTTCTAAACTGAAATTTAGTATATACAAAAATAATTTTGAGGTTTGCCAAATTTCTACTATACATAAACGTATTACACGAGCAAAACCTTTGGTTTTACCAATTCTATGATGGCTTTGCACGTTTGTGATGTTAATTTCAAAAAGGGTATATATTTTTACCCATTTCGTTTGTTCATTTATAATGGCAAATTTTAGAGGGTTGACAATATAAAAATCTAAAATCTATTTTCCAAACGGAAATGAAATTAGTACAAGTACAGCTATTGAATCTACAAGTAACGTATACGTTCATTTTTCACAACAAATTATTGGCTACTATATCTATCAGAGGCGTAACACTGTGCAGATTTCAAAAATGATAAGATCTAGGATAATTGCTACAACTTTTAGTAAAATTTTGCTAAACCGATTTTTTTCATTAGTTTTGATTTAGAATTTACTAGTTTCAGAAGTAAGAAGGCGAGGGGCTGTGTGTATTGATATATTTTTGTATATCTTTAAAAATATCATTCTAAATAAGCAATTTGAAATTACAATATAAGTATTTTTCTATTCATCGTAGCAATTTCAAATAATAAACAAAATGATATATAAAATTTTAAAAAGTTGTTCAAGAGTTTATTTATCCCCTCTTCATTCCTTATATGAATATTTTAAAACGTTAGCTAGGTTTAATAACTTGAAATTTGACATAGGAAAAAATCGGCTGTGACAGACTGATGGACAGCAATACAAATGATCTTATAAGAGTTCCGTTTTTCAGTTTAAGGTACGAAACCCTACTAAAAATATTTCATTACATCTCGTAATGTAAATTGTCATTTTTGAATTTAGCAATAAATTAAAAACAAGAGATTATATTTTCCTTAATTATATTTCCTTTTACTACTAGGTAACATTTCTAAGTGTTTGAATTTTTTTGGAACTATTAGTAAGAATGCAATCATTTTCTTACAATATCTCAGTTGCGTACTAATCTACTTGGCAAGCTTTAAAAGCTGGGCTACTGAAGTAAAATTGTGCTCAAGAAAATCTTACAGCATCCCCTCAACATTTCTCAATTATTAATCCACCATGCCTTTGAACAATTGATACCCAGAAAAAAATATCTAAATAACAGGCAACAAAAGAATATTGCAATACATACTCCTGTTCCACTCTTGTCTTTTATACAGCCTAATTTTCGTTCAGCAAATAAACTGTCAAATAAATTTATTCCACCGATGGTAATTCCGAAAACAATAGCAGTTTTTCAATAGGTTGATAGTTATTAGATAGTTTTCTTCTGTGCCACCATAATTATTTGAACAACTCAAGCAAGCAGTGTTTAAGAGAGAAATAAAGTATGTGTTAGAGCAGTATAATTAAACAATCAAACGTGTATTAATTAAATAAATTTCATTTTGAACAGTAAAGTGATACAACAGACTATAAAAATACGATAATAATTTTAATATAAATATCTTGATATTTCATTATATATTTCAAATAAAATGTCAACTTTACAGATGTTAAACTGATGAATAACTGGTGTTTGGTTCTTTTACCAAGGTGTACCATTATTCATCCGATACCGGATAATTCCACTAATGTCAATTAACTGACAGTTGAAAAATTCCATTATGCTCTATTTAACTAATAACTGTTATTCGACTCTTTATTTCTTTATTGTGACAATTGAAGAATCGGTCCATGATAACATTAATTTTATATAACACATGTATTTCTATCATAAACAAAAACCCTGTTTCATTCCTACAATCATGGTCTTTGCAAAATGGGTATATAAAAACAAATTCAATAATTTGGTTAAATAATGTCGATTTTAGAGTTTAGCTGAATTTTAAATAAATGACTTGGATAGGAGTTAGGTATAAATATTTTTTATAGGAGTATTTAGATGATTTTGAATCGAAACCAGTTCTGTTTACCATGTAACTGCCTCTACCAGAATCAATCTTCGTGACATTAATTAAAAATTTGCAATTTAATTAGTTTATTGAAAATCTATAAAGTATATTTAAAATGCAATGGGATAATTACGTAAAGATCCAGACATATCAAATTTGATGAATTTATATATTTCAAAAGCCAAAGCAAAAAAGCCCAGTATGACATAAGCCTTTGGTGAAATAGAATGCAATTAAAATAGTTTCATTTGTTTAATACTTCGCACTCATATAGAATAGGAGCAAAATGGCTACACATAATTTGTGATATCATATTTGCAATAATGCAAATTTCATCTTTTGAGTCTCTTGGGGCCATTATGATTTATAAACTTTACAGTTAAGTGGGCAATTAATAGCATCTTTATTGGTTCATCAGTAAACAGTCTGATTAGTGTTTTATATTTTGAAATCTGTTACTAATCTCATAGGCAATATTTGAATCAATTAGGTTGTCAGATTAAGAAATGACCAATAGCAGTAACATATGAGACGTTCAAGAGTTACCTTTTTAATAGCATCTTTATTGGTTTACCAGTAAATAGTCTGATTAGTGTTTTATATTTTGAAATCTATTACTAATCTCATAGGCAATACTTGAATTAATTAGGTTATCAGATTAAGAAATGACAAATAGCAGTAACATATGAGATGTTATCCTATATTATTGTGATTTTGGATCAATAATGTTTGTTTAAAGCTAGTTAATGTTTCTGATTTTGATAAAGGTGTGAAGGTCAAGCATACAATCTTTTTAAAAGTGGTTTTTATTAATAAATTAACTTAATGTTATTAACTTGTACACAATCTAAATGTATATAAACCATCAATTCTCACAATTTGGTATTCACACAATTTCTACTATTTGTTTGAACTAAAATATACTATAGTCAATAATTATAGTATTTTAAATGACACAATACATAGAAATAAAAAAAAATAGTAGAAATGCTGAAATAGAACAATGAAAATCTTTTTCACGGTTAGAAATTAGAGGCTAGCATGACTTTACGAAAAGTAATTTTTTTAGTCATTTATTTCATATTTATGATACGAAAACCATTTTAAATATACATTTTCCTAACCTAGGAAATGCCTTACAGTAACTAGTGAATGTCATGATGCCTTCGGATTTTATCAAGAATTTGTTTTCCTTAATAGCACTATTGGACTAATAGAGTTCTACGACAGAATCTCAAAAGAGTTACATTTTGAAATTCTTTTTTTTTGACAATTTGAAACTGCTAAAAGTGGATTTATAAAAGCTAACATTCTACATGTTCTACAAACAAAACTTTACAATGTGTAAATATAGTATATATTATACCATTATACTATATGTAAAGTATTGTTTGTATCCGGTATTGTTTTCATAATTCACAATGATGTATTCCATACATTCTAAATTTCGCAGGAATCAACAAAATATTAACAATGGCTGTTTCCCGCCACATTAAACATGAGGAAAATGAGTCGGAATGCAAAAAATGAACATATCAAATATCCACAGAAGAACATAATATATGTATATATCACATCAGTGACTTACAAATTAATACAGTTGTAATGGGTTTCTTCGTAGTATACCTATACAAATAATGAAATCCTTTAATTCATCGGATATCTTACCTACCTTTGAAGTAACTAGAGCCTTGTATGTTAGCCAATATAAGAGGATTTAAATTCATTGTTTGTTCGTTACCCCATATAGGTAAAACATTGTGTAATTTCCCAGATTTACCTGGTTTCTGTGAATAATCTGTAACAAAAAGAAACATCTTTCGAATATACATATAGCACAACGTTACGGTAAACCGTTTCTAGATTCTAAGATTTGGAACTCACCATCATTACCAAAATCACCCATTATGTCAATTTACTTGATAATTCTATATAACCGTATTTAAATTATCATCATCCGTTTTATTCAAATGTAATGATATAATAGTTAAATGTAGGTACACAATTTTTGATATCAAGCAAAAATAATTGACAGCAGTAAGTGGCATCGAGGAAATGACGTAATTGTGCTTGAATGATTGCCATAAGTAAAAAATTGAAATTTTAAGAGCGCACTTTTATGTGCAGTTTTTTTTCGAGCAAAATAATATGTTTAACGAAATTTATCAATACAAATGACAAACATTTTAAATATTAAAACAAAGTTCTAGTTATATAGTAAAACAATTTATTTAAATGTAATTTGAACAATAGCCCAATAAAAACACCACACACGTATTAGCAAGATTTCACTTGTTGCTTGAAGTTCACTTGGTCTGCTTCCTGCATATTCAATCTCCATACTCTCCTCATCTCATCTTATCTCTTCTCGTCTCCACGCTCCTCAGTAGTCACTCTCAAATAATTTTGTCACAATTAGTGCTCCATCGCGGATTAACTTTTCTTGTTCCCTAACTTTCTAACAAATTAATCAGATCATCGCGCTTTAGTCGCTGCTACTGCTAGTGTCATTTGTAGAAATATGTAAACGAAATCATTACGCTTGGGTATTGGCGTAAAGAATCAGCGCCAACATACCCGCGAATTTTTTAGACTCTTAGGGGATTCTCAACATTCTACTCCGTATTTCATAACGCGAACATCTAACTTTTTATTTATACCTGAGTTAGAGCAACTAAACACTTCCTTCCAGAGGACAAGATCACATTTCTTGAATTTTATTTCTGCTCTATGCTTTTTATCATAATATCTTTTCATAGGGCGTCTATTTTTTTCAAATGCTCTTAAACAGCTTTTTACTGCAGGGGTATTATAGAGTTCAGATTCGGCATTACCCTACCCTTGGGATTGAACATTGATGAATTGTTGATTACCCAAATAACATCTAGTACGTATTTGGACTAAATATTTTGGGATTACCAACGTTAGGCTTCATGGCATCAAGCAAGGTTCTTTATAACATTCTATTTGTCCATTAACTCGTAGACTTGCTATGGCATTATGTACATGAAGAATTTGTTTTCCTATCATGACAATTCTAAAGTGATGGCTTGTGAAAGCTAAATTTTGGGTGGATATAATTCGTTTTAAATAATTGAACATACTAAATACATTGTTTAATACTTCGATAGTTTCTTTAGCTGTTAACGTTCATGTAGGGCAGGCAATAATAAATTGTTTAAAAGCATCAACTATCATCGATATGTATTGATGCCCCCTTTTACTTTTATAGAAGGGATCTACCCGATCAATATATGAAGTATCTAATGTAAAGCTCTCCTGTGGGTGTTCCATAATTACCTTTTTTGTAAGAATATTCTAGGCAAGAGGCGCTATATTTTTTAATATATCTTGTCATTTTTGGGAATAAGTAAACCGCTTTAATTATTGCATCATGTCGATTCAACTCAATATGTCCAATTTGAGCACGAAATTTTTGATGACAATGACAAGTTTATCACCATAAAGTGTTTTTCGGTACAAACTATCATTCTTTATTTTATAATAATTTATTCAAATTTAACATTTTAGTAATGTTGCTTAATTTTGGACCCTTCATCTGCACTGTCAAAAATCAATTGTTACTTGAAACTTGAGCTATATTAAAACTAATCGGATTACCACTTAATGCATCCACACGTTTCATGAAAATGAAAAGTGTGGATGGTACACTATTTCTAAATCATATTCTGGTATGGTTAGCCACCAATAGGGTATCCTAGAAACTAAATATGTTTTTCTAAAGTCTACCTAACAGATGAGCAATTAGTTACTATCATTATCTGTTTGTCAAGTACATACACATGAAATTGTTTTTGAGACTTTACCACTATCAATGTTTCAAGCTCACAACTACTTTTAAATGGACTCTGCTTATTTGTAATTCTACTAAAATAATAAACAGGCAAATCCAGAATCATATCATCCTAATACAGGCTTTGCATACAATTTTCTTTACAACTTCCCAAAACTGCTAGCTTGTTCGCCTCGCTATTCCCAAGTTGTATCTTTTTTTGTTAGTTCGGTTAATGGTCTTGGTTCGGTTAATGGTAATATATTTTCTAAAATAATTACAAAGACCGATAAGATGTACATCAATAGGCTTTTCAAATTGTGCTATAGCTTCTACTTTTGCATTGCTCGGATTTATTTCTTCAGCACTGATCTCCTGTCCTAAATCGTACTTCTTAGGTAAGGAATGAACATTTGCATATATTTAGTTTTAAATTGGCATCCAAAACTTGACTTAAGACTTTCTCTAAGAGCTCTAAACCCTTATCAACAGTAGTAGAAGATAATATAAGTCGTCTAAAAATGCGATGATATCTTCACTGCCTATAATCCAAATAAGCTTACTCATAAGTCACATGAAAACTGAAAGTGCATTAGCTAAATCAAAAATAACTGCTAACCCTGGGGTATTCATGCAGACCGTCAGGTGTGATAAATGTAGTCTTATGAATGGAATCAGAATGAACAGGCTTCGCGACAAGTTTAAACTTGTAAAAAATACTTTCCTGATAATCTTCCTTATTGTTCATTTATTTTTGGCAACGGAAACCTTTCATTAATAGTTGCGTAATTTAAGACCTGAGATGCAAAATCGGAA
Organism: Druceiella hillmani; assembly: GCA_039881145.1. NCBI lineage: Eukaryota > Metazoa > Arthropoda > Insecta > Lepidoptera > Hepialidae > Druceiella > Druceiella hillmani. The sequence goes on along the minus strand of JAYKKI010000067.1, from coordinate 3,285,961 downwards.
GTCGTTTCTCGAATGACATTACTATGAAGCAATTTTGATATTTGATTTGATACTATTTCGGCATTGCCGTTTGTCGTTGGCCTTTGACGATCAGGTGCACCGCAGAGACCCAGGTTCGATTCCCAGCCGTTTGTCAAACGGGGCTGGGACTGGTGTTATGGTTGGCTGTAAGATTACTCTCGTAGCAATAAGTCTGCTATATGTATTAATTAGATACATTAAAGTAGATAAATAAATAAATATATAAGGTTCGCTTTATGCTAATCTATAGGGTTTATGATTATTGAATATATTTGGCATTAATTTTGTAGAAATTCATTATTCACAATTAAATGAAACTATGTAATGTAGTATTATTCTTACTTTCTTTAAATTCTTTACCACAACCTAGGTTCCCTTGTAGTACAACATCGTTATAATACAATGAAACCTAGGTTGTGGTAAAGAACTTAAAGTTTCATTTAATGGTGAGGTTTACGATTGATAGGTTCATTTGTATTTAAATTAATTTGCATCTCAGGGAATGGTTTTTGTCACCTAACTTTTGTATCCAACTGTGGAAACATTTTGAGTATAACTGCAGTAACTTGAGAAGTTTGTTTGTTATGTATTTCCAACAGACCCACTTTAATATTAGTTAACTTGACGCCTCCTATATAATCATTTAATGATTCACCCCAACTCCATTTACACTCACAAATGACCCTTCAGGCCGAGGGCTGGAATGTAAAAAACATAGCAGTCGACCTATTTTTTTTTGTAACTCATCTCGCTCACATTACAAGTACTCTCCCAGTATTCCACGCAGTAATTGTATAACCTCTCTTGAATACTACAGTATAAATTGCCAAGTTGCATATATTTATATAACCACTGCTCTTGAAGATTATTGTAGCCAGAAACATGTGAGCTACTCCATTCTTCTCGTAGTGTCGGGGTTTGGTACAAACGTCACCTGATGTTGCGGGCTCTGTAAGTACTTTGATTAGTGTAGAACCACAGAGATAATAACATTTTCTTATCCTCCAGAACTTTGTGTTTCGCAACATCTTCAAATTTTGGATGATAGTTTCTAAATGATTCACACCAGAAAACTGAAAAAGGACGCCATCTCTTGATATGGTTAATGTCATATTTTACGATTTATGATTGGTTGCCCAATTAATCAGAGCAACGTTCCCAATATCTATGTCAGTAATAACTGCAGACGTTTTCATGTTTATTGGATCCACATAGAGTTCGAAGGTAATTTCCTTCAAAGCTTTTACTGGTGGTCCCGTAAATACCATCGTATTGGCTGATATCTTCAAGTTCAATACCTGAGTCACAGATTTATTCAATATATTAAGCTCACTTCTGATTTCAAAATGCCTTCATTTGCACTCTGTTTATCTTCCTTGTTTTGCGATACATATCATTGAACTTAAAAACAATTTGAACTTGTTTCGTCTACAGGAACTAGTGATATGACCTTCTTTACCACACTGAAAACACTTTTGGGTTTCAGGCAACGGACAATAAGTGCCGATATGTCTCTTATTTGCTTACATAGGTAACAATTAGGTATTTTCTATACTCTACCCTCTCATCTAATCTTTATTAATGGCTTCCTTATTTGTATCTGAAAATCAGATCTTCGTACAGATTTTGAGGGCTTTTTACATTGAAACGCTTGCGCATTAGCTCTTAGTTCTGCTGGAAGTTCTCTAATGACAATATGACCACTTCGTATCTTAGTTTGCACCGAAAAAACACCCCCATGGCGTGTTGAAAATACAACTCCACCTTTCCATTGGTGTGAACAAAAACTATTGTCATATTTCTCCAGTAATTTTTTTTACGACCCATTATCTCGTCCAATAGATCGAAGTACTTTTGATTACACGGATATGCTTTCAAAAAGATAACTTGTCATTGCTCCCAGAAATAGTTGTATTCGTCCAATCTGTTGTACCAGGAATGCGCCTCACCCACTAGTTTACTTTGTAAGTTAAACAACTTGACTTCATCATTCCAGTTGTACCAATTTGATTATTTGCTGCCAATTTGATTTATTTTTCACAACCAAGTTTTACATTATGGTTGCGGCTCTCAGGATCAAATTCAGGAATTAATTTCTTCGCACAGTGCAAATTCGTAGTTGCTCTCGTTTCATTTCCTACAAAACTCAGCAAGACCCCATAAATTTTTCAGCTACTATGTGTTTTAGCAATTCATTCTGTCACAAGGTTTCCTCTTCTGAATCGCCCTCCATTGCTCTGTTCCTTTTACATCTTCTTGACTGATTTGGTCTTGACTCAAAACTTCTTCTAATATTCTTAAAGTTTATTATTGTCACTTATTATTAAAATAACTCTATTAACAGTCACTGTTAATATTTATTACTGCTAAAATTATTATTCTTATGTCCAATACCACTTTTGGATATAAAGTTCAGATAGTAAAACAAATTATTTGAATGTAATTTGAACAATAGTGAAATAAAACTCTCCATACACGTGTTCGTATGATTTGACTCATCGTGTCAAGTCTCTCGAGTATTTTCCTTGGTCTGTCTCCTGCATAACCTATCTCCACACACCTCTCGTCTCTTTCCATCACCTCACCTCTACCCTCACCTCATCTCTCATCTCCTCAACTCACCTGTTCTAGTGTACACGCTTCTCGGCACGACCGAGGGACTTGTTACATAAATTTAAAATAATAAGTTGATCTTTTAATTAAATATTTCTTTATTAAAGTGATTATAAAACAATCATTAGAACATAAATATATTTTACATTTTCTTATAAATAAAATCAATTTCTGGAATTGTTAAAAAACTTAAAAATTATAAAGTTTTCTTCCGCATAACTGATTAGGGTATCCATAATTTGCAGTATGAGAGGTTCTTTATTGATAATATAATTCCAAATTCATTCCGTCGTGTATTTCATCTGGTTGTCAGTATTAAGGAAATAATTGGAAAAAAAAAAAATAATAATACAAAAACAATTGTATATGAAAACAATTGAAACAAAACTATCCTATTACAATATTAACCCTGACGGTAAATAAAAAAAAGAGCTACAGTCTATTGTAATGAAACATAATGGAGAACATCGATACAATTAATATTTTTACCAAGATTTGTATTTATAATAAATACAACAAATCAATATGTCAGAGACTGCATTGAATTTTTTTAATGCTAAATTCAAAGAGGGCAAATTCTTGCAGAATATATCCAGAAAATAATTAAGATTTGCTTAATTTAAGTTTAGGACTGCAGTAATTCAATATGGGTAAAAGATAGCCGTTATAATTTTTATTATAATTTTCTTGGAATCTATATCCCCAACATCATGTTCTGATATCAGTTGCAGATTTTACTGATTAGCCTCTTATATTTATGTAGTTTTTATGTTTCAAGACATTCAAATTTCAAAGTCTTCCAATGTTTATTGTAGTAAACATTCCAAGTTGTGTCAACAAACAATTAAATAAGGGGAGCAAAATGTTTAAAACATGTTTTTACAAGGTACTCTTCATAGTTTTTCAATGGAAATGCATTTGTAACAATCGGAAAATGTATGTGAATTTTAACGTAACTTAATGTGTTGTTATTTACACATGTTTAAGCATAAACTATTTTTCCTACGACTTTTTGACATAATTGATATGTGATAAAAATTAGGTGGTTTTAGATAACCACAATTGTCATTTACCGATATATAACTGTTGGTTATACGGAATGGCAATAATTTTTACTCAGATTTTGAAAATTTAAGGTGAAAATAATTTGAAAAACTATTTGAGTTGATCTTGAAATGTTTAAAACATTTCAAGTTCAACTTTGTTGCACAAAGTTACAACTTTGTTGAGCAAAGTACAAGTTTGATAAAATGTTGAAAATAAAATAAAAAATTAATATTTTTCAACATAATAATTCATTTTATTTTCAACATTTCATTATCGTTAACAGAACCTCCTTAGAAAAAAAACTTGAGGAAAGCATTGAATTATTAGCCCTTATAATCTATATTTTGTTGTATAAAATGATGCTTGCATTAACGAACATTGAAATTCCGAAAGTTTATTTATAAACTGCCTGTTGTATTGCTTTGGTGACGCTACACGGCACTTAGTATGTATTGTGGAATATAATTATTTTATTCTATAGGGAGAAGCCTATAGAATACTACTTTGCTATATGAATTTAACAATAGTTGTATAAGAAATTTGTATACAAAATGCTTTTGTACGTTAAAATATATAATTTCAAAATATTTATCTGTTTAATACTTTATACCACTGAAGAACTCGAAGGATTTTAATGAAATTTGCACTGATTATTAGGTAAGAATATAGAGCCAAGCAGAGTTACGTATACACTATATAAATAGGATATGGTTATTTGTTCGCTACTTCGCCCTCAGAAACCACCAAGTAAATATTAATAGCAGTCAGAGATTATTATATTAGGTATCAGTTCATTATACATGGCATGTGTCAATACACAGCGTAAACATTTTATTACTCAGGACACTAGAATTTGCAAAACGTACCTAAGTTATTAAGAATTATAAACAAGATGGAAATACCCCTTAATTATAAAGTATCTTTTCTCTTTTAATGAGACATTAAGATACAGAGGAAGGGGAGATCTGAAAATTACGAATAATAAAAATATTGGATAAAATCCTTTTTTTATCTATTTACTTCAAGTTCTTTCTTTCTGTCAAAAAATGGGTCTAGTTAACAGCCATTTCTTTTACAGCGAAATAGGAATATTATCCATATGAAAATTTTTCACACATTCACATTAGTGAAAAAGTTTGAATCTTGTATATTAATCTGCATTGTTACATCTACTGTTTCAACTGTCAATATTTGGCGGTGCTTTTTCAGATAAATAGTAATGAATAAAAACAATAACTTTTATCCTTGTTTGTACTAATCGAAATTGGAATATAATTATTGTGACATTATGTGCAACCTTTGGTTTTTCTTCTGATATAAATTTCTCATCACAAATAACGTAAGTGCATTATCAATGCAGTCCATATCATCTACCTTTCCCGAATGCAACATTTTACAAATTTATTGCCGCAGAATACTTATAAATTAACGATTTATGGCTTAGTATTTATACACACTTGATTTTCATCTCAAAAAGGATACAATCGGCGAGTTTGATGTGATCTTTGAAAACTGTGTACCATTTTTTCAATACAATCTTGTCTGATCTGGTGCCGGTCTGAGCTGCAATAAGTTTTTTGAGATCGCCCACTGTATCGTCGGGATTACATTTGACTCGCACTTTTTTACCCAACCGATCGTTACACGTGATTTCTAACATTTTTGTGATTATATCTAATTTTCTGAAACCAAAGTTTATAGTTTAGGTTAGTATACCATTATTGTAACTAAAATTATTTTAATTTCACTCTTCAAAAATCATTTAAATGATTTTAATTACCAGGAACAATAAATGTTAAGAATTCTTGTCCGTAATTAATGTAGTCAATTAGTTATCGTTCATTCAAATTGTTGCTTGACAGCTTTTACTTTCCACCATGTTGTTATTTGTTGTTACTGACGAGTTCCGTAGACTTTAAATACTTTTTATTTTAGTTTGATTCAATGAGTACGTAAATATTTAGTATTAGCTAGTCAAAATTAATCGAGATATTAATTTTGTATAAAATAATTTTTCAAATTAAAAATTTTAAAGTAAATTAAACGAGAAACATTTTATTTATCGGAAGTTAGTTTCGTCTGTCCACATCCACATCATTCGTTAGTGAAATTTCTGTGAGTGTGGTTGTTGTTCCAACATGCAAATTCCTAATGAATATGTTTCGACAGCGGAGGATTTTGCAGATCAGGTAAGTGTGTAAAGTATTTTTTAACTACACAATTAACTATATTCTCATTCATCAATTCTTAATTTATTCCAAAAAGCTCAAATTTTACTGCAAAATTTAATTTTTGGCGCTGCAATTTAGCTGTCACGTCACCCGAAAACAATCCCAAATCTTTACGAACGTTCAAAATATTTAAAATTGATTGTCTTCTTAAAGTTTCGGCAATTAATCCAAGTGTTTATTGACTCTTTTGTAACATATTTTTATTTGACATGTATTGTCACATTTGGCATTTATTTTATCATGATATTTCGAAACAACCGTCTGACGTGTAAAGCTGTCATATGCAAAATTCTTTAAATTATAACCTACTTTGTCAGAATCTGTAGTAATAATTTCACGGGCAAATGCCATATGGAACAAATTTCACATAGACCATCAGTGATATCCACTTCAAGCCATACGGGCTTACTTATTTAACATATTTTACAATACAATGAACTATGAACTTTAAAGACAATTTAGCATTAATGATTCCAATTTTTATTATCACAATTGCACGCATTTTTAACGTAATATTAAGTAAAAATTTACTGTAATTTATTGTAATATGGAACGATTTTTAGACGTGGAAGAATGCTTAATTAATTTGTTCAAGTCTCTCATATTATATTCTATGAAAAATATGGCTTTAATATACAAAACTAAAGTCAATCATCACAATTTATTTAGTGAGTGTAAACAAATTAGTTACTGATTTCTACAATTTTGATAACAATAGTTATATAGTTTACTTTGAGCATATCAACACTTTTCCTTTTAACTTTTAAAGGAAAGTAAATCTTTTACTAAAAATGATGAACGTTTGTCATGAATATTAAAAAAACTGGTTTCTAAAGGTGACAACGCACATCTAATATAAATATCATTTAACATTATACCATTGAATTTTAAAAAAGGAATTTTTTTTATAGATATACCATAACAAAAATAATTAAGTGTTGTCTTAAAGTGATCATTTTATAAAATTATTTTTATTCCTATGGCTTGCAAATTGCTAACAAATTTTAGACTGCAATAAATGAATGTTCAAAATCTTTAAAGTATGGAATAAAATTGTATTTTCCTTCTACAAAATCGTTTTTGAAATCTTTGTTTTCAATTATTTAAAATTGCTTTTATATTACTCCATGGTATAAACTGTACTGTCGGAAGCGTCTGAATCTGGAAACTTTTTCTTGCAAGTTTTTATGAGATGAATGTTAAGAGTTATGTTATTATTGATACTCTTAACAATTTTGAAATATTTGAAGATATTGTCAAGTTAATAAATGTAGAAATATCTGTGAAAAGAGTGAACTACGAAACTGTGACGGCTACAAAAAGATACAAATATTTCAGAGATAAAAGCGTTTTCATTTTGACAGCAGTCTTTAAAGATAACTATTTGACTTCCAACGAGATGTTGAACATCTCAAACTTATGTGGAAATGGATATGTCGCCGCCATGAGTATAGAAAGGTTTCATTTTTTTGTGAGATGTTTTGCGGTTCGCATACAAAAATTTCCATTAAAACGATCAAATAACAATATTTCTGTGCCAATCAGAATAATTTGCAATTAAATTAAACTACGTGATGTAGTATTATTTCTGCTTTCTTTACCACAACCTAGGTTTCGTTGCACTACAACATCTTCAGGTGGGCTATTAGCAAAGATTCAGAAATTAATCTATCTGAAATTAAAAAAAAACTAAAGTCTCTACATATATAGTCACTTAAACCTGAGATTATCTGGATAAAGTGAGCTTGTAGATGCAACAAATTTTATTAACCTGCATGATTCTGTAGATCAAACAAATTTACCAAACTACACGGTTCAACTTCCATATGTGTATGTTACGTGACATCGACTTAATACATGAAGATATTCCTTCTTTTTTCTCAATTTAATGGTCAGTTCGGGGCTATCTAGACTGCACATTTATTCTCTGCTGAATAGATATTTTTTCACAGCAATGTAATGAAATAGAAAAATTCAATGTGTTCAAATAGAAAAATTATTATTACTATTGACGAGACTTATTTAGTATCAATTGTGTTCTGAAGGTGTAGGCCATCGATGCTTATGTCTTACAAAATAACATTTTAGTGACATGATTTGACATGAATGGCCATAATTTTTAATGCGGTACTTTGATATACTATGTGCATTGAAATTTATAAATATTGAAATGTGTGTGGAATCATATTGAGATTAAAATAAGTAACCTCCAAATCAGGAAGACATGTGGAAAAATATGAGTATTTTCAGTATAGTACTATCGCAGAAAAAGATAATACCAAAGTCGTACAGTTAATACGTACAATTCTAAAATAATTTTTAATAGGTTTTATTATGCAATAATTAGATAAGAACGAATACCAAAGATAATTATTATGACACATAAAACATTTCGTAGTGAGCAATTGAAAGCGTGCACACAAGATTTTGTGTCCCTTTTGATTGTCTTTACAGACTTTGTTAATTGATTGTCTTTGCTTGTAGTAAATAAAGTATTGCTTTGTTTATTCAACGTTTGTAAAGATATTCCAAATCCAAGTTCATTTTATGGGGTTCCTTTATTTTTTTTCTAGAATTTAACAAGGTAGTTGTATATTTTTTTAAATATTTATTTTTGTGTGTCATTTGTGCAATGAAAAGTTTCTAATCGTTTTCTAGTACTAGTAGTTGATTTTAATAGTAAAGAATTCCCAACTGTTAAAAAAATGCAGGGGAGATTTATCACAATTTTTTTAAATAGTATATAACCATTCCTTGTCTTGGGGACAAGTGACTTAGTACTTGTTGTTGTTCATGAAAACTATAGTGTAATTAATTGAGTCCTTTTAAAAAAATTATGTTGGTCTTAAAAATGGGTTTTGAATACTAAAATAGGGGTAAGGGGCCAGTAAACTTTCCCTTTGTTGTTGTCATTTGAATTCAGTAAAGTAACTAACATTCATATGTTTAAAACTTTAGTTAAATTTAAAATATTAATAAAGAAATAAATTATAATCTGTATGACTTAAATAGTCTCTGAAAATTTGCTAGAGAATGCCATGAAATAAAGTAAAATATACCAAATTAAACTTTGTAGATATGGCTTTATCTATGGACAGTGAGTTCTTTTTTTTTTTAAATATCACAATTGATTAAAATTTGATATAAAGACACCATTGATATTCAAATATGTGCAAGTCATTATTATTCAAACAAATTTAATGCTTATCTGAAATAAATTAACTAACAATAGAAATGAAACTATGTGTATATGTGTAATCTTTGATATTGGTTTAATATTAATTGGAGTTTGAATGATAAAAATGACTTTCAGAGAAATTTGTATATATATAATGTGATGATAAATTTTAGGTCCATAGGAAAAATAGTTTTTTGGAAAAGTGATCTTTTTTTAAGTTTTCATAACTGGCCATTTTTAATTTTCATCATTTGTTCTTTTTTAAAACATGTTTAATGGTTCTTTCTCGTATTATTCCAAATTCAAAAGAGTCATAGAAAGTATTGATATATAAAATTGAAATTTAAAAAGGCGGATTCTGTAAATGTTTTGCTTCTTTCAGTATATTTTCCTTTAATAGTAATATATTTTTTTATTTTATTAATTAACTTGCTTTTATATTTACAAATATTTTAGTAGTATTTTGCAGTCTCAAAATATTCAGGGCTTGTAATGTTCCCCGCACGTATATTGTGCAAGTTTTTGTCTTTTAAATATGTGGTGGAATATATGATATAGATGACTGTAAGATATTTCAATCATTCAACTGTCTTCTCCCAGATGACCTTCAATACCAATTTATAAATTTTTTCAATGTTAATTACATTGCCTGAGTAAGTTATCTTGGATGAAAATATTTGTCAATTGAACTTTTACCCTAATCAAAGAGTGTCTGGCTGATAATGGTTTTGCTTGAGCAGTGTCCAAAATCCTGTCTAGAATTATTTAGTAGGTTTTTACTTTACTAAAACTAAATGATGGGGTGAAACTCGATTTTCTGTGTACTTAAAATGTTCATTTTCGATATATCTTCCGTATAAAAATTAACCTGGAATGGTTAAAAAACACACAAATTTAAGTTTATTCACCAAAATTTATTTTATGACCTTCAAAGTTATCCCCATTGTTTGTAATACAACTGTAAAAATGATGGACCCACTCTTCTCATAGGCTGAAAATGGTATGGCCTTTAATTCCCGCTGCGAATTCCGTTTGATGTCTCCAATCGAGTCTTCAATCGATGCTCTTTTTGCAAGAAATTAAGCTCTTTCAGAACAAGTCTTGTACCGGGCTTAAACGCAAGACATTGGTTTAAATTCCATGAATGGTCATTTCATCATGTGTTCAACTCTTGAGCCGAATCTCTAATACTAAAATGATCAATAAATAATTTTCAAGCAATTGTTTTTTCAATATTATCGTCTGTGGTAGACGTTGAAGGCCATCTGGGACGAGGAAAATCTTGTACCACTCGTATGCCTGTGTTTTGGACATAACCGTGTCACCATAGGCCTTTTTTTAACATTTTTAATAACTCGGCACAAACAATTTGAAACACAAAATTTAAGGCAAATTCTTTGTTCAGTTAATTTATCCATAATAAAATTCGCAGAGCAACTCTGAGGTCAACTCATTACGAGAGTTGCTGTAAACACACTAGTTGGACAGATTGCACTTAAGTTTGGTTTGATAAATAAGGAAAAAAACATTTTTTTATTCCTTTTAAATGATTTTAACGATTCCGAGTAGTTTTTATAAAGAAGGAATTTGCTTATTAGGGTTAATCCCTAGAGTAACTAATCAGCTGTAATTTTTATTTATTTATGCCCAGTGTAAAAGTATAGCTTTATACACCATTAAATAGCCACTAACGTAGATGATGTATGTCATGTGCTATTGTCTGTGCTTAAGGGCAAAGTTTCACTGGTTTTCTTTTGTATAGTACATCATTGTGTGGTGATAATGAAAGAAGTTTACATGACCGTGTTGTAAACAGTTGTTTCAAAAAGATTTCAAGCACAAACTATTTTGTGTATTATATTGCAAGATCGCAAATAGAAAATTTCTTTTTGCACAGCGTTTCACAAACTTTCTAGACAGTTAGTCAGTAAGATAACAATTCAAAACACTATTAAAAGTTTTATTAATTGTATAGTGATAGATTTCATTATTACTAAGTGATAAAATTTAAAGTTTTATAAATTGTATAGTGATAGATTTCATTATTACTAAGTGATAAAATTTAAAGTTTTATAAATTGTATAGTGATAGATTTCATTATTACTAAGTGATAAAATTTAAAGTTTTATAAATTGTATAGTGATAGATTTCATTATTACTAAGTGATACAATTCAGTTTTATTAATTGTATATTGATAGATTTCATTACTTAAAGTGATATTGTCTAAGCGCAAAAAATGCATGACATTTTTTTATTGAGCCAAATCCTTTTCCTGTGAAAAGATTAACTAACGTTTTTTCTGTGAGTGGTAGTTGAACATTATAATTTGAGGTTTGGGTTTGGTACATCATTACATATTTTTTCTCATGTCATTTGCTGTTTGTTTACTTTGGTCTAAGAGCGGTAATATTAATGTTTGATGTCAAGACGATTCTGAAGTTTTATTTAGTTCAATTGTTACACCTAACGTCACCAACATTTCATTATTTTTGTGAACGAGTAGTAATAAAATTACTGTATATAAGTCAATTGGGTCTATAAACTGCATCTCGTGAATTATTTTATTAATTTGTGTCAATAAAATCCATTTAAAATTAACATTTTGCGTCAAGTAAATTTTTTTTAAATCAATGTAACAGAGGTTCCTTTGTGTCAAACTGTTATGTAATGTTAAAGAATCAGGTGGATATTCTCAATTATTTTTGAGGAAGTCACTATTGAAATTGAACACACTCAAAAAAATCTAAAATTTTTTTGTTTTCATGATCTTCCAAATTTTTTCTGTTATGAAATCAATTTGATCTAACTCATGGGTATCTTTTTGTAAAATGAAAGCTATGATTTATTTTTCTTAAAAGTGTAATTTTGGCCGTGATTTTCTCAAAAATGGTTGAAAATTTCCGTATGTTTTCTTAACATACAACTCTATTTAATATTGAGGATCACGATTTATAGAAACATTCCTCGTTAGAACTTGTATGTATAGATGGTCTAAAAAACTCTTGTTTTGAAGAAAGACGAAATATATTGTTTAAAGTAAAAGAATTTAGACCAATTCAACAATCAGTTTTTCACACAATACATGTTTTTTGGATCTTGCTAATACAAAATGTATGGAGAACATTTTTTTTTAAATACTAATTCAATGTTAATCATACTTTTCCATTATTGAAAATTATGCTTAACCATATTTATTGCTATGAGAAAAGCAATTAGTACATTGGACAATTAAGTTAATTTCATTTCTTTTATATTGTACATTAAATATTTTAATTATACCAACTTGTAAATAGTACAATTTTTTTTTAATTATAAACATGTTTTAATTGTAAACATGCTTTTAGTTATAAATATGGCTTTTGGTGGTAATCACTGCTTTCGGTAATAGTATATGCTTTGTGGTTTTTCCAATCACTGTACTGTACACTGCTATAAATTATTGTTACAAGTTTGTCAAACTTTGTCTTTATTTGCGTTTGATTTTTAATTAAAAATGATGATATGTTATTTAGGGAACTTTGGAAAAAATTGAGCTGTCATGGGACACCTGGCAAATGGGAAAAATCTAAATTTTGCAAACATTCACTAGAGAATAAATATAAAAAAACATGCATTGAATCCACTCAATCAGATTAGCGTCATCTATCAAAATATTATACACACTATACACATTCCGATAAACCGATAATGCATACGTAGGTTTAAACCATGCGATCAGTATAGCACCATCTATCGGGATATTATGTGAACATATAACAATCTGATAAATGTAGCGCTGTGTTTGGTTTGTCAATTATTTAATAATTTCTTAAAATTTTAAATAAAGATATTGCCAAAAATATTTTATTGTTATAAATATTTATGGTCTAGGGGTATAATGTTTGTTTAGGCCGAATTAAGCCGGAAAGAGCCGACAAGACGCGAAGTTGGGCGAATGGCAGACAAGGGGAGAAGTTGGCCAAATGGCAAAGCGTGTCTTGCCATCAGAACGTTTTAACTCCCATCCAAACGTGCTGTTAGTTGTTTCACAACAATTATACATATGAGCTTTGAAACTCAGTTACAAAATTTATATAATAGAAAATTTATATTATACATTTACAAATGTACTATTACATCTCTGTACAATTTCGGTCATGTTGGTCCTGTCGCAGTTTTTGCAATTTTAGAACTATTTGCAAGAAATTTTGCAAATTGCTGTTTCGTATGGAAGTCCTTATTAATATGTAGCAATATATTAAACTATTTAATGTGTTTTTCCGTATAGAGTGGGAGTCAAAAAAAAGTTTTGTACATTCTGCCTAGTGGTGTATTATTTTAGATAGGTTTTTGAAAATGAAAGAAGCTTCTATTTACCATTTTTTTTTCTTAAACCCCATTTGGAAATATTAACCTTTAAAATGATTTGCAATGAAGCCTCTAATTTTTCAACTATGTCTTTGAAAATCCTAGATCCTAGTATTTGATCAGCATTTTCAAATGAAATTACTTTAATTAAATTTTATTAACAATTTCAAGAGATCTAGACAACAATGGAACCATATTTGTGCATGTTTCAATACGTACTTTGTTGGTTTATTTTATACTAAAGTAACAAACGGACGCCGATTCTGTAACTCATTATTTTTAACTTACAGATGATCTGATCACAAAATTACCAACACTAATGCTGTAGGTAGACACACTTACAATTTTATTATATCTATATACGTCTAAAGGAATGAATACGGTACTTGACTCATTCTAAATTTCGATAGTTTTCATACAATATTGTGAAATATAAGTTAATTAAAAACCAGTCCTGAAAAAAATTCAAAAATTTATTGGAAAATAAGCCACTTATAGGCTTCTAAATTTGAAGATACGGATAGAGTTGGGTATATCCCTGTCTCTTTTCCTCTTGTAGAATATAATGTGCAATATTAAAAATGACCTCACAACACAGTATTGCCATCCTTATCTAAAGGTTAAGTTTAAACTTTTATAACTCTGTCAATTTTTAAGATTATTAAAAAAAATTTTCGCTCTTCATCAGCTTTTACATCAGATCATCAACAATATTCCTCAATAACTATGACTGATGATCAATTAACAACAAGGAATATTAAGCATAGTAGCATGTTTGACTGGTTATCGTTAATTGTAATAATAGAATAAGCACCATAAAAATTATATAAGTACATAGTGCCGAATCAAAGCAAAGTTAAAGTAAATTTGTTTAAAATGTTGGATTTTAGTTATAACTCGCAGCGGAGACGCATTGTTTTAATTATGTGCTACAAATTTGCTATGAAAAATCTATGAGGCATATCGAAATACGGGCCGTTATCAAAAATAATTTTCCATTCTCGAGTATAATTTACGCTGCATATTTCCACATGGGTCTTAGTCACGCGTTTCCATAAGTTGGTCAAGTTTGAAACGCTTGGTAAAAATGAAACTAATTCATTTATAATATATTGTGGGGAGGTGTACAATAATAACTTTAATTCCATTAGCTTGAAAATAATATAATATTTTTAATAATGCATGGATATAAAAATAGAATTTTATATTTACACATTCACATTCTTTGTTGTAATCTGTAAAATCTCATTTTATAATGTTGCATGAACAACTGGTATTATCAGTAAGATATTGTTCAACACGCTTTTAAAAGTTTTATAAATTGAATATTGATTAAGATTTCATTATTTGAAGTGATGTCACTAAAGTGAAAGTGTAAAAAAAAACTTGAGAGGTGTCAAGGGACACCCGGATGGAACGAAGTTCCTTTCGATTAATTAGTGAAGGAATTGTAATAAAATTTTATTTCTTTTAAGTTATAATAATAATTATTGTTATTATTTTTTATTATTTATTATGTACAAAAAACCTGTATACGCTCAACAAAAATAATCGTCGCGACACCACACTGTTCAATGTGAAATAGAAAGACGAAACGAAAATAACTGGCTCGCTTTCTATGAGAGAGAGAGACAGACAGAGAAATACGCGCTAGCAACTATAGCAAAAAGTGTCGTTATAACTTTTGGTCTTAATTTTTTCCGACTAGCCCCCTTTCGCAACGCGCCATAAGGAACTTCGTTCCAAAAATTTTTCATTGACACGTGTACTCAAATTAAATAATTTGCTTGTTTTTATTATGGTCTAAGAGCAGTCAGTAATTAATGTTTTGTCGAGAAAATTATTTTTGTTTTTTGATGTATTTACTTCTCGGGGGTTTAATATTTTCATTATGTTATCTGCCAGCTTTCTGCTGATGTAGTCTATAATCAGTTGATACTATTGTCTATGAAATTTGTAATGAAGTTTTGTCTGTTACTTTTCCCTACTTTGTTCTGACAGAATTCTTATATAGATTATAACTTCTGTCAGTGTTATAAAATTATTCGTATAAATTAACTATAAAAAGTATTTGAGCTAAAAAGCTCGTAGTTGGCATAGAAATAATATTGTCTGTAACTATAAATAAAGAATGAATGATTGTTTAAAAAAGTCCAAAATGTCAAATTTTACTTCTCGCAAATTACTTGAGTGGAGTACTGATGAAAATATGACAAAGGAATGATACCAAATAGTTTATAAAATTATTTACTTCAATAACATTCTGACTACGTATTTTTCATATAGGTGCAGTTTTAGGGATTTGTAATAAAAATTAATATATGGTAGAAAACAAAAACCTGTCTTTATTTATATCATATACAAGTGTAATAAGCTGTGTCTTACGAACTGCATATATCACACACGCTTCAAGTTTCTGTAAAGAAGAGAATCGGTTGAGAATTTTTATATAGTTTTGATGCAAAGAATCATTTATATGAATAATACACATTCTTTGTTACATTTTTTTTTTAATTTTTGTTTTTTGTACTATTTAACCAAAGTGAGCAATGATAATATATTAGCGTCGAAGAATGGCACATTTGTATTGGACCTATTGTTTGCAATGCCATGCGTGTGAGAGAGAGCGTGTGCGCTATATGGTTTTTACGTGTGTCGTTTGACCAAATAATTTCGTGAAAATGTAACAACGAACATAATTATTTCAACTATAAATGTTATAATGTCATATGTTTAACTGGCATTATTTGCGTCGACAAAGTAATAATAAAAGACAAAAAGTATAATTCATAAAAGCGAAATTGTTTACACGGATTGTTTGCGGTTTATACTGCTCATTGTACAGGCTGTCAAAAGTTACTCATATTCATTGTGTCGCCTCTGTCATTGAATCTCATTTATTTTGTAAGGGTCGTGAGTACTATGATGCAAGATCTAATTGTGTAGTTGGAAATGATTGAAAGATCCTGTAAAATTTCGACGTTGGTTACCAAAGGTGTAAGGTTTTTATGAAAAACTATTAAAATATTTTTATTATAAAATTTCAGGGGGGTGTAAACGTGAGATTTTATATATTATGGTAACATTTCCGGACAGAGACTCGGCTGTTGTCAAAATATTTAAAACAGTAATGAAAATATTTTAGTTTACGTTTAATAGCAAGATTCTTCTGTAACATTTATTAAAGAACCGAATCAATCGAAACATAATATCTAATTCTGTAGCTTTAGCGCCTGAGATCGTGTAATGACTTTCACGAATTTAAAAAAGTGCAATAGTTTAGAAAGAGAAGAGATTTTTGTTAACATTGAATTTCTGGTTAGTCGTAGACTGGTTTATTACCTCTGACTGTTGGGCGTTTTGGGCCACTCTGTATAACACTAAATTTTTTAAATTGTTATTAACGTAATATTTCTAACGAATTTGGTAAAAAGAACAAAGGTGAAAATAGGCCCATTTTTTTATAGTAAAGCGGGCGGCGGAATTCATTACACGGCTAAAAATACTTTATTTAATTTTTTTCACAATTAAATGAAACTACGTGGTGTAGTATTATTTCTACTTTCTTTAATTTCTTTACCACGACCTAGGTTTCGTTGTATTACATCTTCAGGTGGGATATTAGCAAAGAAGATCTTTGCTAATATCCCACCTGAAGATGTTGTCGGAGAGTTCTGAGAGAAAAAGAAAATAAAGAACAAAAAAATGCCTAATAACTTTTCTTACACCGAATTCCACGCGATGTCTTAAATCGCGTCTGCACAGCTAATGTGAAAATATACGCATAAATCCCTTATCGAAATTCTCATATTTCACAATTGTTCTGCAGACAAAGCAAATAAAATGTAACCATGGGCGCGTGTGCCATAGCTAATCAACACCACCTCATGTGGTATAATACACCATGTGAGTGAGAAAGCATGACTTTTATTAATTGCGAGAAAAGGCGAATTTTGCCAACAATGAAATAGAAATATTTTTTTACACGACTGTACATTTTATGACAATCATACCTATATACTTCTATATATAACAATGATCTAAAGCAATATACCCAATGCAATATTTATCAAAATCTGAGTTTCCTATGCACATACATCGTTTTCGAAAGAACAATTTCAGACCACTGTGCGCCGGTGGTGATGGCATTTGTCGGATAGTTTTCACGTGATATCACTGTAGTGTCACTGGGCATTTGTGTTACAGCTATCACGTGACACCAACGTAGTGTCACCAGGCTCCTTACTGCCAAGATTGTATATAGTACGGACTCTATTATGTAGTTTGTTGACATATTTATTTCAAATGTAAAGGCCCGTATAGACTACGACACTAATGTCTTGTTGTTCACACATAAGGCCGTATCGGTGTCGTGACACTAAGTGCAGTTTGCTCAAATGCGTACGATTTAAATGCACTTGAGCATGTTTGTTACTTATTGTTAAACGAAGATTATAGCGAGACATAATAAACATATGACCGTATGTTACGAGCTTAAAAAACACAACAAATAACGAAACTAATATTTTGCGGGAACGGGCTATTGTTTAGCAAATCTCCGCTATCCTAATATGAATTGAAGCGTTGACATGTTTCCCTAACCTTTTGATTCACAACGTTAACATGACAAGTGAATTTTTTTTTAATTGTCATTTTATTGTCTAAAACAAAAATAAAATTGTGATTTGTTTCTGGCAGCATTCAAGTAAGTATTTTATGTAAACAATGCCTGTAAACTGTGAAACCTTTAAAAAGAATGGGTGTACGTACACATTTAAAATATATTGTTTCATTTTCCGATCAATTTGTTGAAGAACATGTGTTGCCGCTCGCCTAATTTCTGTTCTCAATCACTGGTTTGTACAAAATGTTTAGGATATAGTATAGTGCTTACTACTATATCAAAAAAGTCAACGGACGAGCCATAGTTTATGGTAGATGTCAGATAATAAACTCTCGCCAGTGATGCAAAATTAGGGCGGGTTATATCCGGCAAAACTACTGTAGGCTGATGCGAACACTTGATTCTATTGTGTGTGAGGCGCTTCTAAATTCACTTTTGTAGTCCTCGTCGAGCGAGTTGTGCGATTGATTGATGGACGTCGATAGGCGTTTTTATCGCTTGACCAACTGTCGTGTACTTGCCCTTCGTCCCTAAGCCTTCATATCTGCATGATAGGCAAATGAGATGACACTATATTCTGCCATTAGATCCTGTGAGGGAAGATGACTGCAGTGTTGCCAGAGTCCTCTGGTCCATAGTTACAGGAAATAAGGAAAAGTTACATTTAATAATGTTCCCGGAAACATTGGCTTAGTTCATTATAGTTATACAATTTCAAAGCAAAATTTTACAAGCATTTGAAAGATTTAAGCACAATTGTTATTATTGATTGAAATACTCCGAGTGCTTCAATTGATGTAATCAAGTTGAATGTAGATAGATCAAAATGGAGGACTGAGAAGAGATTAAGGAGGTGGAATAAAAATAAAGCGCAAATTTTAAATAAACGTGTACAGCAATTTTAATTAAATGAATTATTTTGTCAAAAATAATTTATGGTTTCATTTCAGTGAAAAAATAGAGGCGTTACTTCCTTTTCTTTTAATTTGTCATAGGCTAGCCTAGAACAAATTAAAGGAAAACATGTGCATCTCGATAAGACTATGAAAAGTTAAGTGAAAGTTACATTTTGAGTCTTGTCACAGGGAGGGATACACGACGAGGTCAAATGTTGTGCAAAATGTAACAAAAGGTGTTTTCCGATAACGCTAGATGAATGATCTTTAGCGGATACTGAAACCCGTTACAGATATCGTGGATATTTTGCCGACTCACTGTATCGTCATTTGACTCTAAACACATCCCTCTCACGCGTCGTGCGAGTGAGGGGATGCGTTTAAAGTCAGAAGAAGGTCGCGGTTGCGGTTAGCTTATCGCCTTGAACTTTCTTCTGTCGAATGCTGTCTCTCTTTCGTTGTCTTCTGGTAAACTTCGAATTAGTGGCATTTTAACAATGAACGATTAGGTGCCGCATGGAATTTTGGAGTGTTATCCAGTATTCGTAATAAACTTGCAGACTTGCGTCAAAACTATTCCAAATTCGATTCTGTATGAGAACATAAGTAAGTGAAATAATTCATCGAAATAAATGATAATGAATTAAAAGTTGGCCAAACTATCAAATTAAAACTTTAAATCAATACTAAATTTACTCTATGGTACTAGTCAATAGACAGGTAAACTTTATTTATTTATTTTTCATGTTTTGACAGTTTTATATTTTTTTGATGAGTACACTTTATTTCTATCCACCGAAAGTTAAATTAATTAAATTTAATGCATGTTAAAATTGTTTTTAATCAGTGAAGTAAATGTTATTGCATAGGATAGACACGTTTTTTTCTTTTAGTCGAAGAAAACCTTAATTAAATACAAGTATGTAATTATTTGTTGTTTGCTTAATTTAATGTTTCTGCCATTGTCAATGCCAATGTTAATTATTTTTAAGTGACACGTGTATATGTTTTGGCGTTGAACATCAATAGAAGTTGGCCAAGACAATAAATACAATTTATTCGTTTGATTTATAACTCGCACTTATTCTAGTTAATAAATTAATTTAGTAAAGCAGACTACTGCGATGCAGCTTATTTAATTTTTAAATTACCCGATTTAAAAAAATACATACGATCTGATGCAATACATAATTTTAACGGTATTTCTAAGGCCCCACTTATACGTATGCCTGTCCTTTTATATGCACATAGTAAATGTACATATACATACATATATCTTTACATTTACATAAAATGCATCGTTTGTTTTTAGCGCATCATGATTTTGAAGCAAAGTATCTTACCGTTTGAAGTATCGCATTTGAATGTTTATTTGTAAAAATATAGTAATAGACCACAAAATGTAGGAATTATAGACTTGTTGTAAGTTATATTTATAGATAGCCTCATACATTGCTAGTATAAAAAGTTATACGTTGTCATAAACCAGTATTCACTCGAACATAGGTGAAGTATTAAAGACTTACAGGAAAACTAGCAAGAAAATAAACGTAAAGATGGAAACGCGTAATCTTCTTCTATTTTAGGTTTTGGCTATAGATTAATGAGGTACTAATTCGCATATATTGTTTAAATTTGACCAATTTTCACGAAGGCTTTTTCTTTAAGTGATAAAAGAAACCGAAGCTGAATTTGAAATGTTCGTTATTGAGTAATAAATGAAAGAATAATGAAATTCAAAAATGAGAAAGAAACGCCGACCCGAAAGCTGGCGCCTCGGCCAAGACCGGGCGGCCTTAACCTCTCAGCCACTCTTCCGAATTGACCCGGTAACATAATTGAAACATGTTTCTCTTATCACATGTTGTATACTCTATATTGTCTACGGTAGTTAAATGAAACTGTCACGGTGGCGGTCATAGACGAGATTGCGTCATATTTTTTTTTCACTTTAACTGAATTCAAATAGAGAAGAACATTAAGATGATTCGTTTGTTTTTGCCTTTGTTCACACGTAATTCGCTAATGGATATATCAAATTGGATCCACTATTTTCTGTTTTATATTCTGTGCTGATATACGTTACAAAAAAGGAATTGTAGTGTGGACATGCATCCAGTTATTTTCACGAAACGTCAATAGTGTATATTGAAGATAAAAAATATGTTTGTTTCTAATCTATTAATTCATTTGCAAGTTACATTTTTTAAATACAGAGTAGTGGTATTCTAAGTAGGCTTACCACTACTCTGTTTTTAAATATCTCTTTTAAATATTATTTGAATATCTCTTGTAAATATTAAATCTTACTGCCGAGAATCGCGGGTCCAATTTGCGCATGCGTAATTCGCTATGTTCAACCACGAGTGTCGGGAGTAGAACTGACACTAACTTGCATTGTTTGTCATTAAAACAAGACCAAGATGACGGCACTATGTCTATTTCTAGTTGAGTTTTATTGAAGTGTGAAATGACTACGGTAGAAACTGTCACACATTTGGGCGCGATTGCATCTCCACACCCGGCATCGATTTTGAGGATATTTTCACGTCGAAATAATTACAAATGGAAACGGACATTGTGTCCTTTAAATATGTTACTGGGTGTGGAAAATTTCATGGAAATCGATCAAAAATTGTAGGAGATTGCCTATAAAAGATGTACATGCATATGATGAGTTTTATATAAATATACAGTAATTATTTTTCTCGATAAGTTTCTTAGGATCGAATAAAAGATAGTAAACGTTTCGGTCAGATCAGACGTATGAATGCTCAGCATCCTTATTTTATTAGGATATTTGACTGATGTCGATATTTTTAAACTGCAGAGTAGATTTAAAAAAACTTTGGGATGAAAACAAAAATGTTTTAAAACTGCAGAGTAGATTTAAAAAAACTTTGGGATGAAAAGAAAAAAACTTTGTGAGGAAAACAAAAATGTTTTAAGACTGCAGAGTAGATTTAAAAAAACTTTGTGATGAAAACAAAAATGTTTTAAAATTGCAGAGTAGATTTAAAAAAACTTAGTGATGAAAACAATAATGCATATAAGAAATAATTTATCGAAACTTCTAAATAGGAAGAAGTGTCAATTTTTTTCATTAAATTGAAAAAATTATTTTGAATTTAGTTTCCACACAAGAACTGGGAAAATTATAATATACAATAAATAACTTAAACGCAATATTTAACGAAACACTAAAAATCAATATATATATATATATATATATATATATATATATATATATATATATATATATATATATATATATATATATATATATATATGTGTGTGTGTATATATATATACTTGTCCATGAGTCCACGATAATGCAACAATAGTAAAAACACATGACACTACACCTTCATTCTGTGGAGGAGGTGACATAAAGATGTGATGGTCAGTTACGTGACTGACCTCATAACTGCTCTCTAACGAAAGTTTCCAATCAATTTACTTTCTCAGCCTGAACATTTGTTAACGAGTCCCAGTACGATCAAGAGAGTTATATGGTGTGGTAGCCCTCTATCCCCCCTTCATGAAGAAGGTTCCCGTTTTTACCAGAAAGACGTGCTTAAAGGTTCAATGTTTTGCCCTCTAGAAATTTCTAGAACAGTCTAGAAAATTCGAGAGCATTCCAGAACATTCCGGAACATTCTGGAGTGCTGTGGAATGTTTGGGAATAGTCTGGAGCGTTCGGGAACATCCTAGATCATCACTGGAATGTTGTGGAATGTTCTGGAACATTGTGGACTATTTGAAGCCTTTTTGTATGGGTTGGTCTATACATTGGTTTATAAAGCAAAATCCGTCGTGGGTTCGAACGTCTATTTCTTATCAGTGAAGTGCAGTGAGTGAATAAAAACAAACAGTGAAGTGTGAGTAATCAAAGTGATACAGTGACTGAATATAAATAAAAAATAAAGCGTGAAAAGTGTTCAAAGTGTACTTAGTGTATTTCTTAGTAAATAGTTGCTTTGATTTATATTTTATACAATGCCCAAATGTAAAAGAGGAGCAGATCTTGCCAGTCCTGAAGCAGAACGGCGAAAATAAAAGGACAGCGAAAAAACGAAACAATCTAAAAGCGCGAAGCACGCTTACGTTCACAACGAATGAGAATGAACACCGTGAGAAGCAGAGAAACCGAAGAACAACGAAATGAACGATCTGAAGAATCAAGAATTGCGACACAATCATATAATAAAAGACTGCGAACGCAACTCATCCATGAAAATATTACCCTGTGAGAAGCGCGGACGAGGACAAGTAAACAGTACAACCTAACAAATGAAGCATTCCACTACAACTCGACGAAAGAACATAACAAATATAAACACTTCGTAATCGAAAAAATGGATAACATCTGCCAATTTTGCAACGCGAAAAAATTCAGTAGAGAAACACCAGTATCTGTTGCTAAATGGAAAAATTTGATTACCACCGCTGGAAGTACCTCTGCAGGGATTTCTACTTTACATCACCAGGGAAACTTTAGAATCAAAATACTTTCTTGAAAATATAAAAGCGTATAACGCCTGCTTCCAAATGACTTCTTTCGGTGACTTCGATCGACACGATGGTAAACGTTGAAGAAAGTGTCAACTTCCCTATAGTATTTTTAAACTCTGCAAGTACCAGAAATACCATTACACTGCATTCGACTGAAAATTGGATCTCCGATCGTACTACTCAGTAATCTTAACTCACCGAAACTATGTAATGGAACAAAGATGTTCGTCAAACAGCTATCTAATAACATCATCGAAGCCGAATTGATGACTGGAAAGGACAAAGGACACACAGTATTTATCCCCAGAATACCAGTGATCTCTATCGAACCGCATTCCAATTTAAAAGACTGTAATTTCGAATTAAATTAGCCTATAGTTTATAGTTAACAAAACGCAAGGATAAACTTTAAAACATCGCGGCGTCCACCTTAAAGAATCCTGCTTTTTTCACGGTCAACAGCTATAGCTTGGTCTCGAGTAGGAAATTCGAAAAATTTGTACGCATATACCCCGGCTAACATAGTCGGGAACATATTCTATTTACAATATTTATAATGTTCTTTATAAACAAATATTGTAAATAGTTAGAATATGTTTTCAATAAAAAATTTACTCTTATAAGTTATCCTTTTATTCCAACTACCACACAATGTCATATCAGCTTCCTGAGCGTAGCTGGGTACCCCAGCTAGTATTTAATAAACTCCCTTATAATGAATGCTAAATTACAGGTTAGTGACGTCATAAGCCAGTTTTGTTTTGTATGGGTGTTTTCGTGAGAATCGCAGTTCGTCGGTTTTTAAGTCGTTATAACTTTGTAATGAAATGTCATGGGTGTGATATATTCATTTTAACCCTTTATAACGTTATTACTTATTCTATTTTAGTAATACAAAAATATAGTCAAACACCCTATTTATGAGGAATATTAATTTTTGGAGACAAGAAATGGAAGATTTAGGTGCTTCATTACTGTGTGCATATATATGGTTTAAGACAACAAAGTGTTACAATAGCAGAAAAACATTGTATTACCATTATACAAAATGTTTATTCTTGCCATTATATAAAAAGTGAGTAAACTCAAAGCGAAGGGGTTGTGTAACAATTCTACCTATCTAGGAAATAATCCGTTTAAGTGAAAGGTGTGCTCACCTGTCTATTTGACCGGACACATTTAGTAAGATCTTCGATTCGAATGTCGTACCACTTTCACCGACTTGTTTTGTCGACTATTATGTTGGATTAATAAGCGAGAATATGTCGTAACCTTACATTAAATTAAGTGTTAGAGACTTTCAAATATTACTGGACTTTTAAAAGTTAGAACGTCAATTTTTGGAAACATAGATCCTTCATTTAAAATATAACATTGTCACCTAGTTGAGTACAATTTTGTACAAGTAAAGACAAGTATTTATGATCCAGATTTACTTCATTGATCTGCTACCCCGCCTTGATGTTTTCGGCTGTGGTGGTCCTCGATGGCTTCGTGGGTTTTATTCTTTCTCATTTGAAAAGCTCCTTTCTTAAGTGAAACTTTAACAACAGTGTGAAAATCAGTTCACCTATCGCGTTACGTTTACATTGACGTTAGAGGAGGAAAGATGTGATCAATAGTTTTATTTTCCTCAGCTCACTCGCTTTCCTTTGTTTTAATAGCCTTCTCATTCTTTACTTATCATTGGAGCGTCACAAAAATCTGAATATATTACATCTTTATAGGTCCAAATAGTCTCATTGACATTGACGTTAGAGGAGGAAAGGTGTGATCGATAATTTTATTTCTGTCTGTATATAATTAAGAAAGGGGTGAACTAGTAGAGGCAAAATATTCTACCGTTTGAAGTGTAGCATTTGTATTTTTTGTAAAAATTATGGCTAACATAGACCACAAAATGTACGAATGATAGACTTTTGTTAATACATTATATTTATAGATAGCCTCATACATAGCTAGTATAAAAAGTTCTGTGTCGTCATAAACCAGTATCCACTTGGAACCTAGTAGTATTAAAGAATTACAGGAAAACTAACGAGAAAATAAACATTTAAGGTTGAAAGCATAACTTGACTCTGTTTATGGATTGAAGAGATACAAAGAAAAGTGATAACGTAATATATTCATAAAACGAATCACTAATGGCGGTTACTGAGGATTTTAAATGACCTTTCCATAGCTATTGGTTCATGAAAGTTATAGGCTCAATAAACTAAAAATATCTATAAATACGTTTCTGAGCACTATTTCGTTCCATTGATAACTATCGACTCGATAATCATTACTCCTGCGCATCACTAACTCAAGGAGAACATATTCTTAAATACATCCAAAACGTAAACATAGGTTAAGTTTGACGAAATTTTACAAACGCGTTTTTTAAGGAAAAAAAGGAAACTGAAGTAATATAAAGAATAATTGAAATTAAAAAGAAATGAAAAAGAAACTCCGGCCTGAAAGCTTGCGCCTTAGCCAAAACCCGGCGGCCTTAACCTCTTTGCCACTTTTCTAAATTTGACCCGTTAACATATTTGGAACATGTTTCTCTTATCACACGTTACATTTTATATATTGTAACTGTCACGACAGCAGTCATAGACGAGATTGCGTAATTTTTTTTATTTTTAACCGACTTCAAATTGAGAAGAAGATTCTAGGATTGATTCGTTTATTTTTGCATTTGTTCACACCATGTTTACAGTATATTGGTAATTTATAGCCAAAATGTAATTAAGAAAATGGTGGTTAAGTAGTCGACTGCTTCGAATTTAATTGAGAAAAAGATGAACGAGATGTTTATAGCTCGGAATGTAACTTAGAAAAGTTGAACAAGTAGTTTATAGCTCCGAATGTAGTTGTGAAAAGGGCAAATAAGTAGTTTATAGCTCCGAATGTAGTTGTGAAAAGGGCAAATAAATAGTTTATAACTACGAATATAATTGTGAAAAGAGTGAACGATTGGTTTATAGCTCAGAATATAATTGAGAATAGGGTAAACAACTAGTTCATAGTTCCAAATGTAATGGAAAAAAGGATGTACGTGTGTTTATGGTCCCGAATGTAATAGAGAAAGGGATGAACGCGTGGTTTATAACTCCGAATATAATTGAGAAAAGATTTAAGAAATAATGAAAGATTAATTTTGTTTACATCTGTCACAGTTTCTACAGTTTTAGGTTTACACATGATATTTTACAAATAGATAGTTATTAGTAACCTTTCTGTCCGTTTTAATACGGAATCATAAAATTACATTCACCGCCTGTCATACTGGCAATTATATTCCAAGCTGTGAACTGTCTCATACTTATTTCATGTTGCTTTTAGCCGTATTTTTATCAAATAGAAAAAAAAACGTACTTTTTTATTTGCTGGTTTATCACAGCGTTGTAACTTTTTTATTTTAACGCAAATATGACGAAATTTGTTTGAAGAGGACATAGTTCAGTTATGTGGACACAGAAATAAAGAAAAAAATATTTTTTAATTTCTTTTGAATTTATACATCGAATAATGATTTTTTTTTAATTTACGGATACTGATCAATAATTATTTGCAAAGAATTATTTTTCTCACGAACCTTGCCGTGCGGGTATCCTAAAAGCGTATTTTAAAAAGTGTCTATAACATTTTTTTGATACGGCGTGGCGTATCCTTCGCGATGTATGAGCCTCCAAAGCGATTTGCAGCGTCTAACCTCCTCTAAACATTTAATCACCTGTTTAAAAAACTAGCAGGTATTGAACCGGCTGATTATTTGATTCAGTCGTTGTTGCGTGGAAGGAAGACAAACAAAGAAAATTAATTTTGAGTTTATAATATTAGTTAGATTTAAGACAGTTAGGATTATGGCCTGTTGTAATTGTGCTAGATATTACAGTGAATGGCCAAAAATTGGGCATTATATGCTTTTTCATAAATAAATTTGAGCATACAAAGAATTTTTATCGTCTGTTTTATTTAAAATAAGGTAAGTAATGAATTATGCGTATTACCGTACATTGTGAGGTCCGATATTTTATCCGAATCGAATTGATCGTTTTTACATAGTCCACTTATTTCTTAGCGTCGCAATTTCATCTTTCTTGATGGTTTGTTAACCTGCAAAATATGTTCTCAATTGTCCTTGAAAAAGTTTGAAGTTTGACAAGTACACCGAGTATTAGTTTTTGATAAAGGATAGTAGTTTTTGATAAAGGATAAATTAACACGCGTTGATTTATCCTTTATCAAAAAATTATTAATTCATTTGAATTATTTCATTTTTTAATTTCCTCTAAATTTGCTTATCGAAAAATCGTTATGCACCCTATAAAGACGCTAGGAACCACAAAGCCGAGATTTTGAATTGGAGAAGAATTGGAAATATATAATACAAAATTAAAATTATTTTATGTTGGAAAGTACATTAGAATTGCATAAAGTACGGTAGAACTAAGAGTCCTTGTAGCGGGCGGTTATAAGTATTAAATATAACCGCCATTTTAAAAAGTAACAATCTGCTGACAAGCGTGACTTCGAATTTTATCTAAATCATACTGATAATGACAGTCTTGTGATATTCACGATTAAAATCAGTGATAATCCCCTAATTAATGTCACCAATTAATTACATTACGAATATATGTGCAGTTGTTGTGTTATTCCATAAAATCGACATCATCGCAAAGTTTCTCCTATGCGTAAAACGCTGACGTATTTGAATACACAAAGTGTTATGTAAGCCTTTTTTAACACATCGATAGTTGTGACTGGCATGCTTTAATTTATAAACACGTCACGAACTGCTTTTTATGCTATTTCCTGGTTTTGCTTTGATAAAGTGAAGAGTCACTGTGTTGATAATAACAACTAAGCTAGGTGAACATTTTTGGAAAATGTCCGCCTAAAGTTGGCCAAACTTGATATTTTCATTTTGACAAATAACCTGTTGGTCAACATTTTTTTACATGACGATCTTGTAAATAATGTTTTGTGTCATATTATTTTTAAATATTTGCATGAGTAATATGTATTTTAATATTAAATTAGATATTTACAATAGGATCGATTTTTTTCGCTCGGCTTATCTCATTATAATTGTAAATGACCGTGTATAATATCATTTCATAGATATACGCGCTATGAAAACGTTCAATATTAGAGATAAAATGTGTGGTTTTTTATAAATATTAAATTTCCACATTGAAATTCGTACAAAAACGTGTTTGAAAGTAAAATTATATCGTTTTGTTTTAAATGTAGGTATTACGAGTAAATATTAATAGAATATATACATAAGTCAGTATAGATTAAGTTTACTTTAAAAACAAGAAAATGTTTTTTTATTAAATGGAAGTATATATTTAACATGTATTAATAAAAAGCCGTTTGTGATTGTTTTGTACATTAACAATATATATACGCAAAAAAAAATTTAAATGAAATCAGCAAAAAGGTTTGCGTAAAGAGATGCTATAATTTGTTGTTTGACAGCCGCTTCTCCGTAGTAAAAACCGTCATTGGTTTGACAGATGAAGGGACGAATCCGTGTTTTGTAAATTCCCAACAAGAAGTGTCTAAATTTATTCATAAATCTACTTAGTTACTACACGCAGTGTTAAATCTGTATGACTGTTCTTTTCCAAGAATCATTAACGTCAAATAAACTTTTTAAGAAAAACAAATTTAAGTTTTTTCCCTCGTTTTTTTTTTTTATAAGAAAACATGTTGCCAGTTACTAATTTGAACTTTTTAATTTCTGCCCAGAAAGATTTCCCTAAATTTCTTGTATTTTCCGTAAAAATTAGCTGAGTAATATTATTTATTATACAAGGAAAAATCTTGTGACATCATTATCTTCTGTAGAGAACAATATGAGAGCGCTGCTGCGAGCTCTATACGACTGCTTATCTGAAAGTTTTTGTTGGGAGGTCGTCATTGTTAGTGTCATTATTTTTTGCCAGCTACTGGTTCATTTCGTTATACAGATATGAGTCTATCGATATCGTACATCGTACCTTGCACCAATTTCATAGTATTTTTTTTCACATATACATTCCACATTAACGTCATTGATTTGAATTTGTTGTAGTTTTGAGTTAACATATTCAAAATGAATATTGTATGATGTGCTAGAGTATTGTGACTTTGCAATACGGACATTTTTTCCACATTAATATTTACTTTTATTAATATATCTTTGATATAAAACGAAACAATAGAAATTCATTCTAACAAGCAACTGAATTAGGTGGAAGTCCCAATAGCAATTCTTTTTTGAATTTCGTGAACAAATTTTTTTACACCATTTTATAAATATATTAACGTATTGGTTTCTGGATATGAGTAAACTCGTTTGTAACCTATCATTTTATTACTACGTGACTAATATATTTACTTGTAAATAATATAAATTAAACCCAAGTGATATCCTTAGTGTGGTACTCCAAAGACTTCTGAATTTCAAGTGAATGATGGCAATACATTACTAAAGTATTGTCATGTTTCTGTTATTTTATACTGTAAATTGAGAAAATGTAACATTTGTTTGTTCCAATCCAAGCAAGGCAACCAACTTGGCACTAAAGCATGCTCTTGCTTCTAAGCCCAAGAAAAATAATTGGACAAAATTTTTTTTTAACTGGTCATCCTCTTCTCTGTTTTTTTTGCTTATTGTTTTTGTGTTATTATTTTTTGTGCCGTGGTTTTTAGCATGATTTAAATAAAAACATTGTTTAATTTAATTTCTGTTTTATTGTTTTAAAACTGAAAACGTTTATATAATTTGTAATAAATTTTTTATTTATACAAGCATAATGAGTGTTGTAGTGTGTTTGTAAAATTTTTTATGTGCAGAAGTTGATAGAACATAGTAAAGCCTGTAATATGTTTTGAATATGGAGAATACCTTCTAAATATGTGCGAGTATGGAGAATAACTTCTAAAAAATATGTGTTATACCTTGCGGTATAAATATTTTTCTTTTCGTACTTTTATCGGTGTGATAGTTTTTTCAGATACAGCTCATGAGTATTGATATTGTTTGTTCAATCTTGTATCTCTTATATTATTATTACTTATTTGAAATTATAGTTAATTAATAGGTCTAACTAAAAATATCTTGGAAATATTAATGTACATTTGAACCATAAACAAAATTCCAATTTTTTCATAAAAAAAATTGGAATCTTGTTTACTTCTATAAACTGGTTTATTTTCTTAGAAAATAATTGGAATCTTGGATTGCTTTTTATTAGTCTCTAACCCCTTTGGAAATTTTATTGTAAGTGATACCAATTGTTTCAGCTCTCTGTTAAACTTCAAAGCTTTTCCATCATAGGAACGTTTTCGGCCCATAATTTTTTTTAACATAATTCAATCGTTGACAGCTGTATTTCTTTATTAGTATCCTTTACATTAGCAAGGCACTTTTATTGTTATGTTTCTAATTTTGGCTCACCGAGTCATTTTGTTAATTTATTTCTTTAAATAGGAATTATGTGTATGTGTTTGCACGCATGTGTGGGTATGCATGTGTGCGTGTAACTTTGGTTTAGTGCTATTATGACCAATTTATAGTGAATAGAATTCCTAAAATCATAAATCACGCATCTCAAACTGTGAATAGGAAATTCCCACATAATTGGAGATTACTGCATATGTAAATAACGAAGATACTAAAGAATAAAAGTTGAGTATTAAATTGGCATACGTAGAGAAAAAGAAAAACAATACTGTTTTTAGACAACTGCTGTATTATCCATTCACTACATGACCTTAGAAACATTGTTGTTATCTCTTTAGCGGTTTCATAGTCTGTTCGACTTTCGTATGAGTTTATTGGCTTTTGTATGGATCTACGATTGAGGCGGAAGCATTGACGTGTAGTTTCTGGTCTCTTGAAAATGTTAACAGATTTAATTTGTAAGTTATGCCATAGTACTCAGTTTTTATTACTGAATAAAGCACAGAGTTTTACCATATAGGAATTATGCTATTTTTCGGGATAAAAAATGGCCTATGTGTCAATTTTAATCATGCGTTAACGTTTATGCATATAACAATCTATCCATATGTTTAGGCTTGATTGAGTAATATAAATTCACACTTTTCATGGCATGACAAATCCAAGAATGGTATTAGTATTAATGTGGGTAATATCATATTATATTCCATCGCCTCTTACGAAAATAAGCTACACAAATCAAACTAAGGAATTTGCCACAAAGAAATTTTAAATCATAATATAGTAAAATTCAATGACTGATCTTTGCAGGTACTCCGTAAAGGCAAACACATACTTCCAACGGTAGCACGGCTTTGTCTTATTTCCACATTCCTCGAGGATGGGCTGCGCATGTGGTTTCAGTGGTCGGAGCAGCGTGACTATATGGACGCGTCATGGGGCTGCGGCAAAATTCTGGCCACCCTGTTTGTTGTGGTGAATCTTTTTGGGCAGATTGGTGGCTGCGTGATGGTATTAGCAAGGTTTAAAGTGGATATTGCTTGCGGGGTGCTGTTCTTCATTGTGGTTTTACAGGTTTGTAAATTGCATTCTTTTAGTTTCACATTAGGATAATGTCTTGATCTGTATTGAAAATTTGGTTCCATTTTTTTTTTATAAGAAAGAATAAATTCTGTTTTGTTGTTTTTTTTTTATTTCAAGACATCATTAAGAAAAGGAAACTTAGATTTAGCTGTTAGTCCGGTTTTAGAGGATGGTTGACAGAATATTTTCTGCTTGCTTTGATCAAATGAATTTCTTCTTTAATTTGAAGTGTCATGTTTCCAAAGGGTGCCTCTTAAGGAAAAATTTTTATACATTCAATAAATATAATAAACTTGAGGAAAATTTAAATGTATGCCTATTCTTATTGTTTAATTTTTCCTGCGCTGATGAAATTGTGTGGTTAATTGTTGAGATATTGATGGATTATGAGTCTGGAGAAATAGTCACCAGAACTCTTGATGTTAATGAATGGAAAAAAGAGAGAAAAGCAGTGATGGAGCTGTGGCTATTATATCTTCTACCATAGACTATGCAGGAAGGAATGAAATTACCATAACACTTACTGTGTCTTATCACTTAATTTCTTTCTAATAAATTGTGATAGCCGTCATCTCTGTCACTAGTGAATATCATCCGAACTGAATAAACTTTGTCAGATTTTCAATTATAAACAAACATACAAATTATTTCATTTTATAGTATAAAAACAGAATAACAGCTTCACTGCCGAAATATAATTTCATAAAAAAAGTTATGCAACAGTAAACTTCAAATAGTCGTATTCGTTTATTCCGATGCCTATCAAAAGTTCAATTTAGTTTTTTTTATTTTACTCCATAATAAAAATAACTTTTATTAAAAATTCTCATCAAGATGTCATACCATTTCAGACATTTGCCTACAGTATACTGTGGGATGTTCAGTTCCTCCTCCGCAATTTGGCCCTCATCGGAGCTTTATTGCTTGTGTTGGCGGAGTCTCGAGCAGAAGGCCGAAGCCTGTTTGCGGGCGTGCCCTCTCTCGGTGAAAACAAGCCCAAGACTTATCTCCAGCTCGCTGGGCGGGTATTAATCGCGTTCATGTTCATCACTCTTCTGAGGTTTGAGATGTCCTTCTTACAGGTGAGTTTTTGTGTAATTTTATTAGATTTAATTGGATAAGA
Organism: Druceiella hillmani; assembly: GCA_039881145.1. Classification (NCBI taxonomy): domain Eukaryota; kingdom Metazoa; phylum Arthropoda; class Insecta; order Lepidoptera; family Hepialidae; genus Druceiella; species Druceiella hillmani. Next base: position 3,252,832 of record JAYKKI010000067.1, on the reverse strand, counting down.
CGTTTATTTAGATTTATGATTATTATGTAACACTATTTTGTAATTACTGGATCCTGGTGATGTCAGAACTGTGATTGCATGAACAAGCATAGGAATGAGGGTAAATTATATTTCAGACTAGAAAAATATGCAAATGAATATGAGCTTGATATTAACAATAGAAAGTAGTTTTAAAAAGTTAGTATTTTTTGAAAATGGGAAAGCCAAATAGTTCAGCGATCTCTGTAAATGCATGTTTATTACATTTTTAGTACTTCAGCATTGTCACATATATTGTCGTTAATATGAATGACAGTAAAATGTAATGGAGTGTTAACATTTATTGCCTTTTAAATGTATTGTTCTTGGCTAAAAAAATAAATTATGAATTGACAGTGACAATGCTTTCAAGATTTTATGTGTGAACGAATATGTTCTCAGGTCTTCGGATTGTAAATACCTTTCTTGACGACTCTGGTGAGTTTCATGGGTTCTAATGATTCCTAGTGTTCTAATATAATTACTGATACTGCTTGTATTAAGGGAGAATCTCACTTCAAGAAGAAATAGATCTTTTAGTTTATTTACACGCTGTTGGGAAATTACAAGGTTTTGTGTTTGCTCGACAATTTAAGTAAAAGTTTTCAGGGGCTTTTTAGGTATTTTAATATTTCTTTTTTTTTATTCAGTATATAAATATTGTATTCCTTTAAAGTCAATTATAATTTTATATATATATAGTATGAACAATTATCTCATATAGTATGAACAATTATTTACATATGTTTAACGAGGTGGACTATTAATTTTTGTCGTTTCTAAAATCATCTAGCTTACGGGGTGTGTAAATTAAGTGACGAGATTGATTTTTTCGCTTTTTTTTATTCAAATAAAATTACAATTCAACATTATCCCTTTCAAAAAAGATACCTTGGGGAGCCATACAGCACTGGAGACAATTCTTCCATTCGTCATAGCAGTGCTGGAATTCGGATACTGGAATGGACTTCAGTTGATCGGTTATGGCTGTTTGAATATTCTCTAATGTCCCAAAATAACGTCCCTTGAGGTTAATTTTCAATTTTGGGAACAAAAAAAAATCACATGGACTCAAGTTGGGTGAATAAGGAGGCTGACGAGCTGTAGAATGGTTTTACTGGCAAAATATTTATTAATAAATATCGTTCTGAAAAATATTTTTCGGAACCATTTTTGCACAAATTTTTGTCGTCCCCAATTCATTGGTTAAAATTTGATGAACGATGGTGTGAGTCAAATTCAACTCTTCAACTCTTGCCTCGATCATTCAGATTGTCAAATGATGATCTGAATCACGAGATCGTGGATTCTGTCAACATTTCCATTGGTTCTTGAAGATGAAGGCCTAGAGCTACGAGGCTTGTCTTCAATTGATTCTGTTCCTTCTGCAAACGACTTAAACCACCTAAAAATCTGTGCTCTCGATAAAACACTGTCTTCAAAGACCTGGCACAGTTTTTCAAATGTTTCTGTTGCACTGTGCCCAAGTCTGAAGCAGAACATGACAGCACAACGTTGTTCATATTTTTTAAAACGCAGTAAAAAAACCTTTCTCACAAAAAAATTCACTACGGACAACGCCACAATTCTAGCGTGTTCAAACTCGCACTGGACATGTATAAGATGTTCACGTGCCTTACCCTCCATGTACCACATCTCCAGTGTTGCCAGATCGAACACTAGAAAATCAGTCTCATCACTTAATTTACACACCTTGTATAATATATACTTTTTTGTGTAAATGTCTCTTAATAATATGTTAATGTCTTAACAATTTCAATACGACTGATATTTTATTATGTGAACATATACATTACACCCATAAATCAACTGCTAATTTTTCTAAACTTGGACATACCTTTTTATTTCTAATATTGTACGTAACGATAGGATCATTACGTACGTTTATATAGAAAAGTTGATTCTCTATATGAGCGTACTATTCTTATTTTAGTATATACTATCTAACATCATGTATATGTATATATATACTTTTACAGAACTCTTCCCAACCAAAAGTTTGAAATTATTTTCAAGAAAGTTCATCTTCGCAGACTTATATTAATATATTAAATCTATCGTTTGGTTTCATGCAGAAAACGGAGTGTATGTTAAAAAACTTATAATGACTTCATTAACTTTCTGCTGGTCTAGTTGTGCAGTTGTTGGGTGCTGTTGTTAAGTACAATTGTTGGGTACAGATTGGTCAGTGCTTACCGACATTGTGGGTACGGCCTCAATAAAGCAATTATTAACTGTTTTGTTTTGAACATTTTTGCTGCAAGCTGTCACAATTACTACAGACCACAATTATTAATCAAAATATTTGTTTTTTTTTTGGTTTTGCCATGTAATCCTGGTGAGATTAAGATTTTCCTGTGGTTTCATTGCTCATTGAAAAATGGTGTCCAGCTACATTCGTCGAACTGATTTCTATTTTCCAAAATTTTTTTTTGTAATTTTGTATGAATCACTGGTGATATATTGGCATATGAACCTGACCCCCTAAAAAGATGATGAAACCCCCACAAAACTTATTCTCATTAGTATATTACTGTGATAATTACTAAACAGATCACATGGTAACCTTTAGAACATTACCTATTCATTTATCACTAGTGACATATTCGTGTAGCAGATGCGTCCCAAAATATCAAAATTTGGTATTGGTGGCAACGAATGTAACATTAGAAACTATACATTAAGTGTATGACAAAAGTTGAGAAAGAACATGTGAAAAAAATGATCCTTTGTCGGTGTAGGTTTTTTCAGGTAAAATGATAGTTGTTGGTCTATATTTCAAATGTTTCTGTTAACAACTTCACGCTGTGTCTTACTATTGTCGCAACAATAGAGCATTGCATTGAATGTAAACTGACATTGGTTATTTTATTATTTTCATGAATATTTGCCTGACTTAGCTTCGAGGGAAACCAGCTTCTCTAATATTGCTGACATACCTAATTTACTCCAAATATTATTTATATACGCCTAATTTACGCAATACTATGTATACTTTCGAAATTTAATATATATTGTGTCTAATTGCAGATATTGCAAGATATAGTGGGCAGCATACTGATGGTGTTGGTGACAATCGGCTACAAAACGAAACTATCTGCTCTCATCCTGGTGGTCATGCTCTCCGTGTTGAACCTTTACCACAACGCGTGGTGGACCATTCCTACATTCAAGCCGCTCAGGGACTTCCTTAAATATGACTTTTTCCAGGTGAACTTTCCAAATATTTACAAGTATAAGGAATTTTTTCAACGCCTCTTCCTATCTAAAGTGGACAACATTCGTGTTATTTTAAGTACTGGTGGAACTCTCAGTACAGAATCAGTAGAATCCCTTGTAGTTTTTGTGAAATGGTAAAACCAAGAATATTACTGTCATTTTGAATATTTCTTCAGAAAGCAAAAGTACTCTGAATAATTAAACAAATATTTCACAAAATTACCTGAAGTTTCTCGTTTCTGGAAGCAAGTTTTTGAGAAAAATGTGTTATATTTTATGCCACCTCTCTTGTGTTAACACTTTTACTCTATACTGTTCACAGTGCGCTCTCATTTTATTTTATATAAAATTTATAATATATTAAAATAACGAGTATTTTTCATAGTACCGTTACAATTTTAACTGACTGGATGTATGTAACAATTTAAATCATAACTAACTTATATTTCATTCATTTCAGACGTTATCAGTAATTGGTGGTCTGTTGATGATAGTGTCGCTGGGCCCCGGCGGTGTTTCCATGGACGAACACAAAAAGAAGTGGTAGAGTTGTGTACAAGAAACAATAGGTAGTTAGGAATAAAATTATAAATAATTGGACTGTTTTTATTATCCTACAGACTGTATTTTAATGAATGGAAAAAGAGAATATGTATATAACAATATTATGTATGTTTATGTAACATTTAAGTTGTGTCTCTGGTGGAGTTGCTTGAAGGAAATTGTCTTACATTGTTTATTAACTCGTTTTAATTGTTATTAATTTGTAATTAGGTAAGAGAGAAATTATTAAATCATTAGCCTTCTTAAATCTAAAGGGGTTTTGAACATATGCAACAAAATAATATTAAATTTGAATTCAACACTCCTTTTTATTCCCAAAGTTGTAATTGACGTAAATATTTAATTTATTGTTTTGACGTTGTGTTAGAAATATGGTAACATCAAAAGGAACTGTACGTACTAAATCTGAGAATAGTAGCTTGATGAGTATTAAGTTATATTTTAATTTGAAAAGTACAAGAATTTTAACTTATTTTTCAATTATGCTTTCACAAGTACAGCGAAACACAGTAAAAAATGAAACTTAAAAAAAAATTATAAATTAATTTATAATTCAATTGATTATTTAAAAATATTTTTATTTCATCTATTCAAATAATAATCTATGCAATAAAAAAAAATCGTAACTAAGAAAGATTTTAAAAAAAATTTTTTAATATGGTAACACTGAGAATATTACTGTCATGATGACATCAATATAGGTTTAGAATTATATGTACAATGTTTTTGTTTCTAAAACTATCATAAGAAAAAATTATGTTCCCCTCACAAAAAAAAATAGATATTTGCTTCAAGCAGAATTAGCAGAGATGCAAATAATTTGTATATCTATATATGTATGATGAACAGTATATGACAAACGTTCCATATTATTTCAATTTATTCCATTGTTGTACAGTTTCCCAAAAGTTGGTGAGGTGTTTTAAAATGTGAAAAGAGTAATTGAAATTTTAAAATTTTGATAGTATATAACGCCATCGCTGTGGTAAACAGACTTTAAAAATGGTTGTAAATGGTATATATATAATGCGGCATAATAATAATTTCATTCTTTTTTCCACTTTGCAAAGTTTTGACATATGTCGAAATTATTTAATTTAAGCTCTTAATATAGTTATGTTAGTATTCATTTTATTAATTTTGATCCATGAATTATTTTTTTACTTTCAATAAATGGCATTTGTGGTATTTTTTCAAGATGACAATAGAAGTGTGAACGGTTAGGGAAGAATATGACACTCGGTTATAACTCATACTGTCCAAAATTGGGAACATATCATTTTAAGCAGATGTTGATTATTATAAGACATAAAAAATTAATAGATGAATTTGAAAAGTCCATTGTTTTCTTTTATTGGAGGAAATTTAAAATGTAATATTGAAAGTTTTGAATTTACGTTTTTATGGCTATTATAGAAGTGGAATGTTATGGATGTAGAAAATTATAAAATTTATTTTTTCCGTTTTCAATATTAATTTTATAAGAAATATATATTTAAAGATGACAATAATATTTTTTCTTTTTATCTATCTCTGAGATTTACAATAAATACACTTAACTGTTATACTTACGTGAAAATGGTTTAAAAGTAGCGCATGTGTGTGAATAGTTTAACCTCAAAAATGGTCGCTTGTGCGCAAGGAACATATTTCTGGTATGACGATGAGCTTAGGCAATAAGTTTACATAGGGTTGGTAATACTGACGAAAGAAGTAGAGTAGAACAAATTTTGACATTTCAAATGTCTTGCAAATTTAACTATGGCAATATCGTTTGGTTGCAATTTGTTTCTTTGAGTGTTGCAAATGTATTAAATACAATGCGTTGTAGGTAATTGATTATGTCGTTATGTTTCTTGGTTTTATTGAAAATTCCTAAAATTTTACTTAAAATTTTTTGTGCTTATTTGATTTCATAAGATTATATAAAACAACTATATTACAAATGGCTGCCACTTAACTGTCAAAGCTATACAATTGAAAATTTATACTAGATATCATTCAATATATTTTCGGAAATTGGATGGAACATCTAATCTATCAGGGGTAGAAACTGTCCATTAAGTTGTGAACGATTGCCGTCCACGTTGAAAAAATAAACACAAAGTTACTTCCTGCCTGTATTTGATACTTTGTCAATATCTTAAATGAAAACAAATGGCCGCCTCTTTAAGAATTCTGTGACCGTCATAAATTTAATTTACTACCTTAATTGTACAAAAGTAATAATGAAACATGAACATAATGAGTTGTTGTAATACTTTAATTGGAAAGAGCTGTGTAAAATAAATGAAATACATAATTTATTTTTCTATGTGAAAATTAAAAAAAAAAACCGACAAATCCAACTTGTGTTTCATTACGACCTGTCGTGACTATCAAATAAAGCAAGACGGCGCAATCTTGTATTTAATAATTTTTGTCTTAATCCTTGTTTTAGATTTAATTAGTTGTAAAAGCTTGATTTTGCCATATAATGTAAACATCTCTATTAATCAATCTTTTTTTATAATTTCCTTGCTTCTTCAATAAGTAAAATATATAGATTTATACTCGCTTAACTAGAAACAATGAAAAGAAATGACAGGCTGACATATTAAGCTGGAGGGAAACTATGACAATTTTAACCAGAGAGCATGGTAATAAAACTTTGTATAAACAAGTCATTTAAAATTAACAAACAGCTGAACATGTATTTTTTACATGTTCAGGAAAGGGATCATGTTCATTTCCTGAACTATAAGCTGGTTTTATAATAGTGGCTCGAATCAAATTATGTCTGATTCAAGGTCGAATCAAATTATATCGAGTTATTTTTCCTAGCATCAGACAGGAGTCTTTCAGCATACAATGCATCGGAAATTTCAATAGTGATTATGTGTTTTTATTCAATATTTTCAGAAAAATATATCATTATATCAACGATAAGCCCTTCATGCCACTAATTAAAAGATCGTAATTTAAATAAACTGCAAATAGCTCTGGTTAAGTATATATGTGAATTTTACCTTGAATCACAAACGTAATTTTTTATATCGACACAATATGCCAATAGTCAGTAACTGGTAGCACTTGTGCATGTCTGTATCTGTCATGGATAGAAAAACTTTTACATCATCGTTTTTATTATTTTTACAAGTTGCTTTAAAATAATTAACGTTACAAATAATATAACAATAGTATTAGTTTCTTTACTCGTTTATAATCATTAGAAATTTTGTCAGTGAATCCTTACAATGTCAGTAAGTGGTAAAATGTATAACATTTATATATATACTTGGCATGGGGGGTATGATTTGACAAAGCATATATATATATATATATATATATATATATATATATATATATATATATATATATATATATATAATATGTATATTTAGCAGTGAAAACGTCAAAATAGACCTCATTACATGTCTCGTTCATACTAAAAGTGAGCACATTTCTTAGTCCCTCGCACAATCTCACGAGTCACATTCTAGTTAAAGTGTTTATAAAATACAGTTTATAAATACAGCGCTCTTCACATTTTGTAGAGTGTGCAAGTCTACATTGGTATGTATTTTTATAAACGTATGTATTTTTATAAATGTACTCATTAGAGTGAGTAGGGCAAGCATACGTAGCCTTACTCTGATCGTCTAAACTACATACATTGTATATTTCTAAATATTTAGACATATTTAATTTGTGGTTTTAAAGCGAAATCCATAATTCAATATATGATATGCAGATCATATGCTACCAGCATGTGTAATAGATGAAACGTAGAAACTTCATGCTTACCAAATTATACAGAATATAGCATTGCAAAAGTTTTCAATAAGCCACTAAAGTTGATTACTTTTATCAATTGGTTATATTCAGAGTGAAATAACCTATTTTTTGTTCTAATAAGACGGAAATAACACACACACATATAATCACTGTGTGAAAGATCTGTCACTGTCAAATGCCAGCCGAAGTAAACAAACTATAGTGAATTTGTTTTTGTGAAAATATCTAGTTTTCCATTGATCATTAAATACACCTATTATATTTTGACAATGAATTTAGTTCATGGAATTAGTTATCGTGATCTCTGTTCCCTATCTGTATTCGTTTTATTAGTTTATTATTGTGTATTTTCATTATGACAGTTTAAAATGGTGTAATGGATATTGTTATGCAGTTGAGATTTTTGAAATTATCTTTTATTGAAAAATAATATAACTCGGAATAGGAGACTGAAGCCAACTTTAAAATTATATGTACTAATAAATATATTGTATGCCATTTACATGCAATCAGTGTTTGCAGTTAGCTGGAAGTGAATAAAATGTTGGGTGGACCTTGACGATAATTTCACTTTTTTCTTTCTATAAATTATGAATATTAATCGAAAACAAAATACATAGCAAAATAAATACCGCTGTGACTCTAATAAAAAAATATCAATTTGAAAAGTGTTTTTACTGTGAAGAAAGTATCTTCAAACATTAAATTTATAACTTCTCTGTACCTGCAATCATTCTAGCTTATTTTTGAATTACTTTCTTTTTATGTAAATGTGTGTTTGTATTTGCATATTCAACGTTTAGTGTCACTAAGAATGGCAATTACTTGGAAAAAATTGTAATAAGCAATTTTTAAAAACTCAGCTTGTGTGAGAAATTAGTTTTCAAATAAATTTTTTGTTATGAAATGGTCGCGAGCGAAAATTAGTTTTTTTAAATATATTGTTTAATGTATGCTCTTTCATGTAATAATTAATAAAAAATGAAATGTTTACTGGTGTTAAACTGCATTTATTCCAATCTAAGTAATTTGACAAATCCTGATAAAAAGCATGACAGCAGGATATATAGAGAAATAGTTCATGATATATTAATGCCAATCGTTAAGGCAGTAATTCTCAATGAGTTTATTTGAATTGTGAATTTTAACACCATTTGCATTATTATATACGCTTACGCGGTATTACTGTTGGTCTTTGGTCTTCGAAAATGTTGAATTAATAGAAACTGAAGCATGAAGCATAAATTGGCAAAAATAATTGGTAAGAAATTTCATAAGAAGGTCTTCCTTTAGTAGCTTGCTTATTTGCTTAGCTACACAAAAAGCATGACACGTCACCAAGTAAGACACTGCATATAATATATTTATCATTGGCGTAGACTGTATATCAAATGATATTGGTATATAAAAAAACTAATAATTGGTTAAAAACATAAAATACAATAAAAGTAAAAGAAGTCTTATAATGTTAGTGTATAAATGAAAAATCCCGATAAAGTTCAAAATTCAGAGACTGTCATGTGTTTAATTAGCTGGTGTTTAATTAAATTGTTGTTTGATCTTAGTAAACGAAAATAAGTCCAGATGAAGAAAGAAAAGCAAAAAAGAAACTAAATATGATTTTTAATTATTCACATTTTTCTATATTATTTGCAACTGCATTATTCGTAACAAAACTGAAATGAAAACAAGTAAGTCAATCTAACGTCCTTCTTGTATTGCCATTAGTTAATTTCCTTGGAGAGTTTGTGAATCAGTTGCATATTGATTTAAATGCAGTTATGTATTAATAATCCTTAAATCATAATTAACTATAGCCTATACTTTCTAAGAACTAGAACCTTCTATGAAGTTTAAAAAGAACACTAATAGTTTTCTTTTGAAACTTCATAGAAAATTTTAGTTCTATGAAGTTTAAAAAGTAGTGTTCTTTTTAAACTTCATAGGTTATAGTTCTAAGAACTTTTTTAAAAAGTAATGTTCTATTTAAACTTCATATAAGGTTATAGTTCTATGAAGTTTCAAAAATAGTCTTTTTAAACTTCATAGAAGATTTTAGTTCTATGAAGTTTAAAAAGTAGTGTTCTTTTTAAACTTCATATTGTTTACTTTTTTATATTTTAAAAAATACCAGTTTTTTCAAAAATTATATTCTATTTCTGTAATGCTAGGATCATTTTCATCGCCCCCTTTTTGAAGATTAACAAAAAAGGTTTAGTTTTTGAACAATGTAGTTATGTTTTCGGTTGATTACCCTGTAAAAAAACATGCAGTTCTAGGAATGCTGTTGTAAGCACAAAAAAACATTGTATGGTACAGATAAAAACAACTAAATTTTAATAACAAGTTTATTTTATCAAATAGTAACAAAGACTTAAATTACAATCAATTTTTTTTAAATATAAATACACCTTTATCTTGGTCACAGTACTGCAATTCATGCATGAATAAGTATCTTATAATTGAACCAGAAATCTGATTCAACATTACATTGGATTAAATATTTCGACAAACATCTTAAAATAGTAATTGACTGCTATGAAATTATCAAAATAGACAATATATGACATACAGCAATTTTTAAGTTGCCAGGTAAAAAATTTTATCACACAATCTATTATAGTGTTGTGCTTAGTTTTACAAACTGAGGTAAATATTTTGTGTAGACAACATGAATATCTAGTGTAAACAAAAGTATTGTAAATTGCAATGTATTTCACTCAACTTTCCTTTGACTTTCGTTATGAAATACAGTCCAGATCTATACAAGGGTGTTATGTAAAATTTGACTGAATATATTCATCAATTAGACTGTTGGTTATGTACAATACAAGCATAAAAACCATTTACTCCGTCACTGTAGCCTCTTTTTCGGTATGCTCTATAAATTTGTAAACTTTTTTAGCTAGACTTCTATATTTCTCGGCGTGTTCGCTCGTAGGTAAAGCATGAATAGCTGGCTTGCCACTGTTCACACTATCCGACATTGACTGGTCCAACTGGAAACTTTCTATGACTTCAATACCCATGCTCTTGGCGGCAGCTTCTGTTTCGGTACCGAAGACATAGTTTTTTGCATTACACTGCAAACAGGTGGAGTGGGACATATTTTCTACCATGCCGATAACTGGTACATTGAATTTGTTAAACATAGTTATGCCCCTACGCGCTACTTGAAGTGCTGCGAGTTGAGGCGTTGTGACCACCACTGCGCCTGAAATTGTTTAGTCTTCATATAGTAAATAGAAAACTTATTTTTGTTTATGGCTTATTATGGCGGTAGTGTAAGTAACACAATTATAATCAATAAAATCCTACTTTTGAGATACACTATTTTAAAATAAACTAAAGAATTAAATATTGTCTAGCCGTTGTAGTGTCATGGTTTTTTACTCATATATTCTTAAAAATGCCAAAGAAATCTTCTGTTATTGATATCATTTATCCTTGTTTCGAAAAAAAACTGTATCTCTTCCAAAAACTATCCAATTTTAATAATTTTTTTCGGTGTTTTCTTAATAAAAACTTGTACAAGGATAATAAAATGCAAAGAAAATTATGGAAATATATATTGTGAACAAAAATTATAACAAAAACTGAAATCAAGGTCACATCGTATTTTCGCAGTCCGGTACATCCTCCATATCAGCAAAATAATTGTTATCGTCCTTATTATCACTATCACTCGAAATTTGCATTACGCCAAATTGTGAGCGCACCACAATGTCACTCCCACTAGCACTTTCTTCACAACTTGAAAAACGATCATTTTCACTCGAATTATTTTTGTATTCCAACATTACGGGTTAAAGATTTTCATGTTAGGTACCATGTGGCACATCAAAGTAATACGACAATGATTTATAAATAAAAAAAAAGTATTTGAATATTCAACGATATGAAACAAACATTGATTATGTTGGTTAATTTTTTAAGTTTTTTTTAGGCATGTTCTGTTCATAATAATGAAACTTTTAAATGTAATTATGATTGACAAAAATCTGAAAACAATTTATATTGAAAAATAAATTACTTTTCTGAAATTTTCAAATCAAAAAGCGTTATAGATTTTTTTCGTTTTACACTTTTTGAGAGGAATTCAAAAAAAGATTTTTTGGAGTGATCAATTAATTGTTGACCAGTGCCTGTATATTTTAATACCTTTACCAAATGGGATGTAATAAAATGGATGGCAACATTACTTTAGTGATGTATAAATTAAAGTATTCGATGTTATTCTTAAATTAGAAATAATACAAGAACTAATGTAATATGTCAGAAGAGCAAACTTCATTGTGACATAGAAACAATTTTATGGTTTTGATAAGAATTGGATATATTCTTCTTACTACCAGATTACAGTTCCTAATTTTTGAGAAATGAGAAAATATTTAGTTAGAAATTTCTTAACTGTGTGTGTTTTGTTATTAACAAGAACAGTTAGTAACAAAAGTTATTAACAAGAATTTTGGTGATAAAAGAAATTATAACTAGGGTAATTGTCCAAGTAACCCACTTTTACTATAACTTTTTAGAACAAGGAGACCTATCTATAAAAAATGATACTATTTTTAATTTTCTAAAATGATTACTATCACCTAAATTTACCTTTGAAGAATGATATCATATGTCTCCCTCTATTGGCACATATATGTACGCATGATGACACCACAATTCTTGACCAGTTTTGGCGAGTTTTTTTTCCATAGATAGATTAACTATCAGAATAAAAGTCTGATTTTCACAATGATTTGTCTAATTGTTTAATTTTTGTAAACAATTTTCTATAAAAACTCCCTTTTTTCGTGCTCAGAGACTATTCTCGCCTTCCATTTCATATAGATATTCTCGCTTTTTATTTTAACTTAACTCACTATTTTTAATTTAATCTCACAATTAAAAAAACACTGAGCGTTTTCACTTTTGGCTTTTTAAAAATTTTTACATTTATTTAATTTTAAGTTTGTTTATAAAATAAATTATTAAGTTAATTCTTCACTAACAAAAGACAGTCTAAACCTTTTATTGTTAAAAATGGAAATTTATTCACAAATATTAATTGAAAATATAGATAACATTTTTTAAGAGAGCCTCTCAAAGGACAAAACCAGAATATTTTTTTATGAAACTAGCAAAATTGAGGAATTGATTAATAACTTATTTTCATCAACACATCAAAGAAATCATAGTTAAAAATTGTTGCTGGTATAAAAATTATAAATATACTAAAAATAATGATTTAAAATTACAGATTATTCTTAATTAAGTACAGAGATCTTTATGTAAATTATGAATATTATGATTTTCTATATATAGATAAGTTATTCGCATTGTAAAATGAGAATTTAAAAGAAAGGTAATTGCCTGGAGTTTGTTAGTCGTATACAATCTTAAATTGAAACTACACGTCACTGCGATTTGTTAAAATATTTAAAAATGCCATTCCATATGTTATGCAGATGTATAAATTATGCAGTAATTGTGAAAAAAGGTAAGATGTCTCATTTCATTCATAAATAATGTGTAAATACTTTGTAAATATTAATAATAAAATATTTTATTAAAATTCAAGTTTTCTTGACCTAGCATTTGTATAAGCGAAACGATAGTTACATGATAAAATAAAGGAAGAGCGATAGAGAAAAATGCCTCTACTTGTTAACCGACATAGACAACGCATTTTCATTATTCAGTTGTCGACAATTAATAACATGTAACTTAGAATGTGTGATCGTCTTTTTTTAACAACAGCATTTCCGTAGAGTATACTGATCTTTGAGACTTATTCTCATAAGAATATACAAAATTATAATACATAGTTTGCTATAATAGTATACGTTTGATACTGGCTCTATTTTTATGGTATATTTATCTAATGGATTTACTCTTTAAGTTCAATGCCTTGCTAATCTTACTGAATCAACTGTGGTGTTAATAGACTTAAAAAACTATGCTGTGGTTTTAGTAGACTTAAAAAAATTGATAAATATCATGTGTGCATACATATGAAACCAAGGATAAAGCTGAGTTTATTATAAATAAGGCATAATTATAGACATCAGAGAAATATTGTTTACAAACAAAACTGTGTAATCAATCTGTCTAATTATTGATTGCAAATGATCGATACACATAAACAAAGCATTGGTGGTGAGGAGAAATAATTGAAGAAAAATTAAAACAAGTATAAGCAGAATTCCCTCTAGGAGGGTGCTATACATACTAAGGCACTCGTAAACATTTAAGGGTACATCGGTACATATTTGTTTTAAATTGTTTACAAATATATTATTGTATTTTTAACCATATAAATGTATTGACCAGACATCTTTTACAGGCGTAAAAATGTCATGAATTTCATTACTCACAACATTTTTACTTTTATATATTTAGCTCTCATTAATGATACAGAATATGAGAAATATTAGTGTTCAGTTACAGCTTCCTACATACTGGTATTTTTGACATTATTCTGGTAACAAAATGGTGAAAAAATTAAAAACAGACCTGTGCTCTACTCAAAGTGCTCTTTCCAACAATACCCCATAAGCCATGCAGAAAAAAAATTTACTCCTCGGATTTAATTTCAAGTCATTTTCAATACTATTACAAATTCAGGTCAAGGTACTGGACATTACCTATGTAATTTTAAGTCCTACCTTATTTCATTTAGATATTAGAAGCCCATATCAGATAGACAGATGGCTTATCAACCCTTTAGGTATAGAACCTTAAAAAAATTATGAACGAAGGTAACGGTGAAGGCAGATAATAGCAATATACACACGAAAATAACTCATGTCATTGATTGTATAAAAAGACCATGCTTAGTGTTTGGGATATTTCTATACATCCACAAATACACTTATAAATCCATAAATACACATCCACTATACTAGTTTCAATTACCTTAAATTATTGAAATTAGCATTATATGATCATACAGCTCAAATGATAAAGTTTTCTCATATAGAAACAACAATTGTGAACAAACTCATTTTCAAACTGATTAATTATACATAATATAACAACATTAAAATATAAATCATTGCAAAATATGTTTATCTATCTACAGAATTTGTTCCGGATATTAACACAAAATGGATGCTTATATTTGAAGTACATTAACAATTCAAAACAAAAATAGTACGAAAAATTTATCTATCTTCATTCCTTGTTACAACTGCATTCAAAATCATTAATAGAGTATATTAGTGTCTGTGTTGCCAGATCTAACATATATTTTGCTTATTTTCCAATGAAATTTGATATTTAAGAGTTGTTTGTAAATATTAACACTGTTACTAATAAAACATGCTTAAATTTAAGTTATATTACTTTTATTCAGAGAATACTTATAACGTTTATAAGGTTGGTATAACAAAGGTATTAATTGCTACTAATGAACTCGGTAAAACGATAGAATAACTATTCTGAAGTTGTTTAAAAAATCCAATGTGGCAACGTGACGTTTCATAGACAAACACGTAAAATGTGAGGTTGTATCTATGATTGTGAATATAAATTACATCTGTCACATTCGAAGGCGTCTTTCGAGTTTTTATACAATTTATATTATTCTTTGCTTGTGTCTGTTAATTATGAAAGGGCATGAGATGCTGAAAAAAGAATATAAACTATGTATGAAAAAGTCATTAGAACAAATATTGGTTAATTTAAAATTTCGCAACAAAATTATGGATAAATGTCACAATTCACCTTAAAATATCCTAACAATAAATGAGAATATTACTTGAATTTTATTAAATTTAAGAATTATTATCTATAAATATTGTTCTTGGTGCAATTAGACAAATGAAATAATACTTCTCCTCAATAGTTCCGGTTGTACGAATTGAATTATGTAAAGCCGTTTTCTTTAACTTGTAAAGCCGTTTTTTTAAACGGACCTGCTAATATATGCACTTGCCAAAATATCAACTTTTTTAGGTTATACTACAGTTAAACTTAGGTCGAGGTCGGAATAGAGTTTGACAGATGAAATTGAGATGAATTTGTCATATCCTATAACATATTATTAGTAGCATTAACATATTATTAATAACATTTTAAGGTACAACGTTCTATTCCAAATTTGTTAGAAACAATGTTGACCTTATTTCTAATTCAAAATTTCAGGGACGTATCAGCCAAAAAGTTATATTTTTTTCACCAAAACCAGCTTAATCGACTTTCTTGAAACTTTCCTCATTTTTGGTACTTATAAATCTGTTTGATTTTGTTTGAATCTGTTTAATCTGGTTGATAGCCATAAATTGTTAATAGAATGTGATTAGGGGACCTCTCACACAACACTAAAGTAAACTGCATGCATTATTACAGGGCAGTGCATGACAGTAAGAGATGGAAGTGATTGAATGATTAGGACTTATGAGCCGAAAAATATTTGTATCTATAAAATTATTTTAATGATTGTAGTGTAGCCATAACGTCAACTTGAAATCTTTTGATAAGAATACCTCCCTATTATCAAAAGAGGAAAGGCATTTATTTTTATCTTAGTATAAAAATAAAAAGAAATGTCTTAAAACTAACCAGTAATTGGCAGATTCTGTGCGAGTGACAAATGAGTGTCACCGGTTCCTGGAGGCGTGTCAATTACTAGACAGTCTAGTGGGCCCCAGGCCACTTGCCTCGTCAGCCTGTCTAGTGCCTGCATCACCATTAGGCCGCGCCAGACTATAGCATTCTCTCCTGGAACCAGGAGACCCATAGACATGCTGTTGACCATAAAATTTAAAGTTTAGGTTAAATTACAGTGTTGTTATATTTCAAGGGGGGTATTAATTTATAAAATCTATGAAATTACACTTATGTAGTAATTGAACAATCTTGTGTGGAGAACCGGATCAAGGAGAGATGAGATTTGTTTATTTTGAGGTTAAGAATTGAAGTCACTTATCTTAATAGGACTTATTTTTATTGTTTCCGAAAATGGATAGTATAGACATTCGAGATTTATTACCTTCACACTCTATATCTCTAATTCTGTGGTCCATCATTTAGAAACGGGTGGAATTATCTCTATATTTGAATTTTTACAGTTAATTAAATTATGGTTATTTAATTCAAATAATATTGTTCACTAGTTCAGCTAGTATTTTCCATACTCAAAGATTTTGTCTTTTAGATGGTTAGGTTTTCTTTTATTTAACTTATAAAAATGTATATTCTTTTCTATCTGGCACCAGTCTTAGTTACCTATAAAGCAATAACTTTTATTCAGTGCGCTAGCAACACTCAACTGGACAAATTTAAATAATTTGGAATCGTAGAGGTTGTAATAAATAGAAGGATTATTATTTTTTTGCAGTCTAGTTAGTGTTGCTTAGTGAACAAGGAATCCTTGTAAGATAATTGTGCGTGTCTGTATATTTGTAACAGTCGCTACAGTATTGTTACTATGTGTGAGATATTTTGTATATAGATGCTTCATATTTGGATCTGAATTAATATATAGCAAAATAGTAATATATTTGTAATTTACTCATCAAATTTACTGTCATTGAAAAAACTATCGAAAAGAAAATGAAACAGTTAAATTTCGAAAGATGTAATTTTTCAACACGAACACTATTCAACATCATTTCAAGATGAAAATCTGTTCCAAGTAAAATATTTTCAATTACTCGTGTCTACAATTTCATGATATATAAACACCCTGCTTTCTTTTTAAGCTTGGTGAAAATTGGCAATTTTTCATGGATAAAATTTTTTTAATACATTTCCGTAGTCTTCTTGAAAGTATCAAGCTTTCGCCTTTCTCATATGTAACGCTCCAATTATCATAAAAAAATAATTAATCTATTTTCTTACTACTTCTTATATAAAATTAATTGACACACCATTTTATTCCATAATTAAGCAGGGGCATTATAAGGTTCTCCTTATTCAACATGGGTTCACCACTGAGATTCATCATCAAAGGAACTGACGGACCAAACACATCTGCATCCAGGAGTCCTATCTCCTTTTCTGGACTCACCACTTTCATAGCACATGCCAAGTTTACTGCGGAGAAATTAATGAAATAGTATTTAGTTTTTTATTGAATATTTAACACAAATAATATATTTATAAGTGATATTAATGGATGGAAATATATTTGGTGAATGGACATTTTTACTGTTTAATAAAACAACAATATGTCTAAAATTTTAGAAGTAAATGTAAGTAATATATCAGATATTTCAGGTGTCCATCATGACATCTATGGATCACACAAAAATAATGTTGATAATATGACGAGATGATTTATATTGCTTGACCGAAACATAATGCTATATAACAAATAGAATATGAATATACGGAATGATAGCCATAAAAATTTTAGACATAATTTGTTTATATAATAAAACTATAAACTTTGCATGTATGCACATTGGAAATATTTGCAAAATAAAAATAATTAGACGGGTGAAGGGTAAGTAGTGATGTTGGTCTTATTTGTGCACGTACATTACGTAGAAACTACTGACCAAATTTGAATGGAGTTGTTAGAATAGCAGAGGAGTAAAGTTGAAGTATTGAGATTTTATTTCATCGCAATTGATTCACTCAATCAGAAAATATACGAATTTCATCTAACTCTGCAACTGAGCAATGAACCACTGCCAAATTTAGCAAATATATATTTTATGTGACAGAGCAACATATAGGTTGTTGTTACCTTCTACTTAACTTGAATGGTATACCAATACCATGAAATTATGGTACTTTTTAACCTGAGAAATTCTTGTAGGAAAACTTGGTATTTTTTATTCTATAATGAAAAATTTGCAGTAGAACATATCAATAGGTGGCGTGATGTGTAAATGAAATCTATTGAACACAGGTCTCAAGTACTGTAGTAAATGCAGTAAAAGCGAAATTGTTTGCAATATAATGAAGAAGGCTTCGTGTAATTGAAATAGAAAAATGGATCATATGAGAATAAGTTTTACCATTTCACAGTTCGGTTTAGCAAAAAGGCCATTACATTTGGAGAGACTATGTATTTGTTTTTGCTCTCTACAAACCTTAACCTTTCTGTACTTTCTCCACACTTCTCATTCTCCTACAGTGGAAAATTACAAAATTGTATCTCATTTTTCATCATAAATCGCACAAACGTAATAAATTTTATTTTAATTAATTAAATATCATATATGAACAATTTCACATCAAACAGCACAATCATATCTTATACTTGCAAGCTAGGGCCACTTATAGTTGAGCAGACTTAATTTAGTCCTTCAACTAGTGATGACCTTTAGTTACGTGAGGAGACTCGATGTAAGCTATTGACGTGCGTAATAAACATTTATCTTTATTTTATCCAATGACATCAAAAACATCGGAATCAAGACGTCACAGAATTTTTGACAGAATAGATTGAAACTAATTGGCAATGTGCAATTACTTGTCAAACATTTGTTAATGTGCAAATATTATACAAAAATAAGAGATGCGTTCTTTTAATGTTTCACAAAAAGCCATTTATGGAAAAAAAGGATTGGAATAGAAGTGACGGAAGCTCAAAAATATATAATTGCTTAGATTGAGGAGAGTTAGAAAAAATCCAATGTAAGAAATAACAAACATACAACAATATGTATAAAACGAATGTAGCGCAGGAAACAC
This sequence comes from Druceiella hillmani, assembly GCA_039881145.1. Classification (NCBI taxonomy): domain Eukaryota; kingdom Metazoa; phylum Arthropoda; class Insecta; order Lepidoptera; family Hepialidae; genus Druceiella; species Druceiella hillmani. Next base: position 3,233,590 of record JAYKKI010000067.1, on the reverse strand, counting down.
TATGATAGATGTTATAGATATTCCATTATTAACGTTGTCCTGCTTAAAGGTGGGATCACCAGTGTAATAGTTTAAAAAAAATAGATTTTTGACATAACCATGAATTATAAACTTTTAAGATTATGTCAATCACAATTTATGTTAAAATTCCAAGTAGTGACAAATTTATAGCATTTTAATAACCGTTGTAAAAGCAGGTATAGTGTCTGACCTTGACTTATCATAGAGATCAATTCTTTTGTCAAATCCTTAGATTACACTGTAATAAACCATTAAATCATCAGTTGTATAAAGAATTGTTCACAGTGTGTATGTTGTTGGTTTGCTTCAAAGTTATTTGTATATTCTTTAACATATTTAAATTGCGTTTTTCTTAAAACAATTTTCAAAGAGATATTTAAATTATGTTTCTCTTAAACAATTTTTCAAGACAAGAAAACCTGGATATCTATAATGTAGCCAAAAAAGTTAGTTTACCAAAATTTTCACGAGACTAGTGGCTGACATTAAGCGTAGCCATATTTTCTAGCATTGACTATTTTTTAGGGTTTCTCTAAAACCATGTCTGAAATAAATGAGTCGCCATTTTAAAAAAAAAAAGGCTAGTTTAATAACATTTCCAGATAAAGCAAACCAAAGAAGTTGTGCCTAATGATAAGAAGGGGATTTTGCATGCTCATTTCTTTACGTATAACATCACAAATATTGTCTAGTTTGCAATAAAAATTTGTAACAATATAATTTAAAATAGATATATGTCTTGTTCCTAAATATCAAATACGATAATCGCTAAGGGCTCTTTTTAGAAACCTTCACAATGGTGATCAGCCAAAAACATGAAAACAGTTAAGGAAAGATATTTAAGTAAAATGAAATGTAATCATGTACCAGCAGTGGTCGTCTTGCCAACGCCTCCCTTGCCCGAAGCAACAACTATTATATTCTTCACACCCGTTATCGGTTTCCTTTCAGGTAAACCTTTCGCCATCACCTTGGCTCTGTGCTTCTCAACTTCCTCGCTTCTATTATGATCGCATTTTACGGCTGTTGAATGCACCGATCGCAACTGAAATAATATTCAAGACATAAATTTTAAGTTACCTTCCTTCTAACTAACCTTCTAATATGAAGAGAAAAAGTTATATATTTGTTTACAGTCGATAAATTCAAAGAACAATTATTTAAATTAAACAGTTACTGCGATGTTGTACATATAATTTCGAGTAGTAGAATGTCTAGTGGCTTTAAACTACATCGAGAGAAAGCCAAACACAGGCTCTAATGATAAAGAAGCAAAAAGGCTACCTGAATCTTATTACAAAATATGCTGCCTACAACAGAAGTACCAAGATGATCGAAGCAAAAACAGTTAATTAACCTAGAGAAATAATTAATTAATTTGATATTTATGTTTCTAATGAAAAGTTAACTTTGATTTTTTTAAACAAACACTTTATTAATCTATTATTTTAGATTATTACAACTCTTAGAATTTAATCAACAAAGGAAATATTAAGAATACAAATGCATTTTTTGTTCCACTCTGGAATGAGCAAATCTGTTACACATAATTTGAATAGACATATATTTTATAGAAACAACTTTGAAAATGTCCAAAGCCGCAGGGAATATTTACAATTACATGGAAGCAATTACAATTTTAATATAAAATAATATTTTGGGGTGCCGTATGCCAAAAATTTGGTTTATGGTCTTAAACATTTTTTGGATTATTTTCATAAAATGTTTATTTATTGAAATTACGTCCAATAAATTTTATCTGTTTCTGAGGGGGTCAAAAAGACCCAAATAATGTACTGCGATAATAATTTATTTCTCTAAAATTTTTAACATATTTTGAAATATGAATTTTTAATTTTGTTTTCTTTTTTTTACACTGTATTATACATGTACATCCAGTACATTCCACATGATATAAAAACATGATACATTTTACTTCTATTATTTAATTTGAAACAGCATTGGATATATAAAATATGTTTAATTCAGACGTACTATTTTTCAAGGACTAATTTTACCTAACTAAATATTATATCACTTTATTAATCGATTCCCTTTCGAATTTGGATGTTGAGGATCATTTTTAAGAAACATACCTATGTTAATTCAAATAATGACCAATCGATTTTATCTGTTCTGGAATAGGGTGAAAATAACTATATTATTAACATTGCCTTTTATTATTCACCATCACGAATCTAATGAAAATGAAAACTGTCATTTACATTTTAGGACTTGTAAGTTCTATGAAACTAATTTAGATAATGATGTAATAAAATATTGTGTAACAAAGTTTTGCAACAAACTAAAATGATGCAATAATTGTGAAATATTATTTAGCTCCATTCCCACAGGCAAAGAAAGCAGTGATGGAAAACCATATACTCCCATATACTAAGATACTGATCAATATTCAGTAACTAATAAATGTCTAAAAATATGAAAAACTTTGAAGACAGCGTAGGAAAAATATTGAACAAATGAAATGAACTAAGTTGTTACTAGTAGCAAATAAGCCCACTGAGTCATAACATAAGTAACGTGTTTTTTTTTCATTTGGTTAAAATGAATGATGCAACATCTTGCAATTATTCCCTAACCATACAATAATTACATATTAACACAAGGAATTCTTCAAAATTTGTCATTTCTATCACAGCCTCACAGTTTTCACAGTTCTAGACAATATATATGCTAAATATTTTATAAGTAGACACTTTAGATGAAGAAGATTCCCATTCTTAGAATATAGAGTTTATTCTAAGTCCCCATTATTATGTAGCGAGACATTAAACAAAATATATTCTTAATATAAAGGTATGATTCTTCAAATCCACTGAAAAAGTAGTTTTTGAAAAGCTGGCAAAATATAGAAACAAACATTGGTTTTGTGCTAGCATTAGTTACTTGTGTAATCTCAAGAAATATAGGTAACTATTTAGTGTTCCATCCATAGTGTTCCGTCTACACGTGTACAACACGCACTTGATGGCTTTATTAATAATTGTGTTGATAAATATTTCACACGTGAATTTTAGAGTGAAAAATAGTGGAAACAAAACAGCAGGAAAGTTTGTAAGCATAAATATTTTTCTTTAGATTAGAAAATTTTTTTCTCTAGATTAGAAAACGTTCAAAAAAAGCTTTTGTTCAATAGAAAAGATTGTGATAAAAAAATGGGTCCTTTACAAAAAATATAATAAATAATGAGTTGATAAAGATAATACAGAACTGAGTATTTCATTCAAGGAAGCTAATGATGTGTATGATGAAACAGGGAAGGGATTAACTGCATTTCCTCAAAACCAAATCATCAAGAAAGAACTTTATATAAAAATAAAAGCATAATTTTTAATTGCGATTCCCAAATGAAACTTGATTCATCCATTGACATAAAACTTATTCTCACCGGAAGTTGTAAGTGAAAGGAGATAAATATATTAGAGATGGAAATTTAATGATTTTTCCATTCTGTTAAAAATAATACTGGATAAAATCGAATCCATGTATTTTAGTTTGATTGTAAGTAATTCAAATAAATCATCACTGCATTCATTAAACTGTAAACAAATAGCCTAATTTTGGCACAGGTTAACAATAAGTACTGCTATTGGATACAATGATAATGTTAGGTCACAGCGTTATATCCATCCATTTTCGTTATGATGTTACTTTTTTATCATAAAAGTAATTAATTTACGAGAAGCTTTTAGTCACTTTTTTGATGTTTTTAACTGACTAAAATCTCTAATTGAAAAACAACTTTTGTTTTAAGTGGAATCAGTTAAAAAAGTTTGATAGTAACAATATCACACTGTGTGAGATAGAAGCTTTCTGTATTCTGAAAAACTGTGTGATTGTATCAATTAAATAAAGTGTGAACTCTCACCTGGAGATAGTCTAGTGTGTGTGAGATAAAATTTATACATACTTTTTCTAATATATACTTGTCTGTTAAGATAATTCAGTTGTGATCTCAAGTAGTTAAGCAACTTGGATTTTCATATTTTTCTCAATATTTTATTACATTTATTTATTTCAATTTATTTGTATATCCAGAAGAATTTTGTGATATATTTTTTTCAATTTCTTGTGTGTTTAGAGTTTTCAAATTTGACATAATGATACTTAATGACAATACAATATTAAAGTTTTGAAATATAAAAAGGAAAGACAGAACAGAAAAGTCAAAAAGTCACCATTATAAATGACAATAAAACTAATAAAAACTATGCAAGATAAAGAGAAATATATTGAAAGTTAATTTTTATTCGCAACTAAATTAAAGTACATGATATAGTATTATTTCTACTTTATTTAAGTTCTTAACCACGACCTAGGTTTCGTTGTATTACAACATCTTCAGGAGGGCTATTAGCAAAGATGCTAATAGCTCACCAGAAAGGTGTGGTAAAGAATTTAGATTGAAGAATTAACAAAAAAGATTGAAACAATCTTTACAAATTGCTCACTTGAAGATGTTATACAACGAAACCTAGGTCGTGGTTAACAATTTAAATTAAGTAGAAATAATACTACATCACATAGTTTAATTCAGTTTTGAATAAAAATTAAGTGATAATGAATTTCTACAAAATTAATAACAAATATATACAATACTGACTTTAACTTATTATAAAATAGACACAAGTATAACAACTTTAATCAAAAATATCATAACATCATAGAGTGCTGACAAATGCAAAGAAAAATTGTCTTATTGTTAAAAGTTTTTAAAAAATTTTCAAGTTGCGTGGTTAATTTTAATCTTTCGAAAAATCATTTCTACAAATTTAAAAAATTTGACTCCATTATAATTTCATAATTTACAAGTCCTTATATGGTCTTTTTTAATTTAAAAAAAGAAAGTTTTTTAAAAGTTTAAGATCAAATATATTATGGCACGTCCTTAAAACTAAAAATTGCTCAAAACTGATCATATGAAAGCTTTTATAAATGGCTGGAAAATATTATCTTTCCTTTTATATTGTTTCTGGCCGGTATGATAATTTATTTTGGGACTGAGAATGCATGGAAATTTAAGTTTTTTTTGTGATTTAAGAGGGCTATGAAATTGCAAAGTAATTCTCAAAAAAAATAATTTGATTTGTGATTATTTCTGATGCTAAAGTGTCAAAATCTTAGATTGTTCCACATAGAATAATTCATTTTTTTTAATGACAATAATCAATCCAATATGATAGACAGGCATACTACTGTAACCATTTTATTTTACTATTTAAGTATTATCCAATTTGTATTTAAAAATTTTGTTTTTTTTTCATATGATTTACATGAGGAAACAATTTTCTCCAACTCTGTAAATCATCTCAGCATAATGGAAACTTCTAATAAGTAGTTAATATAATATATAATAAATTATTACTTGAGTTTTAAGCTTTTTGGGATAAATTAAAGTATACGAAATGAAATTAAAATGCAAAATGTAAATTGTTTGACATTTTTCTTAGACAAAATTAAACTTTCAAACGTTTTTTTCTTTGATTAACTTATTAAACTATAGATGACCATGGAATAGTATAAAAAAAATAAATAAAAAAGTAACCAAAACGAAAAATAGACGATTAAATATATATTTTTTTTTAACCAGAAGGCAAAAATATTGTCTTATATGGCCTAATAAAAATATTAATAAGCCGTATAAGAGAATATTTTTGCCTTCTTGTTTAAAAATTAATTTCATCAATTTAAAAATGCATCTATAGTAATCATAATTGATGATGAAATAAACTGAAATATCAACTAGTAAACGATAAAAATATTATCCTTGGGACACTTATTGTTGCTTTATAATTTAAAGCACAATAAAAGTTTAATTAACTATACATACCTGAGTGTTTATGAACAACTTAGGGCAATTTCGTATGAAAATCGTCATGTTAATTATGTATAACCTTTTTTAAACAAATAATGCATATAGATATGTTACGTGTTAATATTTTAGTACTGAATTCGCCTCTCAAATGAACAATATAAAATAAAGTTAAGACACTTTCATAATTCAAGTTCAACGAGAAACCCTATATAAAATCATTTCAATCAGACACTTAACTGACAGAATGTCATTGAAACGTCAATTTGACAATTTTTTGGACGCTTAATGTAATTTTTTTTCTCTTCATGACGTTTTAATTTTTTATGAAGGTGTACCTACGTATAAAGATAAAATTAATTTCAATTATTTGTATCATAATTCTTATAATGATACTTGTTTGTATTTTGGGGTAAATAATAATAAAATGTACCAAATCGAAATAAAAACGTTTTTATGATATAGACTTTATGATGTAAGCTACTTATTAAATTTTTGTTATCATTGAAATATTTAATTTGATACTTATAGAAATTCCTAATGATAATTTGATTTTATTTCTTCTGTATTTACTTTGCTTTATTTATTTAAAGCAGTCTTCAGCTGAAAGTAAAAATTATTTGAATAATTATTGAACACATCTTGTTCCTAATTTTAATAAATACGTATTTATTTATTTTATAATGTTTATTTTAACTTTTTTTACTCGTTTATTTTATAATTTTAGATATTTTTGAAAGCGGTAGGAATTATATATTGCTTATATTAAATTTTTTTATAACCGACGTAAAATTAGAATGAATTAAATGAAATTGTGTAGATTGAAATGCATTTAAAACGGTATTTACATGTAAAGGACGTTGAAAAAAATGTAATAAACTTCTTAGATATATACTAATAATTAATTGATGAAAATTTTAAAAACATTTATTAACTTAACATTCCTTTGAAGAATCCTTTTTTTTTAAATAGAAACCCTCACCTGATTTATATACCGGCCGCTCCGATAGTTTGTTATGTGACAACGATGATGGCGAACTGTCAGTCCCATCAGTGGCAAAATATTTTTTTGCGCATCGAGTGAATTTAATTATATCTAGTTTTATTAAATTAATTGTACAAAATGGCCATCTGCTTACGTTCGTTTACTAATAAAATAGCACCAATCAATAATGTTATTAATTGTAATAAGACCGTGCACAAAGTTACTAGAAAAATCCCAGTGAAGTCGCAATTGAATAAAGAGGTATGGTATTGTAAATATTTACATTATTATCCTTATTAATTATTTTATAACTTTTTAAGTTTAATATTGTTTTAGTATACTATGTTAGATTGTATAATTGCAGTTTGTATAAATTTTTTGTCACGTGTTTTTTTATTCTTGACATTTAAAAAGGGCAAGGTTTTCCGAAATAACCTAATTTTAGTTTAACCGTTTTGTAATTTTTCGAATCTACAGAATTCAAAATTTTTTTATAACAAATTGATAAAATAAAATGTGTGCTTGTATCTATTATTCGAAATACTTGGTTTAAAATATCTTAAATTGGAATAAAATTAAAAAAAAATATAAGTTTTAATTCCGAATTCCAAATTTTTCAAACTTTAATAAAACGTATTTATTTATTTTATAATGAATATTTTAACTTTTTTAGTCGTTGATGTTTCAGCTTTGAGAATGTAATTTAACTTTTTAAAATTTTTCGACCTTGGTTTCTTCTTTTCCATCTATGATAAAAATAGAATTTCTAATAAACAATAATTATATAGTGCTCAATACAAAATACAGTCCACTTGGTTTTACTGCTGTAAACTGAAAAAGTATAAATGTATGAAGTTTATATGGATAGTAGGTTTAAGGCAAGTTTACATTAATTGTTTAAACAAGTAAAATTGTATTTCTTTTATTATTTTGTTTTAATTATATACAAAAGCAGTTTATAGGACAATTAACACAAAAAAAACAATCATTTGTTATCACTTGTATTTGTAAGATAATGATGAGTAATATTTTTTCACACCTCCAATACTACATATGCTCTCGCTCAGCCTCTGGCACATTCTCTATCAGATGTATAACATTTTGTTCTAGTATTTATTTCTAGCAAACACAAGCGTTTATAAGTTCTTGTTGACTGTTAACAACATGGTAGTTTTGTTTTATATTGTTGGCAAGCCAACTGTTTACACAAATATTTAGTAGTATTGAGATCCATACTCATTGTTGGCCATGGCAAAACTGCGATATTGGCATTAGAGAGTGATTTTTGAGTGGTTCAGACTGTGTGCATGGAGCATTGACTTGCATAAGGTTGAAATCATTGCCCACTTGCTCTGAAAATGGGTTGACATGAGATTGGATTACTTGCTCCATGTAACTTATATCATCAAACTATACCCTACAAAATAGTTTATTCTGCGAATGTATGGTTCCGTAAACTGTTCACATTCTCTTTTCCAGTATATATGTACTCTATGACATACTATAAAACTTCACCTTGCGCTTGTCAGTAAATAATACTTTTTTAACTCTACCAGTTCTCAATTATCTAGTTTTAGTATTAATGTGGGAATCTTAAATGGGCTGCACAAAGAGCCTTTTTTAGTTTAAGTCATATACGATGCACCTTGGATCGTTGTGCATCTTCATGAAATCTGTTATGGAGAGCTTGATTACTAACTTGTGTACAGGGGAGCTTGCCATAGTTGGGTTTGTATGACACGGGCAGTTACAATATACTCCTGATTTGCAGATAATAGGATGTACCAGTCTTCTTGAAAAATTATGGTTTGAGTTATCTCTGATCCGTTTACCTGGCCACATTACTGGTCTCTTGGTAGCGTCCCAACAAGTACCACATGATCTGTCATAAGACACTGCGGCATATTACCATCGATCACTATGACTACCTCTTCTGCAACGATACAACCGCTCTTGTAATTGTTTCCATGTCCGTGTGTCGAATCAAGCATAGTCATTATGATAAATACCAAAACTAAAGAAAATAGCTAGACAATATTACTGTCAACAGCAGCGCTTGCAAGGAGGCTCTAAACACATTTGAAAAAACTTTTACAAAAAAAATACTTTTTTTTTATTGATTTTCTTATGTGGGTACATAAGAATAACATTAATCAAATTATTGTTTAAGTTGTAGTTAAGTCAAAACATTGATAAGGGTTCATAAACATGGCTACTTTATGTTTAAATACTTCACTCAGCTAATTGCTTCTCAACTTACATAAATATGAACACATTTGTAGAATAACTCCAGGTTACTTTATGTTATACTACTCAAAACAAAATGAGGCCTATTTTGTTTTGAATAGTATAATGTGAAGTTTTGACAATAACAATAAATAATTGAAACTATAACTAGTTTTAATAGTTAACCTCATTATAGTTTAAAGCCCTTAGAATTAGCATTTCCAGTTGGATACATAACATTTGTTATTGTTTTACATATTTGATTTCATTTGTGATATTTTGTACAATTTAATTGGAAAATAATGCTGGTAAATTATAATAAAAATAATGACAATTGCCTGAGATTTAGTAGACTTTTTATTGAAACATCTGTTTTGACGTTACTGAACTGTTGCTAGCTGATATTTGAATTTAAGAGTCAATTACGGTATAAATATTATTAAGGCCGCTATGAAAGTAATTAGTCAATTTTCTAAATACATTTAATACAACAATGGTTAATCATAATTAAAAAGTAATGACAATTCTGTGATTAACCACTTTTTTCATATAAAATAAGTATCTTCACCTTATTGAATTGTCACTGTCTGAAATTTAAATTGAAAGGTTAATCTCGGTATTGCAAGTTGTAATAGGTGTTAACTTTCTTCAAACTGATATGTATGATTAGACGTTTTTCTTTTCCTGAAGGCGCCTTTAAACTATTTGATAATCCTTCCATAAAGGCATGATGAATCTGTGGATACGGTACTTCTTGTGTGATATTCACTGATCCAAGTCTCATCTAAGTAATATATGGTACACTTTTTGTTTTCTTTGTTTCTATTACTTCTTCTGCTAGGAATATTCCAATAATTTTAACCCTTTGCTCCGGCACATACTTTTTTATAAATATATTTTCCCTTGCGTGTATTCTGTTCTTTGTATTTGTATACATTCATCAACATGTTTTTTCCTTCGAGCTTAAAATGTTCTGCTTAAAGCGTCCTCATTAAAAATGTAAGCACTTCACTTGGTTTGAGTATATGAGTCATTTTTAAAAACAATAAAAGCAAACTTAAAAAAATAATACACAAAATTATATGACAAACCAAACTAAATAATATAAAACACACAATAACACAATAAACTTAATATAATGTAAATTAATTCAACAATTTTACAAACCATTAAAAATGCAGCAAGCAATATTTGAAACCAAAACGTTGCAAGCGAATTAATCACCATAAATAATATACATACTAAAATAAATAAAATAATCACAGAATGTTTGCTTTGTTTTACCGACACCACCAAGCGTTGTAATTTATAAAGCCACATTGTTGCCTTGGGAACGCAACGGTATATGGTCCACAAAAAATAAGATTGATATGTTCAAATTCTCTTGAATTTATATGCATACTGACATAATTAGTGTGACGCTAGTGTGAATGTATAGATAATGAGTGTACTCAGTTTAATTCAAATTATAATTATGTAGGCGCACATTGTTTAGTCCTCCTTACGTTTATATATATATGCTTCTTCAATACAAATATGTTTACATAAGAAAACATGTTCCAATACTCATTTAATTAGAGATCTGTTTCTAAGTTGGTCACGTGTAACATAATCTGTGTGAATGATGGGCTCAAACTAAAAACAATACCGATAACCGCTCATTAGTAGGTTTTAAATCTTTGCGGAAGAGGCAAATGTTCTCAAAATAATAATTAATAATTTAGTTTTATCAAACATATTTATCGGAGTGGGGAATATAAGCTAATAGTGTAGTATACATTGAAATATTGTTATAACACTTCCACTTATAGTGCTATCCTATATTATGTTTTATTTTGGCAGTCTTAGTCCAATAAAATTAAAACTATTTAATCCATATTAAAAATTTTTAATATATTACTATTATGTCTCATTAATAATGCTCAAATAAAGTGTGCGTAGTCGTATTGTCACCAGTGCGTGCGTACTCTTATTATGGCTAGGTTACATTTGCTTTATGTCGTCACCACTTAATCAATTACAGCCATTCAACAGCCATTAGCAAAAAAAATGAAATTGATTTTTAATTTTTTTTGCCAATTATAAATGGGTACTTTCATTAAATTGATAATTTTTTTTGTCAAATGATGATTTGTAAAAATGCGACAAAAGTAAGACATTAAAATAATATTATTAATCAAGTCTCGAGGTGTAACTGACCATAGCAAATAGACATTACTTTTTTCTTTTTTTTTAAAGTCTATTCAAATGATTTTCAGATTACACTAGTAGCAAAAAAAATTAAATGACATTTTTCAATAAATATTTAATATAATACATAATTTGTTGAAGATTTTGAGATGAGATTTGCCACAGCCATCGACATAAATATATTACTTTTTAAACTCCTTGTACGAAACTACAAATGTGGATATATATTTTTTCAGAATAATGGTTCAATTATATAATTTCTCGCTTAGTGAACTATGCCGTTTATGATGTGTTTTTATGTCAAAACAATTCAAATGCATCATAATGAATTACTGTGTATGAAACTACTACATTTAGTGTGTATAATATATATATATATATATATATATATATATATATATATATGTATATATATATATATGTGTATATGTGTATATATGTATATATATATATATATATATATATATATATATATATATATATATATATATATATATATATATATATATATATAAACCATACCTTTTAGATTCCGGCCATCTCTTGGAATTCATGGTAATCAGGGAAAATTTCCTGCTACAATAGGTACTGTTCTTATGAATGCATTTTTGTGAGACTAAACTTGATGGGTTGCCGACGTTACTGCTGTCTGTTTTACTTAACATCTCGGTCAACCCCAATAAATATAAATACTTTATGAATATTCAAACACCCTGCCGGGAATTGAACCCTTAGCCTTTTAGATGGGCACTAGCGTTTTAACCACTGTGCTGAAGGTCATTATATACAATGCCTAAGTGTAAATAAATAATGCTGAAAGTTAACATTAAAGGTTTTTGTAATGTTTTATTTTTTTTTATAAAAAATAAAACATTATAAAAACCTTTAACATTAAAAATATTCATCGAAAATGTACAGCGATTAGAGTAAAAAGCTTAGCTTTTAAAAAAAGAAAGACACTGCTGTATAATGCATGTAAAATATGTATTCTATACTGCAAAATAATACCAACACTTATTTAAAAAGAAAATAACACGTCACAATGTTTATTTCATTAATTATCCTAATGATAAATATTGTCAATTTTATATAAAGCAATTAATGATCATTCTATATCAAATTGAAAATGATCATTGTAGCTATCTCATTCTAATGCGTTATAAGATAAATGAGTAGCATATATGGTCTAGACGTTTTACTTGTTGAAATTTTGAGTATTTTCCCGAAATGTTTTATATTGACTTATCTGTAATCAAAATGGAGGGTTGCCTATTTTTCCTCTCTAAATTTCATAATTCACATTAGTAAAATAATGGTGTAATACTGATATTTATAACATTATCATGACAGTTTATTAATGTATTTGTTGTAATATATTGGTTAATAATGTTATAATACAATGAGATCTGTAAATAGTTCCAGAGTAATCACAAATATATCTTTGTGCCAATCATATTTTAACTGTCAAATTGGTTTATTTACAAACATTTTCTTTTGAAATGGAATGGAGTATAGTTAGTGTTTTCTTTATATACATTTTAGTTTTTTAAACATGCGAGAAATCTTATGTTACTAATTTGTGTGTGATACGAGAGGAATTTCGGGTTACTACTTTGTGTTTGTACTGGACCATTTTCATTTGTATGTTATGTTTGATGTCCTTTGAATTAAAAATAGAATTATGTTTTGTTTAACAATTTTTTAGTTCATTGCAGTAAAATGAAATGATTGTACACAAAAATTTGTAGAAAAACTATTTTTAAATAATTTTTAGGTAGATGGAAAAAATAAGATCTCTCTGATGGTGTGTGGACTGTGGTTTCATCAATTACTAATGCGCAATAAAGTAGGTAAAAATAAAAATAGAATTGACAATAAAAATTTCTTAAAATCTAAAACCTCATTGAAAGGTGTGGAGTTAATGTTTTTTTTATATATACTTTAGAGTTTTAAACACGAGAGAAATCTTGTGTTACTACTTTGTATTTGTACTGGATCATTTTCTTTTGTGTCTTACATTGGTTGCCCTTTGAATTGAGATATCTTAAGACTCGAATAACTTTATTTTTTTTTAATTTGTTTTAGTAAAATGAAATTATTGTGTACAAAAATTTATAGAAAAACAATTTTTAATTAATATTTAGGTAGATAGAAAAAATTAAATTTCTCGAGTGTCACGGTTTCATCAATTATGAATTTGCAATGAAATAGGAACAATATAAACAGAATTGACAATAAAAACGGCTTAAAGTTAGGCGTTGAGCAAAATCATTCAAAGATAATTTGCTTTTAAAGCTTTTAATTTTAACACTCGTATAATATATCAAAATATGTGGGGACTATTACACTTTAGAGGTTTTATTTTTCTGTAGATGAAAAATTTATTAAAATTATTTTTCTGTTAAGTTCTGTGCACAATGAATTGCGTTTTACCGAGATGAGTCTAAAAATTGTTAGAAAAATATAAACTGATCATGGCTTCTAGGGATATGTTAATTTAAAAATATGGAAAAAATATGTTCCACCATTATTCCCGAAAGTACTCAACCTAAAGTAGTAAAAAAAATTGGGTTTTTAAGAAGTCTACGCAAAGGTTGTAATAAAACTAGCAATTATCATAGATCTTATAATTTTAAAAAAAATATGCACCATGTTTTTACACCTGTGAAAGGTATAGTAGGCAATATATTTTCGTTGTGAAAAATTAATATTTGTAAATTGTAATGTATTCCAAAATGTTTAAAAGTGCCTAACTGTGTGCGAAGCCTTATAGTGTGAGTTTCACTCGTGCTTGGTAGTTTAGTTCAATTGGGCTGAAATTTTATATTAAGAAATATGCACACTTGTGAAAGATATAGTAGGCAATATATTTATATTGTGAAGAATTAATATTTACAAATAGTGTAATGTATTCCAAAATGTTTGTAAGTGCCTAACTGTGTGCGAAGCCTTATAGTGTGAGTTTCACTCGTGCTTGGTAGTTTAGTTCCATTGGGCTCAAATTTTATATTAAGAAATATGCACACTTGTGAAAGATATAGTAGGCAATATATTTATATTGTGAAGAATTAATATTTACAAATAGTGTAATGTATTCCAAAATGTTTAAAGTGCCTAACTGTGTGCGAAGCCTTGTATGTAACTTTCACTTGTGCTTGATAGTTTAGTTCAATTAGGCTGAAATTTACATATTTTCTATATCAATTTTTAATAACAAAGGTAGAAGTTGTGCATGACCAAAAAATAACACAACGTAAATAATTTTTTACGTTGGGGTATGTAATTTTTTATTTTGTACATGTATAGTTTCAGCTTGACAGATCAAAATGAAAAAAAAAATTATTGAGGGAGTGGTGAGTTTCGAAATTAAAATTTTAATGTCGTTAAAAACCTTTATTGTAATTAGTTTATGATTAATCGGATTTGTCATTAGATGGTTCCGCCATTGCTTTTTCTATGATTTTACAATATCAATCATTGTAAATCATATTATTATTAAAACTTTTGGTTACAAATTTTGAGAACTCTTGGTTTTTTTTTTTAAAAATTCTTTAAAGTTTCAGTTCCGTGCAGCGTTTAAAGTGACAGCGAAAACGGACAATCAATTCCTTTGCAATCTTTGCTAGCTATAATAATAATAGGTGAAATAAAAACATGTTATCTGAACGTTAGGTTCATGCTCTATGAATGTTGTTTTCATCAAAGTAATGTCTAATATTAAACACTTGCGAATTTTGATAAAAATATTCTTATTGTATTGAAAAATAGATAAGGGTGGTTCTACGTTAAGAGGTCATTTGCTCTTACGGTGGCATGACACAAATATTTTAAATTTAATCTTACAATGGTATTTGATTGCACAATCAGGTACTTTCCGCATGTCTGTAAGATGGCCAGTTAATTAATCCATGTTTTAGTATTAACCAGAAGAGATACTCGTACAGGAGAGAGACAAGAAGGACAGGGTAGGATATAATATTAACAGGGAAGGTATTTTAGTGCTGGTTTGTTAAAGAAACCCATTATTTTTTTAAGAATCAACTTTAATTAAAATTGTGTTATAGACTACTTGGTGATATGGTGTTTTTTTCACCCTTGCTCATAGATATTAAAGCTTCTATGGAAAACATAGAAAATTCTTTGTCCTTACATTTTTAAGTTGAGCTGGTAGTTCTTTTATAATCTTCCACCATGTGATGAAACTATTGTCATCAATATTATAATTTTTTTCCAGTGTTATCACATATTTTACAGAATATAACCTGAAGTTCACTACCTTCTTCAACCCCTGTACAAATATGGCTATGTAATGTTATACTGTTTTTCTGTGTAAATTAACTAACATAAAATTCCAATTTTTCAATATCTTTCTCCCAGATGTGCGGTTCATCTTCGAACTGGTTTGTCTTATTGCGGTGTGATAATTTTTGGGTCTGCTTCTTATATTTTTGAGATATTTGTGATGCTAGTGGTTCATCATCAGAGTCAGATTTTTACCCATATCACCTCAACATGGAGATGAGGTTTTGAATTAATAGATGAATAATGCAAAGTACTGGTCACAAAATGATACTGTTCACACTCAGAAGCAGCTTAAAGTGTTCATTGTTAAATGATTGAGAAGAAATACGCTTCCTGAAACTTGGTGAACCTTTAAGAGTGCCTGAAAAAGTTTTCCTGTTTTAAATTAATACGATTTTGCTTCTTTGTCTGAGATATCTGTATTATGAATGGTCGAAACTTTGTTTTTGGGACAACTTTTCTGGAAGGTGTTTACCAAATCTTCCGACGATGAAATATCAGTATCACTTGCAACTAGGCTATCCGCAGTCTTCTCGCATGTTGCAGCTATTCCATCGGGAGCTTCCTTGCCATGGTTGGCTTCATGGGAATTCCATGTGAAATGAACAAAATTTGAGAAAAATTCTTTTAACCTATTTGCCAATGCATGAAACATAGTTTTATTATGGTTCTGAGTGCTCTGTTCATCAATTAGGAAATGTAGGTTGACCATTTCAGTAGGCAAGCTGTCGAGTATAGACTGTAAATGTGCCTAAATCGCCAATTATTCAATTTTTTTGGTGTAGACCACCACTATGTGAATACTTATCTGTGCTCTTGACCCTCCGAAATGAAAGCATTGCACTTCTTCAGCGTATTTACTTTGATAATTTTCGCTAAAATCAATGTGAATAATTAGATCATTAAGTAAGGAATTTTTTAATTTTAAAGCCATATATGGTTCACTACATTGAACTCATGTCGAAGAAAGTGCTCTAATTTATTTTCCAAATCTAAAATAAAATTTCGTGGGTATATTTCCAATGTACTTTTTATGTATTTCATAACTTTTCAGAAGATTAACAATATTTTTGGGTATAGATTGCCACTTTTCTAGAATAGTGGAATAGAATTATCAAATTCTTTGTAGCATAGAGTTTTATTTTTACGTGTCTTACAATCCCTTGAAACACTTTTTTCATTATTCCTATTGCAACAGATTAAATTAAGGGGACCCACATAGTTTGGCATAAATATTATCTTCGCTTGGTATAGACAATTCAAGTTTAACCGTTTTAGTCCCATGGTTTTTTACTCATATATACTTAAAAATTCCAAAGAATTTTTTTTTTGATGTCATTTACCCTTGTCTCGAAAAAAAACTGTATCTCTTTCAAAAATTATCCAATTTTAATAATTTTTTCGGTCACAATTAAATGAGACTATGTCATCACATAGTCTCATTTAATTGTGACCGAAAAAATTTACATTACCATATAATTATCTCGTGAAATATTCTACCATCTAAATAAATAATAAAATTTCGACAATTTGCAGCGAAGTTGAAAGTGACACGATGAATACTTAATGTTACTTGACGCGCAAGAAAAAAATACATATTATTTCATACATAAAGTACAGAACTGTCATCTTCGACGAAATAACTCCATTCTTTTTTTTTTCTAGTGCCCGTGATGCTATTTTGAATATTTGAGTTACATGATGCTATCCTTTTATCTTAAACCACTGAACTTTAATGGAAAATAAAAGCAAGGATAATGCGAGTACAATACAGCATGCCAGTCTTTAAAGCAAATGTTACGGCAACCGTTATTGTCGTTAGCTAGCGTACACATTAAATAAAGTAAATGATGCAACATTGGGCTGAATTTTTCAATCTATATCATTTAATCTTCACCGAACTGCTTCATACCAATACAAATATTACATATTCTATGAAGCAGTTTTACAAGTTTATACATAATTAAATGAAACTACGTGATGTAGTATTATTTCTACTTTCTTTAATTTCTTTACCACGACCTAGGTTTCGTTGTATTACAACATCTTCAGGTGGGTCAGTGTCATCTTCAATTTACTAATTTCTACAAAATTAACGCCAAATATATTAAATTTTTTCGGTGTTTTCTTAATAAAAACTTGTACAAGGATAATAAAATACAAAGAAAATTACAGAAATATATATTGTGAACAAAAACTGAAATCAAGGTCACATTGGATTTTCGCAGTCCGGTACATCCTCCGTATCAACAAAATAATTGTTATCGTCAATATTATCACTATCACTGAAAATTTGCATTACCACCACAATGTCACTTCCACTATCACTTTCTCCACAACTTGAAAAACGATCATTTTCACTCGGAATTATTTTCGTATTCCGATATTATGGGTTAAAAAGTTTCTTTTCCTGGATTCTTTTCATATTGTAATTACTAATAATATTGTAATTTGAGCTTTATGTAACATGTAGAAATATAAAAAATTAGCGATGTGTGCGAGCGACCTCCTCTGTCGCGCACTAAACAGCAACTGATTTCGCGAGGGCCATGGCGCTCGTTGGCACCCAAATGGTTAAATCGATGTTACTATGTGTTGCACACATGCATCACGATTGTCGCTGCGTGCCTGTAAGGTCCGAAATGGTCGAAGCTTATAAAAGCATTTTGAATCTTACAGGCATGCAGTGACAATTGTGACGCATATAAGACATTTTAATATCTGTCTTTTTTAAGAAGTTTGTGCAAGTTTAGTAAAGTGTCTAACATAACTCTCTTCTATTTATATTCTCCTTGTCTAGTTACAAAGTCTTTTTTCCAGTATACTCTCTTCTATTTGAACATTCTTCGATGATATTTGCAGCCATTTTTTTTAAATTATGAATTTTTTAGCATCTCATTTTGCGTCTGTCAGTCTTGGTTTTTCTTTTTTTTTCTTTATCAATTACGTTTTCTTCTTTTTCTAAAACTCCGTGTTTTGTTACTAGTTACCATTACTAAATATTTCCTTTTTTTCAGTTGTAAGATCCGAAAAATTGTTCCCAACAATAATTTTTCCTTAATAGTTTCTCTAGTATTTGGTGAATTTACTAATTCGTTTACCTTGGTGTTTCGAGTTTGCTGTTTAGGTTCTTTTTTTGTCTTGGGAATAGTTTTTTTGTAACATCGCTTCAAAGTTTGGCTATTTGAGCCACCTGTTTTCTATCAGTTTCTTGTCCTAACACGTATTGACTTTTGTTATTCCACTTGTGCTCTTTTGTTAATATTTTTATTAAAAGGTGGAGGAGCTTCATTATTGAAGCTAGGAGGTATTACGGGGACTTTACTTACATTTTGAAATGCTAAATGGCTTCTCCATCGCCTCGTTTTTTTGTCTCCGTAACTTTCTGGCTTTTTATTGCTCTCTGTGGGACATTTGGTTGTAATTTGAATAAAAAATTATAATTTTAATAGTTCCTTTTTCTTTTTTATTTTCATATTTTTTCTGATAATCAGTGTATGAATTTTTGCATAATTTTCGTGATAATCTTTTATGTGTTGGTATCATAATCTTTTTGCTACATGCTTTTTTCCAGACGTTGTTCACGTGATAGTTGTTTCCGTGCTGCCATAATCTATAAAAGAATAAACTTTTCATTCAAAGATTACACTTATATCATGTTAATAATGAACAATTAATGTCTAATGTATTGCGGTATTATAGCACATGTAAAACCATAACGAATCTCTTATATTGCTTTTTCATATCTGCCCTGAACATTATGTCTTTACCCTGGCTTCTTACAAGCAAGGGGAAATATGGCAGGGTAGAAATTCTTCATTAGAGAACAGAGATAATCTAAAAGTATTTATCATAAGGAAATAACAAAGATACATGATTATGTCTTTACCCTGGCTTCTTACAAGCAAGGGGAGATATGGCAGGGTAGAAATTCTTCATTAGAGAACAGAGATAATCTAAAAGTATTTATGATAAGGAAATAACAAAGATACATGATTATGTCTTTACCCTGGCTTCTTACAAGCAAGGGGAAATATGGCAGGGTAGAAATTCTTCATTAGAGAACAGAGATAATCTAAAAGTATTTATGATAAGGAAATAACAAAGATACATGATTATGTCTTTACCCTGGCTTCTTACAAGCAAGGGGAAATATGGCAGGGTAGAAATTCTTCATTAGAGAACAGAGATAATCTAAAAGTATTTATCATAAGGAAATAATAAAGATACATGATTATGTCTTTACCCTGGCTTCTTACAAGCAAGGGCAGATATGGCAGGGTAGAAATTCTTCATTAGAGAACAGAGATAATCTAAAAGTATTTATCATAAGGAAATAACAAAGATACATGATTATGTCTTTACCCTGGCTTCTTACAAGCAAGGGGAAATATGGCAGGGTAGAAATTCTTCATTAGAGAACAGAGATAATCTAAAAGTATTTATCATAAGGAAATAATAAAGATACATGATTATGTCTTTACCCTGGCTTCTTACAAGCAAGGGCAGATATGGCAGGGTAGAAATTCTTCATTAGAGAACAGAGATAATCTAAAAGTATTTATCATAAGGAAATAACAAAGATACATGATTATGTCTTTACCCTGGCTTCTTACAAGCAAGGGGAAATATGGCAGGGTAGAAATTCTTCATTAGAGAACAGAGATAATCTAAAAGTATTTATGATAAGGAAATAACAAAGATACATGATTATGTCTTTACCCTGGCTTCTTACAAGCAAGGGGAAATATGGCAGGGTAGAAATTCTTCATTAGAGAACAGAGATAATCTAAAAGTATTTATCATAAGGAAATAACAAAGATACATGATTATGTCTTTACCCTGGCTTCTTACAAGCAAGGGGACATATGGCAGGGTAGAAATTCTTCATTAGAGAACAGAGATAATCTAAAAGTATTTATCATAAGGAAATAATAAAGATACATGATTATGTCTTTACCCTGGCTTCTTACAAGCAAGGGCAGATATGGCAGGGTAGAAATTCTTCATTAGAGAACAGAGATAATCTAAAAGTATTTATCATAAGGAAATAACAAAGATACATGATTATGTCTTTACCCTGGCTTCTTACAAGCAAGGGGAGATATGGCAGGGTAGAAATTCTTCATTAGAGAACAGAGATAATCTAAAAGTATTTATCATAAGGAAATAACAAAGATACATGATTATGTCTTTACCCTGGCTTCTTACAAGCAAGGGGAGATATGGCAGGGTAGAAATTCTTCATTAGAGAACAGAGATAATCTAAAAGTATTTATCATAAGGAAATAACAAAGATACATGATTGTCTTTACCCTGGTTTCTTACAAGCAAGAGGAAATATGGCAGGGTAGAAATTTTTTCATCAGAGAACAGAGATAATCTAAAAGTTTTTATCATAAGGAAATAACAAAGATACATGATTGTCTTTACCCTGGTTTCTTACAAGCAAGGGGAAATATGGCAGGGGAGAAATTTTTTCATTGGAGAACAGAGATAACCTAAAAGTTTTTATCATAAGGAAGTAACAAAGATATGTGGTAAAGTATGCACAAATTATAATAAATATACATCTAATATAAAGTATTATGATAAATAAATACGAAATTGAACTCACCAGTGGAGACACTGCGTTAACTGACGACACATCTGCTTCTGCCAAATGACGTGATAAAATTGTCCGTCAATGAGAGCACATGGATAGTTTGCGCGATGCTTATGCTAACTTCAAAAACATCATGCTTAGGTTTAAATTTATGGTGACAAGTACACATTAAGTCATGTATACTGATATTTAAAAGATTTCAAAATACCCACGTGCGGAGACCCGTAATACGGGGGAAAAAAGTTGTGTGAATTTTTTTTGTAAATGAAAATGTTAAATCGTTTTGATGATACAATTACAGTTATTACTATGCTAGTTTATAAAATAAATAATGTAGATGTGTTTAAATTCGTTAATTTACTGACAGGAGAGTAAAGAGACAGGCCAGGTGAGATACTATTTTCAAAGTTAAAGTGCATATCTGACGAGACTAAGTTAATTTAAGTAATGAAATTTGATGGTAATAAAATGTATTATAAGATACATTCGTTATTTATTACAAATTTTCGAAAAAAATGTGGGTTTTTATAGAGGCCGTCAAGAGTACCTCTTAACGTAGAGTCAGCCATAAATGATTAAAGCAAGTTTGAATAATTTCAACTTAAAACCTTTAAAAATAAATATTTTTGCAGTGGTGAAAATTGAAAGAAAATTAATTCAGTGATTTCCCAGATAAGCTGGATTAAAGAGAAAATGTTATGAATACGTATATTCGATAATTTAGAAGGCACTGTGAAATGACGTAATGTATATTTGAATGGTTAAAATCTCAATACATTCAGTTTATACTTGTACTTTTCTTGTAGTTGGATTCCTTACCATTGGTATCAAACCACTAAACAAAGAGATGTAATTATAGTTTGGAATTTACACACATCTGTATAACTTACTTTAACAATGGCTGACGAACAATATATTACAAGTACAATTGCTACGCACCATTAAATCATATTATATCATAAAAAGTATTACGTTGCTTTGAAAATTTGCATTGTTAATATGTGTCACAAGGTGACCATATCAACAATATACGTATAGCTTTAAATTAAATCTCTAAGCATTTATTAGACTGATATGTGCCGCTTGTTATCACTAATAGATATGGTACATTCATTGCTTTGTTTTGTAGTTCCCAGCTAAGAATTTGATGAGTTGATGTTGGATTTTGAATAATAACACTTTCTATTACTGGTAAAGCTTAGAAAATGTTGCTGTGTTAAAAATGTTACTAATGTTCTTACCTGCTTTTAGTTCTCAATTAAGGATTGAATTACAACCAGTGTACATCGGGTTACAAACCTTCATTTATTTATGTGTTTTAACTTTCATAATGCTCTAAAACTCTTTAGGAAATAATAGTAAAATATATTTTTTCACTCCAAAAATGAGAATTTGTGCTTTAAGATTGTTTGTTGATGGCTAAGTATTATTTGGTTTTTTCGCAAGCTCGTAAATCACCACCACATGATTCCTGTAAATAAAAAACTATGTTGGGCTACAAGTTTTCATTTTTACACATGTTTTGACTTTCATAATACTCTAAAACTCTTTGCTTTAGAAAATAATAAATAAAATGTATTTTTCACTCCGAAAATGAGAATATTTGCTTTAAGAGTTATTTGTAGATGGCTACATATTATATGGTTTTTTGACAGATTCGTATATCACCACCACATGATTCCTGTAAATGAAAAACTACATTGGGCTACAAATCTTCAGTATTTATACGTGTTTTGACTTTCATAATACTCTAAAACTCTTTTAACTTTAGAAAATAATAAATAAAATGTATTTTTTCATTTAAAAAATTAGAATATTTGCTTTAAGAGTTATTTGTAGATGGCTACATATTATCTGGTTTTTTGACAGATTCGTATATCACCACCACATGATTCCTGTAAATGAAAAACTACATTGGTCTACAAATCTTCAGTATTTATATGTGTTTTGACTTTCATAATACTCTAAAACTCTTAACTTTAGAAAATAATAAATAAAATGTATTTTTTCATTTAAAAAATGGGAATATTTGCTTTAAGAGTTTTTAGGCTACGTATTATCTAAGTTTTTGACAGACTCGTAAATCACCAACACATGATTCCTGTAAATGAAAAACTACATTGGGCTACAAATCTTCAGTATTTATACGTGTTTTGACTTTCATAATACTCTAAAACTCTTTTAACTTTAGAAAATAATAAATAAAATGTATTTTTTCATTTAAAAAATTAGAATATTTGCTTTAAGAGTTATTTGTAGATGGCTACATATTATCTGGTTTTTTGACAGATTCGTATATCACCACCACATGATTCCTGTAAATGAAAAACTACATTGGTCTACAAATCTTCAGTATTTATATGTGTTTTGACTTTCATAATACTCTAAAACTCTTAACTTTAGAAAATAATAAATAAAATGTATTTTTTCATTTAAAAAATGGGAATATTTGCTTTAAGAGTTTTTAGGCTACGTATTATCTAAGTTTTTGACAGACTCGTAAATCACCAACACATGATTTCTGTAAATAAAAAACTACATTGGGCTACAAATCTTCAGTATAGTAGTTTATACATGTTTTAATTTTCATAATACTCTGAAACTCTTAACTTTAGAAAATAATACATGAAATATATTTTTTCTCTCCAAAAATGAGAATATGTGCTTTAAAAGTTTTTTGTAGATGGCTACATATTATCTGGTTTTTTCACAGATTCGTAAATCACCACGTGCATGGCTCCTGTAAATAAAAAATTTTTGCAATGTTTTAATATTTTACATATTTTTTATTATTGGTTTTCCGAAAATCGTCTATTTTAATCTATAAAAAATCACAAGGTGTACAAAACACTGGCATGGATAAGGTATAAAACAAAATTCGGAATTATTGTTGGAAGTTTTTTGGCATAACTTCGGAAATTTTATATTGACAGTTAATTGTAAAAATCACAGTCGAGCATTTATTACACATTTTACAATGTATACTACATTGTAAAATTCTATTTGTAGAAAGTTTGGATTATGAATATAATCCAAATAGTGCCATATAATAGTGCATAATGCTATAATAGTGCCATATATATATGGCACTATTTTGGCACATTGAAATTATGGTAAGACATATTTAGATAAGGTCCGTTGTATATTTCTAATCAATTGACCAAAAATTGGATACATGGTGTTATTTCATGTGATATACTGCAAATATATAATTTTGAAGACATTTCTTGTGTTTGTGTAGTTCCAGGCGTTGTCTCTGTATCAAGAAAAGGCAATAAGTTTTTGACGTATTGAAATTGGTATAAATTCTTGAAAACGGTCGGAAAGTTAAGCATTTAACATCATTACTTTAGATGTGAAATGTCAAAAATGTTAAGTATTGCCGTCTAACTGAGATTGTGACAAATGTATAGGCCCACATTTTTGACATTTGATATCTAAAATTTAAGTACCATTCTGGAACTGTATAATCTTAATAGATTTAGAAATAGAATTATCAAGGTGAAAAATATAGATTGTAGGGATGTACCATATTTTTCTTTGTATCAATGATAGATTGATCCGGATCGCAACTATATGATACAACACTGGGTTCATATTGAACTGTCACGATCCAATCTTCCAAATATTGTATCGATTGAATGACTATGGAATAAACGAATTTTTGAACACATGCAACAGTTTGTTTATATAGTTAAAATAGAATAAAGATATACACAGTACATATGAAAAAGTATATGATATGAATATGGTAGGTAAGAAACAGCAAATATAGTAAGATATTTGTATCACTTATTTAACTGCCTTATTTATTGTTGTATATTTACACACACATAAACAATTCTATTTAGGTTAAGCGGAATTTGAAACTGAGGTAGTCTATGTAATAAGTCTGGGTCAGACCTAACTTGATGATTGTATATCTTATTAATGATTTAAATCTCCACTTTCAAATTTCAAAATATCATTATCTATGGTCTACAGTTCTAAGTCGTTCAAGTTTCAAGAAATAAATAAAAAAATATTAAATTTTTTTCTATTTAGTTGAAATGTCATGTTTTCTCGCTTTTATAGTTGTAAATTTTTTCTGGAAAAGGGGAATAAACCTGCTAGGTACAAGCAGAACTCGCTCTACAGAGGGTTCTGTACACGGTTATTGTATACATACGTACGTATATAACAGCATTTTTGAGATGAACTTGTTAAAAAATGAGTAAAAATGGCAAATTGACCACTAAAATTAATAATATTTTTCAATAAAAAAAAATTAAAAAATTGACATAACTATGCCGAACTGTTTATTCCAGCACCCTTTACCATGTTTGGGAGTTCCCTCAAAATATAAATAAGATAGTTATTGTAGAGTAAAAAACTGTGCTGGTTTTCCTTTTTAGTATATTTTCCC
This sequence comes from Druceiella hillmani, assembly GCA_039881145.1. Taxonomy (NCBI): domain Eukaryota; kingdom Metazoa; phylum Arthropoda; class Insecta; order Lepidoptera; family Hepialidae; genus Druceiella; species Druceiella hillmani. Next base: position 3,208,023 of record JAYKKI010000067.1, on the reverse strand, counting down.
TTAATTCTAATACATTTCTCAGGTCTGTCAATTAATTTATAACTCAAAAAAATGTTTTTTTTCAATCTTGAAATAAGCTGAAATTACAGATTTGACCTCTTCATCATCGCTGAATTTTTTCACGAAGCTTCTTTTTCATTTTTGGGAACAGATAATAGTCACAGAGGGTCAAATCTGGGCTGTAAGATGGGTGTTGCAATATTTGAAAGCTGTAATGCACTTAAAGATTTTTCACTTACAAAATTCTATTCTAGGATTTAAATTTCAATTTCATGAAAAAGGCAACACATATGTTAAATTTCACAGAGATTGGTTCAGTGGTTGAGGCATTAAAGCGAACAGTCCCACAAATTCAGTTTTGCATTTATAATATTAGTTAGAATTATAATAATGAAATAAAATATGTTAAGTTCATATTTTCACCATTTTGTGCACATCTTCATGGATGCTAACTGATGATTTATTTCAAATTATAGGTTTACAGCATCACGCGTACTCTGAGCTGTCAAGCTTTACCCCGACAAGTCACAGACTCATCGACCAACTCGGAAGAGCATCGTTTCTCCAAAATTGATGTTGTTATGACGGCTAACAGTAAAGCGAAATGTGATAATTGCACAGAGCTCACCGACAGCCATTTGCCGAGTTGTTACCTTGTAGATAGTGCTGAAGATGGCTTACCGAGACAGGATGTGGACGTGGTCCGTTTTGAGGGTCTGCCGGACGCAAGAGAAGTTATTAATGAATGGAATAACCGAGATATCAGGGGAGGGGCTGTACCCGAATACGCGCAGCGGGCATCTTGGGATCGATTAGCTTATTACAGTGATAGATTTAATTATGTTAAGGTAAGTGTTATTTTAGTTCTATTATTAATCAATATATAATGCTAGTTTTAGATTATATAGCCAATCAAGGCCCTAATTTTCTTAAATCGTGGTAAATAACCACCTAAATTGCCTTCTAGGTTTCTCTAGATAATACAAAGTGAGGTATCTATCATTTTATTCAGTCTGTTTATCTGTTTAGGATGTTTAAATGTTTAGGATGTACAATTTACCATTGGTAAACTATGATTAATATTATAGGTCTTAGTAGAACTAAGATCTATAATATTAATCATGGTTTAAACCATCATCAGAGGTAAAACGACTGTTTATATATCACATATATATATATATATATATATATATATATATATATATATATATATATATATATATATATATATATATATATATATATATATATATATATATATATATATATATATATATATATATATATATATATATATATATATATATATATATATATATATATATATATATATATATATATATATATATATATATATATATATATATATATATATATATATATATCATAATTTTGTAAGATCGATGACAGTGTAACTATGTTGAAATTTTAAACTGTTGATAATTTTTATTGGTGGAACCAGGTGGTTGAAACTCCGTAGATTAACTAGGAGAATATGACCTATCAGCTATCAACTATCTTTCAGTAGTCAACATCAGTGGTTGCTTGTGTTTATTTTATTGGTTAATCAAAACAAAATGGAAAGTGCGAGTGGCGATTCTAATGAAGAAATTGTATTATTGTTGAATGGTTTTACCAATCTTTCCAATACCCATATGTTGTTAGTGTTGATTAATTATTTTAACTTTTGGAATGACGAAGATCAGCTGTGTCAAAATTTCCATCTCGCTCTCAATCAAATTAGCCACTCTCTTTTGTAATCTTAACATTATAATTAAGTTTAAAAGTATAGTTAAGTTAAAATTAAGTTAAAAACAGAAACATTTGTAAAAAAACGCTTTTGCTAATCAAATAACCACAGATTATTAACAATTTTGAAATTTATTTGCTGTATTCAAATATAATAAAGTAAATAAAAATATTCATTGATAAAAATATTCATGTAAGTAAATAAAAATATTCATTGTTGCAAGTTATAAATAAAATTGACTGAGATTAGCTAAACAGAGGTTACTGTAATATTGAAATTACCATTTGGATCTAATCGACAGATTAATTGTAAACAGAGATTTGTTGACAGTCAGTTTAACCATGATTGATCTTATAGAGCCTTAATAGATAAAATTATTAAGGCGGAAAAGTTTCGGCCATGTTCCAATAACAATATTCAGATATAGAATTTTAAATATTTTCATAACAGTTTTTACGTGCTTTGCGCGCTTGTAAGTTTCTGAATCAAATACAATTTTAAAAAATGAAATTTTTTCAAATAAAATTGGAAAAAATGTTTCACCCTAACATTCTTTCAGATGACTAGTTTGCCCATGCTGTCGGAGTATGAGAAACGAATGATAGTGATGAGCAATGCCAACAAGGCATTAGAAAGTACAGCATCTCCTCAAGAGAAGGCTTCCACAGCGACAGGTCCACAACCTGATGGCAGACCTAGTGTAGAACAACTAGATAGGGTGCATTCGATACTTGCTAAAACGGTGGGTCAATTGTAGTTTGTTGTTTTTTTGTTTGACATTTAAACATTTACTAGCTTTTCCTGTGGTTTTGTTCATATGAAAGTCATATTATGAAGCTGAGTACAATATAACCATCATAATTAAGTTTCCAAGAGAATTAAGTATAAGGTCGTTGACTACTTATAAATTTACTGTTATTAGTAAAATGTCATAAAAATGTAGGTTAATTGAAAAACATCACTAATGTAGGTTAAATCAATTTTTATAATTTTTCAACAAAATGTAGGTTAATTGAAAAACATCACTAATGTAGGTTAAATCAATTTTTATAATTTTTCAACAAAATGTGGGTTAATTGAAAAATATCACTAATGTAGGTTATATCAATTTTTATAATTTTTCAACAAAATGTAGGTTAATTGAAAAATTATAAAAATTGATTGAAACATAAGTTAATTATAAATTTCTAAATTTAATGGTAGCGGTAGAGCGGGGATGTTTACCTGTCTCATTCACTCTCATAGAATAAAATGAGTGTTTCTTGAAAATGACATCAGAAATCAGTGTTGCCATTCTTGTTTAAATACTGAGTATAACCCTTTATAACTCTTAATTTTAAAAATTGAGGCAAATACCTTATTGGTTGAGTGGATCTCTAGTTATAAGTAAAACATAGAGAGAATTACATATATATCGTCATATTATTTCATAGAGAGAATTATATAGAGAGAATTACATAGAGAGAATTACATAGAGAGAATTACATAGAGAGAGAATAGAGCAGGGATGTTTTCCTGTCTCATTCGCTTTCGTAGAATATAATGAGTGTTTCTGAAAATGACATCAGAAATCAGTGTTGCCATTCTTGTTTAAATACTGAGTATAACCCTTTATAACTCTTAATTTTAAAAATTGAGGCAAATACCTTATTGGTTGAGTGGATCTCTAGTTATAAGTAAAACATAGAGAGAATTACATATATATCGTCATATTATTTCATAGAGAGAATTACATACATACATAGAATTACATAGAGAGAATTACATAGAGAGAGAGAATTACATAGAGAGAGAAATACATAGAGAGAGAATTACAGAGAGAGAATTACATATAGAGAGAATTACATATATATCTCTAGTTATAAGTAAAACATAGAGAGAATTACATAATAAGTGATAAAATTATTTCTAAGTTATACGAGTTTGAAAGGGTAAAGTTATAAAGTGATGAAAATGATTTAACATTATTATAATCTGGACATTAACATATAAGGGCTAAAATAAATCTAATAAATAATCTAATAAAAAAAAAATAAATTTATTGCTAGTGATACTTGTTGGATTATATAGAAATATTCTTTTTAACCTGAGGCCTATTATAAAGAAGATTAATTAATTATTCATATAAATTTATATTTACATATGGTTTTTATTTTATTGCTGTTATTTTGAAAATACAAATTAATTAAATCTAGTTAATTAATTAAGAACAGTAATAATTGGTAACATCAAATAAAAATAATATATAATCGTGGACAAAGCCCATCTTGAACAAGGTTTGGGTGCAGGCTTTGAAGACTGAACAAGGTCTATTGTAATTTCAATTTAATTTTTCTGTAATTAAGATTAAGTTTAAAATAAACTTATGTAGTTATTGAAATTAAAACTTTTAAAAAGCAACGAAAAAATAATTGGTTTGCTTGGAGAGTTTTGATGCTGAATGTGATGAAAGTTGATGACTATCATTACTTTTTTTTGGGATCGTTGCTACCTACATCATTTTAATAAAAATGTGTGTGTATACCAAAAGATTCTGTAATTTTAAACTTGCGGCCCAAATACTGAAGTCAATCTGTTGTGATTTTAATCCGTTAAACCGTTTAATGAAACAGTAATCATTAAAAAATGTAAAATTAAAGACCTATTATTAAATAGTTTGACTATTTATTGAAATCCATTAATCCGTTTAATGAAACAGTAATCATTAAAAAATGTAAAATTAAAGACCTATTATTAAATAGTTGACTATTTATTGAAATCCATTAATCCGTTTAATGAAACAGTAATCATTAAAAAATGTAAAACTAAAGATCTATTACAAAATTGTTAAAGTAGGTTATTGAAGTGTATTTTTTTGGCTTTTATACCCAAAAATTCAGAAGGCAAATCATATTTATTTTGCTTTGTCAGTTTATTACCTATTACGGAGTTGTGTTTTCTGATTAATTTAAGTTTGAAATTTAAAAATTGCACAGATGATTTATATAGTATAGCTATATAGGTAGCTAGTGGTAGTCATAAGAAGAAATGTATTGAAAAATTATGTTTCCTTTTTATTCAGTAATCTTATTCTGTCATGTCAGTATTTAATGGATTATAACTAACGTTATGTCAGTCAATTTGTCATAATTTTACAGAAGAGTGAAAAATTTCTTCACTCTCCATTAGATTTTTGGTAAAACATTTGCGTTTTCTCTGAAATGATAGAGGTTTTTCACTATTTTCTTACTCTGTAGTGATTGCAAAAAATAATCTTGTTTGCTGCCGACTCTAAAAGGAAAAAATTTTCATTGCTTAAATATGTTGATTGGTCGGTTTATTTTTAAATTTGGGATTTTTCAAACAGGAATCCCCAGACGTATGAATCATTAAAAGCGTCACCATACTGTTTGAATTTGGTCACAGTGATGAAATGTCGTAGTGAAGAAGCTTTGGGAAGAAGATTGGGCCTTAACAAGATTGTAAAGCATCAGATCATGATGTTTAATTTTCCAAAACCCGTAGAATTATTAATGATGTTTTCTGAAAGAGTAGACACAAAAATTATTCAAAAAGAATTATGGTAACATTGTGCCGATTTCTAAAAACCTTGGATAATTAGAAAATAAATATTTTTAGACATAGGGCAGACCAATAATACAGTTGCTGTGTTATTAAAATGTCTATTTGCCCCGCGGAACAGTAGCACGAAAGAAGGTAATGATGTCCAAAAGAAATTTGAATATAAATATTGTTAAGATAATCACTAAGCATAGAAATCTGTTATAAGTATGCAGAATTAATTAGAACGGCGGTGTCAGCAGTATGATGTGGGACCACCTTTGTGGATGAATATTTAGTCTTTCTTCTTTCTCATTTCTTTAAAGGCATTACAGATTAAGTTTCTATCTTTTTTCTCATTGCATTAAGTCATTACAGGTTAAGTTTCTATCTTTTTTCTCATTGCATTAAGTCATTACAGATTAAGTTTCTATCTTTTTTTCTCATTGCATTAAAGGCATTGCAGATTAAGTTTCTATCTTTTTTCTCATTGCATTAAAGGCATTGCAGATTAAGTTTCTATCTTTTTTCTCATTGCATTAAAGGCATTGCAGATTAAGTTTCTATCTTTTATCTCATTGCATTAAAGGCATTACAGATTAAGTTTCTATCTTTTTTCTCATTGCATTAAAGGCATTACAGATTAAGTTTCTATCTTTTTTCTCATTGCATTAAAGGCATTACAGATTAAGTTTCTATCTTTTTTCTCATTGCATTAAAGGCATTGCAGATTAAGTTTCTATCTTTTTTCTCATTGCATTAAAGGCATTACAGATTAAGTTTCTATCTTTTATCTCATTGCATTAAAGGCATTACAGATTAAGTTTCTATCTTTTTTCTCATTGCATTAAAGGCATTACAGATTAAGTTTCTATCTTTTTTCTCATTGCATTAAAGGCATTACAGATTAAGTTTCTATCTTTTTTCTCATTGCATTAAAGGCATTACAGATTAAGTTTCTATCTTTTTTCTCATTGCATTAAAGGCATTGCAGACCAAAATATATTAGCTTTCCTTGAAGTAAACATTTTTTTTAGTCGTGTTGAGTTCGTATTGAGTGTTCTTGTAATAACTAAGTAGAATGAAATATAAATTAAAATTATATAAATAAAGAAAATGGCGATGCAGAATACCATCTATATTAAAAACGGCAACACCTAACGAGCTGTAAACTGTCGCCATTATTACACATGTCCTGTACTTAAATAACAAATCCTAAAAATTATTGTACGTAAAACACTTAAAAAAATAAAAAATAAAAAATTTTATCTTAAAAGATAAAATTTTGTATATCTTATCCTGTTTTCTATTTCAAAATGTAAAGCATTAAGGTAAGAGCCCAGCAGTACGTGAACACCGGATGCTGCGGCTTCTCGTATATACAAGCAATTCCTCATATAACGGAAAGAAAAACCGATTACACTTGAAATCCAGTGTTTTTATCAAACCAATTTTATGGTGGTTCTGTTATAGTAAAGAAATGATTAAATGTAATTGTAAATGAGAATATGTTGAAAATAAAATATGTTTTGTCACACAAAAATAAATTATTTTTCCACTATGAGGGCCCTAAATAAAAAAAAATTATTCCCGTCATATTTTTGGGATAAATTTAAAAAAAACTGTTGCTACACCCATTAACCAACATGCCTCTGTGTATCTAAGTATGTATAGAAATTGTACATGTCTAAATAAAATGTGAAATCGGTTTGTGTTTTATAGGGCTCGGTATGAGAGTAGGTAACTTCAGTATGAATATTGGGACACATGTCATGTACGTATATATATCGATTCTATTCCACGTTTAACAGAAGTATCCTTTTATAATATCCAGAGGCTAGTGCTAAATATCAAAGCACAAACGTTTTGCTGTTTCAAAAAAATTATGGACTAAATGAATATTTTGAAATGAGATTACTAGATTAAGCAAATTATGTTCCAGTTATAAATATGTGGACATGGCGTTCGTAAAATATTTCCCATTTAAATTTTTCATTGTCGTCTCTTTCTCTTCCAGCTGCCGCAGCTATTTATTCATTACGTTTCGATTAAGTTTCTATCTTTTTTCTCATTGCATTAAAGGCATTGCAGATTAAGTTTCTATCTTTTTTCTCATTGCATTAAAGGCATTGCAGATTAAGTTTCTATCTTTTATCTCATTGCATTAAAGGCATTACAGATTAAGTTTCTATCTTTTTTCTCATTGCATTAAAGGCATTACAGATTAAGTTTCTATCTTTTTTCTCATTGCATTAAAGGCATTACAGATTAAGTTTCTATCTTTTTTCTCATTGCATTAAGTCATTACAGGTTAAGTTTCTATCTTTTTTCTCATTGCATTAAGTCATTACAGATTAAGTTTCTATCTTTTTTTCTCATTGCATTAAAGGCATTGCAGATTAAGTTTCTATCTTTTTTCTCATTGCATTAAAGGCATTGCAGATTAAGTTTCTATCTTTTTTCTCATTGCATTAAAGGCATTGCAGATTAAGTTTCTATCTTTTATCTCATTGCATTAAAGGCATTACAGATTAAGTTTCTATCTTTTTTCTCATTGCATTAAAGGCATTACAGATTAAGTTTCTATCTTTTTTCTCATTGCATTAAAGGCATTACAGATTAAGTTTCTATCTTTTTTCTCATTGCATTAAAGGCATTGCAGATTAAGTTTCTATCTTTTTTCTCATTGCATTAAAGGCATTACAGATTAAGTTTCTATCTTTTATCTCATTGCATTAAAGGCATTACAGATTAAGTTTCTATCTTTTTTCTCATTGCATTAAAGGCATTACAGATTAAGTTTCTATCTTTTTTCTCATTGCATTAAAGGCATTACAGATTAAGTTTCTATCTTTTTTCTCATTGCATTAAAGGCATTACAGATTAAGTTTCTATCTTTTTTCTCATTGCATTAAAGGCATTGCAGACCAAAATATATTAGCTTTCCTTGAAGTAAACATTTTTTTTAGTCGTGTTGAGTTCGTATTGAGTGTTCTTGTAATAACTAAGTAGAATGAAATATAAATTAAAATTATATAAATAAAGAAAATGGCGATGCAGAATACCATCTATATTAAAAACGGCAACACCTAACGAGCTGTAAACTGTCGCCATTATTACACATGTCCTGTACTTAAATAACAAATCCTAAAAATTATTGTACGTAAAACACTTAAAAAAATAAAAAATAAAAAATTTTATCTTAAAAGATAAAATTTTGTATATCTTATCCTGTTTTCTATTTCAAAATGTAAAGCATTAAGGTAAGAGCCCAGCAGTACGTGAACACCGGATGCTGCGGCTTCTCGTATATACAAGCAATTCCTCATATAACGGAAAGAAAAACCGATTACACTTGAAATCCAGTGTTTTTATCAAACCAATTTTATGGTGGTTCTGTTATAGTAAAGAAATGATTAAATGTAATTGTAAATGAGAATATGTTGAAAATAAAATATGTTTTGTCACACAAAAATAAATTATTTTTCCACTATGAGGGCCCTAAATAAAAAAAAATTATTCCCGTCATATTTTTGGGATAAATTTAAAAAAAACTGTTGCTACACCCATTAACCAACATGCCTCTGTGTATCTAAGTATGTATAGAAATTGTACATGTCTAAATAAAATGTGAAATCGGTTTGTGTTTTATAGGGCTCGGTATGAGAGTAGGTAACTTCAGTATGAATATTGGGACACATGTCATGTACGTATATATATCGATTCTATTCCACGTTTAACAGAAGTATCCTTTTATAATATCCAGAGGCTAGTGCTAAATATCAAAGCACAAACGTTTTGCTGTTTCAAAAAAATTATGGACTAAATGAATATTTTGAAATGAGATTACTAGATTAAGCAAATTATGTTCCAGTTATAAATATGTGGACATGGCGTTCGTAAAATATTTCCCATTTAAATTTTTCATTGTCGTCTCTTTCTCTTCCAGCTGCCGCAGCTATTTATTCAGCCAATGGATTATTCTATTTATCATCCCGATTTGCTTTTTGTCAACAATATTAGAGGAACGAGAACTGTGTAAGTATGTCATTCCATTATATCTATTTGTATCATCGCGCCATCTTGGCCTTTACTGTGTATTAAACAGTTTTCAAGGTCTAAGTGATTTATTACACATTAACGGCAGTGATTTATTCAGGTCTGATGTGAAGTTGTGAAAATGACATAACTGATATTAAAAATTTAAATATTCACTTTGTAAAAATTTGAGTTACATCAGGGAACTGATTGTGGGAAGTCATTATATTGTGACTAATTGCAATAGAACAGGTATCAAAATTTAAAAAATAGTGTTTTTAACGTGTGTAACATGCTTTTTAACCTCTGAAATGTTTTACTTTTTCTTTATATGTATAAACCTTGAATATATTTGGCGTTAATTTTGTAGAAATTCATTATTCATAATTAAATGAAACTACGTGATGTAGTAGTATTTCTACTTTCTTTAAGTTCTTTACCACAACCTAGGTTTCGCTCTTAGCAAAGATCTTAGCAATATTTGTTAAGAGCCCATCTGAAGATGTTGTAATACAACAAAACCTAGGTTGTGGTAAATATTTTAAGAAAATAGAAATAATACTGCATCACATAGTTTCATTTAAGATCTTAGCAATCTTTGCTAATTGCCCACCTGAAGATCTTGTAATACAACCAAACCTAGGTCGTGGCAAAGAACTTAAGAAAGTAGAAATAATACTACATCACGTAGTTTCATTTAATTATGTATAAACTTGTAAAACTGCTTCATAGAATATATAATATTTGTATTGGTATGAAGCAGTTCGGTGAAGAATAAATGATATAGATTGAGAAATTCAGCCTAATGTTGTATCATTTACTTTATTGATTGTGTATGTTAGCTCAAGACAATAATGGTTGCCGTAACATTTGCTTTAAAAACCGGCATGCTGTATTGTACTCGCATTATCCTTGCTTTTATTTTCCATTAAAGTTCAGTGGTTTAAGATAAAAGGATAGCATCATGTAACTCAAATATTCAAAATAGCATCACGGGCACTAGAAAAAAAAAGAATGGAGTTATTTCGTCGAAGATGACAGTTCTGTACTTTATGTATGAAATAATATGTATTTTTTTCTTGCGCGTCAAGTAACATTAAGTATTCATCGTGTCACTTTCAACATCGGCTGCAAATTGTCGAAATTTTGTTATTTATTTAGATGGTAGAATATTTCACGAGATAATTATATGGTAATGTAAATGGATCAATGACATCCCCCAATTCTTGAGTACGCATTTTACAAGCGATTCTGCAAATGTAAGATACTTTTTCTGAGATGAAGTATGTAATGACGTTTGTTGGTATCTAATTTAATACATAATTTAATTTTTATAAGCTAACTTTAAAAATTAAACATTTTATCTTTCAGTTTGCTCAATTAATTATACTAGGGAGGTTAAATTTACTAAATTACCAAAAAAAAAATTTAACTAACTTATAAAGTCAGCCATAACGTCAGCTGTTTTAGCTACCTTTACGTAAAGTGAAAAAGATGCCATTTTAACGTATCCAGCTGTCAAAATAAAGGTTTCATAATGATACCATATACTGACATCTGCTTAATGGCTAATAATTCCATAACGTTTACGTTATTCGTAAAGTACCGTGATACAACATGATACAACAGGCCTCAATAAGTAAAAGAAACATTGCTTCACTCGTAATCTTTAAAAGTTGATGAGTATATATATTTTTGTCTTAACAACTGACTATAAAGTATGTGTTCCTCCATTGTTGGTTATTGGTCAATATATTTCAAATCACCGTAGAACAGGGTTAGATATTATCAAAATTATTGTTCCAATTATTAATTGTCATGATGGTTATCAGAGAACTATCTATATTTCAATGTTTAATCCTTTCACTGTGGGAGAATCCACAATAAGGGAAAGTGCTCTAAAGAGCGGAGACGTATTTTGTTAATTTCATTATTATTAGACTAATATTCTTTACATAATAATTATTGTATAGTGCTCACATAGTAAGCAGTATTTATAGTTTTTTTAAAAATGTTACTGGTTCTATTTTAATTATGCTCGACAGTGAAAAGGTTAATATAAAAATTTATGTTAAATCTTTTGCTTAAAAGACCTTTTTACTTACCATTTATTTATTAATAACTAAATTTGTATTGAATAAAATGTATGTACTATAAATAGATATTTGAAAACAATTCTTCAGGGAGTCATTAAAGTCATGATATAATGAATGTAGTATCAGTCACTATACGCATGTAAATATATGTTTAGTGAGCAACTTCATCCTGTCGATTTTTGTTGCATTGTGCGCGTGTCTCGTGACCAACTTCATCTGGTTGATTTTTGATGCATTGTATGTGCGCATGGTGCGTGGTAAATTTTCACTTATAATTTTTTCGGAATGTGTCTAAAGAAGTGTAACTTCAAAATTATATTATAGTTGTATTAGAAGACTCACAGAAATTAAAATGACTACAGGAGAACAGTAGAAATAGGTGGCAAAGGACAGACAATGCTATTATTGGTTGGAAGCTTCCACCCTAAAGAGGGTAGTCTTTAATTAATGAATAAAATATGTTAATAATTAAAGTCTAGTACATAAATTGAAATTCTTTAAAAAAAAATGACATAGTGATAAAAATAATACTGTGCTATAGTAATGAAATGTTTTTTGAATGTTGAATACAATCATATAATGTACATTAAGAAAAATACCTTTTAGGTATTTTTTTGAGGAAGTTTTAAGGAATACATTACATACAGTTCATTTCTTCATTCACTAAAGTACTTCACTGAAGCACCAGAATTATTGTAAAATACGGTAGTTGACTCATTCTAAATTTTGATATTTTTCATACAATCTTGTGAAATATAAGTTAATTAAAAACCAGTCTTGAAAAAAATTCAAAAATTGATTGAAAAATTAGCCAGTTGTAGGCTTCTAAATTTGAAGATACGGATAGAGTTGGGTATATCCCTGTCTCTTTTCCTCTCGTACAATATAATGTGCAATATTAAAAATGACCTCACAATACAGTATTGCCGTCCTTCTCTATAGGTTAAATTTAAACTTTTATAACTCGGTCAATTTTTAAGATAATTAAATAATTTTTTCACTCTTCATTAGCTTGCACCTTGAAATTATGATGAATGAAAATAAAAAAATTTAGTCAAATACCTAATTGTGAATGTAAAAATGGATGCGGAGTGAAGGTTGAAGGCAGGGCGTGTGACTCTCTGATAGGATCTCTTTTTTACTAAGTTTATAATGTGCCACTTGTTATTCATTAATTGATTGTTTATATATATTATGTGTTATTTCTTATATATATCTTGTATGTGTTATTTCTTTTGGTGATGTCATTCTTGTCATGCTGTGAGTAAAATACCTAGATATTATATATATATATATATATATATATATATATATATATCTATATATATATATGTATATATATATATGTATATATATATATATGTATATATATATATATATATATATGTATATATATGTATATATATATATGTATATATATATATATGTATATATATATATATATATATATATATGTATATATATATATATATATGTATATATATGTATATATATGTATATATGTATGTATATATGTATATATGTATGTATATATATATATATATATATATATATATGTATATATGTATGTATATATATATATATATATATATATATGTATATATGTATATATATATATAATATATATATATATATATATATATATATATATATGTATATATGTATATATGTATATATGTATATATGTATATATATATATATATATATATATATATATATATATATATATGTATATATATGTATATATGTATATATATATATATATATATATATATATATATATATACATATATGTATATATATGTATATATGTATATATATGTATATATGTATATATGCATATATATGTATATATACATATATTAGTAACATATCTAGATATTGGTAAAGTATTATGTGCACGCATAATTCATTTTTTTATTGATTAATTTAATAGTTGTGATTCGTAATGATTTATGTTTATGAAAATATAATTAAATCAAAAGAAATAAATCGGTCAACACGTTTTTAGCATAATATATTGCAGTTTCTAAATTCCGTGTATCGGAATTTAGAAGCTGGTATACACAATATTAAAAACAATTTCATCGCAATGGGCACGTCCCACTCTTCCTCTCTCTAGGCTAATATTAAATCGGTTAGTAAATGATCTAGTGGCTCATGCATTTAAAATGGTACATAAATGTCGTCACCGTATATGGTCTGTGGTGGTGCGGCGCATCACGGGGACCTGTGTTCGATTCCCGGCTGCTTGCCAAGCAATGCTGGACTAGCGTTCTGGTTGGCTATAAGAGATTGTTCTCGTAGCAATAAATCCACCATATGTATCAATTAGATACATTAAAGTAAATAAATAAAAATTTGTTCATAATATGCAAGTAGTCTGGTCTATGAAATAAAGTGGAGTATACTACAAATGCAATGAAACTGAGCAGTAACTGTGAGCACTCTAGTAGTAAACTGTTTGCACTGTAGTAGTAAATTGTGAGCATTGTAATACTATATACATTATAATCACATAGCTAGGTTAGGTGGAATTTAATATTTCTTATAGGACATTCTAGTTGTGAAATTCTTTCTTGAAGTACCACAATGTCAAATGTGATATTCCCACAGTGAAAGGGTTAGCATTGTTTTGTGCTCGCACATCAGTGGCGGGTGGGGGTATTCTAGTCTTAATTATAGCTGCAATATAGCTTTATGCATAGTTCCTGTTTCTAGGTATGCATGTGCACTACAAACTTTTCATACATTTTCATACATTCATACATTTGTTTTTAACTGTGTAAACAGATGAATTCCTTTGGATGGGTTGAACAGTAAATATAGAGTGGAGTAACAATGAGAACTCCATTGCAGTTTTTGCATCCCATAAATGCTGCAAATGTGCAAGCACATTTTTAGCAACCATGAAACCAATGACGTTATATTAAGTAGACATGTTATTCTTTTATAAAGCAAATGTAAAAAGTAGCCCTTACTGGCCTACATGTGTAAACATTAGAATATAGAATATCATTGACTAATGAAAGAGATATAGTCAAAGGGAGCAAATATACGAAAGAGGGAATTGTAATTATGGAAGTTGGGTTATTATGTCATAGGTGCTGATAGGACAGTGTCATTGTAATTGTGTCAGAGTTGGAACTTTCAAAAATTATTGATAGAACTCAATTCAGTTTTGTTACATGTTCACATATTATATTTGCAGTCTCATATTTGCATTACAGATGTACATTTTGAAATAATTAGAATGAAATAATAGGGAACCGTGTTGTCAAAACACTTTTTTATTACCCATGGAGGTATTTCGATATTTATTTTATAAAACAATGTAGTATCAGCAGATAATCGTACGCTACTAATTATAAATTTATTTTAAACTAGCGAACCATTCCTTCTCGGCCATTCCAGAACATTTCTCCTAGTCCTGTTCATTCTAGTGTATTTGAGAATATAGTACATTCTCACTCATTCTAATATATTTATAAATGATGATTCTCGAACATTCTAGTGCTAGTCTATTTCATTCTAGTGCGTTTGAGAATATTCTGGTATATTCTCATTCATTCTAATACATTCAGTGACCGGGGTTTGGTGGGTCGGTCATCAGTACTGGAAAATTTTTTCACTTTTAACCACTAATCGACAACTTTCAACCATCATGTCTCCCAGACCACCCACACGCAACCACCATAGTGTATGATGGGAGACTTGACTACTATACACACAAATACCAGTTGTCTGCCGTGGGTAGTTTTTTGGCTACAAGTTGAAACATATGGACACACATGTTTATAGATTACACCTAAGTATAGCCAAGGCTTTTTGAAGACATAGTGTCATTGGGTGAGACCATTTAAAACATGCAACTAATTCATCTATCGGTCATTTGAATATTATGACCAGCTTCTTCATCGGTGGCACACCAAAAAGCAGCGGACTGCCTGACACTAGAGCCTAAGCAGTCATTAAATATTTGCTGAAAGAATTTAGAGATTTCCACTCTGGAAATTAAAAATAATACTCCATAAGGCGAAGATATCACCAAGAGCCTTATCTCGCATAATAAAACAAGATCTTTGGCTATGAGCTTATAGAAGAACTAGTAAATACTGTGTTGTATGTTGTATACAAGCATTTTAATAATTCATAAAAACAATAGTGTTTAGTTCTTCAAAAAGCGAATACCGTTATCACTAGTAACGTAACTTCTTTATATTCAATAATGTGTATTATTTTCTGTTGAAAAAATACTGCACTGACATTGACAAACACGTTCCAAACCAAAAGTTCCTATTTCTGTCGTTTTCAAGCGATCACTATGTTTATTGTAGTTTTTTTTAAATAAATGGGTAATGGGCAGTAACGAATTAATTAAAGTTTAATATTAAAATAACGTATGAAGACATTGGAGATAACACAAAAGTTTCTCAAAGTGTATGGTTTTGACTATGAGGTTACCTTTTTCTGTTTAAAAACTGTCCATATAAGTTGTGTTAAATAAATTAGACCGTTATAGCTACATCGAAACAACATTTGAAAGAATTGTAGACGACATTTAAACCTGCAAAAAATTTACTGACTTATGGCTAGTTATTGTACTATTCTGCAAAATGAATATTTTTTTACTTACCTAATTTTTTTAACTAAATGTCACATTATTTGACTAAATAAGAATATGCAAAAGAAATTTCAAGGTTCGCTTTTGTTCTTAATGTATATGTAGCAATGAAAAAATAAAACTTTTGTGTAAAACAAGTAAAATGCAGAAATTATTGAGATTCTTTGGTTATTTCGTGTCACTCTACCATAAATGTAACAGAAATTGTCTGCACATAATATACATTATGTGTCAATTTATAAATAGTTGTTTTTAGAAAAAAAAAAACACATTTGATATGATCTGAAACTTATAAAACTCTATGTTATAATATGGCAAATGAGGTACATAAGTTAAATAAAAATTTTGTAATAAAAAAAATATATAATAATTAAAAATATATTATGGTCATTACTCGCAAAATATTTTAAAGTGGGCCGTCAATTTTGGGTCATTAAATGCTATCGAATGAACTCAAGTGACACCACCATGAACGGACAGAGGGATATAAGACAAACAAAAAATGTTATTGGCCCATAGTAGCTAAAAGCGTCCATCATTGCAGAACCACAACATTAAGAAATTAAGATAAGGTTATCATGGTCATATGTTCGTTATTTCTAATACAATTTACGTAAAATTGACCTTTTTCCGTATCCTTCAATTGTAGCATTATCTAAACAAATACAATAGAATAAGTATAATCAACTGTATCTTTACGTATAGCTTCTCCGTTGTAGGTATAGGTTCTACCTGAATAAGTAGTGATTTTGATTTTTTCAAAGTTTTGATAAATCTCATTTAACATATAGCAAAATATTTCTCAATCAGTGACCAAAATTGAAAATAATATTTTGAAGTCATATTTAATAAAAAACATTTGTATTCATTCTATCCTGATGGGAAACAAAAATATTTTAAGCATTCGTTTGATTTCTAAAAAACGTGGAACTCATGGTCACACTATCAAAGTGATTTTTCTGGAACTCTCGAGACAGCCTTTCGGTTCACCTGTTTCAAGGTCAAATACCAAAATACCTTAACCTTGAATCTATGATTGTGATTTTTTTAAGTAATCTTCAACAGTCATAATGAATGTTATTTTTTTTAAAATTTAAATCATTAACTTCATTAAGGCGTATTCATTCATTAAAAATTATTATAATTGAAAACTTACATACCAATTTCAACTTCTGTTTCATTCAAATTTGCATGTTTTTGTAAGACTTTGTAAACTTTCACATCTGTATTTCGGCACAAAATTTAAAATTAACAAAATTACTTGTAATTATTGCGGTCAGGCAGATATTTTTTTTGTGAGCTGGGCAGACATAGTACACCCATACCGTCTAAGCAACCGAAGTTAACTGAATTGATTTTTGTTTTTGTCTATGTTCTACCTGTTCAGGTGAGAGGGTGTGGTAAGAGGGTGATTTCTGTTTGTCGCTGATGCGTGGCTAATTTAAAATAGTAGTACGAGTATAAATTATTTTATTTACCAAGGGAATGTTAGCTAAAATTTAAAAAAAATTCCCTTTTTCTTTATTTGATTTAGTTGCCCATTCTTAATTGCTCCTTCAAATTTGGTTACTGCCAATGTTATATGTAGTATGTACTTAGTGGATACTAGTTTTTGTCTGTTGCTTCATCTTGACAAATCTAGGATAAACTTGGATTCAGCAGTACAAGGTTTCAAAGAAAGTAATAAATGAACTACTTTATAGTAAGACATTAAAATGTCAAAAAAATTAAGGTGAAAAAATAGTATATCATCTAATCATACATTAAATCAGCTTAAGCATTAAATCCATGTAAATACCTTATATCCAGTGAGCGTCAACAGAACCAAATCTCAAATCCAATCCATGCACTTTAACCAAAAAATATATTTTAATATATGCACATCTTTCACAACTCCTCATCAGGTTTGATTACAATAATTCATTACAAATGCAATTGTATTGTTGGCAAAAAAAGGTTGGTCTCAGTACTCGCATAATGTCTATTATATAGTACCTAACTTGGGATAAGTACCAAGAAAACATGAATCGTCCTATATAATTTGTAGGCAATGTATTTAATAATCGATGAGGAATCTGATTTTGTGCTAGACTATATAATATGATGCCATACTTTAAAAAAAAAATTATATTTCTTACTATAAAGTAGTTCAGTTATAATATCCCTTGAAATCTTTTACTGCTTGAACCTAGCTTATCCTAGATGTATCAATACAGGCAAGTCAACAGGTAAAATAGTACATAGATACTCTAATTAAATATTTTATATACTGCTATGTACGTCAAAGATCATGTTAAACATTGAAAAGCTAAAACCAATACCTTTCAGGTAGAACCTTTACTGATGTGGGCAAAGACGTATTTAATACTATTTTTATTATTGTTAACAATAGTATTTGTTTAGATAATACTGTAAGTGAAGGATAAGAGGTAAATATCAAATTATATTGTGTTGGAAGCAGAGAATATGTGACTGAGAATAGTCAATCCTGTGATTTTGCAATATTGAATGGTTTTAGTCATTGTGTGACAACATTTTTTTTTATTTTGTATCACTCCAATCCATTCATTGTGGTTTCATTAGTGTTCGCATTATATGGTAATGTGACCCAAGACCTAAAGGAAATTGTAAATAATTTTTGGCGCAAATTATATATAAAAGTTAACTGCGTTTAAATTATTGGATTTCATTGTTTTCCTGCAAAAGACGATTTTGAGGTTAAAATGTTATAGATTGTTACAATTGTTTTAGTTCTGTACTTGACTAAAGAACAGAAGAAATACTTGAAAATATCATTAATAATAATTAAAATATAAGAAAAGCAGGTAAAATGAAATGCAATAAATGAATATATATATATATATATATATATATATATATATATATATATATGTATATATATATATATATATATATATATATATATATATAAACACACATACACGCACACGTGCAGGTGCGCATGTTAGCACACACACACACACACATATATGTGAACAATGTTTAAGCGCTAACTCAAATGTTGATGAAAGTTTTTTTTAATCTTGCATACTTTTATATACTTAACATATTGTTTTGTTTATACACTTGACGAAATTGTAATGGGATAATTGGGGGATTGCTTTGTTTATACACTTGACGAAATTGTAATGGGATAATTGGGGGATTGTTTTGTTTATACACTTGACAATATTGTAATTGGATAATTGTGGGATTGTTTTGTTTATACACTTGACAATATTGTAATTGGATAATTGTGGGATTGTTTTGTTTATACACTTGACAAAATTGTAATTGGATAATTGTGGGATTGTTTTGTTTATACACTTGACAAAATTGTAAGTGGATAATTGTGGGATTGTTTTGTTTATACACTTGACAATATTGTAATTGGATAATTGTGGGATTGTTTTGTTTATACACTTGACAATATTGTAATTGGATAATTGTGGGATTGTTTTGTTTATACACTTGACAATATTGTAATTGGATAATTGTGGGATTGTTTTGTTTATACACTTGACAATATTATAATTGGATAATTGTGGGATTGTTTTGTTTATACACTTGACAAAATTGTAATTGGATTGTGGGAATGTGTTCTATGCAATATAGAGATGGATGATACTATTGCGAATTACTATATTGTGACAAATGCTATTCTAGATTATACATTCTGAGGTGGTTATAGGCCAACTCAAGCAAATACTCAGTGTTGAGCTATGGACATCCCTGTGCCAGCTTATCGAGATACTCGATGTAGGAGTCGGATACAATTTGCATCTTATTTTTTATATGTGTTTAGCAGAAGTAACGAAAGAATCATTCAGAAGGTTTGAATTTGTGTTGTGTAATAGAGACCCTTAGAGACCTGTGTTGCGTTTCTTGAATTAATTTGTGATATAAGTCTTACGTGCCAATTACCTGGGAGGCTGGCTTGATTCTTTATAACGACAAAGCAACTAAATACAGCCTGATGGTGGGGCTTTCGCAAAAGATGTCACTTTCATATTTCAGCATGGTCGCTTCACTTTTCTATTGATTATATTCTAGATTACCTGTTATGTTCTTTACAACACATAAATTTGTTGGATAAAATTTATTTTTCTAGTTGGAAAGGTGTTCGTTTTTAATACATCACCTCATATTTGCAACAGCAGCATCGAGAACCCAATTTTAATAGAATTCCACATTTTCCCATTACTATTCAACTGTTCAATCATTTGATTACAGATGTACAAGGGTGCTGTTTGTAATGAATGAGAATGGATTTCTTGTAATATCCTTATGTATTGTAATGTAAAAAAATTTACAGGTTGATGTATTTATTATAAACTTAGTTCTGTTATTGTTTTTGAAATTTAAATAAATAAATACAAAGATTAAGGTACCAAGTATTGATCTGAAATCTACAAAAGAAAACTAATAAACTGAATTGAATTACGAAACAATGTTCGCGAACAATGACTCTTCAATGTGACAATATAGTTCACTTAACAAGCAATGTGTGTTACTTGTTATGGTATTCATTCATGGAATGTCACAATAATGTCACAGGTCAAGTACTAAACATTACATAAGATGTATCATTATGAGCTCATGTTCAATTGCCATTCGTTACAGATTTCATGATTGTAACGTGGTAACAAAAAGCACTTACTGACAAACATGGGAGCAGCTGTTATCTCTTCTCGAGAATAAGTTAATCGTTTTTTAATAAGATTTCATAACGTGGGAACCTTACTATAATGAAGCAGTATTGAATATACATAACCAGTGATGGAATCTGTCAAAACATTAACTATATCTTGTGCATTTTTTTTGGTTTATTGGGGTTACTACTTATAGCATTGAATCTTGTTTTAACTTTAAATGAAAGTAACTAAAAAATTTTTCGTTGTCTAATATCTGGTTTTTGAATTGATTATTGCATTAATTTTGATCTTTCAAAAAAAATGCAAAATCTTAGAAAAAATGGAATCATGCACATAGTATTTTACATTAGCTGGAATGGTTTCACTCACATTCAAAATTCACCCCGAAGAAAGCATTCATTTCGGCGTATATATATCAATTTTAAGTATACGTTTGTTATAGTTTTTTAGCTTATAAAATTGTCTGTGGTAGAAATTTCATTCAAATTTCAAGCGTGCAATACTTCTTACAATAATCTATACGATACGTATGAAACTGTTCATTATATAGGGTTTGCTAATTTGTTTCTAGTTGCTAGTATGGGACTCTTCTAGAGCTGTCAAAAGATATTTTATTGTGAAAATTATTGTTAAGTGCACTCGGTTAGTGACCGCTACAAGTCTTGCATTAAAGCACATTATGAAATGATTTCAGTCAACATGAAGTACGTACTCTTCTACTTTACGAGTTAATGTTTGTCTACAATTTTTGACATTAAACTTAAATTTTCCGAAGTGAAGTAGTGAAGTGAAACTGATAAAGAGAAGTGAATTACATACGCTATTAATAACAATTACTTAGTAAAGGTGTTATTCATTGGCAGTTACTTCTGGAAGCATCTACTATGAATGGGATTTTTATCAGCAATCGGATCAATTAGCTAACAAAAAGTATTAACAGGACTAAGTTTATGGTTTCATGATAACGCTTAGTCCACAAAAGAAAAAATTACTCATCAATAACTACAGAATCGGGTCAGTTAGCTAACAAAAAGTATTAATAGGACCAAGTTTATGTTTTTCATGATAACGCTTAGTCCACAAAAGAAAAAATTACTCATCAATAACTACAGGAATTGGCCTGGGTTCTCCTACTACATTAATCTTATTCGCCTAACATTGCACTATCTGATTATCACATCTTTAGAATCCTAAGCAATCATTTATAGAATAGAAAATTCTAAGGTATGGAAGACATTCATGAAGATCTTGCCAAATGTTTTGTATCTACTGAGTCATAAGATTTTTACATAGAAGGTTATATTGTTACTGCCTCCTAGATGGTGGCTAGTCACAAATAAAGATTTTTTTTGACATTTAGATTTTAAAAGTTTTTTGTAAGAACAAGTCGAGGTTAAAAACTTATTTGTCGATCTAGTATACAGAAAAACTTGGATGTTAGAGTAAGAAATTAATTATTTAAAAAAGGCGAATGGAGAAAGAAACCATGATTGGTCAAAATTGTATTTAGTATATTTTTAAATATTCTAAACTGCCAGTTTCACAAATTACATGTATTTAATTTTTCATTTGTAAACAATGCTATCAAGCTTACCAACTTTAGCACGCTTTTTTATATTAAGCTTTATAAAATATTGTAAAACTTATAAAATGATAATTTTAACGTAATATTTTCAAAATACCTGCAGCGAAGCTACAACTAACTAAAACTTTTGCAAAGAGTTATTAAAGTATAAAATGGTTTATAAAATTTATTTTTAAATTAACTTATAAAAAAAAAGACGCTTTATGGTATAGGATTGCAAAAACAAAAACATTTATGTCCCTCAGCAGGAAAGGGGACTCGATAAAGATCATGTGGTGTTACAAGAATTAAAATGGCTCGCTTACATAGAGAAAATTAAAATAATAAGCTTCTAACATTTTATTTATTTTTCATGACCGTGTGTTTATAATTTTTGTTGATTTCCCATATCCGGAAACAGTATGGTAATTATTAGTGAAAATGCAGACATCATCAGAATCTATGCAACCCGCCAGGACAGTCGGAAAAAAATCTAAGTACACATTCACTTGCACAAAAACACAACATGAATGTCACTGTCAGTTTTAAATCACACTTATAATAAAAATTATGGAAAAGAAGTTTTCTGACTAGAAGTTTTTTAAGTTTTACTTTTATCTATAAGTATATTTGAGGAAATAAATGTAATGAAGTGATTTTGTCTTGTGGTGTTTGCGGTTGTGAACCTGTTAAGGCAATATATCATATGTCACCGCTTATTGTGCTCAATATAGCCTCCAGTATTTTAATTCCATTGTATCTATTCTTTATATTTTCTCGTTTAATATGCTATAATCGCACTGTAGTATAATGTGTTTTTAAGTCGTATAATGTGTTTTTAACTGTGGATTGTGATGTCTGAAAGATGAAGACAATAAGTTGTTGGATTGCATAGTGCTTAAGCATTATATGATTCCAATATAAAAATGTATTTATATTCTTCGTTTTGCAGTTTCATGCTAAGTACTTACTAGTATAATAAGCTTAGCCGGTAATTATGCCTCTTTGTTTCCACACAGTGTTAATCTTTGTTAATGAAAATTGTGTTGCAGCGGCCTATATCACTATGTGAAGCAAGTGGCCTTGCTTCGAACAGTTGGACATCTTAAGTACGCTTACGTCAAGTTTGAGGTTATGAAGATAACGTCGCATCCCGAGTTCGGCGCTGTCAAGTAAGGTTATTTCTTAGATGTTTGTTTCACTTTTAGACTATTTTATTGTTAGCTTTCTCCACATACAGCATTCCATATACAGTTAGTCTATCTATAAAATAGAACTGTAACAAAGTGAATTCTGCTCATGGAAAGTATTTTAAAAAGCGTGATTGATTTTAGCGAATAGAATGATACTAGAACACACAAAACCTGTTTTTAGAATTTTTATCTGCTGTGTATATTTCTCAATTTTTTGGAGAATTTTTTTTTTCATCGGTTGGTCAACCAAAATTCTCAGTCTTTAACCTAAATGAGCAAACGATTTGCGATATGCTGATTGTGATAAAGAATCTTCACACTAAATACCAGAAACATCTTCACAAGCTTGCGTAGCATATTTTGACTCATTTTCAAAATATAATTACTTTCAACTGAATTAAGAAATGTCAAAATTTTCTTTTGTCATGCTCTGTGGACTAAATCTTTCAAACGCACTTGAGTATGGTTTGATAAAGTTGGTATTATCAAAATTATCCGACTTTAGACCAATCTATTGGAAACAATGCCACAAAACTTTTTCTTGACATAATATTAATATTTGTAATTAGTTTAATGAAACTGCTTTGAAAACCTCAAATGTTATATGTACCTTAGTATGTAAGGAATCCCTAGAGAGCTAGTTTTACATGCTTAACCGGTTTTTTTATTACTTAAAATGCCCACTCCAAGACACTAACACTTTTCTGTAGATAAACAGCAGAAGAAATTTTAGTTTATCAGGTAAGATTTAAATTTCTCATTTTAATGTTTTATTAGCAATAGAAATACACTTTTACATGAACGCGTCCTTGTTTGTTGTTTAATTAAGAGTGCTTTCATTAGACTTAAACTGTAAAAAACATAATAGCCTAACTTTGAAGAGACGCAAGGTGAAAAGTGGATGAAAGGTAAATTGGTATGAATATTTACGCCTAGAATTATCACAAGTAAAACTAGGGAAAAATTTAATAAACCCCTTAAGGGAAGATGCTAAGATTTTGTGTTGTGCACCTAGTAGATTGCTGTTCAAAGTTTTTTATTGGATTCATTGCTTTTGCGTAGATCAAATGAAACAAAATATTAGCAATTGCACAGTAGTAAAAGAGAAAGAACTTTGTATTTGAAATGGTTTTAAGCTTCCTTTTCTAATATTAAAATTAATGACACTAATTGATCTAGCATGAAATGCTCAATGCACATCGAATTCTGGAAAAACAATTGTGTTCATAATTTTCTATAAGTGTGAAGATTTCTTGCTATTTTCATATACATAATTTTGTGCTCTTTGTGGACATAAAACCTGGGGATTGTGCTGTTCTTACTTTTTGTTTTGAAATTCTGCCAATTTTTATAAATGATCCAATTGTTTATGTTGCAGAGTTCGCTGGCGAATACGCGGCATCTCGGGTCTAAAGGTTTTCTTCATGTTCTGGAAGTACAAGCTGTGGAATTTGAAGGAGGTTTTCCAGGATCAGGAGTCGTAAGTATATTTCATTTAGCGAGTACCTAAAGGTTTGCAATTTTTTTTAGACATTTAGTCAAAGAAGATAAAGTTATTATTGTAATTTTTTTTCATTTTCTTTCTATAATGCTTTTTCCAATTTTCCTACATATCCCTTTTTCAGTATTTGCAGTTATATGATTGTTTTTATTACATAATATTTAATATAACCTTTCTTATGACTGATTTCTGAGGTACATTTGACAACACTATCTATTTGATATCCTAATTGAACCAATAACTTCACAAGAATCATTTCCGAATATCCCAAAATAAATTGTCTATTCCATAAACTCCTGTTAAGTTAATTCTTCAAAAATTGTCATTTATTTACTTCATAAACGAACTAAACTGTTATATATGACACCGACATTAGGTCTAACTTTTCGTATGATTTTTAGCAGTTTTTTTGTGATGTCTGTCCTTAAAATGAAATCTGGATTGTTCACATAAATTTTACTGCTTCCTTTTCTAATTCTTCTTATTTTCTTTCTTGTACAACAGGCACAAGCATACTGTAGGTTCTTGACCGTTAGTTTTGCTTTTATCAGATAAATGTTGAATTTAATCTTTTAAAATCAACGGCAAATCTATGTGTATGTAACCTACATCATTAAATGATTTTTAAATGTATTTGTTGATAATTAATGTATTAATTAATAGGTTAATGATTAATATCTAAACCTGCCCAGAGTAATATTTTATTTATCATATGTTGTATTGATGTCATATTTTATTAAAAAATATGCTTAAAATTGTATTTTAAACAAAAAGCCACCTAGTGGTACACACGAGAATTGTTAATTGATGGACGGAAATAGTACTTAGAAATGCACTTAAGTTATTTGTAAAGTGTGACAGGTTATAGTACTCTCAGAAACCACTTGTTAATTTTTACTTTGCACTGTACATAAAACAAGTAACATCTTTTTTCTAGATAATCCTGCAGATCATATTGCATATCCATCCTGAATTTTTATTTTCAGTGTGTCAGCAAATCATTTTTTTAATAATAAAAAAGTGCATGTTGGAACAACCATAAAGTAGAATTCTGTAACTGTCTATGTCTCTTGAAATTGTCTATGCAAGTTAGGTGACATAATTTTAATTGAATATTCTAATCAAATTCTACAATTTTTTCAGACTTTACAAACTAATTGTTGAATACTAGGGGGTGGGTCGCAGTTTAAATGACTTGAAGCTTATTTTAGCCACATATGTGAATATTAGAAATTTTTCACAAACGGGGCCAATAAATGCTTGAAAATCCAGTTTTACTTTAGAAAAACTTAACTGGCTGGAATGTACGAAAAAGA
Organism: Druceiella hillmani; assembly: GCA_039881145.1. Classification (NCBI taxonomy): domain Eukaryota; kingdom Metazoa; phylum Arthropoda; class Insecta; order Lepidoptera; family Hepialidae; genus Druceiella; species Druceiella hillmani. Next base: position 3,181,746 of record JAYKKI010000067.1, on the reverse strand, counting down.
AATTTAATTGCCACTTTACACCTATGGTGCAAAAGTTATTTTGTTAATATTTTGTTAAATTTAATTGAGGAAATTTGATTATATGAAGTATCTAAATTTTGAATATTCAAAATTTCGTGTACATTGGTCTAAAACCGTAAAAAGTGCGAGGTGGTGAAGGACTGACTGACGGATGTGATGAAATTATAATGGAAATTACAACTGGAATTGTTTATGTTCTTTGTCTATTTTGATTATTTTTGTTTATTTTTGCTTGCAGGTGGTATGACGGCTTCTCCACTTTCTACGTCGGCAGCGATGGACTCATACACAAGCACGTAGTTGATAAGGTATTACAGATATTGTACTTTTGTAGATAACTATTGAATCTTTTTATTTGAGGCAATCCCATAGCTTATATTTATATACTAGCAGCAAGAAAGTTTCGCTGGTTTTTTTTTATGTCCTACATTTATTCATATCTCATACATTTTTTTTGTATAAAAAATATATGTTAAACCTCTTACAAACTAAGCATGCATATATATATATATATATATATATATATATATATATATATATATATATATATATATATATATATATATATATATATAAATATGTAATATATATATATATATGTATATAAAGTGGAAAAAGTGGAATTTTCATATTAGAAGTCTCACATTTTCAAGGTCGACTACTTTCAACCTCCATATCGTGCGTGTATGTGTGGGTGCGTGCCTGTTTGTGTGGGTATATATATATATATATATATATATATATATATATATATATATATATATATATATATATATATATATATATATATATATATATATATATGTATGTATGTATAGATAAAATTTCCCCGATAACAAAGATCATAATTTTTATGACTCATGACTAAGAAAAGCGAAATCAGACAAAGGAAAGACTCTGATTTTGCACTCCAGACTTATAAAAAATTAGTAACTTTGCATTCTTTCTCAGGTCTGCAAAATATTAGTACTTAATAGATTTTTAAATACAAAATTGATTGCCGCCAGTCACAGCCCGCTATGGCCAATAATTTTCAAAGAATTAGTGCAGAACATAGCTTTGCATTTGGAATTCATGTTTAAATAGACCCGCAGTGCACAGATATGTGATTCCGTGTGCCACTTTTGTTGTTGCTAAATATGAAGAAATAATATATGAATATTCAAGATAAGAGTGCGAAATGGGGTCATGAGATACGAGTCGGATATAGTTTAATCAACTTTGATAAGTGCTGGATGGCCTTTTATCAGGTAACAGAATGTATAATTTTATTGGTTAATGATACTTAGACGTTGGATGGCAAGTTACCAGGCAATAGAATATTTACAATTTTGTCAGTTGATGACACTTTTTTCAGCTAATGACATTCATATAATTTTGTCAGTTAAATGACACTTTTTTCAGCTATTGACATTCATATAATTTTGTCAGTTAAATGACACTTTTTTCAGCTATTGACATTCATATAATTTTGTCAGTTAAATGACACTTTTTTCAGCTATTGACATTCATATAATTTTGTCAGCTAATGATACTTTTTTCAGCTAATGACATTCATATAATTTCGTCAGCTAAATGACACTTTTTTCAGCTAATGACATTCATATAACTTTGTCAGCAAATGACACTTTTTTCAACTAATGACAATCATATGATTTTATCACCTATTGAAGCTTATTTCAGCTGACATTCATATAATTTTGTCAGCTAATGACACTTTTTTCAGCTAATGACATTTATATAATTTTGTCAGCTAATAACACTTTTTCAAGCTAAATGACATTCATATAATTTTGTCAGCTAATGATACTTTTTTCAAGTAATGATATTCATATAATTTTATTAGCTAATGACACTTTTTTCAGCTAATGATATACAATTTTTCTATGAAAGTAATAATAAAACCCAGCAGAAACGAAACGAAGATTGGCTGCAGTCAAATGCTTTTATGGAATTTGAAAATATTTGAAATATAATTTAGAATTTATTAAAAAATATGAATGTCAATATTAATAAATTAAGAATCCCTTGTGGTTTGTTAAAGTAAAATTTTGAGACTTATCTTTGGCGGCATTTAGGTTAATGGAATTTGGCAAAGATCTAATAATTTTGGCTTATATACCAGGTGTACAAAAGAGAGTTTAGAGTCATAAAATACATAACGAATTAAAGAATAAACTGGGCTGGTTATGTTTTGTGAATGAATAAATGAGGTTAAAAATGCAAAAGAATTTTTTTCCATCAAACTATTTCAGATGCAAACCCAACTTGAGAAGGCTGTCGATTGAGTTGAAAAGGATTTTTGCCATTTTAAAAGTTAATATAAATAGAGAACAGTGGCCCATGAATATTGTATCCTTAAGGAGGCTAAGGCTTACCCTGGGCCTTCAATTATTGAAGGAAAAGAGCGGCATTTGTTTACGAATGGGCGCAGTAGTTACACTGTTGTACAGTAAATTGAACGGCAGTAGGGTGGTCGCATGAAGTAGTCGGATTATTAATTTATTTTTATCGGCAAAATAATGAACTTGTGTAATATTTTTGTATCACGGTTGACTGCAAAAGATTTTTTAAAAGTTACTGGCAGGCCACATTCACGCATTTACCCTCTTGAAGCACATCAGGGTCCCTGAGATAACAGGATATTAAAAAAACTTGTTAGGTATTAATAGAACTTGCATTATGAGGTTTCCATACACACTTTTGGTATATACATACCATAATATATTACGAATAGATAAACACACTTGACATGCCTTCTATCACCGAAATTGCTTTTCATTAATGATGTTATATAAAAAGGTAAAAGTTGCAAGTGGCCTTTTTAAATGTAGTCTACTTATGAATATTTTAGACTTGCTATGTTTATTAAGAACCCGGCTACATCTAAATGTCTCTTAGAGTTTATGATAACAGTACCATCCCTAAATTTAAAATTTCTAAATGTCGAATTCTCAAATTGTGATGAATTCATAAAATCATGACAGTACTGAATGGCTGTCGCAACAGACCTTGAAAGTAATTGCGCTGCTAGGTATCACTTTCATTTTTTGTTTGAAGTAATTAATATGCTTAAATGTAATTTTGTTCCCCAATTTCAGACCTTCCTTCATTTGAATATTGTATAATTGCGTAATAAAGATAAATTCAATTTTTCTACCATTTTCGTCCATTAAAACTTTTTTGTCACCGAACATATTTCTCACAAGTGACACGGGTCGAGTAAAATATAATATTTTTTGGCTTTGTATATGAAATATGGAGTATATGTTTCGCTGTTTAATTTTGCGCCGTGTAAACTTCAAATCTAAACATGTCCATGTTAAGATTTGAAGCGATTCCGTCAAATGTAATTATTGAAATGACTACATGAAGTCTCATTAAGTAAATGAAGGCAAATTTTCAATAAATTTGCCTTTTGTGAAGCCGTAAAACTTCTTCCTGGAAAGAAACCAACTGGCAGTTTCCAAAAGGTACTCATAGCACATCTCCGTGCAAATCATTGCCTATATATTAATATAACCAAAATGTGTTTTGCCAACAAATTCAGTATATTCCCTAATACCCATTTCATCGAAAGTGATGCTAACGAATAATTCTTTTTTTAGACATTTCCTTTATTGTATTGAATGACTCGGCTGTAAAACTCGGTTCGCATTTTATTTTCTGATAAATTTTCCTAATTGTGTTAATATGAGGTAAACAAAGATAAAACTTTTCACATATATAATTATTAACACCTTGGGTTATAGAAATGGAGAATTAGTGCAAGTTTTCTAAGCTCTTCACTATATTCAGCAGAATCGGCTAGTTTACCAATTTTTTAAATTTACCCTATCTACTAAAAATTGCAACGTTTCATTACTGCATGACGTGGTAAGGTCGTTTAAGTTATCCCGAAAACCTGGACGTTTCTTAAATCGTTCAAGAACTGATTGTGGTGTTATCATTTTTTTCTTCATTCTCTTGGATTTAGCCATCAAGTTCCTGGTATTGTGCTGCTTATATTTTAATTTTTCTTTTAATTTAATAAATTTAAAAATAAGCTTCTTTTTCCTTGGCGACAATGGTGGCTGCGACGTCAATGGCTCAGATGAAATATATATAAGATGATATTGGTCTTTATATATATATAAGATGATATTGGTCTTTTTGGCATTAAATTTACCTGAATACAAAAATTATGTTAATGTGAAAGATTGTGTTTATTATAATACTTCATTATTATATCATACAAAACAGGTAAATATTTATAGTAATATTTTAAACTAAATAAAAAGAAAACTTATTTTCTGTTTTAACTAAAAATATATATATGACCTGAATTTTCTCTTCAGTTGTGACGTTATCCGGACACTGTATAGAGTAAACGCACACTTACTAAGAATGTGTAGCATGTCCAGTCTTTGTGAAAATATTAAATGTTTATAAGAGGCTATATAAATGATAAAATATAAGTTAGGATGTTGACAAACACAGCGGTACAAACAGAGTAGGCACCGAGTCCTTTTTTAAAATGTGCTCTTTGTACAAAATATTTTCTATCAAAATGTTTACTACACATCATAGAATTATTATGAGGAGTCTAATTGTATCTATTAAGAATTCTTGTCCATTTTTCTCATTGTACAAAATTCATTGGAAAACTGAAAAACATATTTTTGAGCAATATTTTGAAAAATAATAATATGGAAACCATTATTAAAGGATTGAATTTCAGTTTTTCACTAATTTCCAGTTTGTTTTGTTTTTTTTTTATATAGCAACATTATGTAAGGTCAGCTCTTATTTTAAGTACTGAATGATTTAGATACATTTAGTTGTTTTAAGTCTGAAAATATTTTTCTGGTCTGTGCGTGATTTGAACCCACGCCTTTTTGAGTCACATATATCACTAAGCGCTTACATTGTAAATAATATTAATAAGTTTTTTCATTTCATTTCATCTACTACTTTTTTACAATTTTTATCACAATTTATGTTTATTTTCACTGTAGAAAAATATCTATATAACTTGTCGATAAAATAATGCCAATCCCTATATGTCAATCTGTAAAATGTCATTTTTCACGGATACAATATCTCGTAATTATACACACAAAATATAAAAGCAAATAATAGAACGTAAAATAGAACATATTTACTATGGTATGTATATTTCACCAAGTCTAGATAATTTAGCAGAAAATAAGTGATGAAAAAGTAAGTACATTGCATTTATGTGGGAAATGTCTCTTTATTTGGATTATAGTATCGAATGTGATTTTCAGTCTTTCACTAATTGCTAGTTTGTTTTTGATTTTGTTTATATACCAACATTATGTAAGGCCAGCTCTTATTTTAAGTACTAAATGATTTAGATACATTTAATTGTTTTAAGTCTGATGATATTTTTCTGATCTGTGCGTTATTTGAACCCACACCTTTTTCGGTCACGTATATCACTAAGTGTTTACATTGTAAATATGGATTATTTATATATGTCACTTCACAATCCAATACTGAACAAGACATCATTGCTAATTCTAAAATAATGTTGCAGAAATATTATTTAAAAATACACAAAAATACTAAAATACGGCGACACTATCGCCGCAAGAAACTATCGGACACTTTTATCTGTCAAAATAGTTTTATTTGTTCATGTATTGTCATCTCTTTTCCACTCACAGTAATGTCAGAAAGAATGTATTCATGCTCGCACGCTTTGTTCGTCTATTCATAGTATATTAAGTCTATGATACATGTATCATTCACAGGTGTAAAAATGTGTATTTCTCGAAAACTATGCAACCTACTATCAGTTGCAATAGTTCAAAAAAATGGAAAGTATTTTAAAAATTTTAGATAATCTACAAACCCCATTATTTTCATTATTTTGGTTGAATAGTTTCGGGTGAATGGGGTACTTAAAACTATGAAAGATAGTTTTATAGCCTTAAACTTTTTGAACGATACTAACAAAAAATAGAGCCATCGTGGACCACCTGTCAGATGAGAAACATCTAAATTTTACAAATATCAATAAGATTCGGACCCTGAGAATAGATTATAAAAACGTATTTTTGAATCATGTAATCCGTATAGTGCCATTTATTGAAATATTATGAGCGCTATAACATTCCAACAAATTGTAGCGCTGTGTTTTGGTCAGTTGATTAATTAATAATTTGATAAAATTTTACATAAAAATATTGTTAAAATATCTTATACTTAAAAATAATTTTATTCATAAAAGTAAGCTTAGAAATTTATAGCAAAAGTTCAACAATCAAAACAACGACTTGGTCTAGGTCCAGTCCAGGTCCAGTGTTCGAATCCTGGTCGAACCCAACTATATTTATGTAACGCTTTTAACATTTTAACATAGTTTAATGCAGTACACCTATATAGACGAGTTGGCCAAATTAAGTCAGAAAGAGCCTACTGGTCGAATAAATGGCAGACAAGATGTGAAGCTGACCGAATTAAGTGGGAAAAGCATGAAACTGGCTGATTGGCAAGGCGCCTCTTGCCATGAGAATATTTTAATTCCCATCCGAATACGCCATTAGATGATTCACATCGAAACATTTATTTATTTTTCCGCTTGTAAAATATATGTAAAACCATTTTATTGTGTTATCTACTTAGGTAGATGTAGACTAATATACTTTCTCACCATATTAAGCATATCAGCATATTAACCTACATATATATGTAGGTTAATATGCTCATTAGCTATATATGTAGGTAAATTTCGAAGGAAAATAAGTGTGACAGAAAGACTGATTGACATACGAGTGATTTTATAATGGTTTAATCATTTTCCTTTTGAAGAACAGAACCTTAAAAATGTTAAAATTTTTAGTTATTTTATTATAATTAATTTATTTTCAACAAAACTTTTTATTGCAATGCTTTTTAACCGTTTTAGTGCCAGGGTTTTTTACCCATATATACTTAAAAATGCCAAAGAAATCTTTTGTTCTTGATGTCATTTACCCTTGTCTCGAAAAAAAACTGTATCTCTTCCAAAAATTATCCAATTTTAATAATTTTTTCGGTGTACAAGAATAATAAAATACAAAGAAAATTATGGAAATATATACTGTGAACAAAAATTATAACAAAAACTGAAATCAAGATCACATCGTATTTTCGCAGTTCGGTACATCCTCCGTATCAGTAAAATAATTGTTATCGTCACTGTTATCACTATCACTCAAAGTTTGCATTACGCCAAATTGTGAGCGCACCACAATGTCACTCTGACTACCACTTTCTTCACAACTTGAAAAACGAACATTTTCACTCGAATTATTTTCGTATTCCGACATTATGGTTTAAAAATTTTCTTTTCCTGGATCCTTTTTATATTGTAATTACTAATAATATTATAATTTGAACTTTATGTAACACGTAGAAAGATAAACAATTAGCGATGCATGCGAGCGACCTCCCCTACCGCCCGCTAAACAGCAACTGATCTCGCGAGCGCCATCGCACTCGTGGCAAATTTAGTTAGTACGCGCACGAGCACGATGGCTCGTTGGCACTCAAACGGTTAAAGAAGAGAAATGAAAATTTATTAATTTGTGTATGAAAGACATTTAGTTCACAAACCCTAGTGTGCCGGTAAGGGTCAAACAATGAAAAATGTTTAAAGTGTTTATACAAAAGAAAAGCAACACATAATAACCCAAAGCAAAAGAAAGTGAGTGTGACATAAGGGATAGAGAGGTAAAGGAAAGATTAAAGAATAATATATAGGAATTTTAAATTGGCAGGAATGTTTGTACATATCACACAGAGTAAAGTCATTTCAAACAATTAGTCATTTCAAACAATTTGTGCTAAAAGTAATATAATTTCAGAGGACCGTCGAACCAAACATTTAGTGTCCCTCTGGGTAATGAAATCGATTGACTATTTACATAATAGGACACATAAAGTCTCATATTTCTTAAATTTGTGCACCGTACTATTTGAAAATAGGAATACGAATTAGATGCTTATTAGGCTCTATCCCAATAGTTCTTTGTGTCCGAGAACCTCTTTTAAATGAATCCTTTGGGTGCGAAATTTTCAGAAATAAAACATGCAAATTGTGCACTTATATTTGTCTATGATGGATGCACAATTTTTGGGAATAATTTTGTGGAAAAAATTCCGATCAGGAAGATAATAATGCCAGCACATGAAAAGTAAACACGTTTATGTGCAAAGTTGAGGCCAATTGTTTAAAACTTATGAATAGTGTCTGTAGGTATTATCCGCTACAGATGATAGTTTCTTCGGGTATCTAAAGAGACTGTTTGCTTCAGACGATAACTTTGTATTGAGTGCATTTCGGCCCTGATTGCTTTAGATGACGATCTTATATCGAGTTCTAAGCTAATGATGCCAGCACACAAAAAATAAAAATGATAATGTGCAAAGTTGAGGTCAATTCTTTCAAACTTACGAATAGCATCTACAGGGCGCTATCCGTTACAGATGATAGTCTTGCATCGGGTGCCTAAAGACACTATTTGCTTCAGATGATGACTTCATATCGAGTGTCTATCGGTTCTGATTGCTTTAGATGACAATCTTACATGATTTCTAAGCTAACGATCCCAGCACACAAAAAGTAAAAACGATAATGTGCAAAGTTGAGGTCAATTCTTTCAAACTTACGAATAGCATCTATAGGGCGCTATCCGTTACAGATGATAGTCTTGCATCGGGTGCCTAAAGACACTATTTGCTTCAGATGATGACTTTCTGTCGAGTGTCTATCGGTTCTGATTGCTTTAGATGACAATCTTACATGAGTTCTAAGCTAATGACCCCAGCACACAAAAAAGTAAAAACGATAATGTGCAAAGTTGAGGTCAATTTTTTCAAACTTACGAATAGCATCTATAGGGAGCTATCCGTTACAGATGATAGCCTTGGATCGGGTACCTAAAGACACTATTTGCTTCAGATAATGACTTTACATCGAGTGTCTACCAGTCTTGATTGCTTTAGATGACAATCTTACATCGAGTTCTTGTATGCAGTTTTCTATAGATGATGATCTTGAATCAAGGTGTTAATATTTTGCTTAATACCAAAAACTGCTTTGTATACGAAATTGTATTGACAACCAAAGTTGTGGTAATATAATATAATGATCAGGCAATTAAGAACATTCTTTGAAAAACCTCTAAGAATATAAGCTTTTTTTTATTTCTTATTTATTTCCATAGAGTTTGAAAGTTGTTGGTTTGGGAAGCAAAATGGATTTTTAAATGTCTATAATATTAAAATTTGTATTTATTGGATACAATTAAAACTAAAATTAGATCAAGATAATGTGATTTTGAAACATTTATAAATGTTGAATACAGACTGACATCGAGATGGTTTAGGATGATTGTGAACGATATAAGATTGACTAAAAGGATGTATATGAATCTAGTGAGTGCAACAATGTGACAAGTGCGGAAAGAAAATGTAGAAAATTTGTAAAAAGGCATATATAGACCAGATTGATGAATGATGGTAATGTTACAGGACAAGCATGAGAGCAGGTTTACAGGTATCTATGAAAATTACAAATGCAGAAAACGGACTCAAGTGAGAGAATTGTAGTGTTTTACAGCATGAAGGATAGAGTCGGAATATGTATATTTACAAATGATTGCCTTCAGCTGCAACTTAAAAGACTTGGAAGATGTTTTTGAATTCCCCAACATAATGAATATAATTTGCCAACAGGTAATACCAGACGAAGACAGTCTCATCGATGAAACCGAGAAGGCTCCTCTAACAGCCAAGATCGCGCTTCTCGTTGGTTTGGTGCCACGAAGTCTCATTTCCGACTTGACCCTGTTCCTTGACAGTCGGCTGAGAGACCTTCCGCTTCCCCTCGAAAGGATCAAGTAAACCCCGGCATGTAGCAGACGACCAGTCCATTGCAGAGACTAGACTAAATTAGCTCACAATGAAATTGAAATTGTATTATGAAAGCATACCTCTGTTATATTCAGTACGCAGTTATGGAGCTGTCTATTAATATAATTTATATTTATATAAATGTATTGTTGGATGTTGATGGAGTTTTATTTTATTTAAAGTGACATTTTAACAAATTCATTTTAACAAGCTTTGGTGGTAAGAACTGAATATTCTGTAGCTTCAACTATAGGTCCATTATGCAAAGCACACATTTCACACTATGCTTATATAGCATCTGTGAGAAGATGTGCGACACATTCAGCATGGCATCCCATTGTATATGCATTATGAAAACACTTTGTTTCTCTCGCCTGTTTATAGACTTATGAAAGTAACAGAGACTACTGTCGCATTGTTTATTACTAAAATACAATGCGCTTTTTATTTATTTCAATCGTTTGAACTGGTCAGTTAGTCAATATGTACTGGACAGAATCCTGGAAAATTACTTACACAATATACTGCACTTACCACCCAGAGATAGACCTGATAGAATTATTGTGGGTTATTATTAATCGTAAAGTCACTTCATACAATGTTAGTTTAACTTAAAGATTCTACAAGGGTTTTTTTAAAAAAGAAACGGAGACTATTACTGTTGATATGTTCAGAGATATTTGGAGTAAAACGAGCTTATATAAGTAAAAATATATGACTCTTAAACTAAAGATTGGTAATTATACTGAAAGCATTATAAAAAGAGTAGATTATTCCGATAGGGAATCGTGTGCATATTTTCAAGCCATGGAGATGCAAGTGGTATAGAACAATTAAGTTGCGATTCTGTATAGTATTTACATTTAGCATGCAAGCCATGTCACTTGACAGGCTGATAAATTGTTAGTTTCATTAGGTGATTTGTGTAAGTGAAAAATTGATAGTTTATGTAGGTATATAAAACAATAGTGCCAAAAATATAAATAAAAGAAATTCACTGAAAATAACCTTCAAAAGTATTGATTTTTTTTTAAAACATTTGTTTATTTTAGTGATACATTTTAAAAAATCAGAAAGTTGCCAGCATTTGATATATTGATTCAGCTTGGCATATAAAAAATATTTGTTTTTTTTCAACATCTATATATTAAAAATGTGTTTGTGTTAGAGATGCATAACTATGAGTTGTAAAAGATATAGCTCATATGTAACGATCATATCTATCACTCGCTCACTTGAAATCAAAACGTATCATATCAAAAATGAAAGAATTAAAATTAAAAATGAAAGAATTAAAACATATGCTGATTAATTATTAAAAATTTTAGACATTTAAACATATGGTACATGTTTTTGTCTTAAGATAGCTCCGTGGTTAATAACATTTATTCATTCCGTGGTTAATAACATTTATTCATTTTATTATTGGAATAATCGACCATTTGACAAATTTTTTCAAGTGGATAGTCGCTATCTATCTTTGAAGTGACATGTAAATATCTTAATATGAGAAGAAATCTATTTTGACTTATTTTTTCCCCGAAAATAGATACGGAAAATAATCTGTACCTATATGAAATAGTAGACTCATTTAACTCCTTTCACTGTGTGATTCGAGAGTCACTAACTACGACAGGCTTCAGTAACAATCTCTCTGCTTGAGTATTGCTTTCATGATAAATAATTTCCAAAAAGTTGTTACAGAAGTGAAAACTATGAGATTCACTCTATCAAATACATCACAAAACTATTTTTTTATCACTATGTTTGTTGACTCATGTGGTTGCCTGCTCTGACATAGAGTCTGCTGCTGATGGAATGTTTCCAGCAGTTACAGCTGATCAGATTGATAGCTGCTTCTCAGGTCTGCGAGATGATGAAAGTAATAATGAAGAAGATGGTGTAGATTGTGGATGTCGCATAGGGCTACGTGGAGTAATATTCAATATATCAATTATTGACATGTTTTTTTCTTCACCAGAATCATCTGCTGAGGTCTTGAGTCAGTGTGAGGATCAAAGTCATCATCGGTGCTTAAATTGTTGAATAAGTGCAGGGTGGGCTCTCGCATGCAACATCACACTTCGCACTTGTGATGAGTAGGCACTGAAATTGTTAACTTTAGGATTGTTTAAAATACCATCCGGCTATCTGACAGTAAATCAATAGACTCTTGGTTACTATACTGTCATTTTGTTATGTGAAATCCCCATAGCAAAAGTATTTTAATTAATCAAAATTATTTATAAATCCTAAATATGATGTGGTTTGTTTTATAAGTGTGCCCGAACGTTTACAGAAAACTCAAGAAATCAAGATGCACCAATAACTTTCTATAAATTTCGGAATGCCAGTGGGTTTGCACTGTGGAAACTAAATAGAAATTATGAATGAATGATATTATAAAGAAACCTAAAAATATATCTACACAATTCATTACAACTAGAGGGTTCCCATAATGTAATCTACTAATGAGATGTTCCAAGTCATATTTATCATGATTAGTAATATTAAGTCCAAATTCAAGCCAAGTAGTACACATTAAACAAAAGTACATTCATTCAACAGCTTAACACTTAATCCAAGGCCGCGAAGCCCTATCTAAGTGCTTGTGCGGAAGAATAGTATTCATACACCCATCCACTGTTGCTATATTTAGTTCATTTATGTCGGTGGTATGTAGCTTATAGCAGAGAACAGGACGTAACTTATAGCCTATATATATAGCATTACTCTATGTTCTGTAGCCTGTAGAATGTTCACTGTAATTTAGTTATTCATATTTTACCTAATTAATTAGGGTATAAGGTCAGTTTAGCAAATGCGCAAATTTCCCTTTTTTTAGTTTCAATGAAAGATATACATAAAAAACGACGTTAGGGTCAGGGCTGCCATATGTAAAATTGCTTTTTCCGGGACATCTCTACTACTATATCTATAATTTTTTGATAATGTTTATTGACTTATTAAATAATTATAAGTAATTTAATATAAAAACAATCGTTATGTTAATTACATTTATCCAAATTACTAAAAGCTAATACTAATATTTGGCAAAAGAAATTTGTCCTGCAATAATTAATCTTATCTAATTTCAACTCGAAGCTTAACTTTTGTAGATTGACAATGACAATAATATTTAATTTATTATGTTCATGTTTTGATTTAGTTATTTTAATAAATTGAAGTTGAATTCTAACTATTCGCGATTTATTTGAATTTAAATTTATGCCTGGATTTGATCCGTAATCATGCGATTCCGGTCTTTCTATTGATCAATCTGGCAAAATGTAATGCAGCTATGGCCTCTATAGGTTCACGAAAAATGCCAATAAAGACAATTTTAAAGAATTACCACAATTTTCGGGACAAATTTATTACATTACGGATACGGGACAATATGACAAATTCCGGAAATCCCGGACATCTGGCAACCCTAGTTAGGGCTTGGAGTTTATACTTTTATAATAACAAATTTATTTGAAATATGTTCTTTCTATGAAGAAACTATTGTTATTTGGCTATCAAACATAAATTTTATAACCTCTCTTTACGCGATCCTCTGCGCTTTAATATTCTGATTTTTTGGGTTTTTTTTATTTCAATTCTTGTTTGTATTTACAAATTAAATATTTTGTACTACTAAGAATGGCAATTAAGTTGAAAAACTTATACATCCTTGACAAAGTGCACTTTTGTATAGGAATTTTTTCAAATCACTTTTTTTTTTTTAAATATTCGTGACCGAGCCCTAATTTTGGTAAATATTTCGTGTTTTGCCTATACTCTTTCATTTAAAAGAAAAAAAATGGAAAATTTACATTTTTGCAAAACTGTACTTGTTCTTTTATTTATTGTAATGCATTTAATGTTCATCGAGCAAATCATTGGTGGTTACCAGTGTTCACCCAGCAAATCATTGGCGATTGCCTCTGCGGATTCAGAAGATAAAGATCGACATCTGAGCAAATTTTTAACCTCCGGCAAATCTTAGACAAAACAAGAGAATTCCAAATACTTAACACCTCTTTATCGATTTCAAAACGGCCTATGACTGTATCAATAAAGAACGCCTAATCGAGGCTCTGAATGAATTCAACATTCCTGATAAACTAGTTAAGTTGATTTTCCTCACTCTAACTGACACAAAAATGAGAGTTAAAATTCTCTCTGAACCAATCGAAATAGCAAACGGTGTTAGACAGGTCGATGCATTAGCGTGATTTCTTTTCAACGTTGCTCTTGACAAGATTATTTGAGACTCAAAAAAGAGGTACGATCTTCTCTAAATCTGTACAAATTAATGCATACGCGGATGACATTGACATTATTGCTAGAACCCAAAAAGTCCTCAGACAGGCATTTCTAGCACTAGAAAGAGAGGTCAAACAAATGTACCTCTCAATAAACCAAATGAATGAAAACTAAATAGATGCAATTTGTGATTAACTCTGACTCCTCCACGCATTTTAAAATCGGTGATTACAAATTTGAAAGGGTGAATTCCTTCATCTACCTTGGATCTGAAATGAACACCGACCACGATTTGGCTCCAGAACTGAGGAGCGAGCAATTACAGCCAACAGATGCTTTTATGGACTAAGAAGATTTTTGAAATTCAATAATATCAGAAGAGACACTAAACTAGTGTTATATAAAAGCTTAATCAGATCAGTACTTACATATGCATCTGAAACGTGGACATTGTCCCAAACTGGTGAAAAAACCCTTGCAATTTTCGAATGAAAAATCCTCAGATCCATCTTTGATAGGTTCTTTGATAGTGAGTTTTGGAGAAGGAGAACTAATGCCAAACTTTACCGCTTATTTAAAGAACCAGATATAATAACATTTATAAAAATTCAACGCGTGAAGTGGGCTGGCCATGTAATTAGAATGAAGGAAGATAGAACGACAAAACGAAAATTTTCCGGCCAAACTAACTGGCTCAAGAGGAAGAGGAAGACCCAAATGAAGATGGGCGGAATGCCTACAAAGTGTTTTCGACGCTCTCAACATAACAAACAGGAAAACCCGGCCAGGGTACACCGAGGACTGTCGAGCTAAGGATGATGATGAAGCATTAAACATGAAGCAAAAGTGCTTCTATCCAATTTCTTAGATTTTTCAGAATCCGCCAAAAACCATTTTATTGTACGTGACTTAAGTACATCCCTTAAATAAATTACGTCTTATGGCAATTAGAATTTTCGATTCGTAAATTTAATTAGCTTTACAAACATTATTAATACTATAAAAAACCTTGAAATTTGTATAGAGGTCATTCTGTATCTAATTAGTTGATTATAGGCGGTTTTACTTCTGTCACTACAGGATAGAAGCTGTTTTGCTCATCTATCGGTCGCGTCAAAGGTTTTATGCAATCCAATCATCGATTTAGCTTTATATCGCAATTTCTCATAATATTGACTTTTATGATGTAAATGTGAGTTTGTTTTGGTTACTGCATTTAATGACTAAATTTTTTCATTACTGAATTTGAAAAATTACTGATTTTTTAGTTACCGATTTAAAAAAAATCTAATTATGGTCTTATTAAACCAAAATTATAAAATTATACAGAAATTCCAACTTCCAAGAATTTGCAGGGATCTTCATTATCAGGTTCACATACGTTTGTGATTTCCAAAACATTTTTGTAAAAGAGAAGTTGATCAGATCCTAATTCTGATTTCCAATTATCACCGAAATCTTTTGAGGATAGTTTGTCGACAACAGTAAGTTTTAAAGAAGATACCTTATTTTTAAATGGTGGTACATCTCTGATACCAAACTCAGGTTGAGGATACACCTCGTCTCGATGCGTTTGAAAAGATTTTTGATAAAGGTGAAGCCATGGCAAGTGAAATTTGAGCAGAAATCACGATCTGCAGATTTTCGCTTAATCATATGTAAATTTTGCATTAAGAAAACGGATAAATAATAGAAGGGATATAGTTTCTAATATGCCTTTATTTACAATTAATATCAAAGAAACTATGAGGTTGTGCCCTCCCCCCCCCCTCCAGAAAAACATTCTGTATCCGCTCTTGGTTTTACTGTTTTTATTATGTGAGCTGCACCCGTCTGCCAACATTCGCACCTGATTTTCATCAGTGAAATCAGTCTGCAAATAAAAAAACAACCGATGCAATGTCATTAGAAGACTTAGCATGGACATTTTCAGTCCAGGTATTTTCCTTCGGAAATTGGTTTGTAGTTGTTCCAATTACAATGGTAAAGTCCTAGATATACAGCTGTTTGGAATAATACGCAGCTTGGTCAGCAGCTTCGGTAAAAGTTGTTTTTTTTAGCAGTCGAATAATATTGAAAACGTTTGATCATCGTATTCCCGCAAAAACATGTAAAAACACTGCTTTTAATTCGTGGATCTGCAATGAGGTCCTCAATGCGACTTTTTTACATCTTATGATTTTTTTATTTTATCTGAGAGCTCCGTATATTTAAAACAAACATCTACTCTAGGTGTTTTGAAACCAATGTTATAGTTTGTGTAAAATCTTTCTAAAAAAACAATGGTGTACTTTAAGACTTTCGTCTTCTTGTTTATCTTGGTACATTTTCCACATTTTACGAATATTTAAATCAGAAGAGACATATTGTCTTACTGTTGTTGCAGACCTGCAATGGTGCAATTCAATACATCTAAAGGACTCAATGAACGTCATCACATTATGTTTTTTTGCGGAATTTGTATTTGAAACCCTATAACCACTTAGAATTAGAATTTTTTGGATATATTACGAAGCCTATGTATATGAAGTCCAAGGAATTTTGAAAAGGCTCGTTGACAGACTCTTATTAATTTATATGGTTTGTTGTATGTACGGACATAATATTTGGTGTACGTAGTTGATTCTATTCGATTTCCCACTTTACGTCTTCGGCCGTTTTGGTGTATGAACTTTCATGAATTTTAATATAAAATTGTCTTGAAACGTTTTATTTGGTTTTGCGTAAAATGTCTGATGATATTTTCTGATTCATATTGAGGATTTAAACAGTTGTATTTAAAATTCTCGCCTTTCTTATGTGCGCAGCTTGTAATATCAGCTATATTTGGAGGTCTTTTGGAGGAGTATCTGAAATTGTGCCATGATATAAATCAATCTTATAAAGTTTGATCATTTTAAGTGAATACTGGGACAAATACGAATCCAGCATAATTACGTACAAGGGGTCGAAACTATGAATAAAAAAAACAAGAAATCCCTAACCTAAAATTAAAAATCGCATAAAGGCAAATATATTTCCAAGTTAGAGAAATTAATATTCTTGTATTCAAAAGTTTTATTTAATTATATTTTACGGTTTGAATCTATACCGCGTGTTGCCTATTGCATAAAATCGTTAAATTTTTAATGCATGTATAGCTTACTTTTTACGAGTATTTACATTGCGCCTCCATTGATCTTCATTGCAAATCCTCTTTCTTGTCTTATTTCCTCGTACTGGAGTAATATTGATTTCCATTTTTGATAGTTTTCTATTTTAAAATTAGGTTAAAATAATACCACGCAATTGCACGACGCAACAATTGGACGCCATTTAATCTTGTACAGATGCTTTGCTGCGATTGGTCAAGTCGCGATGGTGGCGCTTTTGTTACTTACGATTTTTACAGAGGCGGTTTTGCGCGTAACCTCTTGATTAAAATGTAATTTTGTATATGATGGAGGCAGTATTTTATTAGTATTCTATTATTTTATTTGCAGTATTTTATTGAGCAGTATTTTATTTATTAAAACCGTAGAGGAATGGCCGTACATTGCCATTACATAACAAAATGTGTTACCTAGAAACGGGATAAAAGCGCTTTTGTATCTATACTCCTCAAATCACCGATAAACTGCTAAAAACTATGTTATATCCATTTCTTTTAAATACAAATTTCGTATTGATGTTGACAGATAAGTAAACAAAGGTTCGTATTTCTGTCACCCATGGCGCTTGAATTAGTGACAAAAACAAAGAACTTTTGTTTACTTATCCAATGTACATGGACTTCTGCAATGACCTTATACAATGGGTTTTATAGTCTTTGTTTACTTATCCAATATATATGAACTTCTGCAACGGCCTTATACAATGGGGTTTGTAGAATGGCCTTATAAAATGGATTTTGTAGTCTTTGTTTACTTATCCAATATATATGGACTTCTGCGACGGCCTTATACAATGGGGTTTGTAGAATGGCCTTATACAATGGGTTTTGTAGTCTTTGTTTACGTACTTATCCAATGTATATGGACTTCTGCGACGGCCTTATACAATTGGGTTTGTAGAATGGCCTTATACAATGGGTTTTGTAGGTATTGGTACTCTTTATAATTTAAGCTAGTGGACAGATTAATTTATGACAGATGTTAGCACTATGACTTATCACTTACTCTGATAAAATTTAAATTAATAAAAATTAACTTGGTAATTATAATATGAAGATTGAATCAAAATTTTGACTCGGGCCGTTAAGGATGTTGAAGCAACATTTGCGAATAGAACATCTATTTTTGCTAATAAGTAGTTATATACAACTGATGCTAGTTATATACAACTGATGCTAGTTATATACAACTATGCAAGAATAGATATTTGATAATGAATTGCAAATAATTTTCTAACAAATAAGATATATCCATTAAAAAGTTTCTACCATGTCAAAAATGGACAGACAATTCTACCAAGAAAGCTCGAATCTGCTTGTAGCAACTATGATTTCGTCTATTACAATTACCTATATTTGTAAATGATGTGGTATGCAACTTTCTTTAATTATTCAAGCCATGTCCCAAATTTTAATAAATATAACTACTCGTTGATCACAGTGTAGCAGAAAAAAAATCTTTAAATTAGCATTTACGTGAAATTAATTTTATATGTGTTATAAAAATTGAAAAATCTTAGTTTTCATGGTTCAAAGCAAAAATCTTATAAGAAAGCAAGTATGATGATCTGGTCTGTGACATAATTCCAAGAAGTCGTTTTAATTTAGAGATACTGAACTGCTTGAAAAATAACATTATACTTGTAAAAAATATGAAATTACAAAAATTTTGAATATGTAATGAAAAAGGATCTACAAAAGGAATCTATATACTGTGTTGGTTGTCAAAAGATAGACGTATGTCTATTTGTCGAGAAATACCATATTCTTTCATTATTTCTGCCGCACATCTTTTCAGCTCCTCGCTTCTCAGCTTAATTTCCACGAAGAGTGAGGCACAACATAGGCTCAAACATGAAACGACATTGTATGACATGCACAACACATAAGAGCAATAGATGTAATAAAAAGAGGCATATAATTAGCCATAGAGGATAAAGTATTTTCTGGACCAATATTTTCAAATAATATGAAATTATACTTAGGGTATTGAAGATAATACTAGCAGTGTTATCTTCATTAGCTTTTCATGGTAATTTTGTCCATCGGCGTAGGCACAGAAAATTAATTCTGGTCAACTATTTCTCTCTTCTCTTTTTAGTATATTCGAAAATTTAATGCACCTAGGGGAAAGCGAGACACTTTGACGCAAGGGGTATATTGATACACTGACAATGTTTCCAAAGGAAAAGGAAGGGACAAAGAGAATCCTCACTGATATGCTCGCAAGATGTAGAATACAGAGATCGCATAAAGAAAGGAAAAGCAAATCAAAATAAGCAAAAAATTCAGTATTTGACTGATTATTATTATTACATAAAATATGAAGTTGCATTTTTTTGTATCAATCCGCTGCATTTTCCCCTAATACCTATAAAACATTTTTGTATATGAAATGTGTCCAATAAACTTGATATGTTATTAGAATTAAATAATGTTAATTACATTCTATAAATGTACTATTAGCATTATAAATATTGAGATATATAATTATTTTCTTATTAGTCTTTCCACAATCAATGACGTTAATATACGCGACTACGATAATGACGCTAAGGACGCGAATATAGGTCCATTGATAAACTGCATTATACATATAGGTACGAACATATAGGCACCATTGAGAATAATGACGCGAATATAGGTACCATTGACGATAATGACGCGAATATAGGTACCATTGATAAACTGCATTATATATCATTTGCACCTAACTTGTAACGTTAACGTAAAAAGGTTGAAACATATTCGGAACCTCAACAATGAGGCAATTTTATCGAACCGAGAGCGTATCGAGACCAACCTATAGTGTGGATCAAGCCTTATAATGGCTTAACTTTCACAATTACAATTATTTATTTCATAATAGACTATTTGACAACATCGAAAATGTACCGCACAATTCGTGGTCATCCTATTAGATTATAATGTAAATAAGCGTATTGCTTTAAATTTCCGAAAGAATAAGTTTATATTTTATAAAAAACCAAAGAAATCACAATATTTTTTGAAATTCAATCAGCGTCGCAAACGCTCTATTATTGGTTACAAGTCAGATGACGTCACAGGCGAGTAAAACACATTCATACCAAAATTTAATTTTCTTATCCTTTTGGGTTATAGGCATTGATATCGATAATAATATTTAAAACACAAATATCACTTACATCGAAATGATCTTCACACATAAAAAAACTATAATGCTATTTGGATTTCTTCGGACTAATTGCAGCCACTTTTTATCTTTTAAGATTCATTGGCACAAAATGTAGGTATTGTTAGACTTGAATTTTCAAAATATTTAAAACCATTCAAAATGGATCCTAAGTCCATGCTAAGTTTGATCATTGTTAAGATTGTTACAGAGAAAGAATTCAATTCAGTTTCAATTGATCCTCGCGATTACGAAAGCGATAAAAGAAACGTAAGACTAGTATTACAATAATGGATATTGATTAGATTTTAAGATTACCTGCAATTAGTATTTTTGAAAGTGGTTATAGAAACGTTTAAATAATAAGTTTCATGAAAATGGAAAATTAGTTGAAAGGCTCAAAAATACAAAAAGAAAAATCAAAGCACCAAAGGATGGACACCCAAAGGTAAGGGAAGAAAGGTGCCGTAAATACATAAATTAAACATGTATATTTTAAAGAAGAAAAACAATTACAAATAAGCTTCAAAATATAAATTTATAACTGAAATATTTCGTATGTTTTATTACCTACTGCTGATAAATGTTTGACTATTAGTTTGAGTTTACTCCTTAAGAATCGATTTTCATATATAGCGCCCAGTATGAAGTTTAATGAGGAGTAAAATCAGAAGTTGAGCGCGTACAAAGTTCAGAGCGTTAAAGAAAGTGTAAAAATTATGTTCTGATTGTACGAAGTTCAGAGCGTTAAAACAAGTGTACCATTAGGTGGCGTCTCCACGCAACATTTCTGCGTATCTTTGGAGTGAGATATCTATATGCTTATTTGGCATTTTCTTATGGCGTAATCGTAATGACGGAGTATGACACTCGTAGTTTACTATAGTTTGCTTATATCAAGATATAATCATTAAATGTCATTATGTGTTAATTTTTTGGTGTCTTTGATGCTACCAAATTAAAGTTTTTTAAATTTAACCTTTTATTCTGACGTTACTAAATATTTTTAATTTTGTTGTTGTGTTTTACTTGAAAATGATAATATTTTCAGCATTTTTTTATTAAAGAATTTTCCATTTACATTTAATGATATTAATATTTATATTTAAATACAATGTTACCTATTTTATACATTCCAAGACACTGGAGGAATAAACTCTAGTCGCGCGTTTGAGCTAACACGCACATTTTTTTTCTACTGATCACTTAACTATCTGAATGGCAAACATTTTTTTTCTACTGATCACGTAACTATACAAGGACTTGTCAAATAGTTTCATGTTTATAAACCATTTTCTTAAAAAAATCCCCTTTATCGATTTTGGCGACTGCCTTCCTTTCATGCGGATCTTTTTCTCCATTCTCTCTGCTCCTTGTTGGTTTTATTTCAAAATTTTTCTTTTAATTAAACAAAAACGCAGTGTATGCACATTTTTTTTTATCAACGATCTATATTCTACAACATAATTGTTTATTATATTATCAAAACGAAAAAACGAATTTCTTAATACGAAATTATAAATTATTGCTACAAGAGCAATCTAATTTATAATTTATTGCTACAAGAGCAATCTCTTACAGCTAACCACAACACCAGGCCAGCCCCGTTCGATGAACGGCCGGGAATCGAACCCGGGTCGCCGCGGTGCGTCGCATCGTCAAAGGCCGTATGCCTTGTGATCAACCCAACACACCACGGCAACGACTACTAGTATTTACTGTCACCGATAAAAATACTCGATATATAAAGTCAAAATACGTACTTGGTATATAAAATACAATATATTTGGTATACAAATACTTGTATGGTATGGCTGACTGGACGTTCGGGTAATGGTTACTTTATGGTCGGGCTGCGGCATAACCGTCCCCTCTTTGTCTAGCTAACTATAGGTATTTCACACAAGTATAGGTATATATGTATTTCACACAAGTATAGGTATATAGGTATTTCACGCAGGCTTTCTCGCTCTTTCATAAATTTGTCGTATTGTATACCGAATATCTGAATATTCGTAAGTCGTAATACTTTTGTATAAAATTTATTCATTACGTTAATTATATTGCTCCGCACTTCGCAGTTCGAGGAAAGATAGTAATGAATATGACGATTACGAGTATTTTAAAATAATTATATTAAACGTGGTGCTCTTTTCGTCTAATGGTTATCAGTTTTTCCATTGGAATAGTTGAGTGTGATTACTTAAAACATTTTAAACTTTGAGTCTTACAAAATAGTTTTACTTATAAAATTTAAATAAAAAGAATTATTTTTAAAATTAGAACTTATGTCGTACATTAAACCAAAGACCATGAAAAAAAACTGAAGATAATAACCGAACAAAAAAGAAAACAAATATAAAAAGTGATTTAAAAAATAATAGGACTTACGTAAAAAAGACAAAATAAAAAAAATTAATTTAAACTTGATCCATATTCTTAAATTAAAAATAATTTTTGTAAATAATTTAATTCTTTTTTTAAAAATACGCTTTCTGAATGGTTATCTCAAATGCATCATTTAGTTCTCCGTACTATGCCTGGAACCATAAACATTTTTAGTAGTACGAAGGAAACATGAAATATTGTGTTTGATTAAAAATGTGTCCTTTAAAAATTATAAGAATTTATGTCAATTTTAGCAGTAAAAAATAAAGGATATGAGCATTGAACCCCTCATAATAAGCAGCAATTAAGATTTTGCTCGTCTCCTGTGACCGTAAGTCCATATCGATTATAATATAGTCCTCACACAACGGAATTACACCACCCATACTTGTCGAGTATTTTGTCACCGTTATTTTATAATAGGCTAGTTTCCACTAATAATAAATCGGATGGGTTGTAATTTCTAATGATTAATCATGATATGGAGATCAAAAAACAAAATTATTTATTATTAAAAGTAAAGATTATTTTTATTTTTCAGTCACGTGATAGTGAATACCAATCGGAAAGCGTTACGTCACACCTCACGAAAAAGTATTGCTTTGGCATTTTCGTATATAGAACTTTAGTTGATTAATTTTTCGTTTTTAACTATTTTTGTGAATTTTATAGAGTTGTCTTCAATTACACCTTAAAATATAAGTACAATACGCATTTAAGTCAAGTTTTATCATAGCAAACGGTAGTAATGTGTCCAAAATTGACGCTTAGTAGATTTTTCACGTCAAACAATGACTTCTGTTCATCAGAATTTCCGAATGTTAAACTTCAATGTTACTTACATTGTTTATTACGCAAGTGTAAAATATGTGTTATAAGCTGCAATAGTATAGTTTAAGTTTTGTAATCAGTAACCGTTTGTTTTTACGCACGTATTGTACGGTAATTTATATTGTTTTTGATGTTAGATTTGCGAAGTATAAACAATCTAACCTTAACTCATGCATTATTATTTTATTAATAAATTTGTAAAAAGTGTGACTCCAAAATTCATCAGCATTGCTTTAAATTTTGAAATAGATTGTGTGTGAGTTATATTAATTTGTTCGTTTGTAATCAACTGTATTAATTAGCTCAGAGTTACGACATTTTAATACACAATCGCAAGTCATTGTTTAAGCGAGGACCCCTATTTAGCCTTCTTATCCGTATTTGTTTATAGCTTGTAACATAAATAAATAATTTATTTCGCGTTTTAATAGTTTTACCTTTTACACTGGGGCTGGGGTTTACTACTTGTGACACGACGAATTCATTTTTAATTAAAAAAAAGAAGCAACTATCATACACAAACACGATTATTTTCAATTATTTCGTGAGTAGTGATTTTTTCGAGGTAAATTTAAATTGGTTTTTTAAATCGCAAAATATGTAATGTAAATGTTTGATTTTTGGAAAAATATCTTTTTCTTTGGGTTAAATAGATATTAAGGTGAAGTAATAACCACTTTCCCAAATTTAGTCAACTAGCCTATACTCGTCGAGTATTCTGTCATCAATATTTTATAATACTCGTACTCGTCCAGTCTTTTGTCACTAATATTTTATAATACTCGTACTTGTCATACTCAGTATTTAAAAACACTCGTATCGCCTAAGTCTACTGTGTACGCTAATATCAGAACCGACGGAACCGATTTGGCTACCAGCGCCATCTAATAGCGCTTTAGTAAACTCTAGCTTTTTTTTCAGTTCTGAGAAAAAAAAGCCCAAAAAATTGCTAATAACTTTTCTTACTCCGAATTCTACACGAACGAAGTCGCGGATGTAGCTAGTTTCTAAATAATAAAATTACATCTAAAAACCAAAGGAATTTGAAGTATTTTCAGCTGTCTAAGTATTTGTTTAAGGCTCTCCGCACAAACGCAATATTATTGACAAACTAAAATTGATATTAACACTAATCAATATAAGTCAATTTTTTATTAATATTTACTAACAGTGTAAACAAGTGCAGTCACGTACAGATCCTAAAACTACGCGGAAGTTTCCATGTCTAATGGATAAAAAGAAAAAAAGCCAGTTGCATTGTTTATGACAATAACTTTTTTAGATAATAAAACGTGATTTAAAAAAAGATGGATTAGATGCGAAGAAAAGCTGAATTGATTCGCTTTCAATTAATAAACGAACTAAGTCTCACAGAACAAGACGATTTTAAAAGTTATTTTGAAATAACAGAAAATAGCTATCAAAAACTATTAACTTTAATATCACCTAAGAAAACAAGAAACATTTATGAGGAAATCTTTAGCAATCGAAGAAAAGTTGGCAGTTACTTTCCGTTTTTTAGTTACAGGCAGAAGTTTTGAAGATATAAAGTATTCTGCTATTATATCGCCACAAGCCATAAGTGCAGCAGTAATAGAGACGTATAAATCATCAGTTTATATCCTGAGAGATTACACTAAGGTAAATAAAACTGACAAATACATTTTAGTAATCATTTTTATTGATCAAATAAAATTACTTAACACAGAATTACCAAATCTTTTGAAAAACAAGAGGTTATTATTATTCAAATGTCTCCAGATAGTCTTTGGTATTGATTTTTGATGATTCAGAAATGTCCTCAGCGTGACAATGCACGTTTGCTATTGTTGTAGTGGTAATGCCAGAAGGCGTGTTATATACAGTTTCTTGAGAAATTATGTCAGGAGAGGTGAAGTGTCGTGATTGGCTTTCACTAGATCTTAATATTATCTGAGATGGAACATCAGAAGTTATAATTGGTTTGTTGTGATCGGAAGAGTATAGAGTAGCATGTTCATTGGGCAGGATTTTAATTTGAAGCAATTCAGGTTTTTGAGAAAAACCAGCATGTTTAAAAGTAACAGGCTGGAGCTCTAAGAAAAATTCGAATTTTGTATGCTTGGTGATGGTACGAGTACGTAATATACACTTGTTGATGCTCTGGGTGGAGGTGGAGATGGTTTTGAGCTCAAAGAAAAATTAGAATTCTGTGTGCTTGGTGATGTACTCAGTTATGGTACAAGTACGTAATATACACTTGTTTATATTCTGGGTGGAGGTGGAGATGGATTATAATTTGAGGACTCATTTATTTTTACGAAATATTTATTTAAACTTTCAAGTCCTGCCTCAAATAAAACATCGTGAACTGCTTTTTTCGCAATAATTTTTGAGTAAGTTCCAGTTTTCGAAGTTTCCCGGCCCGAATTTTGGCTAAATTATATTCGTCTTAGCTTTCAGAACTATTGTCTCACTTTTTGCTAAAAATGATACGGTTCGCAACAAAAGAGTTTGCTGTTGAATAACCGTCTTTTTTCTTTGTCCCTGTTGGAGTTAGGGTAGATCCATCGACGATATACATTTGTTTTGGTGGTTTTGTGTCTCAGTATTTATATTGTTTTTTTTTGTCTTTCTGTGCAAAAATGAATTTCAAATATAAACTAAATAACATTGTTTCAGACTCCTTCAACACGACAAGAATGGAAAAAAGTAGTGGATGAGTTTGGATGCATATCTGGATTTCCCACATGTTTGGGTTCACTTGATAGAAAGCATATTGCGATCATAAGGTCGTTAAATTCAGGCACAAAAGGATCTTACAGCATTCTTTTGCTGACTTTAGTGACTGCTCACAAATCATTTATAATGGTTTTTAATGGAATTAACGGCCG
This sequence comes from Druceiella hillmani, assembly GCA_039881145.1. Classification (NCBI taxonomy): domain Eukaryota; kingdom Metazoa; phylum Arthropoda; class Insecta; order Lepidoptera; family Hepialidae; genus Druceiella; species Druceiella hillmani. The sequence goes on along the minus strand of JAYKKI010000067.1, from coordinate 3,155,168 downwards.
GATATCTTCAATATTTCGGCAGCTTTACGAACAACATTTATTGAATTTACCTACCCTACGAATTTACCAAACATGAAAGATTTATATACTTATGTATTCATGGCTGATGAAGGTTTTGCTCTAGGTCCAAATCTGATGAAACTATACTCACAAAAAAAACTGCAGACCTAATGATCTGCATTTTTTTTGTGAGTATAGTTTCCACAAATTCGGACCTAGAGCAAAAGCTTCTTCACCCATTAACGAGTAACTTTCTTTCTTTTAATTACCTTTTTATTCTTCTTAATCTCTTCCTTTTCCGGTGTGTCAGTTGCAATAAGAGATTTGCCTATTTGCCTCGGCTTCCTTTTATTATTCCTTGCAGTTGCTTTTAAAGAAGTTCGGAATTCATTTGGTGTAACTAGCCGGGCAGATAAATTATCTTTGGCATGCGATGACCTAGCAAAGGTTTCATCAGTGTCTTGTCTAGCTTATGATGAAGAATGTGCGTGGGAACTGGCCGAGACGGGATTGTGTGCGGGATGGCCCCTGCAATTGGACAAACGCCGGCGCTATCAATGTTGGTTTCGTCAATGTGTGCATGATCCACTGTACCCAACTGACCCATCGTTTACCCGGTGATCCTACATCTAATATAATTTCTTCGGAGATCCATATACGTCCGTTAGTTTTGAAAGTTTGAGAGAGGAGACAATTTCTAAAATTTGTTTTTCTTCGCATTTAAAAAAGATCTAGCACACTTCCAATTTTTTTTTCGTATATCTTCAGTAGATTATGGCAAAATGATATAATGATGTGGAAAGAAATAAATTGAAATTATGTACGCAATTTGTTTCGCTCATTTGGAACATGCACCGCGTAATCGAAAAAAATTATAGATGCTATGACTTTCTCTATGATTGTTTATATGCTTATAATGTTTTTACTTTCTATTACGTCTTCTCGTCTGACGTTATTGACCAATTTGTAAAAGATTGTTGAAGCTTATTTACGTAGTAAATTTATTACTGAATGTAACTTCTTTAGAGAACACCGGAATTAAAACAATTATATTATACCCAAAGTTACTTCACTATTAAAATTACCTTAAAGTCATCTATTGGTTTCACTAACAAATAACATGGAAATAGTCACTAAATCAGGGTTCTGGGATAGCCAAATGGTTCCACCTTCCTGCACGCGTGCCACACTTATACATATATAAATGTATGGTAGTAACTATTGCCCACCGTTATAATGTAAACAAAAAACAAGGTAAACAAACCTTAGATTAAGTCACCTATGTTTCGTAAAGGCTGTACTAATACAGAGCTGGTTGCGTATAGACGTTGTTTTCATCCCAAGTTTCCATCCTTTGTTTTCAGCCCTTTCTATTATCAGAAGTGGGATTTGAAATAATTTAAATAACCATAAATAACAATAAAAGCCGGAAAAACAAAAATGAATTACGCAGATTTGAAGTAATTGAAATACCTACCACCACAGTTAACCATAAAATCGTAAAAAAATTATAATAAACAAATAAAAATAGACAAAGGAGTGTGATAATTTAAATATTTACCGCAACAATGAATAATAGGAACGTGAAAAATAAAAATAAAAATAAACTAAACCGTGATGAACAATCAGTGATAGTTAAGAAAATTGTACAGAATATGAGTGAACCTCAACATTTTAGAGAAACCAGCATTAGCAAGGCTATAGCTCTGCCTACATTTGATCCGAGTGTTGGTGATATTGAAACTAGTGAATGGAGTGCAGAAGTAGACGCCCTAGCCGCAAAGGATGATGTAGAGACTATCGCAAGATGTGTATCATTTTTAAATGGGTCCGCGCGTGAGTATGAATGGATACCTGTGCAGATAACCTGGCCAACATTGAGAGAGGATCTTCAGACTACGTTTCCTAAATACCGCGATTTTTTAAAGTTACTAAAAATATGACGAGTAATCAATACGCTACCGCATCTATTTATGCAGCGAAGAAAAATAGAATGCTGAAGCAATTAAGACCCCAATTTTGTGAATGTGAAATATTGGAATTAATAACAGGAGGTATCACTGACCCTCATGCAAAATCCATTGCAAACACCACAGAAACCTACTATATTCCAAGTTTGCCAAACTTGGCGAAAACTTTTTTTACTACTAACTCGAGCAGTGGTACGGATTTATTGGCATCCACATCAAAGAGACCAAGAATGACGACAAAACTAAAGCGATGCCATCGCTGTAATCGAGTAGGACATATACAACGTGATTGTCGTACCAGCACAAATAATTTAGACAATAAAATTCCATCTTCGAATAAATTTTCCAAGCAAGATAAGCACTGTACTTTTTGTTTCAAAAAAGGACACTTGGCCGAGGCCTGCTGGACGAAACAGAGAGTCGACCGAGGAAAACATCATAAAGATGTAAACAGCAATGGCAAGGTATGTACAACAGCAGTGATTATAAATGGAAAACTTGTACATTTATTATTCGACAGTGGAGCATCATGTTCTTTGATGAGAGACACTACGGCTCGATCTATGGGGGCCCATCGTGTGCCTTCCATAATTCATCTTTGTGGTCTTTCTAACGAGATATTAACTTCACATGAAAAAATAATTATCATCATTCAATTGGAAAATACAGCTTTGGAAACAACTTCTTTCTTGGCAGAGACGCAATAAAGACGAATGATATTATGTTTATAACTTCTTTGAGTGGCAGTACAATTGAAAGGCAAGCGACTATTAAGGGGCGAACGTTAGCCCATAATTATGGGGATGTTTATAACGTAGACGAAATAATAACAAATGCTTTGAGTCAAGCTCCAAAACTAATTCAAGTGGAGCTGCGAGAAATGCTAAACAAATATGCAAGTCTTATCGCTTCAAACAATAATATTCGTGAGATAAATACTGGCGCAATGGCTATTCGAACTACGACAAATATACCCATTTTTTAGCACCCATATCGAATGTCAGTCTTGGAGCGAATGAAAGTGAGGGCTATTGTAATGGAACTTTTAAATAATAACATTATACGAGAGTCAACTTTACTTTATGCGTCACCAGTTATTTTATTTAGAAAAAAGGATTCAAATGACAGATTATGTGTAAATTACCGAGTTTTAAATGGAATAACAATTAAAGATAGGTATCCCATAGGGTGACCATTAATTGATGATCAATTAAACATATTAGGAAAAGCTCGTTATTTCAGCACGATCGATATGGCGTCAGGGTTTCATGGAATTCCTATTGAACGAAAGACATCTGTGGAGAAGACTGCTCTTGTAACACCTGATAGGCATTATGAATGGTTACGAGTACCGTTTGGTCTCTGTAATGGGCCCAGTACTTTTCAAAGAGTAGTAAATAAAGCATTGGGAAATTTGAGAAATACTGTAGCTCTAGTTTACGTCGATGATGTCATAATATTTTCAGCCAGCATAGAAGAAGGATTAGAGAGGTTTAGTCTGGTGCTGAAAGCGTTAGATGATGCGGGGTTTACATTAAACTTAAAAAAAATTAAATTTCTACAAACTGAAACTGAATATTTAGGAAGAATTATTTCCATAGAAGGAATTCGACCTGGGGAAACCAAAATAGAGGCACTGAAAAATTCCCTCATACCACGAAATATTAAACAAGTGAGACAACTGTTGGGACTCGCTGGACATTTTAGAAAATATATTCATGAATTTGCAACAAAAACTGCATGTATAACTTATCTTTTGCCTGAAAAACATAAATTTTATTTGGTCAGAAAAATGTGAAGACGCTAGAAAATATATAATTAGTAAACTTTCTTCACGTCCCCTGTTAGTTGTTTTCGACTCATATCGTGAAACGAAATTACACGCTGATGCAAGTTGGTTGCATGCAAGGTGCACCAACCTTGGGTTTGGTGCAATTTTATTCCAAAGGTACAGTCAAGATCTTCGTGTTGTATCCTATTACAGTAAAAGAGCCTAGCCTGAAGAATCAAAATACCACAGCTATGAGTTAGAGACAATAGTTATAGTGAACGCACTAAAATATTTTCGGTTATACTTATTGGGAATAGAGTTCAAATTAATTACGGATTGCAACGCTGTGAAATCAACTTCCACCAAACGAAACATATTACCTCCAGTTGCTAGATGGTGGTCATACATACAAGACTTTAATTTTAAAATTGAGTATAGAAAAGGCAGTAGTATAAAACATGTCGATTTTTGTAGCAGAAATCCGCCGCAAAACAAAACTGAAGAAATACTAGTAAATGATCAAGTTACATGAGTAGAAGCAACTCAATAACAAGATAAAGAAGTGACCGACATAATGAGAAGAATTCAAGAGGATCTGAGAGCCTAAATGAGTATACAGTATTAAATGGTATACTGATGAGAGTATTTGAAGAAAACCGAGGAAGAAAATTAAAATATTACGTACCTTCGGCAGCCAGATTCAGCTTAACTAAATTTTTCCATGACGAACAATGTCATGTCGGAGTAGAAAAAACTCTAGAGTCAATACGAACGAAATACTGGTTTCCTGGAATGACATCTTTTGTAAAAAATACGTTGATCATTGTGTCATATGTTTATCGTCAAAACGACCCAGTGGGCGAAAACAAGGCTTATTATATCATATTTATAAACTGCCAATGCCATTCAACACTGTACATGCCGCTTGTACGGGACCGTTTGGAACAGCAAACGATCACTATAGATACCTATTGTTATTAGTGGATGCTTGTACTAAATTCACAATATCAGTACCTATTAAAAATCTAACTGGTTTCGAGCTAGTGAACAAGCTCTTGAACCTCAACTTAGTTTGTTCGGTACCACAAAACGAATTATAACAGACAAAGAAACAAACTTTTCCAGTAGACAACCAAAAAATCTTTTAAAACGAATGAATATTTAAAATTAATTTCAAAATTATTTTCGCTACCGTTGCAAGTAGAGCTAACGGACAGGCTGAACGATATATTGCAACCCTATTAAATCTATTAGCTTGCGAAGTAAGTCGCGGGTCAGAATGGACGAGCGTATTTTACAAAATACAGCTGACTTAAATACTACTGTTCACAAAAGTAACGGTTGTACCCCAATTGAACTACTCACTGGAATGCGTTGTGAAGTGCATGCCATAAGACAATTAAATAATGAACTTCCCGAGAATGAAACTAACACCGACATACAACATTTACGAAATACTGCCGAAGAGCGATTAAGAAACAATGCCCTGAAAACAAAATAAAGATTTAATAGAACGCGACATAACAATATTCTAATAAGAGAAGGCGGTTTAGTTTTCGTTCAAAGTGAACGAATACGTTTTGGTAAATTAGATTCAAGATACACTGGACCATATACGATTGAAAAATGTCTGCCGAATGACAGATACAGAGTTAAAAACATAAAAAGAAAAACACTTCAAATAGTACCAAAAGATAGAATTAGATTGTGGAATCGAGAGGCTGCGGAAAATGCCGTGACAGCCTGTGCTTTATAATCAATATAATCAAACTTACATAAATTTCAAACTATTGTATAGAGGCAGAGTAAGTGTAATAATGTAACTAAAGCGTAAGCGGCTTCTTGAAGTGCGCTGGGATCGCTACAAATATTGAGTGGGTGCGAGCATCTTATGTAATAATAAGAGTGCTAGGACTGGAAAAACAAAAAAAAGGGCGCGAGCTACTTATATAATAAGCGAGCGACGACCGCACACATTGGTATTCATTATGGAGAAATGAGACGAGGTAGTGTTAAAATAAACACAGGTCCCGTCGATAGTTGAATAAAAAAAAAAAAAAATATATATATATATATATACATATATACACATATATATGTGTATATATATATATATATATATATATATATATATATATATATATATATATATAAACAGTAGTTAACAGTTTTTTATAATAAAATAATAGCTGCATAGTTGAAGCAATAAAATAAAAATTGCCAATTGAGGGCATTAAAATAAAATTGACAATTGAGGGCGCTAAAATAAAAATTACCAATTGAGGGGATTAAAATAAAATTGCCAATTGAGGGCATTAAAATAAAATTGCCAATTGAGGGCATTAAAATAAAATTGACAATTGAGGACACTAAAATAAAAATTGCCAATTGAGGGCATTAAAATAAAATTGACAATTGAGGGCGCTAAAATAAAAATTACCAATTGAGGGGATTAAAATAAAATTGCCAATTGAGGGCATTAAAATAAAATTGCCAATTGAGGGCGCTAAAATAAAAATTACCAATTGAGGGAATTAAAATAAAATTGTCAATTGAGGGCATTAAAATAAAATTGCCAATTGAGGGCACTAAAATAAAAATTGCCAATTGAGGGCACTAAAACAGCTAGATAATTGTTCAGATTACTAATATTTCCTGTGTTCCAGGTAATTCAATGGGCTTCGAGAACGAAGCCTGGGCAGGAAGGCCGTGACAGCCAAACTTATACATATATAAATGTACGGTAGTAACTACTGCCCGCCGTTGTAATGTAAACAAAAAACAATGTAAACAAACCTTAGATTAAGTCACCTATGTTTCGTAAGGGCAGTACTAATATAGAGCTGGTTGTGTAAAGATGTTGTTTTCGTCCCTAGTTTCCATCCTTTGTTTTCAGGCCTTTCTATTACATGCTAACATCTACTCATAACTTTTACGACTATACGTATGTTTTTGCTTTCATAAAAATAATTAATTTTGTTCTATTAAAAATAAAAATACAAAGTTTAATTAAATACTGTTTTATGCTGTCCGCTCATTAAGGTGTGCTTTTTATATTTATGAGTGTGTTCATCAGAGAAAAATGTTAATTAACATTGAGTAACATTAATATAGCTCAAGCAATTTAACAGGTTTGAGTAGAATTTCCATCATCCCTTAAATATTAATCCATTACACATAAGGGGAGTCCAGGAAAGTATATCCGTCCTCCACTCAAATGCTCATAATTTTTTTATAACTATATATTTCTATTTTCAATGTATTATATTTTAAGCTGCATTATTTAGCTATATTTCCTCTTAAGAACGTTTGATACAACTTCAGTAGCTTTTCAGTTATTAACGTATTTTCCTAAAATGAGACCTGGCTAATTTCTACCGCCTAAGTGAGAAACTTGACCCTCAAAGTAGGGAGCAATTTCCGGGGTTTAAATATATAATCATTATTTTAAAAAAACTGTAATTTTATTGAAAATTTAGTCTTGTACATAAAACACTAAGTTTTATATAATAAAATGAAAACATTAGGTAACTTTGAGTATATTTGAAGTATATGTAAGAAATTAATCACCGTCACAAATATTTTGTTTTATAACATTGTTACTATGTATGACAATAATAAGCATTTATAAAATATATTAGAAGCCATTTTTAAAAAAAGTATAATTTTTTGACATAAAATAATAATATCAATCACAATAAGTTCTCGAAAGACTAATACTTTCTCATCGTTGGAAAATATTAATAATTACTCTAGTCAGTCTAAAACAATATCTTATCAATCAAAATTAGAGAAAAATAAAAGGTAATTAGGTACAACGCAATCGTAATAGTAACAATCTGTAAGCACCTAAACACATTTTTGGCACAAGTAATTAACTTTATATTTAATCAAGCTATAATACTTACGTATTATCAGTCAGTCTTAAATACTTTGTTTATTCTCAATAATAAATGAAAATTAACATATTTATCAAAATTATGAAACGAAAATGAAATTCAAAACGTGACAAATAAATCCATATCAATATAATCTTAAATTAATCGGTTTCCCTTTTTCTTAATTAGAGGATTAAGGACAAATTAAAACTTCCTTATCATATTTAGATAGTCTAACACATTTTTCATGGACATATTTGCTACAAAAAACACAAAGTCTCATGTCCATTTTTTCGTTCGCCCCACATATGAAACAAAACCAATTATCATTATGTTCTGGTACTTCATCCCATGGGCTATTGGAGCTATCGTCATATACATCGTTCTTCGTCAATGTCTGTCTCACTGTCACTGGTTGTTAAACTTGCATTTTCATTATTTGTTTCTTTGCTTTACCTTTGTTTTTTTTAATTTTTAGTTACTTTAGTTTTCTTTTCTCGGCTAATAATCAATAGGGTCCAGTTTTTCTCATGTTTTAGTCAAAATTTTAGTTTTTCCGGGCTGTCTACCACGGAGGTTACTCTTTCTAGGAGTAGCTCTTGTAAAATGTCGGATAATATCTAGCAAAATTGTTTTTGGCTTTTGTCCTGATTTGGAATCTATAGCTGACCTATCCAGAGGTTGAGAATTTGATGCCACCTCTGTTGTTTGTTTTTATATTGGGACTGCTGGCTCAGAAAGCTCCTTAGACAAAATTGATGATAAAATGACTTTAGGTATCGCAGACATTTCTTCCATTTTCGTGCAGTGGTCGAAAGGTTTTAATTGACGTAGATGTTGAAGGTGATTCGATCGTGGATCCATCTGAAGGTAGTTCCAAAGCTAGAGATGCCGAAGCAATCGAAGAAATCTCCTGTGATGGAATCTCACCAGTTGTTTCTCTATCTGTTACTCCAGAGCATCTAAAATCTTCATCCGTAAAGATGTTCGCGCTATAGGTGATATATTTCAGTTTTTCAAAATCCACTTAAAATATTGGATTGACTGAAAGCCTGGGACATAATGGTGCTTACAAACCCAGGTATATTAGAAATTGTAGCTGTTCGACCTGAGTTACTTAGCATCCAATTATTCATGGCTGCGTTATATCTAGACTTAAAAAATGCATAAATGACAATATCTCAAGATTGCATCTTATTGCTGCATTGGGATGGTAATGTCAGCAAAGTTGCTTCACTATTAACACGACTCTCGTAGACGACTTCAATATTGACATGACTCTTGTGGTTGTCGAGAATAAGCAGGACTCCATTTTTGAGAGAAGCACTCGAATATTTCACAAAACGTAGTCATGTATTTCATAAAACTTTTAGTTGTCATCCATCCACTTGGATAGAAATCGCCGTTTGAACCTGGCGGTCCACCAGCTATAAAGGTATATTCGCATTCAACCCTTGGGAACAGTGGCGTAATGACACAATGTGGGGCCCTCGATAAATTGATAGACTACGGCCCTCAAGCAATTAAGCTCGTTGTTATTTTTATTATGGATACTCATAGTATGTTGCAGAACATCATTTATAACTCAATCCTCCTCCGTGCAATCAATTAAAATTGTAACATAAGAAATATGTGCTACAATAATATATTTTAGAATTCGTTATTAATACTGTCATAAAAGGAAATACTTAACAAAAATTAAAATGGTTTTTTTCGGGCTTTCATTTCGACAAAATTGTCAATTACTTCATCAAAATCCAATTTTCAGGCCAAAGAATGTTCGATTGACAGTATTGCTAAATTGTGTTTCTCATCCCGTAGAATTCCTTAAATATGTTTTTATTAATTTTAATTTTGACAACGATCGTTCAGCATTAGTGGCAGTGATAGGAATCATATTAAAGGGGTTGTCAGAAATAATATTAAAGCGGTATATACTTCAGGGAAGCGTGAAGACACAAAATAGTTTTTTATAATTAATAAATCTTCGAGTTCTTTATATAGGTAAATTTTTCGATATCATTTATAAAAATTGACCGAAAGCTGAGAATTTCTTTTGAGAATGTAACAGATATAATTTTTAATACATATCGACAAACTCTGTAGTTTTGTCTAATAAGTTTGAGTCATTTAAATTTTTCAAGGATGTAGAATGTAAAACACTAAAATTGGAAACTATTGTATTCATACCAACGAAGCGAAATGTCAACTGATTTACGATGATACATGATATAATACGTTCGATCGAAACAAACTTTCAGCAAACGTTCATCTTCGCAAATTTCATCGAAATAGCCTTATTCCTTTCGTCAAAATTCCTTTGGCGAGTTTTAAAAAACTCAGGAGTTATGCTCTATTTTTTTGCTTATTATATATAATAGTATATATAGGCTTGCATTGTGCTGATCATAATTTTTTTTGGCGATATTTTTTAATCTCTTCCAAACAGATTTCTAAACGTTTCGATGCTTGTGTTCTTCTATTATTTTAGACTGAATTGCTTTGGAGACTACGTCGACTGATTGTAAAATTTTGCAATGGAAAACCAGTAATATAATAAAATCATAGCTTTCAATCTTCTTTAGTGTTATAGCCTCATTTCGCTCGTCTGCTTTGAAACTTAATAGGGTTGTTTTTATTAGCGTTTTTTGAACTTCTACGAACCGAGCTTTTAGAGCATAAATAGGATCATGTCGTCCTGACCACCGCGTGGGATTCAATTTTTTTATTGTTACAAGGACTGAAGATTTATCATGTGCACCAGAAATTAAATTTAATAATATATTCCGCCTTTTAATGCTATGGCCAAAAAATATGTAAACTTGTTAAACGGTTTTAAAAAACGTTTGTATCTCCAACACATCTTTTACAGCATCGTTAACTAGATTTAAATTTCGATCAGCACTGAATTTGGCCCAATATTTTTGATAAGTTTTTGAACTACATCATAAATACCTTTCATGGTATCAGCATCATCGTATCCTTGTCCACGATATTTGCTGATGAGTATGTTTTTTTTAATTTATAGTTTTATAATCTGCTTCGACATAGCTAAGGCAGTCTGATTAGTTACGGCAAGGAAACCTAAAAATTACCCTTTGAGTCGTTAACGAGACATTTGGTGCTCCATAGTCTCTATTTTCAATAACACCGTAACGACAGAGTTCAAAAAGTTGGTCTATTTTTAATGTAAGATACATTTTTAATGTAAGTTGTATAGTTTTTTCATTTCTAGATTTTATAATCTGCTTCGACAGAGCTAAAACAGTCTGATTCATTACTGCCTGGAAAGCTAAAAATGACTCTTTGAGTCATTAACGAAAGATTTGGTGCTCCTTAGTCTTCATTTTCAATCACACCGTAACGATAGGGTTCACAAAGTTGGTCTATTTTAATGTATCTTAAGTTGTGTCAAATATAATTAAATAAAATGGTGCATCCACTATTTCTTTTATTAATACGGATTCAACGTTTTGTGAAAGAAGAGGAATAAACTTATTTTTATTTTTGGACTGAAGTATGTCATTTGACCTTTTGGTTTGTATAATAATTCTTTTTAGAGAGGATCATATTTCACAAATAAATCAATAACATTAAGATAATTGCCACTTGGTTCTTTGCTGTCTATTCTGTATGTCCATGGAAAGATAAGTTGATCATTGAAAGGATCAGAGTTACATAAAAGAGGTTGCCGCCAAAAAGATTTTTCTTTTTTAAAATTGTTTCGCCGCTGTTCGTATATAAGAGACGAGTGTAAATGCATTTTAAAGGTTTCGTGTTTTCAAAAGCCTCAACAATATATTTTCAATCACTATATCCGTCAATCCAAATAGTTTGTAACTGTTTTGATCATGTGAATAATCAGCACGCCTCACAATACGCCTTTTGAAGCAATACCGAATTACGGAACCATTTGTGTTTAATTTAATACCAAGTTTAGATACAATGTAATAATATTTCTCCAAAAATGATCTATTACCACAATCTTTTAAGGAGTTTTTGTTTACAGTGTCTGTTTTCAATTACAAAGCGTTTAACTTGATTATTTACTTCTTTAAAATTATCCTTATCAGTTATGTAAGGCATTTTTTTAATTTGTTTAAAGTTAAATCGTGACATGTCCAAAGAGACTTTAATAGTCCTACTTGAAAAAAAAACTCAATCTGGAATCAATGAAGGTAGTAATTTAAGTCCACTTTTGTTTCTTATTATCATCGTGAATGATTTGCGACCTGCTGTTAATACTGCTCGTTGACTTCTGTTTGAAGACGATTTAAAACTTCTGAGGTGTCAACAATAAATTTGATAGTGAGCTGTTCCAATGTGATATCGAGCCAGTATTCTAATGGAGTTTGAGCAATATACCCAACACAAATATGACTTATGTAATATCCAATAGTTTAAATATTTGATGGTAAGCACTATTTATATATATTGATAAGTATATTATTATTGTAAAATATATTATTTTTCAATATGTAGATATGTTGTTTAGCATATACATATATACACACACACACACGGTGTCTAGAAATAAGTGTCGGACAAAGAACGTCTTTCTTATTATTTCTTGACTAAAAGATAGAAAGATAGTGATTGTAGTTAAAATAAAATTTAAAAGATGACTTTTTTCAGAAAATTTGAAATAATATTCATAATTATTTGTCATCTTTTTCGTACACACGATACTTACGCACATTATTATTATAATAACATATATTAATTTTTCCTATGCTTAGAATATACACACACACACACACACACATATATATATATATATATATACACACACACACACACGGTGTCTAGGAATAAGTGTCGGACAAAGAAAGACGTTATTCCTTCGAAATATCTGCCCACCGGTTAAGCACCGCGTTTCAGGCAAGTATTGGGTGTGCTAAAAAGAATTATGTGTAATATTTTCTTGCTCTCAATTAGAAAAAGGGCGTGTTTTACGTTTTATTTCATCGACAATTTATTCCTTTATAGCCGACGAATAGCGTCTTTCTTTGTTCGACATCTGTGCTCGGACACCATGTATAGATGTCGGACAAAGAATATATATGTGTGTGTGTGTGTGTGTGTGTGTGTGTGTGTGTGTGTGTGTGTGTGTGTGTGTGTGTGTGTGTGTGTGTGTATGTGTGTATGTGTGTGTGTGTGTGTGTGTGGGGGCGTGCGTGCGTGCGTTGCGTATATAATGTGTGTATATATAATATTATTTTACTTTTAATGTGTGTATATAATACTATTTTATTCGTGCGTATACAATACTATTTTTGGAGCTCCGGAGTCATTTCTTATTAGTCGGGATGGTGCGTAATATGTGTGTGTGCACTTTACATATTTGGAGATCCATATCACGCCAAGCAAACATCGTACCAAAAAATATTACTATATATTTTCGATTTCACTTCAAAAGACTTCTTCAACACCATCCCAGTGGATGGAGTGGATGTGAAAAAATAATTCTGCTATTTCGATCTATGGTGATATTTTTTCTTTATTTCTATCTATCCAACTACCTGATTTTGTAATCTAATCAGCACGGATGGATATTAGCCGTACGTAATACGGATTGATATCCCCTACGCCGTATGGTTGAACAGACGGTTTCGATTTAAATTTATCTTAATGTGAAAATTATTTAATAAAAAACAAATCGAAATTCTTTTCTATGACACCACCATGGATATCTCCTGTATACGTGAACGCAGTGAATATACTTGTGCAGGGGCGCCTTCTCCTTTGAGCACTTTACGTTTGCCCGTAAAAAAGGGTAAATTTGGTATAGTGTAAGTGGATCATTCGCGTAGCATGGGAATACGGCTGGTGCGGTCTAAATCGGGCGGCACTTTGTTGGGGTGAGCAATTTAGAAAATGTATCTAATAAACGCAAGAACAGAAATTGTGTTATTGCATCCGATTTGTTTACGCGCTACTTTAGTCGGAAGTCTTACGTACATCAGGATGCTGTCAATTTATCTGCGTCTACTCGTTGTCGAGAAGTTCTGATAACTGCTACAGAGCTTACAGAGTGTTCAGGATATCCGATGGACTGCAAAGACGATGCAGCATTACCACAATGCGCACATATTAAAAATAAATTTTAACTAATTTAGAAAAAGTCATGGTTTTAGAAGGAAATTAGAGAAAATCAATACCTAAGAAGATGCATGCACTATGCTGGTTACGATGCAGTCATTTTCGTTTCTCTGTTTTTTTGGGCTTTTGGTAACTAGTACTTCTTGAAGTTAATTATGTTTAGGATTATTTGTGAAGAGGGGAGTTCAACGTGCAGCAGTTGTTAAAAAAAATGGTACCTAGAAGACGTTACTACTTCAGAAGCGAGACAAATAAGTAAGTTGTATCTTGATTTACGCAAAAAGATTGAAAAATTGCGCTGACGAACAAGAAAGAGACAATGTCTTGTTCTCTGGCTTGTTCTCTTCTTGTTCGTATTTCCTTCCTTAGATAAGGTGATTACCAAGATTTGAAAGAAATTCCATCAACTTCATAATCTGGAGAAGACATTTGGCTTCCTTACACTTGCTAAATTACTGGATATTGAAAAAGAACGCAATTTAGACAATACTACTAACAACATTCATAAAAAGAAGTTGAAAGTTGAGCGAGTACTACACAGTCTTGAAATTGGTATTGATAATCAAAGTAAACTAATCAATGCAAGTACAATATTTAGCATCTGAACCGGGTGTCAGTGATCAACGTTGTGGCCTTGACCCGCATTGGATATAATGACTTCTATTTAAACTGTTTGCTTGCTAAAATATTTGTGTCTAACTAAATTAAAGTGTATGTTGTTTAGACAATAATAATTTGTATGCTCATAATCGGAGCAGGTAATTAAGTGGGTTAAGTATTTCGAATTCTTTATACATTAACAAAGGTAGCATTAACTAAATTATAACTAGCAGTAAACCGAACACGATCACAAAGTGGAACTTAGCGCACAGTGCGTGTATGCGGCTTTCATTAAATATAACACGGAAATTTGTTTCTTAATGTTTATTTCAGTCGCAGATAAAGTACTCGCAGTCTCGTACATACCTATCGCTGACGTATTTTACGTGCCGCCGCGTTCCGTTGGCCGAGATCTGTGTCATCTCTTTAAATATGTTAACCGAGTTTCGTGGTCCAGATTTAATGGCGGCTGTCGTGTGCCCCGCGTCTAGCATTTTCGCGGTTAGTCTCATCGTTATAAAGATAATGTTGCGGATAGTTCCAGTGTGTTAATTAGTGAATATCGAATATACATTGCAGGGCAATTTTTATGGCTTAACAATTAAGGGACATTTTGAAAACTTCAGACTCCGTAGGTTTCGTTTAATGAGCTCGTGTCAATTTTATATATCTAAAATGAAACAGTGAACAGTGACTGATGAAATGAATAGAAAGTTTGTTTACGGGTGGTACGTATCAAAGTAACAAAACTCAACGAAAAAGCTTTTTGGTAAATGTTTGTGTGTTTGTTTTTTATACTTGCTTTAGCTGAATTGGTGAGCTTAAATACAGTCTTAATATGTGTATGTAATGTAACCAGTCTGTAGCTAATGTGACCAGACGTCTTGTTATCGGCGGGACAACCCCGCTTTCGGTCCTCATGGGGGACAACAAAACAAATAAATTTGAAGAAAGCTGTTGCGTTTATCTATACCGCATACACAAATGCCGCAGCCATCGTTACTATACAGGTGATGGTTAATTGCTACAGCAAGGATAATAATGAATTTTATGATAACCCTCAAATATATAAGACGAAAATAGTCTATAACATTTTTTCATTAGGGTCTTTATTATGGAGCACAAATTTATATTTCAATAACGATTTTTTTTACTTTCACAGTTTTCTGAATCATAATTACATTTAAACGTTTTATTAACGTAAATAGAAGATCCATAAAAAAACTTAAGGAAAACACTGAATGAATAGTAGCATAATAACCGCGTCGCGTCGTTTTGACGATGACGCGCGACGCTCGGTGTGCGTGCACTGCAAAACGTCTAACCCTTGCGTTGGCGTTGACATAGTGTACCTCGAAAAAAATGTATTCATTACAATTATCTTATTTTGTACTCAGTAATACACAGAAAGCGGTTTGTTATACCAATTTAATAAAACACAATATGATATGAAGTCATAGATGAAGGCATCCACGACATAGGACTTTTTAGTTGAGCATGTAAAAAATTGAAAGGAAATTTTTTAAAACAAAAAAGGGAAGCGTAGACGTGTTTAAACACTTTAGTGAAAATATTATTGGAATTCTACATTAAAAAAAAATATTGAACATTTATTATGCTTTCCAAAGGGTAATACAGGGTTTCACCGAATTTTTATGGGCTGAATTAAGGATGAGACTCAGAAAAAAATAAGTTTAAGAGTGGATACATAAAAAAACAAAGTTATTTGTAAATTTAATGATTTTGTTAGTTTTTACACGTGAAAATTTCTGTAAATTTTCTATAAAGGATACTAAAATTATTGAAACAAGTATGTTCCAGTGAAAAGTGCGATAATTGTTAGGTATCTTCATATTGTTTATACATACGTACAGATTTTATAGCAAAGATCGCGTCTAATTTATACATTATAGGTGATATGTGCATAAAACCGAGTGTATTTATAGGATCGGACCTAAATGACTATTGCTGCTATCTATATATATTGCTTCCTATCCTAGGATGTTTGTAAGTTTCTGTGCGAAATTCTTTAATAAAAATGTCTATTCCTTTCAAAATTAAAATTGTCTATTCCTTTCAAAATTAAATTGTACGATAAAGAGTCTAACAATTTAGAAAGTGTGGTGTTAAATGTGGTGTATTCTTTACAATAAGATACAAACGAAATCCTTAAAAGATTGACCTCATTAAAACACTTGGCTTATATCTAAAGTGAGTCAAAGCGAGTGCTCGTTAAAAGAATAAAACTAGAACTATGTTCCACATTTAAATTAAAATCATCATTAATCAGACGAAGTGTCAAACTGACAGTAAATGTTGAAGTGTTTACAAATCTATGGTCCAGTAACTAAATGATATATGTTTCCATAAACAAAATACATTTTCTCTTTACTTGAAATTGCATGTTTAACCGTCATTTTTCAGAAATGGTTCAGAGTTATTTACAGTTCCTTAAATTTTCTATCTAGTTCGATGCCCTTTCTGTACGAATAAAATAGATGTTCTTTGTTATATACGTATTCCTATATTATTCACAATTGCACCTATTCGTTAAGTGTTCCCCTTTTCACTATAAAAATCTGGCCACTTTAGTCACAGCTAACAATAAGGAAGTAAATAGAGAATAAGTATTTTAATATCTGTCTATTTGTACATTTTCATTGTCTCCAATATGGGCGTGATTTTCTGTTTTAAATGGAATTCGTATCAAATCTGTTCCGTTTACCATAACAGTTCTTTGCGTCACTTCGACAATTGGAATTGTAGTGTCTATGACACTGACCTTACTTATATAATTAATAAATTTGTAACAGAGTGAATTTTGTACAATGAAAATATTTTTAAATAACATTTTCATTGAACAAAATTTACTCTGTTACAAATTTAGCATATACAATGGTAATAGAAGCCAGAAAAAATTGTTTACACTTTTTGTCTGTCTGTATGTCAATTTGAGGGGTATCATGCAAAATCTACTGTACGGATTTTGTAGAAATTTGGTAGAAACACCATATAAGAAAAAAAAACAAAAAAATTGTTGTCTACCTAAAACACAAATTAAAAAAAAGAAAAACAAAAAAAATTGTTGTCTAATTATACTCGAACGAAGTCGTAGACACAGCTATTATCAAATAAATGCTCTAAAGCTAGTCCTCAAAAGACAATGTAATTGCATTGTCTTTGTTTCAAATATCTCTTTGTATACGTGTTTTTTTTATTTTCTATCTGCTTCTTTAAATACATTTGTTAATGTTATCAGGGGCCACTTTTGTCTTTGCTTTATAAGAGTGCAACGTGTCTACTTAATATAATGTCATGGTTGATGCAGTAAAATTCTATGCGCGTGTAATAATCGTACGACGTGTATCGTAGCACGTGATTTTAGCGGTTCACGTGGCTGATAGAACAGCGTGACTAGAAAGTAACTTTTGTTATATTTTACGTAACATTTGGTCATATTGAATATATTAGGCTTTAATTTTGTAGAAATTCATTATTCACAATTAAATGAAACTACGTGATGTAGTATTATTTCTACTCTCTATAAGTTCTTTACCATGACCTAGGTTTCGTTGTATTACAATATCTTCAGGTGGGCTATTAGTAAAGATCTTTGCTAATAGCCCACCTGAAGATGTTGTAATACAACGAAACCTAGGTCGTGGTAAAGAACTTAAAGAAAGTAGAAATAATACTACATCACGTAGTTTCATTTAATTGTGGGTAACATTTGGTCCCTTCATATAATCTCCATGTAACATGGTTCAAAATGTAACTTTCACGTAACGTTTCGTAGGCTCATGTGTAAGCACTTAAACTAGAACAATTTAAGTAAAAGGGAAAGAAACATCTTTATTTGTAGTAATTTTCGCTGAGAGGAAATCATGTAAAGGGATCAGATACAGGTTTTCCCTTATGGCAAAGGCAAGTTATGAAAAAGTATCTTTTTCTAAGTTTCAAATTTAATTAAAGTTAAAATTGCTGTAGACATTTATTTAATTCTTGAAATAGTGTTATAATTAGGCCAATATTAACTAGACCAATATTTTGGCGAAAAATATTAATGTAACATTTTTTATTCAAAATGTAACTTCTCACTCTCGTATAGCTTTAGAATAGAGGGCTCTGGTAACACTGCGATAGAAATATATGTATATATATATATATATATATATATATATATATATATATATATATACATAATATATATCTGTAATAAAATTGTAACAGTAAATTTTGTAAATTGAAAATATTCAATAAAAATTGATTGAACGTATAGAATGATAATAGAAGTTAGAAAAACAGATTTAGAAATTTTGTCTAACTATCAGTATGTTAATTTGAGCGGGTATCACGCAAAATCTACTGGACAGATTTTGATGAAATTTGGTATGGCAATAGTAAATACCTACGAGCAACATAGAAATGAAAAAAAGAACAAATTTGTTTTTATTAATTAGGCGCGAATAAGAAATAAAGGGCGCGAATAGTTTAATAAAGTTGATTTGAAAATGTAGAAGTAGTTAATAATTGTGTGCACACAGTGTTCTTGTGGACTAAAAAAAGTGAATTATTTACATACTAATGTTACATAACACTTTTCACCCTGCAGGGATTGTATCGATGGAGCCCTTACCTGACACTTTTAACCTTGCAGGGTTTTTGTATCGATGGATTAGCGAAAATTAAATCCAAACGATCAAAAATAATACCCAGTTTTTTCAATACTGGTTTAAATGTTACTTTACAAAGAGATAATATAGAAGTGGTTTCAGGGACATGAGCAGCCAACGTTTTAGTATATGATCTGTGGCCAACGTAATTCAGTTTATAACACGTGCGCATAATCTGTTAGTCTCTAATTTTAAAATTATTTTTGGTATTCCAAATTTTAAAAACCGATTTTTTTTTTACCGATTTTTAAAAATTCAATATGGCGGTTCTAATACAGCCAGTTGACATTGGCATAACACTAGACCGTAATGTCTCCTATGCTAATATACGATGGTATAATGACCTAACAATTAAGCGTAACACTAGCAAATGTGTTAATTGACTTGTCAAATGACGCATAGGTCTTTCTTGACTACTTTGACGCATAACTCAATTTAGTATATTCGGTTAATGTCTCATAATTAATTCTTGTATAGTATTTAGACCATAGTTATATATATTTTTTCTAGAATATGTTTTTATGTTGAGCGACGCTTCAAGTAGGTACTTCAACAATTAGACTATCGTTATTATTCCTATCGCGGGACTTTTCGAATTTTCTATGTGAAATTCTTTAATAAAGATTTCTATTCCTTACAAAATTAAATTGTACGTTGAATTGCATAGCTTCATAATTTTGAAAGTAAATGTTTTATATGTTACAACGAGATAGAGGCGAAATCCATAAAAGGATTGACCTCATTAAAACACTGCTTATTTCTGAATTGAGTCAAAGCGTGTGCTCGTTAAAAAAATAAAACTAGAGCTATGTTCCACATTTAAATTAATCATTAATCAGCCAAAATGTCAAACTGACAGCACTTACATTTTGTAATGTTTGCAAATCTATGGTTCAGAAGCCAGTAAATATATGATCTGTGGATACTATTTATAGTTCTTTAAGCCAAATTTTCCGAATTAAATAAGCATGTTTGAGCAAAGCTGAATTTTCATATGCACAAAGTAAACAAAGGTCATGCAATAAATGGGAAATACGAAATTATGAAAATGAAATATTGATTTAATTTTGAAAGAAAATTACGAAGAAGCTTTGACAATTTTATCCAAAAGATAGAAAACATTGAATTAACCCTAAGTTGAAATTAAAACCTTACTTCAAAAACTCTGTGGAAAAATTACAGCATTACATTCAGGAATGGCATGATGGCAGTTCAGTTTCAGGAATGGCTTGCGCTCAGGAACTGCACGATGACAGAACTTTGGCACTGGCGACATTTTATTATCAACGCTTCCGTAGATAATTTTTAAACCGAGCTTTGGCCAGTGCACCTTCACTCGTCGACCTTGAGCCACTTCTTGCTCCCCAGATTGTACATAACCTCTCTACTGAGTTCTTTTTCCCGTCCTTTTCACTCGTTGTTCTTGAGCCATTGCTAGGATTTCAGGCTCAGTTATCGTTTTCTAAATGGGTTATTCGTAATGGGATTGTGAACGAACACCAAATGGTATCTCTTGGGTTTAATGGGTTTTTAATGTAACTTTAATTTTTTTTATAATTAATTTTGCATTCCTCCGAAGCTAAATAAACGTGGCAATTTGGGGTACTAAATTATAACTAAGCGGGTTCAATCATCATAGTTGATCAAAACGAATTTAATTTGTTTTGAAAATTCCAAAAAATACAGCATTATTTGCGATCTAAAAGTGGTTCTCAAAAGATGAGCTAATTATCTCCTTTTAAATGCGACTATCTCTTATATACAGAATGGCCCATTTACACCGGTCTAAAAATTTTTTCGGCAGAAAACATTGTTATAAGTTATTAAAAAAAAATTAGTTACACGAAAATGAATATTATAAAAGTTTAAAATGTTTTTTGTAGTTTTTGAAAAATCTTTTCTGCCGTCGCATAAATCACTTTTGTTTGAGAACAATTCCACTAAATCATATGAAATTTGGTATAACAGCAGACCAGTCATGTAGCAAGCCTGCAATGAGTTTGATTTCTGTGTTTTTTATTAACTTTTACTATTGTTTAAAATTTTATGTTGATTTTTTTCTGTTTAAAAAAAAACATATATTTAAAAAAATCAGGGTAGTAAAATTTGTACAAGTAGAGATTTTCTTGTGATCTTGAAAACTACCTTAGGATATGATAATAATCTAAACCAAAAATCTTAGTGATGTAAAAATTGCAACATCTTAAAAAATTAATATCATATCACTAAGTCACTAAATGTAAAATTTTTGCCATAATACAAATTTCAGCAAAACTAAGTGTGATTCTTTTAAAACAGCTTTAATTCAACTCAGATTTACCTAAATTACTCGAAAATAAATGATTATTAGCTTTAACATACACAAAATGTGTTCAGGTAAAATGACTGCTAGACAGAACGCTTTTATGTTGTGCGCGTATCACAAAGATAGCGACACCTTATATTGTTATGGTATGGGTGTAGATAGTCAGCACAAATAATTCTTTCAATAAACTATCTTCGAATACCAGCGCGTCTTTGAATAGTGGTCGGATCGTGACGTATTTCTTGTAAGACGGCGGCAATGGTCAACTCTTCTAGGTTTTCGATCACGGAAGCCAGGAACACTCCTTCCAACGAATTACGTAGTCTGGTAAAAATGCTGCGATCTGAAAGGAATCTGTTTGCTGGTCCTGCTTGATTTTCAGGAAATTTGCAATAGAACCTGGCAATTTTACACAAAATGTTTCTTACAACGCCATAAAAATAATGTATTCACACGGTGTATAGGGCACACGAAGCACAAAGTACGGCCAAGTTCCAGCCACAAGTACGGCAAAACAGTTTTTCAATCACAAAGCACGTTAAAAAGTCTAAGTTACACAAGCTGAGTAGTTAGTTGAGCAATGATCAGTCTACAAACAACCCAAAATCGTTAGGAAAATCACTAATACTGTTGAATGACGTACTAAGCGCATGCGACAAGCAAACAATAACTGTCGAGTGCCATTGTCGTTGGTTCAAATGACCACCTACCGCCAACTAGTCAAAGGGGTTCAAAATATTAATAATAGGGCATTTCTCTTTCTTTCTGATACGTGCACAACATAAAAGCCCTCTAGCAAAGTCATTTTACCTGAACACATTTTGTGTATGTTGAGGCTAATTAACATTGATTCGCGAATAATTTCGGTAAATATGAGTTGAATTACTGCTTTTTTAAAGAAACACACTTAGTTTTGTTTAAATTGCGATTATGGCAGTAATTTCATATTTAGTGACTTTAATATACGATGTTAATATCTGAAGATGTTGTAATAGTAACATAACTACGATTTTTAGTTAAACTATCATCATATTCGGAGGTAGTATTTAAGATCATAAGCAAATCTCTGGTTGTACAGATTTTACTACAGTGATTTTTTTATAAGTACGTTTTTCTTTTGAAAACAGAAAAAAATCAACACTAAGTTTCAAACAATAGCACAAACTAAGATTAAACACAAAAATCATTTATTGTATTTTCTGTATGACTACCCTACTTTCACACCAAATATCATATGATTTAGTGGAATATTTTCTGAACGGAAGTGATTTATGTGACTGGAGTAAAGATTTTTCAAAAAAATGTATAAAAAACCTTAACTTCTGAACGTTGATTTCCGCGGAACTAATGTTTTTTTAATGACGTGTCACGATGTTCTCTACCTAAAAATTTGTTTGAACCACTGTAAATGGGTCATTCTGTAGGTGTTTTCTCCCTCTTTCTATCTCTTTCATCACAGCTAGTGCTATATTTTTTAATTGAGTATAACGTGTTTGTTGACTATAACGCCATTGGCTGACGTAGTCAGATCAGGTGCAGTATCACACGTATGTACGCATGCCGCCTAGTGTTCAAGGACGTCGGCTGGCTGGCGTATACGATATGTTTAATTTTTTTCCTTTACCTCTCTAAATCGATTGGTCACCTTGAAGTAACCACAGTTTTTTGCTGCCTTGATAATGTAGAAGACGTGACATCCATTTGTAAGAGTTGCATAAGCCTGACGAAGAAAAAATTGCAGCCTATGCGTTGGGCACGCGTCGTGTGAATGCAGAACTTGATTTTGCAGATAATAGGGTCATGCATGAAGATTGTGTAATAATGATCTGTAAAATAAAATAATAATACAATAATTTTGTTATTGTTTACCATAGGTAACTCTTTTGTCTTATAAGTTTCCAGTAATATAAATAACTTACCTTTTGTTCATTTTGCTTGCTACTTCGTCGGCGTACTTTCTAAATTATGGCGCGCAATGGTCCGAAAATCCTGTTTCATACACACAGAATTTGCAAAAAATAAAATTATTGAATGATTATAAATCACAAGCTATAATTACTATGGTATGTTCTTGAGCGTACGGCAAGTATATATTACATTATCTCGCCGCGTCCTGTTTTGCAATATATGATCGTTTGAGGCTAAATTAAAATAAAAAATTGACTCAAAAACGGATGTTTACACATTACGACAATTCGTTTATTTATACTGTCATGTTTTTACAATTTTTATTAAAACTAGTCACATCACTAAGGTTTAATTTATTTTTATAATAATAGAACGTCATTCATCTTTTTTCTTTTTTAAAAATATACTATGCATTAAATACTATATTTATGAAACATATGCTCTTGTCAATTTGTTAGATTTCAATCGATCTTTTTCATCCGCCATCTCTCGGAAGTTAGACACTCCCTATCACCACGTCTATCTGTGGATTCTATCCCTTATATCTGAATCTTCCAAAACAACAGGTATTAAATCCCGTATTAGATTTCTATCATCTTCATTACAGATATCGTATTGTCCAGTCCAGAATTCCAGTCCTTTTTTATTTCTGTAATGTTGCTGATGTCTACAATTCTTACTTTTCTTCATCATCGTTTGAAGTTAAAAAAAAGTTTCACTTCTACCCTACCAGCTTTTCAAATCCAATCGGTAAGAAATGTACAGGAAGCGTTCCATACATCGAATCCACGAATCTAAAGGATACTTATGGAAACTATTATATATCCAACACAATACTTTTCTTCATTACTATTTTAAGTCATTCCGTTCAGACTGTACCGCTCTACATCTATTATAATTTTGAGTAGGTGTATGCGATAATTGTGATGTAATCTTTCTATCGATCAATGTCATCAACATTGTGTCTTAAAAAGTAGTAAATATATATATATATATATATATATATATATATATATATATATATATATATATATATTGTGTTAAAATTATGAAAAAACTAATTAAATTTTATTTTGAAAAGAAATATTACGATCAATAAACAAGTAAACACCCCTACATGCAACTCGGTGCGCGTGTGCTCACTGAGGCGCTCGTACACGCGTGACGTACACGTGTTCGTATGGTTTGAGTACACGCGCACTTAGTCGAATCGCGCACCTATGGATATGAGTGCGAGCTAACTAACATTATACGGGCAGGTAATGGTGGAGTCAAAGTCACGCCTCGGAACGTTATAGATTACGCGCGTAAAGCTGTATTTATACAGTTGATTATTTTTTGTTTCGGATTTTAAACGTTGCGTATAAAATATAATCATCGTGGATTGTGTCTTATAATTTTTTTAATGTTGCTAATGTGTTTATGGTAAATATGTTATAAAACTATGAAAATCACGGTGTATATATATGTATATATATATATATATATATATATATATTTTTTTTTTTTATTACTGTTTCTTTTAATCAGGAAAGGATGCAGGTAGAGGAGTGAGCTGTTCAAATCTAATAGTTGAGGAAGACTCACATAATTATATTTAGATAGCGGCAAAGCGGAATTGGTCAAAACGTATTATAAATTTGACTTTTCCTGTTTCGTTCCGTACAAAAAAATCCCTGTAAATGAAATTATGTTGCCTAACAATTTTTATATAGACAACGGTAACCTGTCAATTATTGTCATTGGAAATACAATTCTTTGAACAAAACACTCCGTGTATCTAATATAGCCATTTCGACTCACTGTGCGTCGTTAATACGATCTTCGATAAAAGTATTTTATGTTGAAAATGATTGAGTCTCTTAATTACCATTAAAAAACTTAATTTACAAAAAAAAAATTGTTATGGGACGGCTGGTAGATGTAAAACATCTAAATTGTTTTATATGTATATTTGTTTTAAATAACAAAAATTCATATAGTTGTAAATAACTATTTTAATTTAATTATTTTATTTTTAAATATTGAATATATTTGGCGTTAATTTTGTAGAAATTCATTATTCACAATTAAATGAAGCTACGTGATGTAGTATTATTTCTACTTTCTTTAATTTCTTTACCACGACCTAGGTTTCGTTGTATTACAACATCTTCAGGTGGGATATTATCTTTGCTAATAGCCCACATGAAGATGTTGTAATACAACGAAACCTAGGTCGTGGTAAAGAAATTAAAAAACTAGAAATAATACTACATCACGTAGCTTCATTTAATTGTGTATTTTATTTTTATCAAATAATTTATCACAGAAATTTTGCTTAACAATCTATTGAACATATACTTTTATTTTTATAATACTATTAACCGACAAGACGCGAAGCTGGGCCGAATTAAGTCGGAAAGAGTCGACAAGACGCGAAGCTGGCCAAATTAAATCGGAAAGAGTCGACAAGACGTGAAGCTGACCAAATGGCACGTCTTCGGACCTTTATGAGGCGGCTGGATTTATATGTAGGTTTTGGGTTACGATTAAATTGCACAGCGTGCCATCTATTGACTTATTTTGGTATTATTTTCTATAATTGTTTTTAAACACTAGATTTTATCCCACCCAGAGTAGTGATTTTCACAAATTTTAAAAGTGTCTATTTCTCGAAAAGTAAGAGATTTTTATTAAGGTTAAATTTTGTTAGTAACCCAGTCGTAGCTTCGCCTATATATCTTCTTGTCGGTTGTTCTATGACTTAGGGGACATCTGTGCAAAAACCAAGTTTGGTAACGATTCGTTCCGTAGTTATAGTTTTCAGATAAAAAACAATTACATCTATAACATTAGTCAGAATTAAAATTATATGCGAAAAATGTCTATATAGATAGATAAAAAATATGATTATCTATAACAAAATAATTTTTTTCCAAGATTTTCTATCCCTTTTTTATTACGGTTTAATTCATAACATAATAAGAGACAATCAGAGGAGGGAGGGGTTCTGGAACAAGGAGCCATACTCAGTGGTTTAAAATGTATAGTTCGTATTTAAAATTAAACAGCTTTTATCACTAAACTCCGCTAGCTAAACAGATCAATATCTTAGATTAAGGAAGGCCTTTCTATAAAATAAACTGAAAGTAAAGTTATAAACCGGGTTGTAAGTTAAATATAGGCGCTTTAAATTAACGTGTGTTCGTATTTAACAAAAGTACCGATTTCTTCCTTTTAAATACGTTCAACAGTACGAACTTCATTACTGATATGAAAATGTTACGCATGACATAGCAATGTGGGAACTACAAGTCATTTGGATACATATTGTGTTTAGGGTTGTCACTTTTTTTTTAATAAAAAATGCAAGTTATTTTTTGTATGAAATATATAAAAGTACTTAGAAACAACAACATTATTTATTCTAGCAATGTTCGTTAATTTAAAAGCGAATGTAATTATATAGACTTTAATTACAAACCTAGATTAAACAGAGAAAATTTATAGGATATATATATATATATATATATATATATATATATATATAAGAGTATATAATTTGACTATGGTCACATGATTATTATAATCTTTATAAGAACGCTTAAGCGTACTTCTATCATTCCGTCACAACCGCTTTTCTTAGAAAACGTTAGACGTAGAAAGTTAAAGTTTAGTAAAGCGACAAAGAATGTTAATTCGAGTACAATTTAATAAATAAGATAACACTCAAAAATATTCCTTAAATTTCCAATGAAAATGTTTGAGTGTTACTTATATGGAGTCGGGGAGGGGGAGGCAAATGAACTATTCTTTTTTTTTAATTTTATATGTTAGATTTATAGCTACTGCTGAAAATGTGAACGAAAAACAAAGTCCCGTCTCCGAAATTAATAAATTCAAGATTAAGAAAAATTTAAAAAAACAGCAGTACTAGAAATTTATACAAAGTTTACCGAAAAACTAAAAAAAATATTCTAAATTTGACACTTTTTCAAAAAATAATTGGAATATTTCTTAATAGTTTAATAACAATACTACACACCCTTAAATGTAGCACGGAACCCTCACATTTTTTTTACGGAAATCCATATTTTTTTACTTTATGTGAAGGCGGAGCCAATAGAACAAACCTATTAAGCCCTAATAGAACTCCCAATGCATTGATGTTTCCACGTCGAAACATAATTCTTCAAACTAATAAATGCTTTAATGTTAAAATACATTAAAGCAAATTCGCATAGAGACCAAAAACCCCCATTGTCTCCCTTAAAAATTTACTACATACATATACCCATACCAAACCATAGAGTTCCAGCCACTAATCATTAATCAAAATCATGGCCACAGTTCGGACTGCCGCTAGGGTTGTCACATGTAAAATCTTTTTCCTGAACGTTTCTACTACAGGGCGCAGACGTAAAACTTAAGGCAAAATGAAAAATAAGACGTCATTCAAGTAACATTATATATTCTCTTTTATTTATACTATTCTGTAAGTATCAACATACTATAACGATTAGTGGTTGAAGAAAAAAAAATAATTTGACTCATCAAAGTTTGTTTAAACCCAATAAAACATTCAGATCAATAAAAAATAATAAAAAAAATGTCTGCTAATATCAAAATATAAAGTGAACTTGTTAGCAAAGTTTATTGACTCATTAAAAAATTATAATTTAATATGAAAAAAATCGTTACGTTACGTTAATCACTAAAATCTAATACTAATACTCGACAAAAAAATTATAAAAAATTATTTCTTTTTCAATAATTGATCTTATCTAATTTCAATTCACAGCTTAACTTAATATAGTTCGACAATAACAGTAATATTTAGTTTATTATATTTATATTTTAATTTAGTTATAGTTATATAATCAATTTATTGCCATTGGGATTATTTAATAGCGACCGTTAAATTCTGGAGCAAGACTCTTCGCAATATATTCAAATTTGAAATTCGAATTCGAATTATTCCGCTCTTTCCATCGATCAAGCTAATGAAACTGTACATTTATCTCTCTTTCAACAACTGTCTGAAGTTAGCCGCGACAGGCAACCAGCAAACGCTATCGAACGAACACAAATGAAACCACTATGAATGAATAGAAAGATATAAGATAAAAAATGTCATGTGGTAACTTAAACCATTCAGTACTGCAAAATCAGAAGATCACTAATTGTCGGTCACATATTCTATTACTTCCAATACAATTTAATTGGTTTTTACCGCATGTCCTTCAATTATAACGCTATTATATATAGATATGTATATATATATATATATATATACATATATATATATATATACATATATATATATATATATATATATATATATATATATATATATATATATCTAATACGATTGTATTAAATGCATGATTTATAAGAAATTTAATTTTTAAATACTTATTTTTTCTTACGTCTGTGGTAAATTTCTCCCGATTTTTTTAAAAATATTATCTCTCGTAAATTACTTAATTTTAACGAGATGATTAGGATGAGAGAATAAATAAAAACAAAATTTTGAAGCTTCAGCATTCTTATAGTGTGGAGAAAACCAAAAGAAAATTCAATTACATTGTTTTTTTATTCGATTATAATACTTGAATATATGTTAAATTTCAAGTTCCTCATACATACAAGATTATTTCACCCGTTTATTTACGTAAATAAAGACTTTTTACATAATTCCGATAGACGATAAGAAATAGTAATTGACCAGTCAAAAGTTATAATACAAAGTCAATTTTTATTGACATAATGAGTAAATTAAATCTATCTCCTTTAGATTATGCTCTAATTTTCAGCTATATTTATTTAAGATCCTTAATCCAAATAAGGCCTACCTATATTAGGTAGGCCTTATTTATATAAGATCCTTGATAAAAATAAGACTTATCTAAATTAGGTATGTCTTATTGCTATCAAGTAAGTTATTTTCAAAATTGGGTTTATTCTTCTTAATTTTTGGGTGTAAGCCTTATTAAAACGTAGTCCTTATTTGTATCAAGTACCATATTTGGCGAATCTTTCCAAAATATAATGTTCTTTGTGCGACCGTTTCAACAACTCATTTTCTATCTACGCAAGGTTGTTTAATGTATTTTTGGTCACAGTAGACCTTAGCCACATTTTGACTTGTCACAACATAGAAAAATACCTCTTACTGTGGTGCAGAATTAGTAAATTATCAGTAAATTGTAGTAGGAATTGACTGAATAACAAAAATAACCAGAGTTTATTGACTTACTTTCTATGTATTCTTTTCGTTATTTTGCGTAAACTATTTATAAAGAAAACTAAATTATGTTTTTTGCCCATAAACTAGGAGTGGACAAGAGCCTCATTTGGCAAAATTTCGCTAAAAGGCTTCATGAACTGAATTCGCTTAAAGGTTTCATGAACTCATGAAGCCTTTGGGGAATATGCGAAGCTAAGTATATATTTATATTTGAAAGAGCTTTCTTAATTTTCTTTATATTTCTGTTTCATTTTCTTTGAGGTACACAGGGAATTTCAATTCTTTTTAGATTACTCTGCGACGATAAGTGTATTGCGTTTAGGATTCCTCTACATAAGCACATAAGCACTAACGCGTGAGTTTTTAATTCTCCAGTGAAAACTTTACGGCACAACATTTGGTATTTATTGTATTTACATAAACCTTATGCTGTATAGAATGACATAAGATATAACATTAAGAAGTCACAGGAAGAGTAATATGATGGCCATAAAATTCAGTATTGAGAAGTGCAAAAAAAACAAAACTATCAACAAGTGTGTAGTGTGCGGTTTCGGACTGGCCATATAGCCGGGGTGGCGTTTGCCAGCCGGATCCTAGCCTGCACGAACCCAAGACCCTGTCTACCCTCTGGGTGACGACTTACATGTAATGTGTTTCATACATACTTAGAGAGAATGATGATGAAATGGAAAAATTTACAAACGGTTGATCTTGGGTCATCTCTGAACTTCCCGCTATTTTCGAGCTCAAAGCGATCAAAAATATTTCTGGTCGTAATTATTGAGCTCTTCGAGCTAAATGATATGACGTATGTTCATTTTCGAGCTCTTTGAGCTCGGAAAATAATAATGGCGCTTTTTTCATGTTTTTGAAAAACAATATTTACCGAACGATTATCTGAATTGTATATATATTCGATGCTGTTTTTTTTACAAGAAATAATGTCTATTCAAAAATATTGCTCCATTAATGTATTTGTAAGTTATTTTGAAAAGGCACCTTTTAGAAAACTTTTCATGGCAATATCTTCTAAATGAATAAACCGATTTTGAGGACATTCGCCGCGGTTTTTAAGAACTATATTTATCTAATAATATATATCATTGAAAATTAATAATATGTACATTTCATTATCGGCTAATGTTATCCGCTTGTGGTAAGCCACCCGAGCCCTTCCGGCCCAGTCCGAGCTCGGTCGTGTGAGCTATCAAATCAAAGGATATTGAATATATTTGGCGTTAATTTTATAGAAATTCAATATTCACATTTAAATGAAACTACGTGATGTAGCATTATTTATACTTTCTTTAAATTCTTTACCACGACCTAGGTTTCGTTGTATTATGATAAAGATCTTTGCTAATAGCCCACCTGAAGATGTTGTAATACAACGAAACCTAAGTCGTGGTAAAGAACTTAAAGAAAGTAGAAATAATACTACATCACGTAGTTTCATTTAATTGTGAAATCAAAGGATATAAAGCATAGATTTTGAAAATAATATGTATGCCCCATTGCAAAAATAGTTAAGAAAACTCAAAAAAAACATGTTTACTAAAAAACAAAAAAAACAAGTACATTAACGTCGTTGTTTTTAAACTGTGATTTGTAGGCGGGATCCGATTGCGAGTAATAAATCTACGTAAATCGAGGTCGGATCCCGCCAGCAAATTGCTCAAACATGGCTGCGTAGTGTTGTTCTTTTCATTTTTTTGTTTAGTTTGGCTTTTTGTATTTTATTAAATATTTTTTTATATTCCTTTTATAATATAGGATTCAATTCCCTGTGTTGTTAAATATTCTCACGACTTACTCACGCAATAGCTTTCTAGCTTCGTGTCATTATCAATTTATATGGGAAACATCCACAGACTTATTTACTCGAGTATTTGACCGAAACCGCGCGAAAATTAAGAATGTAATAACGAACGTATCTATTATTCGTACAGACGATTATTGTATCAAACTGGATAAAAATGTTAAAGAACTGTATGTATATTCTCAATTTTTTTTAAAAAAATAATTGTCAAAGTTGCGATTCCAACAAAAAATAATTATATTTTTTACAGAAACGCGCTTCAGATACGCTCTCTTTGTGTATAGAATCACAATGAATAATAGACTCGTTCTTTGTTACGCAATGAATATTATATACGTTCTTTGTTACAAAAATATAATGGACACGTTGATTGTCACACAATGAATAATAGACACTTTCTTTGTTACACAATTAATAATGGATACGTTCTTTGTTACACAATGAATAATAGACACGTTCTTTGTTACACAATGAATAATGGATACGTTCTTTGTTACACAATGAATAATAGACACGTTCTTTGTTACACAATGAATAATGGATACGTTCTTTGTTACACAATGAATAATGGATACGTTCTTTGTTACACAGTGAATAATAGACACGTTCTTTGTTACAAAATGAATAATAGGTGCGTTCTTTGTTACAAAAATAATAATAGACACGTTCGTCGTTACACAATGAATAATAGACACGTTTTTTATTGCACAGTAAATACGATTACATGGAAGGTAATACGTTCTTTGTTACATTCAATATAGTCTGTTGAAGACTGACGATGTGTGAAAACGAATTATTTAACTTAGTCCTCGTTGTTTCAATAAATGCGGCATAATTATTTTATTTGATTTACTATAATTAAAATAACTGTGACAGTGGATTAAATATGTCTTGGAAAAAATATGTAATTAAAAGGAAGTTTGAGCTACAACAAACATAGATTTTTAAAATTTTTGCTCATTTCTGTGTTTGTTTAAACTACTATATTGATTTTAATGGTGTTTTTACCATATAAAAGAATGATATATACATATATATATATATATATATATATATATATATATATATATATATATATATACGCAAACACATACAATCACTACATATACTATAAGAAATGGGAGCGGAGCAGAAGAATGAAATCCTCCTTTTATGTCAGCTTCATATAATTACACAATACAACTGTGCCCCGTGGTTTCACCTGCGTTGTATATTATATTAATTATGTAGTTCCCGTCCCCGCGGTTACTAAACGCCTGCAGCTTCATTCGACGACGGGAATACTTGGGATGAACTAAATATTAGTATTAAATACGGCATTCAATATGTGTATTAATTGTTGTATTAAATATTTTGCTAGAGCATCGCAAAAAGTACTAAACCGATTTGAATCGAATTTTTATTAAAATGGTGCTTAGGGTTCAGATCAAAAGCTACCTTTTGTCCCGATAGAGTATCCCCTAAGGAATTTGAAATTCACATTCCTGATGTCATTACATGGTGAAAAGTGATATTAATATTTGTAAATAGATTAATAGAAATACTATTTACATGACGCTGAAGTAATGGCCGAGTGCGCGGACTTAAGAAAAGATGGATAGAAATTGTAGAGATTGTTACAATGATCTACGAACCCTGTTCTAATCAAGAAGTGATACTTTTATCTCTTCTCTATACGTAATACAAATAATAAGTGAATAGGAATATAACAATTATTCGAAATTTGAATAATTGTTCTGTTCTTATTCACGCATATTTAAATAAAATGATAGAGAGAGAGACAATTATTTTTTCTGTTTCCCTCTAATTTACCTCTAGTAAGTCAGACGTACGCTGGCGAGATGGCCGTATCACTACTCTTACAAAGATTCAGTTTATGGTTCAAGCTAAGATATATGATACCTACCTTTATCCCCGTCAAAGATACTTTTAAGAGGGAAACATAATATAACTCGCGGACAGATTAGTTGTTTTTAATAAAACTAAAAAATTAAATTGAAAACATATTCTATAAAGATGCTCTTAAATAGTTGGTTTGGTATTTTTTAATTTAATTTTAGAAATACGTGCAAAATACTTATCGAAATTAATGTTAAGGGTAGGTACACGTAGGAGATTTTCACGAATAGTTAGGGAAAATTTCTAAACATTAGTATAGAAATCAATGAAAATGAAGCCCTGTACAAGAATTTGTATGTTTATTTTATATTTTTTGTATTATGCAATTCTGATAAAGAGATATTTTTTCTTCAATTTATTGTAATTTTATTAACGTCAATACAAATCTTGCTATATATTTTACAGGCACCTATTTAAAAAAGCATAATTGTACATCCCCTTTTTCCCCTTGACATGTGCTGTGAGACCTACCATTATGTCGACTTTCAAGATCGTACCTAAAAGTACCCTAATATTTTGGATGACGGTATAATTAACGAAAAAATATGCTTTAAAGAGCCATACCTTTTTGAAGCGTGAACTATACCATTTTTACAGCAATATAAGGCCATAGTCCTCAGTATACGATATTGATTTCAACTTTTGAAGTAAAACTTCTTTACGCACGCTTGACTTGGGGAGTAAGCTGGTGAATGCGTGACGAGAGCGTTACGAAAAGTGTGATCGGGCGAGGCGAACGAAAGTTGAGAGGTGGATATAAGTTAGTGAAGACAGAAAGAGAGAGAGTTACGTTTTGTATATTACTGTACGGACAAGAGAAAGAGGTGCGAGCACACATTTTCTTTCTCTCTTTCTCTCATAGCCAGTTATGTTTCGTATATATAAGACACAGTGCAAGCCTATGGTCTGTATCACACTGTAGGAGCAAGAGAGAGCAGTGCGCGCGCACATTTTCTTTCTCTCTTCCTCTCATAGCCAGTGTATGAAATATATATATATATATATATATATATATATATATATATATATATATATATATATGCGAGTTTGTTAGCGTTACGCGAACGGTGATTTTTTGATTATTTTGTAATGTCATTTCGTTCTTGACCAATTTTTCAAATTATTATTTTGTTCAATACATTAAATATTCTACGTTTAAAGTGAATAAAATTGTAAATTCATTTTAAAGTTCATATTTTGTGAATTTGAAGTTTTACTTCGGTCGTGTGGTCTAAAGGCACACTCGTTTTTTTTTAAATTAGACACATAAGTAAACATAAAAATAACAGTCTATGACATTTTAGGTAATTTAAAAATATAATCAGATCATCCCGAATTTGTGTTGTGTATAAAATAGTTTAGAGTTGTTGAAATTTACATTGTGGATTTATTGAATATGTTCAAGAGTACTGACAAAAGGACTGACAAAGATAACAGTTCTAATTAGTCGCCAGTAGTAAAGATAAGTTGCTCGTGAGTGCGAGTGACAAACGTTATGGGTAGGATGTGAGAGCGAGTGAAAACGTTTATCGGCAGCTACCTAATCGGATAGCTTACGGTGTTCAAATGGAAATAGAGCATGCAATACCTTTTTATCCTATAAACGAGCAATTCTTGTATGTGTATATGTGTATATATATATATATATATATATATATATATATATACATGAACACTATCCTTATGACTTAATAACTTTTGAATGGAAAAACATAGGAGAACGGGCGGGAAAGGGGAGCGGGAGGCGAAGGGTAAGGGGAAGGGGAAGGGAAAGGGTAGGTGAAGGGGGAATGTGTAGGTGAGGGGGGGGGGAAGTGGGTGGAGGAGGGAAAGGTGAAGGAGAAGTTTAGGGGGAGGGAAGCGGAACGGGGAAGAAGAATGCGGGCGGAGAGGAAAGGGAAAAGAAAGGTGGAGGGGGTTAGAGAGAGGGAAGGGGAATAGGAAGTGGAAATGAATTGGGGAAGGAAAGGAGAATAGGAAGAAAAAGGTAGGGTTGTGGGCAGTTGGGGAAGAGGAAGGGGAAGAAGAACCACGTTGATGGTAATCTTTGACATTCAAAGCACATTTAATACCATTAAACGAGCGATTTCATGTTCCTACGGGAAACTAGAAATACACCGAGTAAATCTCGGTATTCCAAGTATTTACGTATATAAAATGCGCAACAACGATTTAAATAAATTATGTTGAAGTGTGCCAGGTCCATTCTTGAGTTAAACTTTTAAACCAATACAGTTGCATCAACATAATATTTAAAAGAGTTACACACGATAACAAAATTTTCAAAAAGTTCCACGACCTGTACGACTAATTACAACAGAATGTCCGTTATAAGCTTTTTATGTTACAAGATTAGACCATACAGTTCTGTACTCTGTTAAAGCATATAAGAAATAACTAAACTAGCGAGTATATAGTTAATAAATTAACCGTAATCAGTGACAAACATACATAACAAAATTAACAAGTTGTGTGGTTTTAGGAAACCACGATGAAAGTGAAACTTTTTTTCAGATTGTAGGCATTTAATTGAGAATTTTTCGAAAGCTACTTGATTTAGGATTTTAAAAGTAATATTAACTTAAGACGTGAAAAAGGAAATGATAATAGTAGACAAGATATATAACTATGAATGTTTATTTTACTCTGCGTACTAAAGTACAGAATACATAAATAAATACAATGTTCGGTATGATATATATATATATATACATATTAAAAACGTAGATCAACATTTATATAAATCATTGAATTATTTTAAATTTCGATTATTTGATCACTAACTTCATCTTCGCTTTGAGTCTCACAGTTTATAAATGTAAATAATATTTTGTGGTAACTAAAATAAGTAAACATTGACATGCATTCTATTTTTTCAATGTGTCTGGTAAAAACTGCATCGATCGTAGTACCATACCAACGCTGCACAGCTGATGAGAGCTATAGGTACCGCCATATTGGTTTCTTTACCCCCACTCCGCGGCCGACTGTAATGCGACATGCGATAGGTAAACGAAATATTCTGAGGCGATACAATAAAAGTTTCACTTTAAAAATTAAAAATAAAATACTGTCAATCTGCCTTTCTTGTTCGTGCAATGTCGGGACATGCAGCTAGCTTTTGTATAAATAGAATACAGTCTGTATGAACGAACATTATGGCTCCGGAAACAAATGTTTCGGTATTTAGCATTTCCAGTCTGTAACGGTAAAGTCTTCTTCGGTTATTTATTTCCGACTACGGCACTCACCCGCGCAAGTTGATAGCAATTCGGTGCTTCGTTACCGTAATGAGGACAAACCTACGTTCTGACGCGGCTTCGATAATAGAAACGAATATTATCTAGATCACTCGACCCTCTTTCAAAGCAAACACCGATAGCCTAGTTTACATCCTGACGTCTACTGAACCTAAAAGAGAAAGTGTTCAGACATAGTTTCTGAGCCGAACAAAAAAGGAGCGGTTGCAAACGAGAACGGCATAAGTTTCTTACAAGAATACGCTCTTGAGAAGCTCTTTCCAACCATATACGATTTCTGTATTTTGATTTGGCTTTTTTAAGAATATAGTTCGACATTGTATTCAGTTTTCCTGATTTTTAACTTTGATTTATCTTTATTCACCATAACCATTCCACATTAATGTTTTATACACGCTATCGATAAATATTGACGAGAGCTGTCGATTGAAACTCAAACGAACGTCTTAGCTTCTCTGAGTCAAAATTTATACTAAACGGAAATTATGTAACGAGTCGAAACAACCTCAAAATGGCGGCGCCTCCCCCTTGGACGCGCGCGATGGTTCACAGTCCTCAATCAACGTAACAAATTTTATAATCCTTTACCTATCGAGCGGTGTATATACATTTTGGATGATAGTTACGTAGCTGCAATGGCAAACTATATCGCCCGATTTTGATGTCATCAAGTTTTCTAAATCGCTTCCCACTATGAAACTTACTAATATGGCCTAGATTTGGGCGTCATAACATCGCCTCGGGCTCCATTACAATGAAAAGGTGCATGTCTTCTAGCGCGTCTTAGTTCACTGATGCTGTCATGGGAGTTGGTGCATCGTATGATTACGAATATATACCAAACGACGGAATTAGGTAAGTATTTCCATTTGCTATGCGCGTCTAAAATGGAAACTCGACCATGAAATATAAAATTTAAAGTTTAGGATATTTGTAAATTTTCTTCTTTGGGTCCGATTTTTGAAAATCCGTCTCGGTGCATTCTATTTTTACTATTATACTCGGTGTTTAACCATAGGTATTGCAATTTCATAGCTTATAGGTTGAGTCGCGACTTTAGACATGCAAAACAAATACAAATACCCAATGCCGTAGTTTAATATCTATTTCGTTCTTCTCACTCACTGAGATCGTATTAAAACTAGACTAACTGTAATCGCATAATGCACTAACTCACACGGCGAGCAATAGTGAACCGAACCGCGCTCGAAAACGTGCTCAGCGTCGTTCCTTCCACCGCCTTAAGCGCCCCCATGTAGCGCAATTCTAATAAAATGCATTCGAGAACCCGATCTATTGAATGACATTACGATGCTTTGTCTCGCTCTCGCAGCGTCGACTGTGCAGTGTGTCATGCTCGAGTCAGTTTTCGAAACCGTACAGTACAACCCCTCATACTGCGTTATAAAGCGTCACCGTGTCAAAACGGAATCCTTATAAGGTCACTAATGGGTCTCTCCGTCTGTCGTAATAGTAAGTCTGTCGTAATAGTAAGAATTATAAAAAAATATTAATGTTATTTAACATTGCTAAAAGGTTCTGAAAAACACAAATAACGCAACTCCAAAACTGGAAAAATTAAAATTAGATAAAAAGGATTGGAGACTAGACGTTTGCCTAAAATTTGTAGGAAAACTTTAGCGATGATTCTTGATCTTATGGTCTCTAAGAAATTCATCATATTTTGATACAATGCTACATACAATTTTAAAAAGTCAAAAAAAGAACGCTCACTGAAAGTACTTTTTACTTTTAAAAATAAATCCAATGTCGGGCGTTATTTTCATGCGATCAGCCATATAAGTATTGAACGCGTTTGATGTTGTTTAATTTTAACATACACAATAAGATCTTTTAGACGCATAGATCTAGTCGGTTTTACCTATCATATACGATTTAATAAAAAAAAAATTCTGTAACTAAAAAAATGCTGAAATATAGGGTAAAGTTTCGTAAGTGGCACCCCCCTAAGAGAGTATATAATTGAATTTAGTGAAAAACTTTTCAATTAAGGTTTCAATCATTAAACTTTTGATAAGTTGTAACAAAAAAAAGAAAAAATATTTTCCAAAGATAATTATATTTTTACGTTTTAAAACAATTACGTTCGGGATGATAAGGAAACTGGCAGCCTAATTCGGATCGCCTACGGCCTACGGCGTACTTGGGTAAACATATCGTTATACCAAACCAAATATATTTTATAAACTAGCTGTGCCCGCGACCTCGTTCGCGTGAAACTCGTAGTAAGAAAGGTTACATGAATAATGTACTATTCAACTGCAGTGAGCACAATGATGCGTATAGAGTTTTGACAGAGAGCATGTCTAAACAGGAAAGTAGAATCACGCGGAGCTTTAGAACGTGGTACCTTTAGTTACCGAGACTTGGTTGAGTATGGACCGATCTTTAAGTCATCTAGAGCGTTCGCCAAGTGTGTCCTCGAAAAGATGGAGACACTGAATGACTCCTTGAGAAGGGATAGTTTTTAACTCGGTTGGGCGGAA
Organism: Druceiella hillmani; assembly: GCA_039881145.1. NCBI lineage: Eukaryota > Metazoa > Arthropoda > Insecta > Lepidoptera > Hepialidae > Druceiella > Druceiella hillmani. The sequence goes on along the minus strand of JAYKKI010000067.1, from coordinate 3,116,241 downwards.
GCGCTCTGATTATAGATACGGGTCACTATTAGGGGTCCTTCGAAGATCCCCTATTTTGTATGAGTTACGGATGTCGGGAGGGGTCTTGAGACAATCCGGGTGGAATGGCGAGAATAATAAGAAAAGTTATTAGGAATTTTTTCTTTTTTCTCTCGGAATTCTATGAGCATAAAGTTTACTAAAAACGTTAATAGATGGCGATGACAGATAAATCGGTTCCGCCGCTTTTGATACTAGCGTGCACGACGAACGTACACTAAAGATTGCCGTATTTTTTTTATTTGTGAACCGATTGAATGTCTAAGCTAATCTAAATACATCACTGAATGAGGATAATCTAAATACAAAACCGCGTCCAAACACGTCAGCCGTTGCTGCGTTTAGCGTGCGCAATGAAGGCAAACAGATAAAAATATTAAAAACTGTTGTTTTAGGCTTAGCGGCGTGTCTTTATTAGGTAGCACTTAGTTCTACTTTAAAATATTCAATGTACACAGACTTAGATTTTTTATGATTTTACCATATATATAGATTATCTTTTAGCTCATAGAACAATATTTTCTAATTTTACATAAGCTAAACTTTTATATATATATATATATATATATATATATATATATATATATATATATATATATATATATATATATATATATATTGTTTAGAAAATTTAATAAGTATTTGTTTATCTTGCCAGATGTTATGGTGATTAAAAACAATGTACGTCATTGGGTTTTCTGAAAGGCATCTAAATTTTCTAGTTAATTATAAGAAATATATCATGTCATTAGATCTCCTAAACTTTGGTGTATTGTTCAAACGTTTCAAATTATATCGAAATACGGGATTTGGGAATAAATCTCTTCTAATCGCTTCGTTAAACTTAGTATAATCGTTCCAATATTTCTACAGCGCTTTGTCGTCCATACAGTTCTGCTTTCAATTATTGTAAATTAACTCGTCCATCTCGTTCTGCCGTCAATTATTATAAATTCCCTAGGCCATTTTGATGCTCCGGAAAATAAACGTAAGGATTCAGTAAAGACTTTTTATGAATACCTAAGTCGTACCGGTACAATTTACGAATTCACCATAGGTGTTGAACCTATGGTAAAAAGAGAGTTCATTGAAACGTCAAAATTATATTTTCGGTATAACCTAAAAATTATTGTAGTCTTAAAACGCGTAAATGAAAAAATATTACGCAAATACATTCACTTTTATAAAAACTTACGAATGAATCGTAAAGTTTAATGAAAAGTATTAAAAACATTTCTTTTTAAAATTTCTCCTTTCGTGAAAGCCGATTGCTTGCAACTTGTGGGCTAGTCGCTCGACTAAATCATTTGTTTTGTCACCACTAGAGGTCACACTATTATAATCAGAAATTGATGGAGTGCGACGTATGTGGTGGTACGACTTGAGCAACATAGTATACTAAACATTTCAATTTTTAGGGTTTCGTAGCAAAATTAGGGACCTTACAATTTTGCCATATGAGTCTGTCCGTCTGTATGTCACAGTCATTTTACTCGCAGACTATTAGTGCCATAAAATTGAAATATGCCATGGTTACACATATTTATGACGATTACAAAGTTATGAAATAAAATCCTTTAAAAAATTTAGCACTAGATGCAAAGGGGATAATTTTATTCAGTGATTTTTTCCCCGTCGAGTGGGGTATCATTGATATAGTAGGTCTTTAAAAAATATGTCATGAACACTTTTTCGATATAGTTTACATATGTGTTTAAAAATGTTTACAAAATATGAGGGTTTAAATTGGTTATTTTTGTTAGAGTTACGTGTCTCCACTTTCTACCAGCTGCACACCTATTTCATAATATCTGACAAGCATTCACAATAACTGTATATATAAAGAAATTAAAAGGAAAATTATCGTAGCTAAGCAGGTTCTGCAAGGTTACCAGTTATAGTCGGTCAACTTATGACACGTAGCCTGGTCTGTAAAATAACCATAGAAATTCTATACAAATGACTATAAACCAGCTGCCAAAATTGCTAAGTAAATTTCAAAATATACATTTATTTATTAATTTGTTAACTTTAGAAGCTTGGGTCATGCGGAATGAAGTCTTCCACTCAGGTGCAAGAATTTAGGCGAATTTTTTTTTTCTATAATAATATTTCAAATTACGCGTACGATTTTGTTTACAAAATGGAACTAAATATAGTTATCTTTTATTATAGACCGTGAAAAATAATTGTTAACACATAAAGTTTTCGGCCTATACAGTTTCATAGAAAATACTATATAACTTTAAATGTTTATACGCGAGTGTGTGCGGAAGCCGCGTTGTGCGAGTTCCACTCGTACTTAACAAGTTTGTTTATATTTCCCGGGCTCTGGTGTGCCTCAAAAGGGTTAAATGCACAAGTGTGTCTGTCAGGGTTGACTTATGTCGTCGGGCAACAATTGAACAAACTGTCATTAACGGTCGTGACGTATTTCATAATGATTTGACGTTTAATTTGTGTCATTATTTTTCGTTCGAAAGACGTTCAGGTAATTTTATGCGTTAAAAACAGGAACATGAAAATATTTTCGGAAAAAGAACTATTTATTTTTCTTCAAAATATAATGGCATTTGTATAATTCAAATTAATAAAGGTAGTAATGCATTGGCCTTAATTCCTAATATATCCTATAACCTAAAAATCGGAGCAAAGTATTTTAAAATTGGGACATTAAATAACTATTGGAAAAAATTAGTTTAACGAATATACAATAACTAACACAATACATAATTGAAACGTGATCCACACAACGAAGTAACGCAGTTTGCGACTTAATTTCCCGTTAATTAGCATCGTTTGTTCCTTTTCACTATAAGTACATCAATAAATTAAAACATTTTCCTCAATTTTAACAAAATATAGTCCTTAGTCTAGTCCTCTTTATTGGTCTGATTAACTTTATTTGCCTTAATTCTTTTAGTAATAATTATTCGAAATACATTTACAAACTAGTTCCTGTCACAGAGTATTATTTTTTATACAGTTTTCAATATTAGTACTGGCCAATTTGTAATGCATCATCTTTAATTACCCGTATAATTCTAAATTCAAATATATTTTACTGTATAGCCATAGTGCACAAAATATTCTGTTAGTATATCATCTGTGATTATGTGTGATTATGAGCACAGATCGTATACTAAATTGTGAGCAGTCATTTATTTGAAGCACAGATTTGAAAAATTGTTAATCTGTGAGTTGAAGTTTGTGTTTTTTGCTTGTGGTATTAACGCAGTATAGGCATCATACAATGTCAACGATCGTAAACTAATTTATGACACGAACAAAACATTAGTTTAATTACTATCGTTCTGGAAATTTCTATCTTAGGAACGAGTTTTGTGGGTGTTCGAGGCTGAGATTTACTAATTAGGTTTGAATAAACAAAACACGCGCACGCAAAAACCGTCTTTCAAATAAAAACTTTATAAGTAATTGTAAGTTCCGTTTCTAGGCCGCAAACAATGGTAAGCACATTGTATGATGCAAAACCACGAGAATTTTGCGTCATGTGCAACTGCAAAGAAAGATTTAAGTAAAAAGAGGAATTTAGAATTAAAAAACGTTAATTTTTAAGTTTGCCATTTATTTTATTTTTTACGTTCACTCAATCTTCGCCTTTTTGTTATACCTGCCTCTAGAACCGAATTATATCGGAATTCGTCATTTTCCCGCGGTTTTCAACTGCTCAACCAGATCAGGTGGTTGAGCAGTTGAAAACCGCGGGAAAATGACGAATTCCGATATAATTCGGTTCTAGAGGCAGGTAATTTCTTTATTATGATTGAAAGTAAATCTGTGAAAATGTGTCATCGTTATCTTTTGTAGCTCTTGTGTATTTTGTATTTATGTTTAATTTAAAAGTTTAACATTTTTTAAACCGTTAATTTCTTATCGTTACGAATAGGTTACCTGTTATGTATCGATAAATGTATGTGTGTAAATAAATAAATATGATAATAACTTACGATTTTCAATAACTATATCGTAGTGATGAACCAATTGATGAATCATAATGATAAATCTGGTTTTACATATTGAAACAGGTTTGTATTATTGCGCCGAGTGCGATGTTAATAACTCATTCATCGCCAACCACCTGACAGCAGTTTTTCCAAATCATAAAATTTTTTGCTTTTTTTATCAAAAACTGTTTCTTTTTAATCGAGCAATTTTAATTATCGTCCAGTTCATTAGTACTCGCACGCCTATACCGCGTGAATGATATGGGAGTTGCAAGTAGCACAACTTTAATTCGTATTTATATATAATAATCCTATCCAATCTTTGTGTGAGAATAGCTGTAATATGATGTCACACATTTAGTTGTGATACGTCACGCATAAGGTCTTTAAACTTTCTTATCTGGGTTCCAGGTAGGGGGGTTTTATTCATAATGATATCTGCAATGTGAATATGAAAGTATTATTAAATACTTTTAGTGTTTATAAAAAATAGCGCGCACGCGCACGTACACGTACACGCACACGCACACGCACACACACACGCACACGCACACACACACACACATATAAATTTATAAAAGAAGGCATATGTTATTAATTATTTGGGTTGTTATGTTATGGTCCATTATAATTTATTGTCAAATTGGCATATTTATGGTTTAAACAAACTGAACCAATATCGTTGCATAAAAAAATATCTGAAAGAATTGTAGATAACAATGAAATGAATGTTCCATCATGTACATGGCTAATTGCTAGAGATTGTTTATTAGAAATTAGCTTGTAAAGATTATGACATACATTTCTGTACCTAATTAACACACAAAAGCGTTTGTAAGTTATACGATTATGCCGTAAATTTCTGTACTCAACTAACACACACAAGCGTTTCTAAGTTAAAAGATTATGCAGTAAATTTCTGTACTCAACTAATACACTCGAGCGTTCCTAAGTTATAAGATTGTGCCGTAAATTTGTGTATTCAACTAACACACACAAGCCTTTTTAAGTTATAAGATGTGCCGTAAATTTGTGTACTCAACTAATACGCACCGAATAAACAATTAAATTGTTGAGAATACAGTTAATAAATTAATCATGTATACAACTATGGAAATTTAATAACAGTATGGTTCGTTTTCCACCCGGACTTAGCCGGGACGTCTAGCTAATAATACTGACAGTGGTTTTAGTTAATTTATAAACAGGAAATATACAGGTGGCAGATTTCAATGTTTGAAAAATTGTAAAAAAAAACTACACCTCTAATACAAAATAGGTTCATATTAACTTTATAACAACAAATACGGATTTCATTTTAAAAACCAGGTTTTCCAAATGGCGGCCATCGAGTCTGACACACTCTTCGAGTCTAGCACGCATGTTTTCAAAAACGCGTTTGCAGAGCGACTGGGGTATCCTACTGACTTCGGCTCGAATATTTTCTTTAAGTTGTGTCACAGTGCTCGGATTTGTTTTGTAAACAACGGATTTTAAGTATCCCCATAAGAAAAAGTTACATGGGCTTAAATCGGGTGACCTATGTGGCCACGGCACTCTTCGAGTCTAGCACGCATGTTTTCAAAAACGCGTTTGCAGAGCGGCTGGGGTATCCTACTGACTTCGGCTCGAATATTTTCTTTAAGTTGTGTCACAGTGCTCGGATTTGTTTTGTAAACAACGGATTTTAAGTATCCCCATAAGAAAAAGTCACATGGGCTTAAATCGGGTGACCTAGGTGGCCACGGTACGGTACCGTTTCGGGATAAGTTTTTTTCTGGAAATAACTGCCGCACTGCATTCATGGACACATTAGCAGTGTGAGCTGTGGCCCCGTCCTGCTGGAACCATGTGTTTTGGTTGAAGGATGGACTATTCTGTAGTTCTACTCTGAAAAAGTCATTTAACATCTGGGCATATCTCTCCGAATTCACAGTTACAGTTTGGCCACTTTGATTTTCAAAGAAATAAGGCCCTATGATTGCAGATGCAGACATGGCACACCAGACTGTTACTTTAGGCTTATGTAAAGGCTCATGATCATTTGTCTTGGGTTGTGGACATCCCAGTAACGAAAGTTCTGCTTATTCACATATCCTCCAATGTGAAAGCGAGCTTCGTCACTAAAGAATATGTTGCCCATCCGGGTAGCAGGTCGAAATCTCAACAACATCACCTCCGCGTAAGTTTTTCTTAATTCAAATCAGAATCGTATAAATCTTGAACAATTTGAATTTTATATGGATGGAACTTGATCTTTTTTCGCATTATTACCTGTCAAGTTGATTTCGGAATTCCCAATATCGATGAACGTGTACGCAGTGATAAACGGGGATTTTCAACGTCAGAAACCATAACACGCTCGACATTTTCATCCGTGGCTACCAATAGTGTAGGTCCTGGTCTGGGCCTATTTAATGTTGTTCCTGTAGCTCTGAACCTTGCTACCCATGACTGAATGAGGTTGATCGATGGTCCATCACGTAATCGACGAATACTGTAACGATTATTAAATCGACGGCGTGCTACAGACAGCGAAAATCCACTCGAAATGTACGCCTCGACGGCAAAAGTGCGGTGCGCTCCACTCCACTGTTCCATGGCTACTAAAACATCGCTTGCGCTTCTAACGACGCCACCCGCGCCCCTCTTATGTGTTGCGTTCAGAAACTATGTTTGTTCAAACTTTGAAATCTGCCACTACGTAGATCCAAATCACAATTAACGCTTAATTGGATTCAAGTGCATACAGTATCTGAACATGATTATATGGTATAGCTGTACAATTAATTTTTCGTATATTCAAACCCAATAACTTAATATACTATTATAGCCTAATTGACGAACAAAGGCAAGAGCGAGCGCGATGATGCATAACGGTGATGTTATATGTTAGAAAGAGATAGCGCAATGAAACTTAATTAGAACCCATTTAGAATCCTTTTTTGCAACGCAGTCGGCACTTATCGTCACGCAGTGCATTTTATAGGGATTTATGTATAATCTTGTTATTTTGTTAAAATAAGTGTATTAAGAACAATGGTTAATAAATAAATAACATCAGTTATTAACAGTTGTAGTGTAATATGCCTAACTATACGTAAAATAACAGTACACGTTAAAATAACTTAAATATGATTTAGGTGACGGAATTTGAAACTGAAGTGGGCTATTACACTGATATAATTAATCTTTTTATCACGCTTATCGAAAGCGCAAACCTGCAAGTATCTAAATTCCATCTTCCTAATCTAAAATCAACGCAGAAAAGCTAGTAATCAATATTATCGAAAGTTAATATATGTTTCAAAATACTTTAGAACTCTTCATTATCAATGAATACAAACAGTTTCCTTGAAACTCGCTGCAACTCTTAACGCACCAATATAACACTACTGTGTCCCTTTTAATAAAGTTTGTCGAAGTAGTAATAGATGGCGTTAATTTCCTATGAACCTTTTTCTTTTTTTGAACAGGACATAGTGCGAAAAATATCGGATAGATGGCATTAGTTTCTTACGACTAAGTTTATTTCTTCTAAACGGGAGTACAGCATACAAAATTATATGAAATTTGATTAAACAGTATTGAAGAATCAAATAATGAGGAGTTGAAACTATATATAATAATAAAATATTAAAATTAAACTATGTACATAATCAACCTAATGAAACATTATTGATTGCTCTATCATTATTAGTTTTGGAGATGGGCAAGCTGTAAGTAGAACATATTTTGTTGCATTATATTTTCATAATAACTTCCTAAGTTTAAGGCTAAGGAAAACCTAGCTATAAGTAAAAAATGAATCATGATACTATATCCCATGCGACCTTTCGACCGACCAACTTCATAGCGTCCGTACGAGAAACATAATAGGTCATTATAAATGACAGAAATAACGACTTTTGGTTAATGTTTTTCAATACAAGTCAAGTATTTTATTGGCAGAAAATCGTAAACGTCATTGAATGTAATGAAGTTACGTTACGATTGAATATGAAATTCGATTTTCGAAAAATTAAACATTATATAGTTTTTATCACAGAATAATAACAAGAGAGAAGTGGCCACAAGTTTTTATGAAATAATTAAAATGCATAAAGTACATTGCTCGTTCATACTTAGGCATTATTAATAATTTTGATTGATTCAATATGTACGCATTTCATAAAAAAAGGAGATCACTGTAACGAAAAGTTTATTAATTTACCATCAGATGCCACTAATATCATCTTTCACTATGCCTATATACAAGTGAGCGTTGGCGGTTGTGTTGGGATTTTGATTATTCTTTCTACATTCGACATTATTCAGTCGGAAATTTCTAGCTTTATACATAATGATATATATATAGGATATAGTATACTTACACGATTTTTATGTTTACATAATTGTTTCCCATTTTTATTCGAAAATGAACTAATGAAGATTTTCGATCAATAAATTTCGACATTGTCAAATATTTAAGCATTACCATAATGGTTGGTCCTGCAAAATCACTAAAGTAGTTTAAATTCAATTTTTTCTTACATAATAAAATATCCTATACCAGTTGCACTACGAATAAGCTTTTTATGCTTACGTAATTGCTTCCCGCTTTTATTCCAAAATGAATTAATGAATATATTCAGTTGAAATATTTTTGGACATTGCTAAGTACAACGGTGCGTTCTGTAATAAATGTAAAGTACTTTAAATTCATTTCTTTTCTTGGCATTACACATAATGATATATTCTATGTTAAGTGTACAATGTATAAGCTTTTTATGTTTATATAATTGTTCCCCGCTTTTATACCAAAATCAAACAATGAACATTCTCAATCAATAAATTTCGACGTTGTTAAATATTTAAGCATTACCATAATGGTTGATCCTGAAAGTCAGTAAAGTAGTTTAAATTCAATTTTTTCTTAAAATTATACATAATAAAATATCCCATACAAGTTGCGCTATAAATGAGCTTTTTATGCTTACATAATTGATTCCCGCTTTTATTCCAAAATTAATAAATTCAATTGAAATATTTTTGGACGTTGCCAAGTACAACGGTTCGTTCTGTAATAAATATTGAGGACTTTAAATTCATTTCTTTTCTTGGCATTACACATAATGATATATTCTATGTTAAGTGTACAATGTATAAGCTTTTTATGTTTATATAATTGTTCCCCGCTTTTATACCAAAATCAATCAATGAATATTCTCAATCAATAAATTTCGACGTTGTTAAATATTTAAGCATTACCATAATGGTTAGTTCTGAAAGTCACTAAAGTGGTTTAAATTAATTTTTTTCTTAAAATTATACATAATAAGATATCCTATACAAGTTGCACTATGAATACGCTTTTTATGCTTACGTAATTGCTTCCCGCTTTTATTCCAAAATGAATTAATTAATATATTCAATTGAAATATTTTTGGACGTTGCCAAGTACAACGGTTCTTTCTGTAATACATCTAAAGTACTTTAAATTCATTTCTTTTCTTGGCATTACACATAATGATATATTCTATGGTAAGTGTACAATGTATAAGGTTTTTGTGTTTATATAATTGTTCCCGCTTTTATTCCGAAATGAATCAATGAATATTTTCAATCAAAATATTTCGGCGTGGTCTAGTATTTAAATAGGTACTGCCATTACGGTTCATTCTGTAATACCTCCAAAGTACTTTAATCCATTTTTTTCTTGACATTATAATAATGAAATATCCTATATTAAGTATATTATGTATCAGCTTTTTATGCTTATGTAATTGTTCCACGCTTTTATTCCAAAGTCAATCAATGAATATTTTCCATCACTATTAAAAATCTCTACACTTATTTAAATATACTTTTTTTTTATTAATGATTAATGACACCTTGCGGAAATGGTAAAAATAAACATTTTGCTGCGGTGACGAAATACTTATTTATTAATATCGGTGCACTAGACCTACTTTTATATTAAGCTGGCTTTACACCTACTAGTGAATTAACTTTTAAAATATTCGATATGTCGTTCTAATACAGAAAGAAAAGTGGTTTAGATAGAATATGTGAGGTATATTATTTAAATTTCAGTTAAAATTGCATATTGAAGCCACTGGGATTATCATAGTTTAAAGTAAAAGCGCTTTGGTGTGAAATTTCTTATAAGACAAACCACTCCCTCTAAATTGTCCAATGGAGAAGCTCAATTCATGTAATCGTAAGATTGGCTAACCTGTAATGTTTTGGTGTCACGCTTGGACAGTTGGCGATAGTTCGGTTTGGTGGACGTCTGGGCTGTGGGGTATTTTTGTTGCTGTCAAAATGTATTTAACATTTTAATTTTATAACCGTTTTTTCCTTTATTATTTGCTCTTTATATTCTTCTATTCGATACGTTTAGATTCGACATCATAATTTTTAACGATTTAAACAAAACTAAATATTATTTATGTAGCCATTATAATTAAATATTAATTGTAAACACCACAGTGTAGTCCTTAAATCGTAGTGCATTGTGTTTATTAAACTTTATTCAATGAGAGAGGTCTAAGTTAAAGTGATGATAAATCCTAAGAAAGGATGTTTTAATAGTTTTGACTGAGAATATTAATAATTGTAAGTACATATTATAATATACATTAAATCTACTGTATTTCATTTTATCAAAGTTCATTACCCAGACATAGACGATAAGCTTAATTAAAACATGGACAATTATTGTTAATTGCATGGTGCTCCTTTTCTTTGTTTAATGTGGGTGCTAATATAATTTCTCTGTTTGGAATAAGCAACTGGCTCCACTATAGTATGTATCACATATCTTGCTTGTTTATAATGCTTGTTAGCGCATTTGATAGTATCTTTCGGGAGTGCACCAATGTAATTTGCATTAATCGTTGCTGATAGGGAGGTTAAAAATTTCAAAATATTTTTTGGTATTGTCGAGTTTTTTAAACCATATCTTTACTTTCTGAAAATATTAGTTTTAACTGGTTATGTAGTAAAGCTTTGGGGGACATTTTAGTCTGCTTACCAAAAACTTTTTGCCCGGGTGTGCAAATTTTGCATAAAATTGTAAGTTGCCATTTTCATCCTTTACCATAATTGTTAAATAAAATCTCATTTAAGATTAAAAGTGGTCTCTTTACACAGACATCAGATTTTAGTTTAAATTTGGGATATATAAGTAAACAATATGTTTTATAATACAATTAATTATAATATTATGTCTATTTTTTTGAGGTTTGTAACGCTAAAGATAAAAAATAATTATTTTATTTCTTCTAGTTATGTAACGTAGCTAATAAAAAAAAAGATTATGTATCGAAATAAAATCTATATGTTATCGTTTTAAATGTGAGACTAATTAGTAAGTGGATACGAAATAAAAAATAGTTTAGATTTGAGGGTAGAGAAAATTGGACAAGTGTGTGCAATGAACTTTGGTAAGTTTGCGATGATGAGCAACACATCTTAGGCACAATAACTTGCTTTTGTGGTACTCTGACATCTAGCAAGTGGTCCCCTTATCTCCTCTGGTAACAATAATTGCAGCTTGTTATTAGGTCTAGACATTCCATTAACATATGTTTTAATTGTTTTTATTTTTATCTTCAGGTTATTGTTTTATTTTGAACATTATGATGGTTGGAAATATAATAAAATAAATTATAATGCCTTATTTATGTTTTTGATTAATGGAAAAATATAATTACACGGACAGACGGGTGTAAGTGGTACCTTATTATGCATAACATCGATTTATGAAAAATATATATTTTTAATTTTATGAAAATACTGTATTTATTTAGTCAGTTATGAAAGAGTGTTTTCTCATCATTATAAGCATTTTAAAACCCACCTCTAAATATCTACAATGATCTCACTAAACGAAGACCGTGACTAATCGATAATTTCTATATGGTATGTGTTAATCCACTGGGTAAATCATGAGATTTGACACGTTACCTTGTTATTATTCGTTGTGTTGAAAAAGTGATCATGCTATGTTCTCTAATGCACAATATATATTTTATTTTTAACGTTGTGGCAGAATTTGTATCAGCATTTTGTACAGCCAGTATTTTCTTAGCATATTTTGCATTTCTTAGTGAGTGACCTTACTCCTTAATGTACATGTAATTATTTTGGTGTCAGCAGGCTTTTGGCTGAAAAAATGTCTTGCATTTTAACAACCAATTTTTTTTATAGTTTAAAGAGTTTGTTTTAATAAACCATAAAAATTTAAATGGAATTGCCTACAATCTGAATACTTGGGTAAAATAATTCTATACTTTAATTTTATAACTTCTGTTGCTGTCTCCTCGAAGCTTGAGAGTTTTAGAAGATTGTAGACAATTTTTTCTTAAAGTTGCTGTGGTTTATTAAACAAAACTCTTAAACTATACTGAAACTATTTATTCTGATCAAAATTATGTGTCCTATGCGTGGGACACAGACTGGCCAAAAAGTTGTCCCAGGCAAGCAGGTACATTTGTTTATTCTTATTCATAAAAAAATTTGGAACTAGTCTTTTGGAGGTCGCTTTCAAAAATTTTAAAATGGTTAGTAATTTCTTTATTTACTTCCAAGACTAGTTAATTTTTTATCATGTACATGAAATAACATTGCCCGTATTTAATATTATACTAAGAAATACTTTTTTTACATTTATAATCTACATTATAGTACATAGCCTTTAATTGATTATAGGAATATAGCTATAAGTAGTAAAAATATAAACGCTCTAAAAAATAAAATATAAAAATATAAATGATCTTTCTCAAGCTATAAACTAATTAACAAATAGGCTAACATATATCTACATGTACATAAACATTAGTTTAAATTTTCAAGATTGTTGTATTATTCCATATTGTTTGGAGCTGTTCTATATTGTCATTGATACAAATCATTGAATACTTTAATTGGTTCTGTTTAAAGTTAGAGACAAACAAATTATATTGCATGCTTTAATTTTTAAAGGAAAGAAAGAAATTGGAAACAAAGAGCTCTCTATTGTATAAAGTTCTGAAAACTGATTTAAGCTTATACCCACATTTTATAAAACAAGTTAAATTCACTGTCAGGATTGTTTCTCTTTTCATTTCCAATTTGTAGAAGTTTCAAGGTTGTTTTTCTTATCAACATTTACGTTTGTAATTTTTTTAAGCCATCTCCTCGATGATGACTAAATAAAGATATCAAATAGTGAATCATTTCAAAATTTTACATTAGTAAGTATGTGTCATCAGGAAAAGTTCTAAATTTTGTCCATTGCTATTGCAATTGATAATCATTACGTCGCTCTTCCGGGAATAGTTTAATTTTATTCTTTGCAATTTTGCTCGCCAGTGTTGGAAAAGTAAATTTTGGATCTAGTAAAACTGAGAACTATGTTGCGGCAGGAATATAGTTTGTCGAAATTCTGTTTGGTACTTTTAAAGTTGTGATATACCTTGTGCCAATCAGTGATCATGTCTTTATATTTAATTATTTGATACTCATAATTGTTATCAGCAATTATGATTGTAGGTGTAATATAAAGTTTATTATTATTTATAAAAACAATTACCAGATATCTCCTCCTGTAATAATAAACATAACGTAAACAATAGTAAGCCATTAGCATAATAAACAAAATAAATGCAGGAAGATACTTGCCTTAAAAAGTAGAGTTGCCAGATTTGTATAGGAAATAAATTAGTTTACGTAAACGGTGAAGGATATGGGCCATAGGTATATTGGATGTACACGAAGAAGTAGATACAAATAGTGGATTTTTGAAATTAACTAAATTTGATCTTATTTTTTAGGGCTTTATAGACAAACTAGGAATCCGTATAGTTTCGCCATGTCAGTCTGTTAGTCCATTCATATGTCACACTCTATTTAGCACAGTTTTTTTTAATTTCTATACTGTGCTTCCCCTATGTGAAAAGTGGATGAGAATTTTTTTCTTCATATATCCAATTGTGTAGGGTGTTCTTGAATTATCTTTAAAAAATATTGGGTGTATGTTCGACATATTAAACTATAAAATGGTCGTTTTTGTAAGTCATGTCGCCCCCACCCCTACCTACCCTCCCCCACTACCTTCTTCTTTGTCAGTACTACAGTCTGGTGCAGGCCAATGCTTCCCTAATTTGCTCCCTCCAAGCAGTACGACTTGATGCAAAGTTTCTCCACCTGTTGACTCCCAAAATTTTTAAGTTTTACACTGTTCAACCATGTTGTAGGTGGTCTTCCGCTTCTCTTTGTACCTTCAATCTTCGCGAACGTCAATTTTTTAACTGGATCCATATCTTCCCGTCTAAAAATTGTCCCAACCATCTGATTCTGTAGGACTTGGTTACTCTCAAAATGTTTGCTTTTCATTTCAATTTCATTGTTATATAGGCTTCTCCAGATATTATTTTCTTTGACCACTTCAAAATTTGATCGAAGGATCTTTCTTTCAAAGATGAGTAGCCTATTCTCTTCTGCTTTATTGATTGCCCAGGTTTCGCTACCATACAAAATTATAGGTTTGATGAGTTTTATATGGATTTATTTTTGGATTAAGAGACACTCATGTCTGTTAATCCAAAAATAAATCCATATATTTTGATTTGAGTTGTCTTTTTAGACCATAGTAACATCTGTTTGCCACTTTTATCTCATTTTTACTGGTAATGAGTGTGTCCAGATGTTTAAACTGAGTGATTCCTTCAAAGGTACAATTTCCAATTTGGAGCGACTGCACATTATGCGTTCTTGAGCTTACTACCAACAATTTAGTTTTTTCTTCATTTACTGCCAATTTAGTTTTTTCTTCATTTTAGGCCAATATCTCTAGCAGCAGTTTCAAGGGCAATAAACGTCTCCATAACATCTTTTTTGGTTCGCCCATCTATATCAGTGTCATCAGCGTAGATCAGCAATTGTGTAGATCTTTGCAGAATGGTATTTTTGGTGTTAAATTCGAATCTCTTATAACTTTATCAAGGGCTATATTAAATAAGATGCAAGACAGAGAGTCCTACCTACCCTAGCTATTTTTGAATATCTGAAAGTATTCACAATAATAAAATTATCATAGCTAATTGAGATCTACTTGTTTACAAGTAATGGACGGATCTGTGATATGCAGTTGGGTCTGTAAAAAGTTCATACAAACTACGTACAAATGACTTAAATCAACTGTTATTTTTACTTTGTATTTTAAAACGTATGTTTATTCTGTGAAAGATATATTTGGTAATATATTTATATATTTACATGGTGAGAAATAATATTAATATTTGTAAATAGCTCATTAGAAAGATTATATAAGCTTAAAATTTATAAGCCTATAAGAATATACAGAATCCTCACAGTGCAAGTTAAGTACGAATATACTTATAAAAATCGTTTCATATAGTTATTTTTCAGATGAGGAAAATCAGACAATTTTCAAATCACTAAGTCTATAGATTGATATTCTTTTTGCTCACGTAAAATGTGGTAAGTATATTTGTAATACTTGGTGGTGATCAAATAAAAAATTCAACTGAAATGTTATTTTTTTAAAATTGAAAGAAATATTTCAAACAAGGCTCAGCCTCGTCTTAATAAAATAGAAAAAGTAACACACATTTTCACGTCACACGCTTCCAACTTGCGTTCATGTGGTCAGTTGTTTTCTTATTTATTTTTCACCTGGACAAGACATTTAACAACCCTGGATACAGTTGACATGGATGCCAGAAGACTGGTAGAATTTGAGTATAAATTAAAGTTTCAAGGATTCTTTGCCTTTAGTTTACGTTTACGAATGACTCCAAATATGATGTCGAATGCAATGCATTTCTGTGGATATACATTATATATCTGAGGCAAATAGTTTACTTTGTAAGAAAGGGTTTTATTTTAATAGTATAACAATCAGTTGGCGAGTGCTGAATTGGAAGAGATTTTAGAAATGTGCTTCAAGGTTATTGCAGATGTAGAGAGTGTTCCCTAAATCATTGAGATCAAGGTCAATTAATGAAAAAAGTATTTGTCATTAAGTGATTCATTTTTATCGAAGCGTCAAAAAAACTTAGTTCTGGAATATGAAAGGTGCTCGTGCACTGTCAACCCACGTTAATGTTATTTTTCTTTTTATTATAGGTACCACTTATTTCAACACTTCCTTTTTAATATCCTAGTTGCATCAGCGCTTCAAACTTGAATAAGTAAACCTATAATTTCTTTCCAATCTTGCTGCTGTTTACCAACAATGTCAGTATTCCTCTGTTACAGCAAATTTGCTATATTTAAAAAAAAGCGTAAACTTCTTTTGATTTCCTATCACTGGATTTTGATTGGCTATAGGAAAAAAACTCGTCTCCTCCTAGGTTAAACCCGAAGGTAGGTACGAGTACCATAAGATTCCTCATCACAATGCATAAAAATATGCTATTAATTTTTATAAAAATGTCATTTATATAATTTAAATTTGTTAAATATTAATTTATGTATCTTATTTCGTTACAAGCAACATGTCACCGATAGACCAATGTATTTTCTAAAGCGAATCGAAGTCTAGTGGTAACAAAAATGGCTTGTACCATTTCTAGAAAACGGCTCACAAGGCATCCAATACAAATTACCATCAAATCTAGTTTACCTAAAAGAATGCTTATTTAAAAAAACTATTAATAATTTTGAATTGTTTCTCCTCTAGATATAGCCATGCAATGGGTACAGGTATTTTTTAACACACTTTGTCTCCTCCAATCTCATGTTTGTCTCGTATCTTAACATCTTGACAAGTTAGATAACAGTAACTTTATCAAATTCTTCATTTAACTATTCCTGAGTAAGCAAGCGGGTCACTACCTATATAGACCATGTGACTCATTCGGCAAAACCATCATTTCTTTGAATATTAATGTTATTTATTTCCAGTATGTTAATAATAGGGAAAAGCCCAAGAAGTTATTATTCAAATGTAATATTTATTACAAATCAGGGGAGGTTTGGTTTTATTATTAATACACAGGCTAATGGATAATGGATTGTTCATTGTTTCTCATTTTAGTTATTATAAGCATTTGAAAACTTGGCACTAATAAAATGTTGTTTTTGGCATCTTCACTTTGTCAATCGTTCAAATCAACTTTTCTAATGTGCATAATAAAATATCACAGGCCCATAACTGGTGAGTCTCATTTGTTCGTCTGTCATGGTATAAAGTAAATATTTTAAAGACGTAAAAGTATGTAGTTATTGTAAGATTAGTTAGAAAGTGTTATTTCATAAATTAAAATTATGTAGTTAATGTAAGGCAAAAAAGGAAGTGTTATTTTGTGAATTAAAAATATGTAGTTAATGTAAGGCTAAAAAGGAAGTGTTATTTCATAAATTAAAAGTATGTAGTTAATGTAAGGCCATAAAGAAAGCATTATTTTGTAAATGAAACGTATGTAGTTGATGTAAGGCAAAAAAGAAAGTGTAATTTTGTGAATTAAAAGTATGTAGTTAATGTAAGGCTAAAGCTAAAAAGAAAGTGTTATTTTGTGAATTAAAGGTATGTAGTTAATGTAAGGCTAAAAAGGAAGTGTTATTTCATAAATTAAAAGTATATAGTTAATGTAAGGCCATAAAGAAAGCATTATTTTGTAAATTAATATGTAATTAATGTAAGGCAAAAAAAAAATTTATTTGGGAAGTAAAAGTACGTAGTTAATGTAAGGCTAAGAAGAAAGTGTTATTTCGTAAATTAAAAGTATGTAGTTAATGTAAGACCACAAAGAAAGCATTATTTCATAAATTAAAAAGTATGTAGTTAATGTAAGGCCAAAAGGAAGTGTTATTTCATAAATTAAAGCATTATTGTTTTGATAGTAGGGAGACTTATAACAAATTAATATTTATGACTGAAAAAATATATGAAAAAATTAAAAAATGGTAAGAGCTAAAATAATCGGTATAGTTTTCTTGTAATATTCAAATTTTATCAACCCTGTTTTTTTTCATGATTTTTGGTTCAGTTATTTTGAAAATAAGGGGTTGTGTGCATACCCCATTTTTACATATTTTTATAGAATATTTTTTCAAATATACAATTATAATTATGTAGAACGCTCTGACAGTCACGTGAATGATCTTATAAGGGTTCCGTTTTTCAGTTTGAGGTATCAAACCATAAACGAGTGGGTGAAATATTCAATTGGGGTTCCATAATTTAAAGTAAAAAATGGGTACTTTGAACACATACAAAGTAAGGCTCCGTAACTGCCTCTATCTCTTGAAATAGTTGAAAACCAAACTATAGCATCTAGAACGTTTTCATATTTTTTCATGCCCATGGTTAAAAAAATTTGAGGGGAAAATATTATACTTAATTGTGAATTACAATATTTCTTAAACAAAGTTTACAAATCTTCACTTTCATTTTAAAGGCCTATCCAATGGTTCTACCCAATTATATGTGCGAAAAAAAATGTTTCACGCCACTTAACTTACACGAGGAAGTCCATCAAAAAATCTTGCTTTTGATATTTTGGTGTTTATTAATTGACATCTCTGTATAAAGCATATACATGTTAATGTCATTCACTAAGTCTAAAACTGTGAGGCTGTACAGACGTACAGATGGATGTAACAAAATTATAAGGTTTGCTTGTTATATTATTGCGGGTTCCGTGACAATGTAAAGAGCTGTAATAAAGGGTAATAACAGACTGACAGTGGTGGAAGCAAGTTAAATGTGATAAATATGATAACTCATCTCTGCCTAGCTTGCTTCAGTAATGTTACAACGAAAATTTCTAACCTATTTACTAGTGTTATGAAAATGTATTAGCATTAGCAAGTGCGCGTGTTGGATTGTTTTTTTTATTGTTAAACATACCATTATACCGTTGGCTGGCTAAGTGTCTTAATGTGTGAATATGTTAATGCAAATTGAATCCGTTATGCAATAAGTTATATCTGTAGTTACGAAAACTTAACCACAGTAGTAGTAAATTAGCCGTTTTGTTTTGTTCTGTTTCCTTTTATTATAATTTTTGTTATCAGATATAAAAATAATTACGAGGATGTGTCTATAATTTGATACTTCATTTAGTGGAATGTTTTTATTGGATTGAATTTGATTTTTTGATTGTCACTTCAGTTTCCACATTATGGTCCGTGTTGCTCTCTCTTGTGGCTGGATATGGACTTATGGTAAACTTCTTTATGAAACAAATATTTAATGGAAAAAATTGTATTTCTAAAAAAAGGTTTTTTTTGGTTGGTTTACTATTATTACTATTCACCGTTAAGGAGATCCTTTGCCCGCCTTTTATTTCCATGGTCCGAATCTGACTCCATCATAATTGTGTGCAGCAAGTAGAAACAAGTCCCCATGAGGAAAGTAGGTACAATGGTGATTACAAATTGTAAAATACATACGGATAACAAAGCTAATTAAATAAAAGCGTTCAAAATAAATTCAGCTGTTAGACTCTAATAAAATAAATGTTAGACTTTAATGAAAATAAAAATAATTTATATGTTTAAAATACCTAAATACGAACGTGTATATTTGTTCCAAACATCATCATAAGTTTATTATTTCATGAAAAATGTTCACATATTAGCAACAGGTGAAAATTGTTCAAATAAACGTAATTATATTTAGAAACGAAACTAAATCCTGAAACAAATTAAATCCTGAAAGCTTGTTTCTAAATACTAGCTTAAAATGAAAAATTAAGTATTGTCTACTTCCATAATTTTAAATTGTGCTACTTTTTAAGGCTCTTTTTCCGAAGGGTACAGACTGAATCTTATTATGGCAACCTTGTATGTCTGCCCATCCTCTGTCAGAGGCTTCTAACTTCTAAATGAAATGAGACAAACACTTGAAATTCACACATAATACAAATATGCAGATCCGGGAAGAAATTTTTTTTCGTTCTGTGTATATAGGTTATCGCTGAAAAAAGAGCTTTGAGTAGTGTAAATCTGTAATGTTTGTTTATAATTTTATCAGAAAGAAGCAACAATTTTGGGTACCTTCACAATTTTTTTTACCCCTTTGGTGGGAGGCAGTTCTCATTGGAAAACTTCAGAATTTATTAATATCAATTGCCTTCTGGTCTAGATGTATTAGGAGTACATATTGATATTATCAGTGGACATTTTATACTACTGTAAGATATACTAGTTTTAGTCTACTGATGGCTCGTCGTTGCAGTAGTAATACAGCCTAGTAGATGGCCGAGTGGCTGGTGGTGTGAAGCTACCGTCCGTGGGATTACGCCAGAATACCTTTAAGTTCGTAGCCATCCTAATCGAATATGCTTAATATTATGAGTCTCTTTGCAATGTAGCTTTAATAGTCGAGTCTTGCTTATAAGATTTGATGTCGAAGCTCGTTTGGTCTTTGGAGAGTGCGACCTTATATTTCCTTATATTTCTACTTAACAGGTTTGTCCACGTGCAGATACTATGGTAACCAGAATTTTATTATTACAAGCTTAGTTGATAACTGATCCTAAAGTTTTTATAATATCTTCCCCGTTACCTTAAATAGTCTTGATTGTATTCAAATTGGGTCTGTTAGACAATTTTAATATTCACAGTCAATACTCGGAAAAAATTGGAATAGTATTTAAAATGAAACACATCTGCTTTTGTGAATATTTTTCTAATACAGGGTTTATTACTGTTTCTATAATCAATTGAAAACATAAAAAACATTTGTCTGTATTTTGTGACGCTAATAGCAGTTACGAGCATTATTGGAGTACCTGTTTTGAATTGAATGTGATGAATCTCCTCACTGTCATATATGGTGAATATTACTCTATGTGAGCAATGCAATGGCTGCTGTATCACTCTATTTTTACGTGTTAACGATCTTGTGTACATTCAACTCAATCAAGTTTAATATGGATTCGTGGAAGGACTTAACACTTGACCTATTTGTGCTTATCCAATTTTATCAATGAAACCCATTGACCCATTCAACCTATGATTTTTTTTGTGTCAATACTAGTTTCTATAGAAACTAGTAGATATTTTTTCGTCAACAAAGCCATGTTGGTTGAGATATTGAAATGTTTTAAACAATCTTACTTGTATTATTATATTTTGAAAGAGAATTTTTTCAATTCATATATTATTTTGTGTCTATACTTTTTAAGTAAACATTAACAGCTTTTTCTCTTTTGAGAACAACTATGCTTTTGATTGTTTATTTTATATATACTTTGTAGAACAATTTGTTCATTTTTATATAACTTTTTGTTTGCAAATCGACAAGAATTGTTAATAATAGTTTATTTTTCCTCCTCCCTCTGAATTTTCAGTAGACATATGCAATGTCTGATATCTGGAAAAGCAGAATAAAGACATTTAATTGAATAAATGAAAGAAACATGGCCGATCAAGTTATTTGTCTTATACCATTGAAAGATATGCTGGAGAATAAATGTTAAAACCCTTAAATGTTATAATTTTTGTAAAGATCCAAGTATGGAGACTTCGTAGTGCGGAAGAAGCCCATATAGAAAAATGAATAAAATATCACACTGGTAATTTACCCATTTATGGGAGGTAACCCAAAAGACCTTTAAACCTTGAATCCTCTTTTACAGTTTCAATAGTTTTCGGTAAATGTACCATATTTGTGTTCATCAGAGGTACACAGAAATTCCATATATTTGACATTATCTGTTAGAATTGTAAAACTTAAATAAATGGTGGATGGTGTTTAGTATATATAAGAATAAATTTTTATAAATAGAACGTTTTATAAATAGAATGATATTTTTTAATAATCTACTTTTTGTGACGATCTAAAGTAACAATAGAGTATTCTTTACTTCTGGCAATGAAATGAAAATAATTTATTTCTTTTTCCAGGCATTCATGGTTTGTTGTTATAATTGCTCGTTGCCATGACAACAGCATGCTGCCAGGGCCGCCACCATACGTGTCTAACTTCATTTTGAGTGTGATCTTGTGCACTTCATATTAAGTTTGTGTGAATATTAATTCTGAGTGATAAGTTAAAACATACCAATTTTATTAGTTATACATATAATACTTTACATATCAAGTGAAATAGACTTTGATCAAGTTATTGTGACCTGATTGGATAATCAATTGTTTTGTTTCGTCTAGTCATTAAGGTAAGATCTGTTTGTCAAATATTGTACAGCTGTCATGTGTTGTGAATGATCAATCATAATTGTGAATAAAATTGAAAAATAAGAAAATTTGTAGGTTACATTTTTTGTTTTGACGAACTTTATTTACCTTTTTTGTGCACGAATAACATATTATTTTAATGATGAATAGGATCATTTACCATATCGAATTACATTTAAAATCGTTTTGATTCCTTTGTTGATTAATGAGATAAAGTGGTTCAGAGAGTTACGTCGTAAATAAACAAAATTACAATTGACACAATTTCTTAGTTTGTAATTATACGGCTCAGTTTGAGTTTCAATCTTTTTTTATGTAAAAATTATTATATACATTTAATTTATTAACAGTATTCTCAAGGGTTTAGTTATTTATTCTGTAGGTACTCTAGTCGAGTACAGAACTTGTAACCTTACAACATAAAAATGCTTTTAACAAATAGTTTTTAGTGATTAGCCGTAAATATCCTAAGAACTTTTTTTTTATTTCATTCGATGTGTACCATTATTTCAGACATTGTTCTCCAATAGTTGTATGTCTTCATTTAAATAATTATTGTTTCATTTAAATAGGGGTTTCACTTGAATAGCTATTGTTTCACTTAAGTAGTTATTGTTCGTTACCCATACATTTTGAAAACACATTGTATGCTCAATGTCCATATAGATTTTATAATTTATATGATAGTGTTAGCTTCTATAACATTATATAACATAGTGTCTATATATAGGTGTAAGTTTTAAATGGACCTATATGTTATATGATGGTGTTGGATAAGTCCTTTTAGTGACAAATTCTAAAGAGCAAACAAGACTTTCTTCTTTACGATATTAGTGAAATTAAACCTATCAATTTCTGATG
This sequence comes from Druceiella hillmani, assembly GCA_039881145.1. NCBI lineage: Eukaryota > Metazoa > Arthropoda > Insecta > Lepidoptera > Hepialidae > Druceiella > Druceiella hillmani. Next base: position 3,093,235 of record JAYKKI010000067.1, on the reverse strand, counting down.
CACACTATTTTTGGTGTAATCTCTTCTTTTTTTAGGATCTCAAAAATATAAATAAAAAAGATATCATATCATACATAAATTTGATAAATCATATTAATCCACATATATTTCTGAAATTAACACTCGAATATGTTTATGTAGAAATAAAATTTCTGGTAATTGATGTGCAAGTGAAGTAAATTGCTAGTCAAAATTATGAAAAAAAAATTGTCAAAATTTTAAGTAAAAATTACGAAAAAAGTTTAAAATTAAAGTTTACTGGAAAACTACGCTAATGATTCTAAATATCATAGTTTTTTTTAGAAATTTTTCACATTTTTACATCTTTCACAGATAGGCATATTAACAATATATTTACATGATTCACTATAATGTAATTAGTTTAATAGAAATGTTATAAACTTTTAAATATTTACATTTGCATGTGTACAGAACCTTTTTAGTGTGAGTTCTATTTGAAATTAAACATTTTTTTATTTTGCTACTATATATAACATTCCTGAATTAAATTATGTGGATAGTATGAAATTAATTTTTATATATTCGATATTATTGTGCTCCTGTAGCAAATTTTAATCTTTTAATAATCAATCTGTTACGTTTCTAATTCATGTTAAAACATAATTTCTCATAACTGTATTTTGATAACATAAATATAAAAATATTGTGAATACAATTTTTTAAGAGAAAAATGATTGTGTCCGATGGATGGATGTGTGAGTGATCCTAGAATGGCTGTTTTTTATTTCAATGTACAGAACTTTAAAGATGGTTTTAAAATTACCGTAGTATAATTTTGCTTAAGGCTCTTTGCCGTGGTATGCGTGATTGATCACAACGTATATAGTTTTTGATGGCAGGGCACACTGCGTGAATCCGGATTCGATTGGTTGTCACTCTCACAGTGGGGTTAGACTGATGCTCTGTTTGGTTGTAAGAAATATCTCTAGTACCAATAAGTCTGCCATATGGATCGGTTGTCTGCATTAAAGTACATAAATAAATATTTACACCGTCATGATTCTATTAGTATTGAAATTAAAATAAATATATTCCCAAAATTTAGATTTTAATCTGGAGTACCGACGTGTTGAAGTGATGGGTGTGTTAATTAGTTAATTAAGTATTGGTACTAAGAGGTTTTTTTTAACATTCTGGTACCATTTTCTCGTGGACCTATTTGAATCTAAATCAATCTAAAACTTAGCGGGCAAACTTTGAGAAATTATGTTAATTGTTGGTCTTTAGTAAAATGCGCTTTCTAAAACTGGTCTAAAACTGGTGGTGGTGGTTTGGTCAAACTTTGTCATTACCTTTATTTGTGTACAGGGAAATGAGTCCAGATCTTGTTGACTAATTGATTAACAAATTTAAAGGATTTCAAAATTTGCATGCGACAGACAGCATTATTTGAAATAAAATAATATTTTTCCTAACTTTACCCATACTGTTATTCTCCATTTGTAACCTGTTGCTCTTGTAGCAATAAATCTGCCATATATATACATTGTCATTATGTAATATATTTTAATGTATTTATACAATATGTATATATTAATTGAAAGAAGCTATATTTACATAAATAATAAATATTCCACTCTGCCGGAGACAGTCAGTGGTTGGAGACTTATCACTATGACGTCAACTTATCTCAAGAGGTGCCTGTTTTTGCAAAAATAATTAATAGCTTTAGTGCCGAAATTTATGTTTATATACAAAAAATTATGCATATGGCAAATATGCAGTCAATTTACGTAAATATTGTTATTATAGTAGTTAATATGATATCACCACTGGTTGACTTATCACTTTGTGTCTCAAGAGGTGCCTGTTTTTGCAAAAATAATTAATAGCTTCAGTGCTGAAATTTAACGTAAATAGTATTATTGTAGAAGTTAATATGAAATAGTGGTACTTATGTACTTAATGGTATAATAGTATTATTTTAAGACTCTGCGTGGGTATATAGACGTACCGGCAAACTGATTAATTGAGTTAACCTGTAGGTGCATCATGGGGAAGGGCCGGCGGGGTGGCATTTACCTTTCGCCCATATACGCATGGGTACAGATAGCAGTGAAGCTCTTAAGTAAGGGCCCGATTCAAGTTCTAACGTTTTTTAATGTTTTGAAAATGTGTGGCTGAAATCATAAATTCATAAATCTATTATTAATCTGCAGCAAGACTAAGGATGATATTGTCAGATATAAGTTAAAAGTTTCTATTAGGTATAGGTCAAGGAACTATTGCAACGTTGTAGCTTAATTTGTATATTTTTATGGAAAATATAACCATTAACATGGTGTGACTGTAAAAAAAACGTCACTGTTTTTGTCGATGATAAAACCTACAAAATTAATAATAAATGAGTGCGAAGCTAATAAAAACCCACCTGATTACCTCCACTTTTACTATAAAAAATCCCAATACGCAGTGGAAATTCAAACTCAGATCGCTGATATTATTTTGAAGACATTTTATCCTAATTTCTGTGTGCTTTGACTTGCAATAATTGGATATCTTCCTGATATTATGATTGATGTATTATGGTCTATCTATACAAGATTCTTTACCATCATATTCCAGTTATTTTAATAAATTCACTTATGTACTTCAATTATGACATTTCTGAACCCAAGGCTTTGCCTGTAAATGTTTAAGTCATTTGTTTTTCTTTTTTAATAAAATACAATTTGTCGCACGACGAGCAAACACCCCTCTTTCCACATTTTAATTGATGGAAAAATTTAACATAACTTCAATTTATTATAATAATGCTTAATTTAACATAATTTCAATTTATTATAATAATGCATAATGTATAATTGTTTCGAGGAAATAATGAAATAATCAAATTGTTTATTAAAGGTTTTTGACATACATTTAAGATAATGCATTGGCGGTCTTAGTTAGATTCTACGTAAATTATATGTATCAAATCAAATGTATAGAAGTTGATGGACCTTGTACTCAGATAGCTCTATTCCTTAACCTCTTGAGCGCGCAGGTAATATCATCGCTTGCATATGGATAAAATAATGTATAACTTCGAAAGTATTGATTTTATTGTAATGAAATTTTTTACATAGATAGAGAAGAAATGTAGTTATGACATAATGAAAGTATTTGCACCTTATATATGTAAGTTATGAGTGTAAAAAATAATAAGCAAGACTAAAAAAATTTATCCATTTTTGTAAGACAAAGCTTATAAAGAAAAATCTGTAAAATGCAACTGTGATTGTTACCCTCAAAAAGTATAAATAACAATTAAACATAAACTTAAAAAAAATCACTTATCCTAATAAACATTTTTGTTATCGTTAAATTTTTCACACTTATCCTAACAAAAATGTTTATCGTTAAATTTTTCAGTCATCAAGTTAAGGCATTTCGTGTCGAAAGAATCATAGCGGCAAATATAACTGTACGTCATAGATGAATGTCTCACCAATTGATTCGTTGTATCATTCTCTTTCTTATGATGTATAATTGTTTGTTTTTATCACTTTAATAAAATGTATAAGTTTAAACAGTAAGAGTGCAAGCGTTGCTTAGAACCAATGTGCGCGCTCGAGGGGTTAAAACTGATGGGTTCTTAATAAATGCCATGTGGTGTGCTATCGATGCTCACTCCATCTATATAGCACAATAACAGTATAGACAGTGTAAAGGTATAGATTTTGCTTCAATTTGTTTACACTGTAAATATTAAGAGGATATACACCTAGAAGCCAGAAAAAAGATCATTTTTAGTGAATTTTTTCAAGGAAAACTATTTGAAATTTCGAATTGGGGTTTTAATTATCGAAAAGTATATACATTAAAAAATATGTTTATTTTTTTTAAGTTAAAAATACCAAAAATGTACAAGGATATTGGATGATACTTGGAACACCGTAAAAAAACTGCATAAACGGTACCCGCTGGCGTTTCTTCATAAATCATCTGAAAAGAAAAAACCAAAAAGATTATTTAAATAGATACTATAGTCTAGTACTTGTCGTAGCCGATTTTGCAAATGTCGATTTATGACAAAATGGCGAAAGTCTGAAGCCGGGCCGGGGAAGTCTGGGCCAAAAATTAATTATTACTTTGCCTATAAAACTAAAACTAAGTAACGGAAAAAAAATCCTATGACAAGTACTAGATAATAGTGTATAGAATATCCAAAAAAACCTCAAGGTAATCGGTTCATTGGTTTTCAAGAAATTTTGGGTACCGATTTAAAAAACGTGGTTTTCAGAAAAACGCGTTTGAATATTTGGGAATGAATAAAGCATGAAATTTGTCAACTTACATGGAATCATCAATACCAGGCCCATAGTGTAGGTCTTTCATGGTCAGCGGAATATTCATTGCTTATAAATTTTGTCATGGGCGCATACCCAAATCACAATTGAATCACAAAATTGGTGTACACCTTTTGTTCGAAGGGTCACTTGCTGCTACCTGCTTGTCGGCTCGGCGCTGTAAAACACGTTTCACCTTCTTGGCTGTAACTGGCTTATTTATCGAAATACTACCTTACCGTTTTTACTAGATATTCTAGTGACCTCAAACTTCAAGAAAATGCAAAAAAAAAATTCGATTTTTTCGACCATCTAGGTGAATATCTCCCCTTAAAAAAAATCCCCACAGAATACTTTACGGTTAATATACTAAACAATCATTCAGTGATAACATACTTTTAAACTTATTATTCCTTAATATTCGAATTATTTCTTAGCTGTTAAATGTTTAAAAGCATTCTCTAATGAATGAGAGGCAAGCGAAACCAAGGACTGTTCTTTTGATAACTGGCACATTTTAGCTATTTCCTGTTTGATGAACTTAACAAAGCAACTCTTGTTCTGGCTGTGTAAACAATGGGAGTAATCCATTGTGACAGCGATATCTAAATATTTTAGGACGAAAATATAATAAATATTATCATATTTTAATGCTTGTTTTGGAAACTCGTAGCTTTGTGACATTTATGAAATTACCATAAACACGGAACCCATAAAGAAATGTATGTATAGGATATATGTCGAATAATCTTGTTGATAGGATAAAAGTACTCTTTATGATTGGTGTTTTATATGATTGGTGATCGTATAAAATGAGATTTAGTGGTAAAAAAAGATAGGGCCGTATAAAAGATAGACTTATTTCATTAATTTTTATGAATGTTATGCAATATGGGACCTGTGCGTGACGACAGGCAGTAGTAGACAGAGTCCCGCACTTGATTGTTGCTGGATTGGAGGATTCGATGTTCATCAGATCTATGTAACTGTTGACTATGAAATCAGGAGAGAGCTTGCTGAGTTGATTACCACTGAATACTCCTGAGACAATTTCTTTATCAATTAATTTAATACTTATATAAATTTTACTATTATTTAAATATAGATTGTTTGAACTAGTAGACGACGAACTGATGAATTGATCGAACTGATGAATTGATCGAACTGATGAACTCATGATTTTGCAGTGTCATGACCCTTCTTACATACCACCAAGTGGTCCCTTTGTGCAGCCGCTGGTTGTCACGCCAGGGGTTATAAACCCACGGCCGCCTGATCGGCGCGTTGGTTACTACGGTCATCTGGAATAGGTTCATAGATGCAATAAAATTGCAAAATAGTAGACTTTTTCTTAGAAAATTCACTTCAAAATTTATTTAAGATTTTTTTCATCCTCATAGTTTATGCTCTCGATGTTTTACTGTTGCGGATCTTTCTTTATTTATTGACTACTTGTCTACCAAGACCAAGCACCCGAGGAGATACCAAGACCAAGCACCGAGATGTAGCCCTATTTCAATTTTAAAAAAGGTTTTGATCAGGTTGATGATGATATTCTCCTAATAAAACTGCTGGAGGCAGGACTATATTTCAATTTAGTACAGTTTTTTGCTAACTACTTTTGATATCCTGGAAGCAGTCTGTCCAGTGTGGAAGTTTTAGATCTAAGTAATATGTCTTATTTCTGTTAATGATAAATGTACTTACCATTAGAAGTCAAAATTGAAAAATGCCTGGTTTTTGCCTTGGATTTGAAGTTGTTTCTTGGAATGTGTAATTGTTGCGATTGTGTGATGCTTCAGAGGGACGTCGACTCAATTTTACCATGGAGTCCAAAATATAAACTATAATTTTATTATGAGTAGATGCAGTTACGGCTAGTCTTCTTTCCAATTTCCGATCATGTATGTGTGTAAAATAGTGGGCCCTGGTCTTACGCACATTACCAATGTTCTGGATCTCTGTATAGTTATGGACAGCTGCTTCTCTCATTCTTGATCACATTATTGATACTTCTAAGATTGAATTGAAGATATTTTGTCATGATTTATAATGCATCATTCCTGGAAATTCTATGACATTAACTGTGTTAAGGCTTTGTATAATTCTAGCGAATTTGAAAATAATTCAATTATTTATTTGGTCTTCATATGAGGTAACTGATGCTGGGGAAAAAGCAGAAAGCATTTATTAAATTTCTCTATTTTAAAAATTATGGCTTCCATCCATTCTTTTTCATTTTAGATTTGTTTAGATATAGCTGTACAACTTTACTATAGTTGTAAATAAGTCAATCTGATTAATTTTCTTAATAAGTTACTACTAAATCTTTCCATTTTCTTTTCTTACAAAATGAAGGCTATTGCGGGAAATCCTTCAAATGTAATACTAAGGGGAAACTCACCTACAAATTATATGAAAATTACTGATTCCCCAAATAAGTTTTAATCTGTAGTCCCCTAGTAAGTTTTAGTTTTCTTGACATTACACAGCACTCATTTATCAACATACACATTCAGAATTAATTTTGATCTGATTTATTATTGCATTGAATAACTGGATTTCTAAGACAAAAGCCTTTTACTATGCTCCATAAGGTAAAATAGAGTTTCACTGGGGTTTAATATATTTTTTTCACCCATTGGTCAAATTAGAGTAATCAAGTTTCGGGTGCCTTTCATTTGGTAAATAAATTTTTTTGGCAAAAAAACCATAATGGGTGCCAAAAACAAACGAGGAAACTCTTAAGGAATATTAAGCTCTAAAAAAAATTTCAAAACTCCCTTATTTGTAGGAATGGCATTAAAAAACTGTAAGATATGAAAATTTGTTCATATTTTGAAGAACACCAATAACTTCAAAACCGTTGAGTTTGGGATAATTTGCGCTTCAATTGAACTTTGATGAGGTCTCCTACGTCGTCGAGGTCGTTTGGACGTCTCCAACTGGGGGAAATTTTGTATAAAATATTGTACAACAATTTGTAGAACTGATTAAAGCCAAAACACATAGATAATTAGTTTTCAAAGAGTATTGGTTTTAATACTGTCCATAGACATGTGTATAAAAAGGAAAATAAAAGTGCATGTTGTCAGTTGTGTTTTTTAAAATAAAAGAAATTTTGCCATTTGATCAAAAAATTCTGATCCATATATACTCTTGATTAAATTTGTTATTATGAAGTAAACAAATTTTAACTGTAAACAGTGATTCCGTTACGTTTTTGCTGCCAATTAAGAAAAATTCTTTAGAATAACGGTTAGTGGATTTAAGTATTCTTAGCTTTGTTTCTTTTTCCCGTGTTCATGGCCAATTAGTATGGTTTCTACAAATAATTGTTTGTCCTGTGCAGGTATACAATAAGAGGTTTTAAGTGTTTTGTTTGAATTGGTACATAATTTTTAGCTGAAGAGTTGTATCTAAGGATCTATTTCAGGAGTGTTATATACTGTATATTATAGGTTAAGATAATAAAAATATTTATAGATGTGTATTAATGATTGAAAATTATCCATTCTGAAAAATAAATCATTAGTTGCAATATTTCATATAAAAATAAATCTTTATACAAATCATCTCTCTTTACTAATTTTTATACAAAATCGTTCAATTTTAAAAAAAATTTCTAGTTTAATGCAGTTGGCAGAAATTAAACAAGCTGTACCTTTGAGTAAAACCTCTAACTGCGGTGTTGCTTAACTGTTTTTGGTTGTTTGTGTGTTCCCTTTACTAATTTTCATAGAAAAACGTTCAATTTTAAACAAATTTCTAGTTTAATGCAGTTGGCAGAAATGAAACAAGCTGTACCTTTGAGTCAAACCTCTAACTGGGTTTTGCTTAACTGTTTTTGGTTGTTTGTGTGTTTCGTTTACTAATTTTCATAGAAAATCGTTCCATTTTAAACAAATTTCTAGTTTAATGCAGTTGGCAGAAATGAAACAAGCTGTAGCTTTGAGTAAAACCTCTAACTGCTGTGTTGGTTAACCGATATTGGTCGTTTGTGTGTTTTTACAAAAAATTTCTACTAAGTTGAAGTTTTTTACAGTTTTTTAAAAGTTTTGTGTTAGTTGATAAATTCTTAACATTTGTTGGCATAATTTTTAATTTTATTAAAAACCAACTCATTTTTACGTAAATATTTATATAGCATGTGGCATGGCTAGAAATTCTACTATGAATGATCAGGAACCTTCCCATTACAATGGTATGGTGACATTCGACTGATGAGATTTAACTTTGCAGTAAAAATGAGTTTTAAATTACATGAATCATGTTTCCATTGCAAGAATTTTATTAATTGCAAGAATTTACATTGTTGCAAGAATTTTACTAATTGCAAGAATTTTACTAATTGCAAGAATTTTATTAATTGCAAGAATTTACATTGTTGCAAGAATTTACATTGTTGCAAGAATTTTACTAATTGCAAGAATTTTACTAATTGCAAGAATTTTATTAATTGCAAGAATTTACATTGTTGCAAGAATTTACATTGTTGCAAGAATTTTACTAATTGCAAGAATTTTACTAATTGCAAGAATTTACATTGTTGCAAGAATTTTACTAATTGCAAGAATTTTACTAATTGCAAGAATTTACATTGTTGCAAGAATTTTACTAATTGCAAGAATTTTACTAATTGCAAGAATTTACATTGTTGCAAGAATTTTACTAATTGCAAGAATTTTACTAATTGCAAGAATTTACATTGTTGCAAGAATTTTACTAATTGCAAGAATTTTACTAATTGCAAGAATTTACATTGTTGCAAGAATTTTACTAATTGCAAGAATTTTACTAATTGCAAGAATTTACATTGTTGCAAGAATTTTACTAATTGCAAGAATTTTATTCAATGTTTTATAATTATAGAACATTGAATCAAATTCATGAGTTTATTATTATAAGTGTGAAAATACAATATTGGCAATTAAATCCTAAATATTTTCTTCCTTGGCGGAAGATCACTTCCGTCACTTGGTCACTTCGGGCCTTGGTTGATTAATTTCCAAAGAACAGGATGATAACTGTGGGGACCTATATTTACTTACTGGACTGAGAGTAGTTGGAGAAATGTATTTCAAAAGGCTGGTTTGGGACAATATTTTCTCTTTTGTTACCGAAACTATGTTCCAGTTTCTTGTAATTGAGTACCAGCAATCTGAAATTAAGACATATGTCCCGTATCGTTTCTGCAGTTTCAACTCCAATTGTCGTTTGTTTTGAAATTTAAAAAATGCTTGACCGGATGAAATGTTTCATCAAACGAGGAGACAACAATAAAAGTTTATTTTGCATACTTTGAAAATTCAGTCTACAAGGAGAGCTTAATGAACTTGGAATAAACATTAAATAAACTTGTTTTACAGTTCTTAAGAGGCTGCTTTTAGTTTGTTTAGAATAATTACATAAATGTGATGAATTAACGATGGCAAATGAGAAATACAGATGAATATTTAAGATCCAAACAAATATTTAAAAGTAACAGATCCTGTAACTCATTGCTCCCATTCTTTATGAGTTCTCCAGTACGCCAGCTCTCTGAAAGACTTCGAGCCTTTGAGAATTTTTTTGATTTAATATTTTTGTTCATTCCATCGTCAGCATACATTTTAGAGTAATAAGTAAGATAATTTTCAACAATTCCAATACCACGAGATGCACATACTTGCCAAAGTGATGTTTACAATTTAACTTCAACCGATTAATGTTATGAGAGTTTCTATATACTCGTTCTAAGAATGTAATACATTGTATTATGTTTTACATAAAACAATTTTTTTCATAAAACAGGATATGGAAATCAGTTGAAGAAAATAGTTTAACACATTCAACACGGATAATGTTGCTCCTATTGGACATGCATGACTGCACAGTAATATCATCCATGTTGAAAGGGTTAAAAGTTACAAATAAATCTGTAAACAAATGTTAATTTACTCCTTTTTTGTCCGAGTTTAATCAAGTTAATTTTTAAACTAATACTAACTTCAGATTTCAGGGTTTTAACTTCGGGCGAGCTGTAAATTTTTAAGATATCCATGTTATATTTACATTCATATTTATTTCTTAAAACAACATTCAAATGGAGTATTATATGAACTAGTGATATTGATAATAAGTTTGTTTTTATTACCAATTCCACAAATTGATTATCGCTAGTGGTTAATGTGTTTCCGTAGCGTCGGCTGATAAATAATTTGATAAGTTTGAGGTTTATTAGGCATATTCGATTGGCAAATATTTTAGATTTGATTGACATATTTCTCTCTTTTTATTTTATGTTTACTGGCAACTCCTAGAATATGTCTAGTAGAGAGTTGAATATTATAATCTTCACTTAAAAATATATATAGTTCATTATGCAGGGGGAGTGCATCATAATAAGGGGCGTTCAAATCATTTTCACTTTATTGAGATGGAGTGAGGAGGACGGGAAATGGGAGAGGTGTATGAGGGAGAAGCAAGATTGGGGTAGTCGGTGGGTGAGAGGGAAGAATGGGGAGACAGACACTGATAGATGGATACACTGACAATAACAACATAAACCAAGGAATTTGGGAAGAAGATTCACTTTTAATACGTGTGATGGTCATGCACTTTTATGTCAATTCTCTAATTTCTATTTACTTGGCGTAGCTGTCTTGTAAATACAATACGAGGGTAAGGTGAAAAATTGTCGGCCTGACAATGAAAGACTGCGTTGTTCAGTTAAAAAATTATTTTATTTTTCTACATAATCCACCTTGACTTCAAGACACTTGGTCCAGCGTTTCTCCAATATCAGTATTCCTTCACGGAAGTAAGAGTTTATCCATCTATGGCCCTCTCAACTTCTTCGTTGGACATGAAGCGCTTCCCAGAAACAAATTTCTTCAAGTTTGGTAACAGATGGAAGTCTGAGGGTGTCAAATAGGAGAATAGGGGAATGGTTAAACAAATCGTAGCCTAAATTCAGCAGTTTTCTCATCGCCAGTGCACCTTTGTGAGCAGGTGCGTTGTCCTGGTGAAAGATGATTTTTCCTTCAAGCCGGACCTCTTCTCGTGAATTTTGGCATCCAGCTGGTCAAGAAGGTTGCTTTTTTCAAGGTAATCAATTAAAAGGATCTCTTTGGAATCTCAAAATACACTGGCCTTGACCTTTCCGGCAAAAGCAATGGACTTCGCTTTCTTTGGTGCTGAAACACCGGCTTTCACCCACTGCTTTGACTGCTGTTTCGTTTCTAGCGTGTAGTGGTGGACCCATGCCTCATCCATATTGAAAAATTGCCGTACAAAATCGGTCGGGATCCTTGTTGAAGCATTCCAAACATTGCTGTGAAAGTCATTTGCTTTTGATCAATGTTCAGCCTTGCGCAGAGCTTTCGTATCCCAAATTTTTTGTGCAAGGTGTTTCGCACCCTTTCTTCGGATATCCGCATGGCCTCAGCTATCTCACTCACCTTCACTCCCCTATCGTCCAACATGATATCGTGCACCTTTTCGATGGTTTCCAGTGTGGTTGCGGTTTTTGACCGTCCTTCAGGTGGTAATCTTTGAGGGATGTGCAACCACATTTAAATTCAGTTGCCCACTTTTTAATGGTTGACATTGAAGGAGTAGTACCCTGTAAACTTTTGTCAACTTCGGATGAATTTTCTTAGAGGTTAATCCATCCAAAAGGAAGGATTTTATGACTGCACAATATTCAAGTTTATCCATTTTAACGAAAAATATGCAAGACGTATACTGAAAAAATTTGCGTAAACAAACTACTTGAGAAAACAAGCTGAAACTTGTCATATGAACTAATGATACGTGCACCCAGACGGGAAACATAAATTTTCGCTGATTGGAACGCCATCTCTACGTCAGGCCGACAACTTTTCACATTATCCTTGTATATATTACAATAAATCTTGTGGTTATACCCCACTGTTAGTATGTATATGGTACTAGCAGTGCCCCGTGGTTTACCCACACAGAATTATCTTAATTTTGTTGCTTTTGCGTTGCGGCTTTACCGCATATTTACCGTATTGAATGGCTTTACTGCATTTTCTAAAATAATATTAATTTTTGTGGTCGGGAGTGTTTCGGAGGGAATACTCGTGATTGTAAGTCAGTAAATAAATTGGTCTCCGTTTAACAGCTTCTCCCGATTACTCTGCCCTTATGAATCAAGGCATGGTGATATATAACCTATAATTTAATGAAAGTATGGGTTTTCTAAAACTAAAAAAAATTTTGAAAATGGATGTGTGTTTCCAAAAATTAATGCAAACAGACAAACAAAGCGAATGAAAAACTTTTCTGTTTTATAACTCCTTTGCCCTTATGAGTCAAAGTACGATGTTAATAGTCTATAATATTCTTCAAAGTATGACGTGTGGTTCTAGGGGTTGTAGCATACGAATAATATGAATAAATTTTAATTTTACAAAATATTCATTTTTCGATTCTATTTGAGATTTTATGTGCATTATCATACATATACAAATCAATGCTAAAGCAAACGGCCAGATTGTTGGAAACGTAGGTAGTACTAAAATGAACAAGATATAAAATAAAAATATTTTTTATTATACATGTGTGCAAACAAATAAATATACAAGCAAATAAAGTTTTCCGCTTTATATAATAGACGTTGACATAAAGTTAAGCCAAATGTGGGACCGTTGGCATATTTTTTTAAATGAAACTTTGACTAGTTTTTTCTTGTCTTAAACGTCTTAAAAAATACAATGCTATGTTTATTATTTATTTCTATTGTAAATTATTAGCAATATTAGATAGCTTTCTTCTCGTACTTCATAATCAATTTGCTGGTAACTTATTTGAATTGACGTTTCAGAACTACACTGTAACCATTCATTGGCCATCATGTGTTCAGCGGTTCGCACCAGTGGCAATTTCGCCTTGGCAGATAGTGTCGCACGACGTCTGCCAGATGAAAGGGCAGTGACGGCGCTCCAAATCGTGGAGGGCGTGGACAAATGCCCAGCAGGTTTCCTGCCGGTCAGCAGGACCTATGATGAAGACGCGGATGCAGCTCTCTGCAAGCACAGTGGGATATTCAGCAAGAAGCCAGCGCATTATATTTGTTTGTCTAAATCAGAAGGTTTGTTTATATTATTGTAATATGATGACTGCAATCTGTGTATATACCTTATATATTTATATATTATATATTTTCCCAAAAAGACATGATCGAAAGGCTGCATTTAGCTTTGTAAGGAAATCGATGATTATGAAAATTATTTTCCCTTTGATTGAAACTAGTTTCGAAGCCTCCTTAGATTAATTACATACTTTATGTTTAAATAAGACATAATGATAAATTAAATTTCAGTAACATTTTGCAACGATAAGATACTTCAACTGTTTTAGTGCCATTGTTTTTTACTCATATATATACTTAAAACTGACAAAGAAATCTTTTGTTTTTGATGTCATTTACCCTTGTCTCGGAAAAAAACTGTATCTCTTCCAAAAATTATCCAATTTTAATATTTTTTTCGGTGTTTTCTTAATAAAAACCTTTACAAGGATAATAAAATACAAAGAAAATTATGGAAATACATATTGTGAACAAAAATTATAACAAAAACTGAAATCAAGGTCATATCCTATTTTCGCAGTCCGGTACATCCTCCTTATCAGCAAAATAATTGTTATCGTCACTATTGTCACTATCACTCAAAATTTGCATTACGCCAAATTGTGAGCGCACCACAATGTCACTTCCACTATCACTTCCTTCCCAACTTGAAAAACGATCATTTTCACTCGAATTATTTTTGTATTCCGACATTATGGGTTAAAAATGTTCCTTTCCTGGAACCTTTTTATATTGTAATTACTAATAATATTATAATTTGAACTTTATGTAGAAAGATAAAAAATTATCGATGCGTGCGAGTGACCTCCCCTACCACGCGCTAAACAGCAACTTATTTCGGGAGCGCCATCGCGCTTGTGGTAAATTTAGTTAGTAAGCGCACAAGCGTGATGACGCTCGTCGGCACTCAAACGGTTAAAGACATCCAATTTGCAGGAAAATCTGACACCTATCCTCGTACCTATCATTCTTTATTGCCAACAAAATGTGTCATCGCTCTGCATTCCCAAATAAATGTTATGCTTTGAATACTTTATTTTTTTTCCAAGCTTTGTTAGTGGGTACATGGGCAGATATCGTGAATTCCAGTATAAACTTATCTACACAGGTAGATACCGTCAACTCCAGTACAACCGTAAGTGTCCTTGAACATTGTCCTCATTTTCATCCAGAGTTGTGCAGAAAAGTAGGTGATTTGTTGTATTGTCGGTCTCTGTGTAGATGATGTACTATGGGGACTTAAAAATGTCATTGTGGTATGGATGGGTCCCGAGGCAATAGTGGCCATTGGCATAAAGATGGTCACTCCTATATGTCTTGGCGTGTTGTTGAGGATGATGTTGGATTTTGTAATCAGTTTTTTTGACAATATTGACTGCTCCCATTTTGTTTTTACCACTTTATGAACAGATGAAGTGATAATGCTGTGTATAGCAGAACAACGGCCTGGTCCATCGTCCTGTTGCCAGAAACATCCAACTTTGGCGAATAGGAGAGCTTAGTTGTTTCCCTTGATTTCACAATGCCAGAGAACTTTTAGAGTTTAATCTCTTACTTGATTGCAGCTGGAATAAATTTTTCTGATACATCAGTACGAGGTTCCTCTCCTTGCTGCTCAGGGGAGATGATGGTTATAAATAGTGATCACGAAAATACACATTTTATAATTATATAAGATGGATTTCTAGAAATCCTGTGGGTTGTAAAAATGATCTATCACCACTCAACGGAGTTAATAATGGAGGAATCTTAGTATAATGATAAAAATTATGAATGTAGCATATAAATAATATGAATTATTTTTAATTTTACAAAATATAATTTTTCAATTCATTTTGAGATTTTACTTGCATTATCATAGTATTCAATGCTTTAGGCAAGCCTTATTATTGGGAAAATAGGTAGTACTAAATGAACACGATATAAAATGAAATATAAAATAAAAATAATTTTTATTATTCATTTATGGAAGTATCACTTACATAAAGGAGAGATACAAGTTTTATCTTGAGTTTTACAATGAAAGTTGTACACCAATTATTGTACGATACGAAATGTGTGACCAGTGCCTTCTGGTGGTAAATAAATGAACACTTGGTTACAGTAAGATCACTTTTTCGTGTGAACTCGCCATAGCGTAACCATTATATTCAATCAAAATTACATTCAATGGCATTTACTATTTTCTGTCATGTACATAAAAATTGCATATATCAAAGTCTGCATTTTAATCTAAATGTAGGCGTTTTCTTTCAGAGCAAAAACCTTTTTTCATCACTTTCTAAATAATAATTAATTCATAAAAACAATACTCACAACATAACCTCATTACATTCAACGGCATTTACTATTTTTTGTCATGTACATAAAAATTGCATATATCGAAGTCTGCATTTTAATCTAAATGTAGGCGTTTTCTGTCAGAGTAAAAACCCTTTTTCATCAAATTTTAAATAATAATCAATTCATAAAAACAATACTCACGACATAACCTCATTACATTCAATCTGTCATGTACATTGATTATACACATTGTACATAAATTGAATATATCGTAGTCTATATTTTAATCTAAATGTTGGCATTTTCTTTCAGAATAAAAACCCTTTTTCATCGAATTCTAAATAATAATCATTTGCATATCAATTTTAATAATCTATTTTCACTTAGTCTCTATATTTGAGTTCAACGAGTCTTTGTCATTGTCACGTTGTCAGAAATATTAATTCATATTTGAGAATTAAATTTTGCCATATTAACGACAGAATTAATAGTTTCAAAATGATTATGAACATATTTGTGTATTACATGAAAGCTCTATAAATAAAAAATTTTAGCTGTATATTTCATTTTTAAGTAAAAGTGTAATTGATTATCCTGATTTAATTTTCAATTTTAGGCGTGTCAGGTTGGGTGGTGGATGCGTTAGCGGTGATCGGTGCTCGGCAGGCAGCGCCAGCGGGATACAGTGTGGTGGCCGGCTGTGGACGAAGGCGATTATGTGCGAGGCTTGGGCGTGCTGCCTTGGCGACACCTCTTACAGATGTTATTGTGTGCAGTCAGCTGAGGGCTGCACCGCCGGGATTCCAGTTGGCTGGGTGAGAGTTTTATCTAATAAGGGTTTCTTATTTTCTACCGGGCATCTATTTAAATTGACTTTGCTCATCTGCCACAAGTGTCTGAAATGTTCAAATTGTGACAGTTCAGTGAAAGCTCAGTGAAAGCTGCTTTGACCTCAGCGGATATATAATTTATAATCATGCATTATGGACGTTTTTTATGCATAAATACACTCGTAAGCAGTAAATACTGAGAGCAGTAAACATAACCTACATTCTCTTAAAAACATGGCTGCGTACTGTATATTTCATTAATTTATATGTTATTTACGTTCAGTAAGTTTGTTATGTTACAGCCAAGTTACTTTTTATGTATATTATCAATGTTATTAAACATTTTTAAACTAGTTTATGTACACCGTTATTACTGCTTGTGTGATTGATTTTCAGTACAAAACTCACTTATGATTAACTGAATTTCTACTAGTTATCCAAATAAAACATGCATTAAAGTTATCTTCACAACATTACAAATAACTTGTTGAAGATACTTCATCTTTTCTCGTAATCTTGCACCATTGTTTTCGTATTTTTGCATCTCTTCGGATAAGAAAAAACGCTTCATCAAGTGCACTTCTAATAGCATTTTTGAAATACAGTTTATACTTCTAAAATGGCTTTCGAGCTTCTTCCATGGTTTAAAGGACTATATTGAAAATATGTTTAAACTAACGAGACGCCTACAGTAAACAAATGGTGCGTATTGTAGGCTGTGACATCATCCAAGACGTACGAAAATTGTGGCGTTTAAGCAGCTTAAATTTATTGGACAAATTTAAATATTTATTTTTAAATTGGAGACATTTCCAAAAGTATTTTTACTATGCTATATTGATGTAAACAGTGAATTAAAAATATTAAAAAAATCACTTGCATGTTCCCTATTGTGGATAAAAATCCACTTTTTCTATGTAATCTTTTGACTCCATGTGTGATATATTTCTCCTAATTCTTAATCCTAATTCTAGTTTTGAAAAGAGCATCTTTTGATGTGAACACTGTAACTTTGGATCAGTGTACTGTTCGCATTTCTTGTTGAGTCAGCAGGCCAATACTAACTCTCCATGCCTCTTTTGTTTTATGTCTTAATGCGATTTCTTGTCATATATTTCAACAGTTGCCAGTTAAATGTTTTTTTATAATTTTAATTTTAAAACCTTGCAATCAAATAAAAAATAACTGGCAAAGCTATCACTAATGTCACTTTAAATAAAACAAACTCAAAGTACATATGCTCAACCAATAAATAACTGAAATCTGGAGAATAATTTACATCAATGAAAAAGTTTCCTATAGACTGATTGCTAGTATTAGTTATAAATATATTACGTTTGTTTTTTGACTACAACAAACTTCCCAAGTCCACTTGATCTTAGTAAATTGTACACTTGTATACTATGTATTCAAATCAATTCAGCGACACTTAAGAAGAATATTAGTAACATGGCAATCAACAATAGTGGCAAAGAAATTTACATGACAAAGTTGAGTGTTACCTTGTCTCAAAATAAAGTTATTGCTTTATTTTAAAAATTTGTTCATTTCAGTGAGATCAACGGTAAGATGGTTTGCTACAAAGTCAGTTCGAAGACAGCCGATGAAGCTCAGCAAGAGGGGAATGATTATGAGAATGTTTTGAATGGCATTACTCCTGATCTACCACGCAGGTGATTTATTATAAGCAACTTAAATTATTTTACTAATTTTGTCTTTCTTCGCAAGGGAAATGTCCCATGTTACACATTTCTAGGTATTCAAACTTTTTCACCCTGGCATACACCCAGGAGGGAACACTAGAGACTGATCGATAGCGATAATTACTAATATGTAATTAAAAATTAAATTAGAAACATTTATTAAAGATAAAATAAATAACGCCATCTAGTGGAGATTTATAAAACTACATATTTATAATAGTAGCTTACAAAAGAAACAGATGTCGCTGTCAATGAATCAAGTAGAAATAGAGCTGAATAATAATCTTGATGATTTCTATCAGAAATGTTAGCTAAGATCTTAAGATATAATGTGTGAATTTTAATCAAAGTATGTTGTACACGTAAACATTGTCTTGCTATCATTTTATAATATGTAAAGTTGTTTGTTGATGAAATGAGTTTTATTAGTTTAAATGAGTTTTATTAGTGTAAAAGTTAGTTTTAAATAAAAGGTTTTATGTTGTTTTGTGGAGAGTTAGCAAATTGTAGCTCTTATATTTTTGGTTAAACTGAATCAATGCACATTTTGCGTTCTCATCATATGAATATATAAATATATTGTCTAGTATATATCTCACAGACATAATATACATATTTTAATGGTAAATAGTATTTCTATTAAACCATTTACAAGTATAAGTTTTTTACAACGTAAATATAAGTTTTTTTACAACGTAATATCTTTGACAAGTGTAAAAACATAATGCATGTTTAACTAATATTCTCACCATATAAATATATAAATATATTGTCTAGTATATCTCTCACAGACATAATATACATATTTTAATGGTAAATAGTATTTCTATTAAACCATTTACAAGTATTAGTTTTTTACAACGTAAATATAAGTTTTTTTACAACGTAATATCTTTGACAAGTGTAAAAACATAATGCATGTTTAAATAATATTCTCAGCATATAAATATATAAATATATTGTTTAGCATATCTCTCACATAATAAATATACATTTTAAAGTCACTTGTATCTTATTTAAATTCACTTGTTTTACGAACTTTTTACAGACATGTCATAAGTTGGTCGATTGTTACTCGTAAACCAGTAGCGATTACTTACCTGTGATAATTTTTCTTTTAATTTCTTTATATGTACTGATATAGTGAATACTCTTCAGATATTAAAAAATAGCAGTTTAGCTGGTAGGGCTGAGGAATATGACTTTAAACAAATTACCATTTAAGAGATTAATATTTCGATGATGAACGGGATCCCTGTATCGAAAAGTGATCATGATAAATTCCCAATATTTTTTAAAGATCTATTCATTGAAATCTCTATACGATGGGATATGTGAAAAAAATCACCCATAATTTAAATTTAGGAGAAGAACCAGAATAAACTTTTTTTAAAGACTTTATTTACTATGAGTGCATGCATTCCACTAGGCGATGGCAACACTCAAAACGCTCTCTGTATCGTTCCGCTTGGCGATCCCAGTCGTGATCAAAACAACATTGTTTACGACCGCCACGATCCACGTATCGAGGTGGGTCGTTGCGGTCGTTTATCTGTCAATTTGACTGACACATTTATACATGAAATTTATGTAAATAGATTTAGGTAATCTTTGAAGATTAAATATAGTGACGGAGAGAGTTACTTTATGCAGTTTTGAGATGTACCTAATAGAAATAAAGGTGACACTGAAAGATGCAAAATGTACAATCATTAAACTTTTACAGAAATTAAATTGCACTTTTACAGTTACTGTAAGTCCAAATTATTGTCTAATTATTAATACATAGAAATTAAATTGCACTTTTATAATTACTGTAAGTCTAAATTATTATCTAACATAATAAATATAATCTCTTGATTTTCGTTCAATACCCGCTATTTACTCATAGTGACAAATACGCATGTTCCTATTTCGTTGCACTTGGACAGACAGTTACAACTTTGACAAGCTAGTGGAATAGGTATGATCGCGGGTGTGAGCGTTGCGAGTGGCTAGTGGAACGTACTCTATATGTATAGCTATGCCAAATTTCAGCTTTATAGCACTAATTGTCTGCGCATACAAACAGATAGATAGACAGACAGATATGGTGAAACTATAAGAGTACCTAGTTTGTCTACAGAACTCTAAAAGGTTTGTAAACTATTTTCTCTCGAAACGCAACGATTTGTGTTTTCGATCGTAAACTATACTTTGAGTTTAAAAACGAAATGAATACTACACGTTTATTTTTTACTAGTCAGGGTCATTTTCCAAGGAATGTCATGCTGATTTAAATTTTTCGATAACATTTCTATATAGGATGAGTATGGGACAATCAGCGTACCATTAAACTGCACATAACTTTTTCTCATTCTGACAGGAAGTCGGCTAAATAAAAGCAAATTTTTGGTTGCCGTTTTATTTGAAAATTATAGCACTTATATATCGGAAGTATGTATTTTAGAAAAATATACAAAAATAACATTAATAGATTTAACCTGTTGAAGTATATATATATAAGATATGTAAGATAAATATTGTATGCTAATTATGATATACCAATAAAACATTTTTTTAAAACCAATTATTCCAGACTCCGTGCTATACCGGAACGTCCGCCAAAAACTAACTTGTCGCCCCTCATCAGCGACTTCAACAATTTAAACTTCAAAGGTGGCAAGTCTCCCGGTTACCCCAGCCTTGAAGACAACGGCTCGCACGATTACGAAGCTCTAAGCCCCTCTTACCAGGCACGCCCTATTAGACCAGCTCCGCATCCCCCAGGGTCAATGGGAACACCGATCTCGATGGGGACACCTGTGTCATCGCCTCCTGAGGGCAAGCCGAGTAGAGTGAAGAAGGGACCGGCTCCCTTGCCTAGGGGTGCGGGTAATTTGGAGAATGGAAATAGATGTCCTGTGGTGTCGGGTTACAATGCTTATACGCTAGGAGCCTATACGGGCCTTGAAGGTGTGCCTTTTGTGTTGGACGCTAGGTTTAGAGGTGTACCGACCAATTGGGATATGGTGAGTATATTGGGTTTTTTACTTTTCTGTGACGTGTAAGAGAGAGCGTGTAGACTAAAAATTGATAAGTTTTTTAGAACTTTTAATTAATTTTTTTTCTCACCTTATCTGTTCTAGGTTAGAGGGAAATATTTAAGCAAAAAAAATTAAATTCTTCCCGATTCAAACCTTATTGCTTATTGCATGGAGATATTTTAAGAGTTTAATAATATGTATCTTCGCCAGTGATGTCTGGGTACTAATATGCAAGTTCCTTAAAAAACCTATTATTAAAATAAAAACATGTTTTACAACATTTTATAAAGTAGAATTTAAATATATCTCGATATATCAAGCAACTTTATATGAGTTACTGGCATTTATTATTTGCTTATAAAATATGCATAACATTTGCTTATAAAATATGTAACAACAAAATTGTTTTTTCCATTTCAGCTTCAATTACCAAAAGTGAAGCGGAGAACTAGATTGGAGCTCGACAGAGAATACTCATACAACTTCAGTGTTGAGAGGCAGACTTAAGTGCGAGATTTATGTTTTCATTCGAATCCTTAAGTACTCATTGTGGGCTCAATTTTAAAAGTAAAATGCTCGCAGAATAATGTTATATAGAATATACGCATATAACAAAACTTTTCTTCGTCATAATAGTAATACAAATAACTAAATTGTAGCTTTTCCCTCATGACATAATATTCTAGTGTAATTAATTTGATCTGTCTTTTACATCCTGGTTGAAGTTTAGCTGTCAATGTGACAGGAGGTAATTCTGTTGTGTCGCCAGTTTTAAAAGTTATGCAATATGAAAATGTGGTGTGGAGACACTGAACTAAAAAAGCAAGGTTATAGAGAAAAATGTTTTATGTTATGTTGACTGAATTATTTTGGTAATCTAACTTAAAGAATGTTAATTTTTAAATTAATTTATACCGAGGCAAGCAATAAATTTGCTACATATAATATTTTAAATATTGTTACTAAAGATGTGCTGAAAGTGAGTTTGCAACAATAACTCATTCAAACTGTATCACCAAGACAGGTGATTTTAGAAAAGTATATAAAGTCTAATATAAAGGAATAAACTAATTTGTTTTTTGGTATTTTGACTATATGTATTTTACAAACAATATCGTCTAATTAAGTATTAAAGGTGAAAATTCATTTTGTTACAAAATATAAAATTTCCTTTATCTTAATATAATCGTAATTATAAGTGTTAAGAGGAGATTTTGTTAAACTTATTTTTCATGACCAATTTGTAAAAAATTTGAGTACTTGCAGAGTTGGCAAAATGGATGAAATGAACTGATTACGTAATAATGTGACTGACTGAATTTGTAATGTCAATTTTTATATAAACAATGTTTTAGAACGGCACCTCGTTATACGTTGCGAGAATTTGTTGCACATAGGGGTAAATTTTAATTGTAGTCGACATAATAATACGATTGAACGTTCATTTTAATATTTATTTGGAAAAACCATTTTTTCTTTTTCACTATCTATTAATAGATTTGGTATGTACGATGGTAAATTTTTTTATTAATAAGATATTTTCACTTTAATAAACAAAATTTACACCAGCTTGAACTGTGAAATAATGTTGGTATTAGATATCTTTTTGCTTTAAAAAGACTTTTAGTGCTTCTCTATTTTTTGTATAATTTTTATTTTGTGGTTAGTGCAGACATGAAACGCTTCGAAAGATTAGGAAATGAGATTAGCAAAAGTCCATATAGAGCACGTTCCATTAGGCGATCGCAACACTCAAAACGTTTTTTGCATCATTCCACTTGGCGATCGTGATCATTGTGGTCGTGATCAAAACATCATTAATGCCGTCATTATTCATAACCACAACGATTCACGTATCGAGGTGAGTCAATGTGGTCGTTTATCTGTCAATTTAACTTTGACACATTGATACATGAAATTTATGTAAATAAATTTATATAATTCTTGAAGATTAAACATATACGAATACGCATTATTCCTATTCCGTTCCACTTGAACTGACAGGTACAACATTGACAAGCTAGTGGAATAGGTATAATCGCAGTTGTGGGCTCGAGCTTTGCAAGCGGCTAGTGGAACGCACTCATAGTGTTGGGCCCAGATGTTACAAGGATATAAATCCCACTTTTATATCGAGAAAATAAAAAAAGTACACTCATAAAACGGTTATTCAAATTGTTAAGAGACAAATGAATAAATTTGTATTTTTTGTGAAAAGTGAGGTTATATTTTTATATGTTATTTCTTTAGATCTCTGATCCAGTAAGATGAAATAAAGTGTAGATTGGGCCCATCGTGTCCTTTACATGTAAATGTACCATATTAATTCATGAAAAGAGCGGAGAATACATTTATTTGCACCAAACATGGACACTGTCATGTGTCACTGTCAAATAACAGTTTATTTTTAATTCATTTAGGCAATGGCTACATGTTTTTATTGTTATTATTATTTCTTATTAACAATTCTCAATACATTTTTAATATATAATATACACGCATTTAACTTTATTTTTCTGCTCTTGGTTGTAAATCACGTAATTGATTCGTTTTTTACAATTAGCTTTTTTAAATTATATTGTATTTTGTAACGCCAGGCCCGTTTTCGTTATTCTCCGTTGGTTACACCATAAATATTTATACTTGGGGGTAGATTGAAACTCAAACAGTAGAATTTATTTAAAATTATCCATTTCAATTTAAGCATCTTTTATGAGATGGTTCTCGAAAGTTTTAACTAATACTTATAATGACAATATCTGATAAATTAGATCTTATGAAAGTGATATAAAGTTTTCTGCATATTTATTATAGTTAGATCCTGAGATTAATTCTTTTAATATGTAAATGTTTGAGAATAATTACACAATGAATGATGTTATAATTAATATACACATTATATAAAATCATAGAGGCACAATTTCCTCGCCAGTACACAATGGATTTACTGGGGATGCTATGAATAGTAATTTATAAAATACAATAGAGGGCAGTTTAGAGGGAGGAGAAAAGATAATCATTTGTTTCACTCGCAATAGTTCTTTTTGTGTATGTATGAATGAAAGAAAAATTGACAAAAGAATTATTTGAATTTGGAAAGAAATATTGAGAAGTGATAAATGTATTATTTTCGCTACCCACTGTAAAAATAAGCTTCTCCATAACTGGGCAGTTTGTAATATTTTCGTATATATAAAATGAACAAAAATGTAGTGTGATAATTTGATTGTGATATTGCGATAATTCGCGCATTTGCAGAAAATGTTTACTGCAGTAAATGCGCGAATTATCATGTGAGAGTTACAGAATCAAAGAAAGGATGTATACAGTATGTATATGAAAGAAAGTTCACTATTTCAACCACTTGTCCCATTAATCATGTATAATCCCACAAACTGTTATTTTTTTAAATCAGTCGCTTAGTTTAGAAAATAATTGAAGTTTAAAGTTTGTATGAAATCATAATTATGTGTAAATTAACAGCTTGTAAAGAATAACACTAAATGTCAGTTTGGCAACATCGCACCCCTATCGTAAACTGTTTAGTGTCATTTATCCGTTTGAAAAAACTAGAAAACACACGTACATAGTAATTGGAATTTTATGTTCAAAGTGTCTTCCCTGTACTCAATGAACTTTCACAACTGACGAGAATTATTTTGATTCAAGTTATCTCTACCACAGCGTCTAGTATTCAAATGTTGCTCCTTTCTAAAATGTATTTGCATATTTTCTTCCATATTTATCAATATTATTGGAGAAGTGCAATCTGATATTATTGGATTCTCGTAATTGCATAGATAATAATTAGACTTACTCGGTTGTCGCCGTTTCGGATAGTGTTCGGTGTATGTTCTGAGGATTTCGGTAGTATTATAATGTCATTCGGCATACACTATTATAATGTCCATAATTCACTGGCACTAAAAACGACATATTTTTAATTCCACTCACTCGATATTTCAAATTATTTAAAAAAATCAACAGATTCACATTGAACAAGTCAACTGTCATTCTCTGACAAGTAACTCCTCTTCAAACATTCAAATGTGCTGATTGGTCGAAGAAATGTGTGAGGGTTGCCATATTAAATAATAAATAATCTATAAAGATTTACTCTGAAATTTTAATTAATATCATTAACAATAAGCAATAATAATTTATCTAAATGAGCAATGAAAAAATATCGTATTAGTATTTATTCCGATCAGTTTTTTTTAAACTGATAATAATATTTTTTATAATCTTAAATATTTGTGCGAATAATGAATGGATATTAAATATTTTTAAATGGCAATAATTTTGATTTACGAAATGTAAACGTTTACCTTGATATTTAATTTTGCTATCTTTAACCTTTCTTTGTAAAACTGTGCAAATGAAAGGGATAGTTAGAGAAGCCAAATTTACCATTGATCGCCAAGTGGGGTAATCATGTAATATTGCCACATTTCTTACGTTTATCGAAATATAAGATACAGTTGATGCATTTCCGTGTCAATTACTTATGACAATTTTGAAATATTAAAAAGAAAAGTGGTATGATTTAAAAAAAATAGGTGATGCACTATTACGGATTGAAGTGGCGAACTTACCTTCATTTATATACTGCTGCTTTTGAAGCTTTAGAGCGTTCTCTAAGTGCATTCTCGACAGAATGGAGGTGCTAAATGTTTCATCGAGTAGAAAAGGTCTAGTCCCTGTTGGGTGAAAGTGTACTGAAATTAAGACAATTTTTCCATCCTTAAGGGCCATTTTTAGAGCACTAATATTAATTTAAAGTCATTGGTCTCAGCGTGATATTTTTTTCATAAAAAAATAATTAAGGTCAGAGATTTTAAACTTCACAATCACTATCAAAAGTACACATATACGTGATGGTACGTTCAGGGGTTCTTGTATTAATAGATAATCTGTAACAAAAGGGGTTTTTGGGATATTAAATGGTATACTTTGAAAATTAATTATACGTATATTTCACAATAAGAAATTAGGCGGGAAGTCAAAAACATAATTATTTTTCATAGTTCAAGTCTGTTGTAAGTTTTGCTAGTTTTAAGAAACAATTAAATTAAAACTTAAACATTGTGATGAAATTAGACGATCATGTGGAATGTTAATTTATATTAGGATTAAATAAGTTTTACCTAGTAATTCGAATAATCTAATATAAAAAAAATGTCAGCAAATTATATTAACAAGTCAAAAGGAAAATAAATTAAAAAAAATAATTTGCCATAATAACTAAAAAACCGTACACTGGTTTGTTAGTTAGTCACTATTTATTAAAATCAATTATGTTTATAGGTATGTGATGGTACTAGGTGGGAAGGGTTTTCTTTTAAGAATAGAGTGCTATACCAGGAAAGTTTTTTGGTAAGTTTAGTTTTGGTTAAGACAATGACAACAAAAGTCCTCATGTTTAAAAGTGTATGCTTCCGTTGTTAACAGAGGGAATGCACTTAAAGTTTTACAAATCAGAATTGTGGCTGGCAACTTTTAAGACTGCAAAGGACAAAGGGTATAGGCAAGTTTAATATTTTGTCATATGGCATTAACGAAACTATGTTGAGAGTGGACAGATCTTTGAAGCTTTAGAGCGTTCGCTAAGTGCATTCTCGACAGAATGGAGGTGCTAAATGTTTTATCGAGTAGAAAAGGTCTAGTCCCTGTTGGGTGAAAGCTCTTAACAGAACATTACATTACTCTTAACAGGTTATTACTAGTCTTCGATACAGAACATTGCTGGGGAACCTTCGATGTCCTTGAATGATTGTGTGGCATGAGATGGGTCGTTGCGGACCCGGTGGAGTTGTGGTTGAGACAACCTGCGTGGTGGCTTGGGAATAGTGTCTTAACATTAATGAGCCATTATATTCATTTAGTCATGTTTTTATGTTGAACAAAATAATTTATTTAACAGGGTGTCTATTCCTTTTTTCACTTTTTGGCAATTGATTACACATAACGTGTATGATTATATATGTAGTATCGGTCTTTACATATAATGCAAAAAATTGCAAATGATATAAATAAATTTCTATTGTTGCATAAATCCTATTTTCATGGGTAAACTAATATTTTCTGGTTCCAGGTATTATCAAAATATCTACATTGTTATCGTAATTAGTGAACTTATATAATAATCAATATAAATCAGATTAACTGTATTAAAACATATTGTAAACATTGTGCATAATGATTTAGCATCATAAATGTACGATTTAAAATGGATTGAAAAAATATTGTTTTGCATTATTTGGGAATAAATTTTGTCATTGAAACCTAAAATCATAACATTTTTTTAAATTATCTACTTTAAATATATTCAGTGTGCTGTGTAAAAAATTTGAGAATCAATACAGGCACTTAGGAAGTTGGGTTAAAAATTGTAAAAAAAAAATATTTATACTAATGGCGGGAAAAATGTTTCAAAAACCGTTCTTTTTTTTCTAGTTAGCTTTTACTTACAGACAGGTGTATACTGGCAATTCACATTTCGATGGAACAAATTATTTTTAATTTGCATGTTGACTTTGACAGAGGAAGGGTCTAATTAATTTCTGGTTCAAAAAGTTTCTTTCGTAAGTACTGTCAGTACATTTTTGTTTTATCTGATTGTATTTAAAATGTCTGTTTTGTAATGATGAAAAATTATCATTAGTTTATCGAATAAATATTTATATTCCTTTGTCTTATCAGAGACAAGAAATCTAGAAATAATAATTTCTGACATAATATTTTTAAAATTTGTAATCCAGGCCACTATTATTTTCCGTTTTTTGGCGGATTGTTCTTTAAAATGTAACATGTAAAAATTACAGTATAATATTCAATATATGTCAGAACAAGCCATTATGGCAGCTTATTTTCATAGACAAAATATAGTAGACTGCATTCAAAGCATACACCCCACGTATTTGTGCTTCTTGAAAAGCACATCAGCCTAGAGTTTTGGAAATAGAAGTAATTAACTCGGGTAATTTTATATGTTTTCATCTTTTAATACAGCTTTTTGGAAAGAGATCTTCCTGTTAAAAGCTGTACAATTTTTTAATTTTTATCTTTTTATGATCTAAATTTGTCTTTAAAAAAATGACATGTCCATTGGTCTGCGCATATGTACGTATGAGGATACACTACAGGTCGCAATTCTTGACCAATTTTGGTGATTTTTTTCTATCGACTGGTTGACTATCTGAATAGAAGTCTATTGATTTTCACAACGACTTATCAAATAGTTTTATTTTTATAAACAATTTTCTATAAAAATTGCCTTTTTTCTTACTCGGTGATTGTTTTCAGCCTCCATTTTGTATGAATTCATTTGCCCAGTTTCTCTGTTTGCTGTTTAAATTTGTATTAAATTTTATTTTACAATAAAAAAAATTATGCGGGTCCGTCGCATAATTTTTTGGTTTTATTGACAATTTTATCTTTATTTCTACTAGTTTTCAGAAATCTGCTGCTTAATTTACATATCCAATATATCTCGTGAAATTGTACAAATCTGACATCATTCACTTGTTTACTCTAATGAGATTAATTTATATACTTTATTAATAGTGTTAATCATAATAAAAGTGATTTCTCTTTAGGGGGTGAATGTATCCTTCATGGGCATTGAACTACTTTAGTTTGTTAAGAGTGGCAAGCTGATTGACGTAAACCGTAAAAGTTTTTCTGTTTCCTAAGTACATTCATCCCCAAGTATGATACAACTGTATATTGCTTTGTGATATTTTTAATGTTGGTTTCTTATTTTTTCATTTTTTGAGCCTTAGTATTTGCTTGTCTTTTTACTTTTTACATTAATTGCATGCCTAAGAGACTAAGCATATTCCAAAAATTATGTTGTTTGTCATTTTGACAACACAGAGTTTTGTGACAAACATTTGCCATCTTCCGAGATAAGAATACAATAATTATATTGAATGATGAAATTATAGTCGGTGCTGTTTTGATTTACGTACAGTTATGGAAAGTCATAATAAAATAAATTATCGGAGTTTCATAAGGTATATTTTAATTGATTGTACCTTCGGAGATACTTATTTGTTTTAATTATTTTTAGCTATGAGCGTTACAATTTATAATCAGGTACTTTAATTAAGTGGGAAACTTCCCCTTATGCTTGGTGAAATTAACTTCGTTAGAAATATTGCCTGCAAGTGGTCTGGTTTTCAAAACTGATACCCGTAAAATGTAAGTTATTTCATTTTATAACATGCTATTAGCTTCCCATTTCAGTAGGTTGACATTGTTGCTTTAATGTATCCCACATCTTTTCCACGTCCTTAACATAATGCACAATGTAGCTGACCAACTTCTTCATGTGATCAAGGTGTAGCTGATAACTGTTGACTCTTGCGTGAGAAGGTTGGTGACCGACATTCTGTCAAACTTAATACTGAGTTAAGAGGTCTGCACCGCCGATTAAATGTCTCCCGTCTCCATCAGTGCTGGTTCAGTTGTATGTTTTATCCTTTTCTCCTTAGTGTGTTTTCATTCGTAAAGTTTTAATTGGTGAGCACTGGCCAGTCATTATTTTTTTTATAGGACTTGTTTTTGTAGGATATCTGCATTAAGGTATTAAATATCATATATTTTGTCTGATTATTGTTGACCGATTGTTACCCGTCTGTGTTGCGTCTATTGAGTATGATTTATCACTACAGCATATACTCTCCGAAAAGAAGTTTCCTTAGGATGTGCAGAAAGTTATAGAGTATATAAACAATTATGGTAGAGTCGAATCAAAAGGTCGATTTCCATCATAATCTCTTTTTCTATCGAAACAACTTACTCAATATTGTTTAAAAAATCCGTTCTCTCTTTTATGCAGTTTAATGTTGTTTTTAATTAGTTTTGAAGGGCCTAAACAGTATATTTTGTAAACATGTTGTCTGTCTGTTTATGTGGCGTTGAGTGAATTTTGTCAGTGTGGAATGAGACGATAGACATGATTGACACGAATAATAATTTCAAATTGAGTGATAATCAATTTCACTTGCAAAGAAAGTGCTCATACTTATTTTTTCTTTTTTCTTGTACGTTTACGTAAAGTAGAAGTGGCCAGGGTAAACATTTTATTGAATCTCAAAATATTAAGATCTGTCATCTGATAATATTCTTTTTGTGTGTTTTTACATTATGTTTTACTATAATTTTAATATCCATTTAGCATAACACCTATGTAATAATTATGATTGATAGTTAATACGAATTGTATATTTTTTAGAAATTAATTTCTTTAGTGTGTATATTATGGACTAGAAATATTTTCCACGCATTATTTTTACAATAAGCGTTAATAAAATTTGTATATAGTATTGTAATAATATAATATATAAATTTACATAAAGAAAGGCATAAACTTGTTTTATTTTTTTATTGCTTTAACACGGACGTGATATAGGAAATTGTTGAAATTCGGTAAAGGGGATATTTTTATTCGTAAAGAAAACGTTGCCGTTATATTTGTTTATGAAAAAACAATTTTTTTGTTCAATCGCATTTTCTCTGATATTTTTTTTTTATTGCAAGCTACTCATTACTTTGGATACAATTTTTTAGTTGTATAATTTAAAAAATGATTTTGGGTTTTTACTTGAAATGTTTTTAATAAATTTAAAAACTTTGGGTAAACAAAAATGGAGAATTTGTGAAGGTTTAGAATGAATTTATATATTAACAAAGCAATAGCGCCAGCCAGGTTTGTGTGGGTTTTCCCACTGCTTATGTTAATCGTGACTAACATGAACAGCGGGAAAACCCACACAAACCCAGCTGCCGCTATTGTGTTTGAAACATATAAATGCTGTTGGATGTTCCTAAGAGTTAATCTTTGCTAATAGCCCACCTGAAGATGTTGTAATGCAACGAAACCTAGGTCGTGGTGAAGAACTTAAAGAAAGTAGGAATAATACTACATCACGTAGTTTCATTTAATTGTGTATGATGAATTTCTACAAAATTAACGCCAAATATATTCAATATGAGAAATTATAATTAATATAATTTTACCTGGCAACTAGTATTGACACTAAAACGTAATTAAGTATTTTGATAAATTATTAAGTTAATATTATTAAGATAGACAAAAAATTAACAATGTAATTTCAAGAACGTAAAATGAATTCTTCACGTGATAAATGACCATTTATTCTACTGATGTTTAAGACAAAATTAGAAAAGTGGTCCTAATTTTGTTAATTACATTAACATGTTTCGTTTTGTATTTACTTAATTTATTGTCTGGATTAAGATTTAAATTATCTGTCTCTAAAATTAAATTTTTGTTATAGAAAGTTAAACTTCTTTTGATTCTTCAAAGCGGCAGATTGCATTTAGCATATTATAATCTTTTGACTGTCCGGTGCCATGTTTTTACACTCAATAATATAAAGAGTTGTTTGTAAGCTTCACCGAGTGTCTTTGTTTTGTTTCTATACTTAGGATAATCAGTACTCCAGAAGGAAATTTGAGAATATGGTACGACGGTGTGTCCAAAAAAACTATGCATAAAATGCGTAGTATCAAAGTGCTTCTGTCAGTGCAATTTAAGACACAGCTCCGAATGGTTATGTAGTTTATATGTGACAACTTCGCTTAAAATGCTGGCTTATGCTATTCTCACCTGTGTAAATATCACTGGACAGCAAAAGAAAGAAAGAAATGGGGATTACTTTTCATACGTAAATACTGTTACTTAATTTCATTTTCAATTAACTATGTAATTTTAAAGTATCAAAGTAGATTATTATTAACACAAGTGCGCCATTTTCGTTGGTGTTGTTACCTCTTAAAAAACTGTTTACCCAAATTAAAACGTCTTAATTGCTTGATACTCAAAAATGTAAAATTTAACTTTTAAAAAAACAATCATTGGTGTAACATTTGAAATTTCTATTATCATATTCAATTTTAGAATATTTTACCTATTGTGTTCAGTTTTTTCATTCAGTTTCACCGTCTTTAACTTCCTGAAAATTCGAACCAATATTGTTTAAAATAAGTAGAATTTGTACCACGACATTGAACGCTAATTAATATAAATAATTTTTTCTTTCTTTTTCAATTTGCTTTAGTACGGAACTGATTATTTTCAAATGTTTATTGCGGACTTATTAACCTCTCTTTTTACTTTAACACTATGCTAACAAGCTAATTGTTTTTTTGTATTAATTACACTAAGCTAATTGTTTTAAAAAAAACAAAAAATTATTGACAAAAGTACCTTAATAATTTTGTATATTGATATACACACACGCAGGCATTCTCCCACACACACACACCCACACGCGTATTTAATGATAATGTATTTTAATGTTTTAATTAAAAAAGTGGTAAAATGTGACGTAAATTGTTTAATAAATAAAACCTAAATTCTTCAGCTATTTGTTGCACTTGGAATAAACATTTTAGAAATTGAACATGGCCATAATAATACTTCACATGGGCGAAACAATGCACGACATAAATAGACGGAATGTGTATCGTACTACCGCAACCAGATATATTTATATGCGTCGATTTTCTGGAGTTAGTGGATAAAATTATTTTGCTGGTAACACTGTGTGCATGAAAGCTAAAAAATCTGAAATATTTCAGACTAATAGAAAATTTTGTATATGTTGCAGGAAATATAAAAGATATCCTTTACATTTTCGAAGCAAAAATAAAATTAACTTTTAAGCCACCTTATTTAGTTTCACAGCCGTTTAAATAACTGGCAATCAAATCTTGTAATTGAATTTTCAGCCACTTGCACGTGTTTGGGGTCATTTAACTCGCCTTTGAGAGGATTTTATTCCTGATTAGATGATGCCTATAAAATAAAATTTGTAGCATACCGATGGCTGCATGGTACTAGCGTGGTTAAATTTAACGTGTGGAAACACTTCACAAAACAAACCAAAATGCAGATATGCACTAGAAAAATTGACCTAAATTAGGGCTCATCGAATGCCAACAAACTTTATAATTAGAATAAGATAATCACATAAACTGGTCCTTTTACTAAATTATGTCTCTAAATTATCTATTAAAACTAGTTGCTGAATGCTATACTTCAAAATTGAAAATTTTGCTCCCCCTTCAAGCGGAAAATTCGGTTATTATATACATTTCTAGATCGTGAAAGTTATTTACTCCTTCTAGGGTGCACTAAGAAGGTCATCCAAGAGTATGATATATAGCGATGTTACTGAGGTATCTAATATATAAATATAAATGAAGTATTAAACTAAAAATTCATACTAAAAATAACTACCACCATCTGGCCGAGAATTATAAAACTACACATTTATTACGGTTCCTTATAAAACAAAAAGATGTTGCTGTCAATTGACTAAGTAGTTTTTATTTTAATTAATTTAATGGTAGAATAAATGGATTCATATTTTAGATTTTTAAAAGCAATATAAATTGAACGTAGTCATTGTTATGGGAGACGAGAATGCTAAATTGGGGAGAAGTAACTCAGGCTAAGAAAGATGCTTGGGCAAGCGTGCACTCGATTAACCATACCAGACAGAGAAGGCAACGTACAACATCATTGCTGCTAGGCAAAGAGGAAGTAAAGTGTTCTTGAAATCACATAGCAGGAGTGCTGTCTCCTGATTATCTCAGGAATCAGAGACAAAAAGAACCCAAAAAGACATTGGATCCAAGAGTATGATATATAGCGATGTTACTGAGGTAAGTAATGTATAAATATAAATGCAGTATTAAGTTAAAAATTCATACTAAAAATAACTACCACCATCTGGCTGAGAATTATAAAACTACACACTTATTACGGTTCCTTATAACTGTTTCCAAATTTTAACACAAAAGATGTCAATAAAAAACAAAAGATGTCACTGTCAATTGACTAAGTAGTTTTTATTTTAATTAATTTAATGGTAGCATAAATGTGAATGTAATCCTATTAACCATAAAATGTTACACTTTATTTTTTTCACTATCAATTAGGAACAAGATTTTTTGATATTGCAATGTAATGATTTATACCGTATATAATGTTAAAAAATGATGTTATGCAATATTGAAAATTTAATAAAAAATACTGAAAATTTATGATAAAAATGCAAACAAATAGATAAATAAAAAAAAAGCGATACTCTTCATGGATATTTTAAAAATAACATTTACTGCAGCATATTAAATAAAACAGACGCAAATAATCTACTATTTCACATTTTTGCTGACTTATGTAATGCAGCTTCCTAATTGTTGGAAACTTACTTTATACCAATTAACAAACTGAAATATTATACTTAATTTTTACTAATTAATAAACTAGATAATTAAAAAGTAACAAAGTTGTTACATTGCACATGAGAGCCCATAAAAAATGTAATCTTTCAATTTATGTGAAAATTATTTCCGTTAAGTGTATGTTTTTTTTATTTTATAAAATGGTGGACTTTGAAAAAAAATTGTTACCAATGTTTTAGGGGGTTGGGAAAATAGCAATACTCAAAATAACATATCAGTTACAACTAAAGAGGGCGATTACAATTACTTAATTTTTGTTTTTTAATTTTTACATCTAAACAATTGCAGACAAAGTTAAAAACCCAGCTATATAAAAGATTTGCGGACTATAGAAAGAAAAGTAAGTTTGGTTTAGTATCCATAGAAATTGTTACCTCGATTTCCTGAAAAATTATTGATGAATATTAAATGACTTTGTTGAAATTAGTGTATTGTTTATTTCTTAGGAATTTTTTTTATTATTGTACTTTGTAAAAAAAGGATTAAATATTCTTTATGAAGGTTATAAATACAGAATTAATTAAGACTAAGAAAGAATTAAATATTTCTATATAAAATTAAAAAAATCTTCAAAAATTACATTTTCAGGATTTCACAATTTAAAAGGAAAATAGAACGTTTATAAGATCTCTCACATATCTGTCCGTCCATCTATCACCGTCAATTTTCTCAGAAATGTTGCCATTTAGAAACTAATTGAGTTTAGTAATATACGAGTATATCGTCACTGTGGTGTATTGAGTTGTTCATTATTGTGGTATATTGGATTGATTACATGGCTTACGGTCTTTGATGGCTCAGTACATCGCGGAGAGCCAGGTTCAAGTCCCGGCTGCTCAACGACCAGTGCTCAACTGGTATTCTGGTTGGCTGTAAGAGATTGCTTTCATACCAAGAAGCCTGTCAAATGTTTTAATTGTACGTGTTAAAGTAAGTAAATAAATATATTATTTACCCACATATTCTACACTAGAAAATTTTTCAAATTATTTACGAGATTGACGGGGTCAAATAAAGTACTTAATTTTTTTTATACGGGGGTATATAGTAAAATCATGCAGGGTGTTTGAAAAAGCTTGTTACGAGGAATAAAAAATATTTTGTCATAATTCTAAATTGTATATTTAAAAAGATCTAAAAACAATGAAAAAACATTGTATTTCTCCCCTTATTTTCGAAACTACTGTACCAAAAATCGTGAAAAAAACTGTTTTTTCATCTCACTCAAATTCACTATCATCTTACAACAATACGCAATTTGTTGAAGGCTCTGCTCTGTATTGTTTTTTAGCTTTTATAAATTGGCAACAACCTGTTTCGTTGCTGTAATGATATAATTTCCCACTTTATGAAGTATTTATTGATTTATTTAAAGTTATTACTTATATATAATAAGATATTAATTTATGTTATTAATTGTCCATTTACACTATAATTTGAATCCTCAGTGAACACTGTGGCCAAAGGCCACCTTTCTTTTCACTATTCATTAGCCAAAGTAGGCAGCTGAAGTAGACAATGGGTTGTACTCTGTGATTGGCTAGACATGTTGCCTAACGATATAGCAACATATTTTAGTATTCATCTTCTTCTTTATTTTGGAGGGTGATATCTTTTCGGGAGTTGTGCAGTTCTTGTGAAGCAGATATAAGGACAACATTCTCAGAGTTTTTTTGGTTTCTGGTATATATTTCAATCTTTTTTATCATAAGAAGTATTATTTTGCATTCACCTATAGTGCACAATTAATTTATCAAATCTGCAGGGAAAACTTGTTGAAAGGTGCACTTGCACTAAATATAACAAATAAGCAAAGTTCGCCACATGCGTCCAACTACCATGGATAGATCAATTGCATGCGGTGACCATCTCAAATTGGCGATCGATGATTAAGTGAAAATGGGTACTAAATCTACTAATTAGAATTTAATCATTCAATTTGAGTGTTAGCTTTTTCCTATCAGTTCAGTCTGTAGACCATATTTCCTAATCGTTAGTCTACTAGAAATTTCATGAAGCTTTATGTAATCAGTCACTCGATTAATCAGGTAACCAATCTCATAATAATGTATTTTAAAATTTTACACGCACATACCCAATATAGTAGGTAGCGTAAAATACCCGCAAAGAAACTGTTTCTACTTGTTCAACAATTGAGAATTGACTACTGTCTATTAATCTAAATAAACTATCATCAAAATTAAAAAAAAATGCTTCAAAGTAGGTTTATTGTATTATATTAAATAGATTTTATTTTCAATTTAAAGATCTTCTTTTAATTTTAAATTTTTTTTAATATGAGGTAATTGTCTCGTATTAGATATAACTACTTTTTTAACATTATTCTGAAATTCTGCATCGAAAGAAAGATCACAATAATGAAGCTACTTCCGATATGATATGTCATTAGATATTGCAGGCATCACCCCCGGCGTCACTTTGATATTTTCCGATGATTACTATCAGGACCATATTGCTTCCATTGTGATAAGCTATAAGTATATTGTGATAAAAAGACGCTAATGGCAGATGTAAAGATCTTACCCAAGTGCTGATTTTGGGTCTGATCAGAGTCTTCTAGTAATTTTGTTCTCCACTTAAAAGTTACTAAAAAGGGTAGCCCTTTTTTGATACCACGAAACTTGACACCACAAACTTTAATATCAGACAAAAATTACAGTTTCAATAAACACTAAAGAATACAATGATAAAAGAACCACCACCAGTAAACGTAAATGCAGATGCTCAATGGAAACATCTTAAATACCGGACATAGAAAATAGAAGATGCTATAAATAAGAATCACACGCCAAACTATTGCAAACAAATGTGGATCTAAACCGACATTTGGATAGATATCCTAGATAGGAAAAACTTAAAATTCAGGAATTAATAAGTAACAAAGACATAAAAAATATAAAGAGATCAGCAGGACCATTCACACATACTACGATCACGAAAAAACAAATTGAAAAATACATGGTTCAAATTCAAAGTACAGATCTTTTTAAGAAAATGTGGTAGCTTTTATAATAATTCAAACTCGAAATTTGGGTTATTGAAGCTGCAGAGAGGAACGCAGACAAAGGTACAGCATCAAAAATATTAATCATACGGAATGAGTTAAGACTTGAAACTCCCATCATTCGATCAGAGATTTCAGCTGCGATAACTTTGTCAAAGGCTAATAATATTTTAGACGGCGCCAAGTAACAACCAAGATTTTAATTGCTATGTGATTAGTTGGAATAGATGCTCTGCACAAAATATGCAAAATATGCATCCTGGTTCTAATATCTCACATCACTAAGGTACGATTTTATATTATCAACAACAAAGTTCACCATTTCTTGGACTGGTAAATCAACCCGGGAACAAATAGGTTTCATAGGCTAATAGCTAACTTGTAAGAAAATTTTCAGTATTTAAGTTAATAGAGAAATCCTATGAATTAACCATATTTGTCATTGTGTGTTTTATTGAACATAATAAAATCTTCAATTACATTGGTTGGATAAACTTGTGGAATATCATTTTAGAGCTTAAAGTACCTCAATATCTAGTAACTGATTCGATCCCTGTACTTCAATAATCAGACTTCAGACTTCTCCAACTTTGGTAAAAGTGTAAGACAATAATGTATTTTGTTTACCATTCTCTTTAATATGTAATAAGGCTGAGTTGTAAAAACTGGGGGTGTGGGTATACTATTGGTGGCACCAACAAAACAAATTTCCACTATGCTGACAACATTATGCTATAGGTGGTTATTGAAGCTTAAATGGTAAACCTTCTCAGAAGCATGGAACATATCAGAATGGAACTTCAACTTAAATTCAATAACTAAACTAACCTTATGATGGTAAACGATGAGGATAAGTTAGAATTCATTATCACTCTTAACATTGAAATTGTCAGCGACTTGATCTAAAGTAAACAATATGCATTCACATGGAAAAGAATTAAGTAAATATGTAAGGAAAGCCAAGAATGTAGGTCATGATTCCATAGAAAATGGAAAGATATATCACGATGAAGGGGAGTGAAACTAATAAATACATTAACATTCTCAATTTTCCATTATAAAGCTGAACCCTATAGGAAGTCGACTGCAATCGTATCGATAGCTTTAATATATCGTGTTTGAGTATAATTTATAAATTCTCTACATTACCTTCCACACCAATGCATCCATTTTGAATATATGAATAGATAAAAAATGCATGCGAGCGAGAATATATTCTTTATGACATTACTGCGAGTGGAAAAGAGATGACAATATGTGAACAAATAAAACTATTTTGACAGATAAAAGTGTCCGATAGTGTCGCCGTATTTTAGTACTTTTGTGTATTTTCAAACAATATTTCCACAGTATTATTTTAGAATAAACAATGGTGTCTTGTTAAGTATTGGATTGTGAAGTAACTTATATGGATAATCCAAATAAAGAGACGTTTCACAGGTAAATTCGATGCACATACTTAATATTTCATCACTTATTTTCTGCTAAATTATCGTTTAACTAGACTTGGTCAAATATACATATCAAATGTAAATATGTTCTATTTTACGTTTTATTCTTTGTTTTTATATTTTGTATGTATAATTACGAGAAATTGTATCTTTGAAAAATGACATTTTACGGATTGACATGTATCGATTAGCATTATTTTATTGACAAGTCATATAGATATTTTTCTATAGTGAAAATAAAAATAGAATACTTACATTGTAAATAATATTATTTACAATGTAAGTGCTTAATGATATACGTCATCGAAAAGGGTGTGGGTTCAAGTAACGCACGGATCAGAATAATATTTTTAGACTTAAAACAATTGAATGTATCTAAATTATTCAGTACTTAAAATAAGAGCTGGCCTTAAATAAAGTTGGTATATATAAAAAATCAAAAACAAGCTGGCATTTGGTGATAAAATTAAAAATGCATTTGATTCTTTATAATATGGAAACCATTATGGTTTCCATATTATTACTTAAAACATCTCTCAAAAATATGTTTATCAGGTTTCCAATGAATTCTGTACGATGAGGAAAATGGAAAAGAATTCTTAATAGATACAACTGGACTCCCTATAAAAATTCTATGGTGTGTAGTATACATTTTGATGGAAAAAGTTTTGTACAAAGTGCACATCGACGTATTGGGGAACAAAATTACATTTAGGAAATTACATTTACAAAATTCATATTAATTATTTCAAACAAGAAATGAAAGTGATGTTAGCAGCACAGTAAGGGCTTTTTGACTTATCCATCAAAAGATGTATTTGGTATATGCTTAAAATGCGAAAATTATTTTAGGGAACAATTAAAAACTTATTTTAACTCAACTGACAAATTTTTGATAATTTAATTAATCATTCATATAGCAAGAGTCTCTTAATAGCATACAACATATATCTATTAATAAAATACATAATTGAAAATTATTTGACAATAAGGTTAATATATGAAACAACTTTAAAAAAATTTTCAAAAGAAACTTTGAGAAACTGTTTGAATAAGATTATTTTCTTTAAAGGGCAATCATTTTTTATAATAACTAACAAAATAATTATTTAGAATCGTAGAAATACATTTTTAAGTTTTGGTGCTATATGCTATATGATACGAGGAACTGTTATGAAAATTACTTTTCTCACATTGAATTGTATAATTTTTTCTCGTGTTTGAATTGTGTAATTGAAATCTCTACAATGTGCAGTCTCAGTAGTGTTTTTATTGTATAAGGAGCATGTGCAGGTTATTTTTTCAATTTTAAAATTGAATATAATTTGTTATTATTTAGATAATATGTTATTTATTAAAATATTGGTACACATTTTCCTACTTTTCTACATTTACACTACACAAAGGTGGGTCCAGGGGTGTCATGACCTGGGCGGGTCGGCCACTGATATTTCTCATAATCTCATTAATGAATTTAATAAAATAAGTATTTTGTATGATTGCAAACACATACACGTGAACGACACGCAGTATTATTATATTATACCTGTATAATTCACTAGTTCGTTCACTGTGAATAAATATTGTTTGTACGATTCCAAGTTTGATTTGGCCATGCCGCGCTGCCCTATTCATTCGCGGCTGCGTTTCTGATCATTCGATGTGTCGGCAATGTTCTGGTATAATAATAATAAGTAACACTTGACTGCAACGCGCGCATCCTACGTACTGCTGGTCTGTCAGGCGATTAACCAATCAGGCTGCGGGCTGACTTCCTCTTTTAGTCATCAATCGTATCGCTTCACGTTTGCTTAGCGTCAGTAAAAAATCGGCATAAATTAAATAGCTCATAAAAAATACTTAATAGGGCTTCAACATTTTAACAGACAGAAGCAGAGTTCTTAAAAATTGTTGCAACTTGATTCGGAAGAGATGGTAAGTACTAAATACTCATAATTACCATAAAAGTGTTAAAATCTCATTGTTATTAATGTTATTATGTGTTTACGTGAAAGTTATAAACAAGTGTGTATATTTTTTGTAACGAGGGAGTACTTTAGCACTTCACTGCTTTTTACTTTACTGTTTCTAATTTTACTAATACACTAATGAAAGCTAAGAGTATTATTTTATAGAATATGGAATGCCCTTGAGGGTCTGATTATGACCACAAAACATTTATATTTATTTAATCATTTGGTGTTATATGAAGATTTTGTTTGATAATACATAGTAGGTACTAAACCCTTAGCTTAAAAGCTAATGCTGATGGTGGGTCAAAATATACACGTGGTGGTTCGTTTAGAAAAATAGACTCATTTTTTACAAAGTAACCAACGCTTGAGATTGGAAAACAAAACACGGGAAAAAACTTTTTAATAACGTTTCATAAAC
This sequence comes from Druceiella hillmani, assembly GCA_039881145.1. Taxonomy (NCBI): domain Eukaryota; kingdom Metazoa; phylum Arthropoda; class Insecta; order Lepidoptera; family Hepialidae; genus Druceiella; species Druceiella hillmani. Next base: position 3,051,847 of record JAYKKI010000067.1, on the reverse strand, counting down.
CTGGGACTAATATTATTAACCAAATTAATAGTCAAAGTGTGACACAAGTTAATGAAAACAGGGAATGCTTGTGACCAATTGTCAAAATGATAATTTGTTGTGGTCATCAAAATATATTGCTATTATGACGATGGCAAATTGTTGGATAAAGAAACAGGTAATGACAGCATGATAGCTGATGAAGGAAATTTTAGAGCCCTTTTAAAATTTTGTACAGAATCTTGTGACACAACATTGCAGCATCATTTAGCAACTTTTAAATCTAACGCTACATACATCAGCAAAACTGTGCGAAATGAGTTGATTGATGTTTGAAGGAAATCATTTAGGAAAGTATTTTACAGAATGTGGAGGAGGCTAAATTCTTTTCAATTTTATTTGATGATACGACAGATATATCACATAACTCACAGCCGAGTCTATCATTTAGATATCTTCAAAATAGTATTATGAAGAAAGATTTTGTAACTTTCTGTGATACTTATGATACGCTTAGATGTGATGAAGTGGATAACAATACAGGCGATATAGAGCATCGGTTGACAAGTGTAGCATTGGCGAAAATTGATAAAATTCTCTGTCTCACATTTAACATAGATTTAACATGGTGTGTGTGTATTGGGACACAATGAATCTTCTACAACAAAAAAAGGAACAGATGCATACAGCTTTTTGAAGAGACTAAAGATGTAGCTGAGAAACTAGACGTGGAAATTAAATGCGTCAGAATAGAGTCAAGACAAACACTCAGAGCCAATAATCAACCTGCTCAATCGGCTGTAGAGTATCTCCGCATGGTTGTAAACATCCCTCTTAGATTTTGTAATAAATGACCTATAAGACTGTCTGTCTTCTGAAGTACTTAATTTATTTCAACTAGGCGTTTTTATTCCAAAAGTCCTAATGAAGATATTGAAACTGTTAAACAACTTGCAAAGGATTATAAACTGCTTGTAGACAACATTCCAGTTTCAGTAATTATTAATGAATATAGATTGTGGATGGTAAAATGGCAGTGGAATAAGAACATTCCGCAGTGGATTTCTAATCTAATAGAAAATTGTAATGCTGAAATGTATCCCAATGTAAAAGTTTTTTTATGTCGATGGCAATGAGGTTCTTTTCTACTCTCAAGAGGCTCACAACTTGGCTTAGAGCATCAATGGCAGAAGACTGCCTAACTGGAGTGGCACTTTTTCACTTTTACAAAAACATACCTATTCAAGTAGAGGAAGTCATAACCCGTTTCGCGAGAAGACATAGGAGAAAAATAGAATTTGTTATTTGATTAAATTATTTTGATGTAAAACAATAAAATATTATGTCCTTTTAATTTAAATTATTAATGTAATTGAATTGGATTGTCCTGAGTGGACCTCGACTATGTGTCCCCCCTTAGCTCGAAGGCTGTATCCGCTCCTGACACTACATTTATATTTTCTACATGCAACTTATTTTTTCTGATACAATTTTCTTTTATTATTAGCCTAAATCTAAGTGCTATTGCGGCATATTTTTTTTAAAAATATGCTTGGATTGACATTTTTTCACAGTATAAATAACATACCCAAAATATTTGAAGTAACAATTATATAACGTTAAGAAATAGGAAAGGGAATGCCTCCTACGAGGCATTGAATAATAATTTTTGAGACGGGAGTCACTCTTATATAATTTAGTCATTCCTAAAAATATGTTAAATTGGAGGCAAGTTCATAATTATGGGCTCTGGGAAATAAATCGTTAACAAAATTAGACCAATTATGTTCACCTTTATTTTTATATTATCGATATAACATCGTAAGTGAAAAGCCATAACTTAAACTCATACATGTGTACAATTACGCACACAAAAGCAATTCAATTTCGATGATGCAAGGCATGTAGAGTGCGTTTGTCTGTAGTATATTAAGTCCATGGATCAGACTATCCACTATCTAACTCTGCATATTACTAGAGTTCTTCAATCACATAGCTAGGAAAGACGGACATAACCTCGAACAGCTAATTGTTACTGGCAAGGTGAACGGAAAACGGTCAATATATCACACCCCTTTGAGACAGACCGACCAGATCCATATGTCTCTCAACACTATACTTTATAATGATGATAAGGATAGGTTCAAATTGTCAGAGAGGAGACGAAAACGACACAAGGATGAAGTTCTATTATAAATGTACATTTTCTGGCTCTATACCTTTTTCATCATAGTTAGCTAGTGGGTGTGCTTGGGGCCACATTTGTTATTTGTTTGATATGGGTATTACATAACTATTGGGTTTTATAGTTATTGGATTATTAACAAAGTATTATGCATTAATAATCCAATGCATTATTAATATCGATATGGAAAATACATTGATTTTGATAAAAACCCAAATAATTCCTTTACTTGGGATGGAAATATCATGAGTACATCCGTAGTTTGGTCAATACTGTTTCAGAATTTATATTGCTTCACTGTTCAACTAGCGTTTAGTCCAATTTAATTTGGTTTCAATATTTATCAGGTATATAGTAACTGTTTATTAATGCTAAAATAATTTAAAATGTAATCTAAATATATCTTTATGTATTGAATATAATTAATGTTTGTTAGTTATCAGAAATGTTATTTCTCTGTCTTTAAAAATTATTTCAAGCACTTAGGCTTATAACAAATATTTTAATTTGTTAAGTGAGAGCCAAATTTACATACCTTGGGTTTTTTATAGCCAAGGTGAAAGAGCTTAATGCAAAATCAATAAATATCTCTTCTGATAAATTAATATCGGCCATTAGGTTAAATAATTACTCATAAAGCTTTGTAAGAGGGGGATAAAAAGTAGTGACGTTTATTAGTGTCAAGTACGTTCAATAAATAAGCCGCATGGTGGCTCGATCTTAATAAAACGTTTAATAACATATTAAAATTCAGTCCAAACAACAATGTAACTTAAAAATGCCGAAAGAAATAATTGAAAATACCCTTAGACCAATTTTAATATACCAATCTGTATTCGGTCTCAATAGAAAAACTTATAATAGATTTTCTACAAGGTTTACATTATGGTGTAGAAAGTTATATACTCTATTAATATTAAACATTCAGCTAGGATTGACAATAATGATTCTGAGAATAGAAACTCGGTACTATATCGCAGCACAAATAATTCTTCAAGCGATTCTTACTTCCTATATATTGTTGATTGATATAGTTTGGGATAGGAATACATTCAGTGAATTAATATTGAGGTTTGAAAAATTAGATGATCTTTTCGAATTGGATTACGTGAATAAAATATTGAAAAGTGAAAAAAAAAGAAACTTCGTTATCGTTTGCCTTTTCATTTCTTATCACAGTTTGTATATCTTTTTTATGTTCAAATCTTTAAAATTTTTTTTGGATTCAGTGTATAAATTTCATTTTGTATTCAGCATCTTTACTATTATTCTGTCTGACTTGGAAATATTTTTATTCTGTACATTGCTACTCGGTATTACAAAACGTTTAGAACAGTTGAACGAATTTTTGAAACTGAACTGTAAAGAAAACATTGTTGAATGTGTTGATGCCCCATTTGAAAGTCCTCAATACAATCTTAATATTTTCACAAATTTCAAATTGAATTTGCCACTCAAAGGGAAATCTGTCAATCATGTATCTGAATTTTATGTTCGTTTATTGGCTGTATGCCATAGTTTGAATAAGGTGTTTCAGCGTCAAGTATGTAATTTATCAGAACTATAAAAATACAATTTTTATTAATTTTCACAACTCTAATCTTTTCTATTGTAATTTTTCAGTTACTCTTGTCACTCTGTGTACATTTTTATGGCTTAATTCATAATCTGCACCATTGTCTTGAGGACTATAAATACAACGTATGTATTTTATTTAAAATTGGAGATAAGATTATTGTTTCTAAATTAAAACAAATCCATATTTTGCACTTTTTTATCTTATCGTTTTGCAAATTACACTTTTTTTATTGGAACTGAACAAAACAATAAATTTAAAAAAATCATAACACACATAAATTCACCATGCGGTTCATTAAAAACACCATGCATTGCCACCAAGAATTAGTGAGGTATTCATTCATATCCTTGATATACAAAAAACATCAAGATACACACGTTAGCTTGCAAAGAAGAGTTAGGAGTAAAGATAGAATACCAATCGACACAAGTTGAAGATGTTTTAACGCTCTTTATCATGAGACATCTTTATTTCCCCATTTCAAAAGAGGATTTTTGAATAACTTAAACGCAAAATATTTTTATCTTGCACAATGTTTTTCATTGACCTTTTTTACAATACACAAATATATATATATATATATATATATATATATATATATATATATATATATATATATATATATGTATGTATATATATATATATATATATATATATATATATATGTATGTATATGTGATTATTATTGGCATTGAATATTGTATTATATAAACACTACTACAAATTTCTACAGAAAATAAAATATAGTTCTGTGATCTGTGTAACATAAATGATTCAAATAAATTTAAAACTTAATATTATAATCAATGGCATTCTACTTCAAAGACGGTGTCCAAACAGGGACTGTCTCTATCATAAATTTGTTATTCTATTTAATATTTCAGAGATTAGACATAACAGCTTCCACTGCCATCATATTTTGGTATATGCACAACTTTGCAGTATTTGTGATCGTGTGTTTCATATGTGAGAAAATGTATCTGCAAGTCGAAACTACAAAATCATGCTTAACACAAATACACGTAAATGAATGCATTTGTGAGTATGTTTTGATGAATTTATTAAGTGGCCATTTTGATGAAAATTTTGTCTAAACAAGTTGTGCTAAGTTACACCTAATCCTTCTCTATAAGATTTTATACAATTATATAGGTATAATTGATTGTTATAATATACAACAAAATAACTGATAACCATTAACTTTTTTATTCCAATAACAGTAGAGGGCATCTGTAAAGCAATAAATTGGTCTAAAATATATGTATATTATGAATAATATGTACAATATCACTTTACGTAACTTTGTTATTATTTTCTCAATATGTAGGTATCCTTAATATTAGTTATTTTTGCGTACATAGATACTGATATTAAGACGTGAATTCACGTACTATTAAGTTAAAGTTATGTTGTTGTTAGTTATTGGCAGTACTACAAATCCTATATTTTGTTTTATATGCGTTTAGAGTTGACAGTTTTATTTTAGTAAATCCTGTTTCCGTTCTTTTCCTAATTCGGCCCCAGGTATTACCACAGAAAAACAGAGCCATAGAAGCTGTGAATGCTTTCACTCTTCTCCAATACCATGTTCGTGCATATCATTGGCGTAAATCAGGAAGAGAATAGATGCAAGCATACCCACTTGCAGAATAATCTTAAGTAATAGTTTTGCCGTCAATAAGAGTGTTGTTATCATTCATTGTCTTTGACATGGCTCATAAACTAAACATACAATTGGTTACGTGTACCAATATTACAAAATTCAAATTAATCCTTGGAATGCTGGGTCCAATGCTTTTGAGAGGTCAAGGAATACTGCTGAAGATCTACCGTCCGTATCCCTTTGTTGTGCTATATGACTTAGTGACAGCAGCGTGTCACCCTATTCTCTTCCTCTTATAAATCTAGATTGGTTCTGAGAACACTTTTCATTATTCTCTTAGTAGGATTTTAATTTATTGATTTCTTTATGAATATGTGGGAAAGTGGTAGATTAATATGTTCAGGTTGATCTGCCACTTTTCCATATTTTCACAGAATACATAGATCATTCTCAAAATGTCATTTGTCTCAATAAGCCATTTGTCTAGTCCTCAATGGTTTTTGGGACTTGCCTTACAAATTTGGTTTGTTTTTTTTTAGTTCATCATTGTAAAAGTATTGTTTGTTCTGTCATGTCTGCAGTTTTCAATTATGCCCCGTTTGTATTTATTTAAATGTTAAGGTATGAGTATTTCACTAGAAAGGTATTCACTAATTTTGCTAATTGGAATGAAGAATGAAAAAGGCTATTCAGAATACAACTCAAGGCTGAGAACAATTTAGACTTAATCATATTTTTGGAATTATTTAATATGTATGATTGCGCCAGTCATGAGTTTTTGTCCATTTGAGCTAAAACGTTAACTTTTCCAAGTTGGAAGAGTTAGAGTTTTAGCTCAAATGGATAAAAACTCGTGACTCATGAGCCTATATTTATTTAAGCTAATAGATTTATAATCAAAGTCGTGATGTCATTTGTTTCAGCGCCTAGAGTTAGCCATCGCCTGCAGCTCATTAACAATATGATAGAAGCAAGCAGACTAGGGCAGTTGAACGTATTGCGACTTTTCGATCTGCGATTTTCATTGTTATTCACTTTTCTCAGCTTGCTCACGAATTATTCTGTTGTTCTGATACAGTTCTTCAATATCCAGTTATTTTAAAAATATGATATCAATCACAAAATTAATGTTTTTCCACTTTTAATTAAATATTTATCTATCGCTGTAAAATATAAGCTAATTTTATTAATGTTGGAATATTACATAAATTTGTTTGTTGATGTTTTGACACAAGTTTTTTATAATAATGGTATATAAAGTGTAAACAACCTTTTTAACATTTTCTTTTCAGTATAAACAATATACATTAATTTAATGACCTGAATTTCATATCCTGTATTTGCACAAATTAGTACCACAAATAATCGAGATAACACTTTATTTGCCTCCAGTCGACTAATAATGTAATATTTTTAATTTAATCTAATAATGTATATCTTTTATTTCAACATAATTTGGTGCACATCGACATAGTTGGTAGAGAAAAGTGCACATCTCGCATATTGCCTGCACAATGTGTCATTTTATGAAACCTCCCAGATAGTAGATCTACACTTGTGCATTATACTGTTAGAGGATAATAATATAGGATAAGAATAAATTAACAGCTTAGATTTTCCCGAGTTAAAAATATGAATAATTGTTGGAATATATTTGTAATTATTAATTGATAAGCTTGGTGTGAGATGTATTAAAGAAATGCTCATAGTATCTAAATAACGATAGCGTTTTCGTGAAGTATTTATTTCAACAGGGGTCTCTCAGGAAAAGGAAAAAGTCCTTTGCATCTTATTACAAAGGTGCACTGTCAAACAAAATTCTGAGACCATTTAAATATCCCTAAAATATAGGATTTAAAACCATGACATATGCGTTGTAACACTTACATTGTCTTTTTAAATTTAAATATGATATAAAGTGAAAAATTAAATTCAATGTATCTGTATATAATTGCAATAAAAACGGTATTGTGCTTAACACTGTTTTTTTTTTTGAGAAATCCAATTTTTGCACATCGACATTTTATTACGTATCTGAACATTCCTAGAGCGATTTTCTGGTAAAGTGATACTCCAGCTACTCTTTAGTTAAATTTTTCATATTTTCCCTTTAATGGTGGACACTGTAATGATAATCTTTTCCATCCCACTTGTCTATAAAATTTTAATGAAATTTAAAGAATGTGATGGCTATATTTTTAGAAATTTATGCTATTTGACCTATATGAAATATCTGCATAATTATGTTTTGGATTGTAAAACAAGAAAATGTTTTTCGTTTTGTTCATACGCTTTATCTTAGCTTATAGCCGACAATTGTTTGTACGTTACAAATTTATAATCTAATTATTATATCATATTTTAACTATTCTAAATAACGACCTGATATTTTTTTTAAATTGTATTTTACATTTGGAAAACAAAAGAGTTTCCGGAGAATTCTTTAATATTTTCAGCAATTTCTTAAAAAAATATAAAATTGTAGGACAGTTTTATTGTGAATATTTTTTTGAACATCAAACCTAAAGAACCAAACTGGAACAGAAAAGAATTCCAGGAAAACATACTTCAATTTTATGACAATGGTATACAATATCTAAACTTGGGGCAATGGAATTTTTAAAATGAAGAAATTTCAAGATTTTAGTGGATATCTTATTTTAAGGAAAATTAGTGGAAATATAATTTGTATTATTATGTTTTTCTATGTTTACATTAATTTTAATTTTGAATATGTTTTCAGCCGAGTATTCAAATAAATTGCTCATGATAATAAAAAGCAATGAAGGTTTTTATTTATAATTTATCTAATATAACAAAAATGCAATAATTGTTTCAAAAATATTTTCATGGTAATATAACATTATCAAGATCATGTTACTAATAGAATTTTGTAAATAATCCCTAACATTAATTAGGCTACCTGGTACGAATTTAATAACGTCTTTTCACTAATATTTTCTTCGTAGATTTATTACATTAAATAAGTTTTAATAAATTAAATAGAATTTACTTTATTCTCATCATTGATTAAGGAATTCTGTTAATTCAGTTAGCAACTCCACTGAGTAGACTATTTTTGTACATACACTGATATAGACTGATTAGCTGGTGCCCGGCTAACGTCTGATTTATGTCATTTTTAAAATATCAAAACGTACTTCTTTTCAACCTGAAATTAACTTTCTGTTATTATCTCTTTACTATGACGTTTATGTATTATGGATATGTAAGCAGTATATTATGGATAATGTATTATGGATATGTAAGCATGTATTATGGATATGTAAGCATGTATAAGTATGTGTTATGGATATGTAAGCATAATGAAATGTAAGCAGTGAAATTAGCTTTGTCCAAAGCATCCAGTGTGGCACTTATTAAAATAGTGCAACATGATAGCATATTTTAATATTTGATATCATAACATTTATTCTAAGCAGAAATAATTTTAAGTGATGTAGACAACACCAATAAATATGACAAAAAAATTATTTTATCAAAATAAATAATTTAGATAAACACATCTTGTTCGTCTGTTTCAATCTGTTTAGTTATCATTTTTGGGGTATAGTTACATAGGTGGACTACCGGTTAAAGTTTGGTTAAATGCCTTTTTTAGAAACATGTTTTCTTAATCTTTTTTTATGAGAAATTGCAGATAGTACTTTCTTTTGTCGCATTTTTATAAAATTTGAGCAAGATAGACATTCTTTAAAAATGTGATTGCTTGCCACTCGTCATCTCTGTGGATTTTTTTCATTTTTTTAACACTAATTACACTATATTGGTATTTTATGCAATGTAAAATGTATTTTTGTTTTTTTAGCAAAATATTCCTGAAATGAAATATACACTTTTTAAAATTAATATTAAATTATGTTCATCTATTTATACTTTGCATAGTGCAAGCTTAAGTTATTACAAGTAAAGTGCAACTAAAATTAATTATGTTCATCTATCAACTTAAATTAAATTATGTTCATCTATTTATACTTTGCATAATGCAAGTTTAAGTTATTACAAGTAAAGTGGAACTAAAATTAATTATGTTCATCTATCAACTTAAATTAAATTATGTTCATCTATTTATACTTTGCATAATGCAAGCTTAAGTTATTACAAGTAAAGTGCAACTAAAATTATTTAAAAATAGGGTTTATTATTCCTATTGATCGTTTTTGGATATTATTACGATCCCCAATTTCCGGTTTGTGAAAGTCAATTGACTTTACGGAACTAGTAGAAGTAGTTTACTATAATGATGGCACTATTAGATTGTATGAGTGGAGTTGTACATTGGTTTTTTTATCTATGTACAGACAATTTTTGAAAGTCATTTTAAAACTGTATAACGAACTTGGTTATTAATTAGTTTATTCAAGTATTTTCGGTTTGTTTTTCTTTGTTGGTAAAAATTTCTTCGACTTTTTTTGCTAACCTTATTTTGCCAAATTTTAAAAAATTAATTTCAAAATAGTCCAAAGTAAAAACTCAATTACTTAGCTTAAAGAGTGAAGATGCAAACAGAATTAGCAATAGGTAGCACTAAGAGCAGTTGAAACGAAACATAATCGTGGGTAGAGAAATCTTAGCAGCATTTAAAGATTCAAGTTGAGAATTGAATGACTTTGAGGGCAACGGAAATGCCAGAACAATGGATATAGCATCTAAGAGTTTAAGCTGAATGTCAGGCAACTCAAAGCAACAAAGATACCGAACAAATACAGTCATGCCTGAAGGTTCAAACTATAAACTAGGCTATTCAGAGAGCAACCAAATGTTTAAGGAAAGTTGATTGTATCTGAAAGCTCAAGTTACATACCACTCCGATTTAAGAGTGGCAGCAAAAACAGGAAAGAATATAACAAGGTAGTATATTAGATGAAGGGTAGGAATACTTAGGATGTATTTGGAAATTCAGTATCTGTCTGTTAAGTCACGATTGATTGTACAAAACCGTGTCTCCTATGAGTCTATCAAGTATGTAAAGAGTGTACTCTCTGGTGTAGCAGAGCTAAACACTAAAATGGAAGGGTGAGCTTACTTGTATATTATGTATTTTATTAAGCTATACAAAATATGATTGTTATTTACTTGGTTATATATTACACAAGTGTAAAGGTTTTTTATTACACAAAGTTTTATATTACACAAGTGTAAAAGTGCAGTGTCATTCAAATGTCTACTTATTTATGCAGAATGCATGTATTTTTCAAATTTTGTATATGTTATCTTGTAATTTATAAATTATGTTTTTAGATGACATATTTTGAAGTGAAAAAAAAATAATTGTGCTGGATTCTCATATTACAATAGCAGTATATCACCCTATAGGGTAACTTTTTAATTTTACTGAATAATTTGTATTTTAAGATGAAAAAAAAAGCTGCACGTGATGATACTCAATTGTGGGAACAGTACAAGAATTATTTGAGCAAAGACACAATACAAAGGACATGTACAGAAATATTATTTGATGAAACAATCTACAGTGATCTTATCTAAAATAGAAGACAATATCATTGAAATATCAAGTAACAAGATTTACCTATATTGGAGGTATATCAAATAAAGCTAGTACTGAAATTAATTATGCCCCTATTACATCATGAACATATGCCAGCGAGACAACTACTGGTAAAGCAAAAGCGTTTTTTATAATATTCTACACTATTGAATATATTTGGCGTTAATTATGTAGAAATTCATTATTCACAATTAAATGAAACTACGTGATGTAGTATTATTTCTACTTTGTTATGTTCTTTACCACGATCTAGATTTCGTCGTATTACAACATCTTCAGGTGGGCTATTAGCAAGATAGAATCTTTGCTAATAGCCCACTTGAAGATTTTGTAAACCTAGGTCGTGGTAAAGAACTTAAAAAAAGTAGAAATAATACTACATCACGTAGTTTCATTTAATTGTGGATTCTACACTATGTTAAAGTTAAAACGGGAAAAATATTACACTTAAAAATTTTCTGATATTCAGATTACAAGGAGAAACATTTCAAGAGCAATGGCATTTTTTTGGTATTGCCATTATGCTGATTGACCTATCCTGCGTCCCAGATAAATACTAACATTGTATTTCACACAGCAGAATGCGTCTACTTGTGGTAGAACAGCTATTAAAGTTCAATGTTGAAGTAATACGAAATGTTTGCATGTATCACAAATGACTATTAAGTGCGTCTTTGTTAAAAGCAGAATTTCTCTAATAGGTGTGTCATGGTCTTTCAGGAAACCCTACCACTTTTACCAAAAGAAATACTGGCTGATGAAATAAAGATTTGCTTGTGATTGTTACAACTGTGGGAGCGAGTAATGGAGTTGAGGACAAAAAAACTCGAGATACCAATTAAAAAAGGACCAGAAGCATATGTGCCAATAAATTTTTGAAACATTTAGCAGAGTTGTGATTTCCTAAAATGATATGGAACGACTAAAGTGATTTGAGTGCTATGAAATTATATAGTCAATAAAATAAATGATAAATTTTGGGGAAAATGACGAGAGGAATGTCAACCTGCTTATCAATTACTAGACATAGTAACGGACGAAGATTATAAGAGTTATTATCTGCAAAGTCTCTTAATTCTCTTGGAATATTTGGTGTCACATCACTTGTGTTGGTTTCTTAATATAGAAATGTAGTCCTTCCATTTATACTAATGTGTAACCTCGATGTTCTCACATTGTATAATGGAATGAGGCTACACCTCATACAGTTTGGCCTGTCACCTGATTAAGAATATTCTCATGTTTTGAATCCCGATTACGCTAAAAAAATTCAATTCAAGATTCCAATTCTTTTAGAGGTTTGCTTCTGTAATAACCAAAAATAAATCTTAGTGATAAGCACCAAACTTATGCAAGATCTCGAAACACAGACTCATTGAAAACTGTTTGGACTGAAACATGTGTTTTTGGCAAATTAATTTTCATAAGGGTTAAATTAGAAAATCATTCTTGACCTATAGTCGATTTCAACCAATTTTTTATTAGATGCAACACAATTAAATGAAACTACGTGATGTAGTATTGTTTCTACTTTCTTTAAGTTCTTTACCACGTTTTTTTGCTATTAGCAAAGATAGCCCACCTGAAGATATTGTAATACAATGAACCCTAGGTCGTGGTAAAGAACTTAAAGAAAATAGAAATAATACTACATCACGTAGTTTCATTTAATTGTGAATAATGAATTTCTACAAAATTAACGCCAAATATATTCAATTAGATGCAACTTTGAGAAACTGCATTCACAATTATTATGCTACTTGCAGCATTTTACAATAACCAAACCAAAAGCTCTTATTGATTTCTTCCTTTTAATTATTTATAATTTCTTCTTTACTTACGTTTTCTAAATAATTTTTGCTGTCTCGGCTTGTAATTAATCTATATGTATTTTTAATATGCTTTTTGTAAGAATTTACAAATCATTGTCAATATATATTACATTTACAAGGCATTGGGTCTAATTTGTATAACTACTAAATAAACATTAATTTTCCAAAATTTTGTCATTTTTACATTAGAAGACCAATCAACAGCATGTTTTTGTCAAGTCACTTTTATGATGAAATTGTTTAGCCTCCTTGGCTCTGACACTAGGATCTTTGAAATTTGTGTTGATTCAACTGTACAATATGTTTATTTCCATAAGCGATTATTGATTTCCAAACGCTACTGAAATTTATTTTGCTCTCACAATATGTAATTACTATTTGCAGTTTGTCTATGGTATGTACAGATTATCTCATTTGAAGATATTTGAAAGAAGCCATGCAACAAAGGTTACTGTTGAAGTACAACTCAACTACAACAAAGTGCATAGTTTGCAAAATTGGTTTAAAATTTTCCAATAGACAAACTTAATTTGTGGCGCATAATTATTCGTAGCTGTTTTTGTTTGGTTCATCTGCAATTAAAGGGAAGAATTCACATTCTTTCACCTCTTTTATTATTTCTTATAATATAGATAATTTAATTTTGGATTACAGAATTGCAATAACATATATATTTTCCAAAACGATTTTGAACATGGCTATTATTTTTTGTTATCACAAATTTCTTGAAAATTTCCTCTCTTCTTTACAGCGTTTTGTTTCGTAAAGTTCTTGTAGTGCCTTGACACTTCTGGAAACCTCATGATATATTCCCTACTCTGAATAATTTTCTCTGTAAGTTAGAAGAATTTGACATCACTTTCTGACACAAAGAATTGTTTAATAAGCAATATATCTCAGTGAACTTTATGGGCAGTAATAATTGCTCATATATTAGCAAAGCATCTGATAGCAATTTTCAATTATCAAAACCACTTGTAATAAACTTCTCTCCTGTAACTTTCTCTCCTGTAAATAGTTCTGACATGTAGAAAAAAAATAACCTTCATTCAAACTATATTCATGAAAGGACATCACAATATTTAGAAAGAACTCTTTGATTCTTGTTACCAAACTTTCTTTTTCTTTGGAAGATTTATTACTGGTCTCGAGGGACCAAGAAGTGATAACCTGTAAATTTGTCCTGTTACCTAAATTAATATCCTGTTATCTAAACTGCATTCACAATCAGCAGAGTTGCCGTTTCTCAACGAAGTGACTAATAAACAAATTTTGTTTGAAATTGATTATAGGGCAAGAATAATTTTCTAATTTGGCCATTGTAAATATGGAAAATTCATTTTCCAAAACAAATGTTTCAATCTAAACAATTTTAAATGAGTTCGTGTCTCAAGATCTTTTAAATATAGACGTATATAAAAGATCTCGATGATATATTGAGACATATGTAAAATGCTAACTCAATTTCCGTATTTGAACATCATATAAAATTCTATGCCTCATCCCTCACTGTTCATTCTCACCTTCTGACCTCTAACATATCACTGAGTCATTTTATTTAACTTTAATTTATATTTTATTTTTTCCTCTCATATGTATGTACGTATGTAGTAATATCTTGCTTTTAAATTTCGTTTCGTTATTAATTAGCATTAATTAACTTAATTAATATATCAAGATGATTGGATTGTGATTGTATACAACAGGTAACTCTTGTGGCAACTAGTGTGGTACGAGTGTATTACCTTTGTAAATCACTATGATTTAATAAAAACTCATAAATAAATGTCCATGTACTGTATGGTAGTAATTTATGTGGAATCTTCGGAATTTATCAACCTGTCAGCCGGTAAGGCACAGGTTGATAAATTCCGAAGATTCCACATAAATTACTGCCATACAGTACTTGTCATAAAGGCACAGGAAACCTGAGTTAAAGAATGTGAGCTGCCTTAAAACATTTTCATATTTAAGAATTAATAAATTTTCTTAAATGAATTTCAACTGTTAGGTAATTTAAAATACCTGGAAATGGCCTGCAATTTGTTATTACATAATGCTGATGAGCAGAGTTCAGATTTTTACAGAGTTAGCGGAAGGGAATATATATTGTAAAATGCAAGACACATGTCTTGAGAAGGAGAAGCCATTGTGGACTGCATTGTGTGAACCTTTGATGTTTTTAACCAAGATTTATTTTGGTTACCCTCTCTGAAAGAATTGGAATCTTGAATTGCAACTAAACATTTAATAAGATAATCGGGATTCAAAGCATACTCTTAACCAGGTGACAGGTTCAGCTGTGTGAGGTGTAAGCTCATTCCATTACGCAATGTGAGAACATTGAGGTTGCATATGAGTATAAATGGAAGGGCCATATTATTATATTAGGAGACCAATGTAAGTGATGTGACATCAAATATTTCAAGAGAATTAAGAGACTTTTTGATAATAACTTTTATGATCTGAGTCCCTTATTGAGTATAGTAATTGATAAGGAAGTTGACATTGCACCCGTCACTTCTTCCAAAAATTTATGGTTTCTTTTATTGATTGCATAATTTTAAGAAATCGCAATCTTGCAAAATTTTTTAAGATAATTTTCCAAAATTTGTTGGTATATTTGCTTCTGATCCTTTTACAACTGAAATGTTGTGTTTATATCCTCAACTCCATTACTCATAGTCACAGTTGTAAAGATCACAAGCGTTTATTTAATTAGCTATTATTTCTTTTTGATAAAAGTGGGAGCATTTTCTTAAATCATCAAAGAATCCCCCATTAGAGCAGTTCTGCTTTTAAAAATGATGCATTTCATTTGTTTGACATGCAGCCATCTTGTATTATCTCAACATTGAACTTTAACAGTTTTTACTATTTGTGTTCTAAATAGTTATGCAACTATTAAATATTATATAAGTAATGCAACATTATTTTTATTTGGAACACACAATACAGTCTTCGATCAGCATGGCGGCATTGCCAAGAAAAGGTTACGGTTATAGCAATTGTTATTTCTCCATATAATCTTAACACCGGATTTTTAGATCTAATATTTTCTAGTTTCACTTTTAGCACAGTATAAAATCGTATAATGGACTCTCTTTTGCTCAGCTGTAGTTGACTCGCTCGCATATGTTTATAATGCGGTGTAATTAACTTCATCAATACGTTTGGTTTGGTGCTTCAATAACTTTGACTTCTATCCTAGACAAGGAAATATTTTTGAAACAATTATTGCATTTTTGTTATATTAGATAAATTATAAATAAAAACAATAATGTATGATATCATTGCTTTTTATTACCTTCAGAAAATTATTTTAAATACCTATCTCTACCTGAAAACAAATTCTAGATTAAAATGAATGTAAACATAGAAAAACCTAACAATATGAAATATTAAATACGAATCTAAAATCTTGAAATTTCAAAATTTTTATTACCCCAAATTTAGACATTCTAAAACTGTGGTCATGAAATCGAAGTAGGTTTTTCTGGAATTCTTGTCTCGTCCAGTTTGGTTCTTCATGTCTGATGTTAAAAAAATGTTCACAATAAAAATTACTTTTAAGTTTTATATTTTTTAAATAAATTGTACAGAGGATCCTGTGGCAAATATTTCATTTTCCAAACATAAACTAAAATTTAAAAAAAAATGTAAGCTATGGGTCCATAGACCCTAAGTTTTCAGATATAACCGTCAGGTCTGGAGAGAAAGGCTAAAAAATTTACTATACTGGGATGTTTGGATTTTGTGGAGAAAGAGAACTGATGGGTTGATGTTTTTACTATGGTTATGTTGCTTGACAACCCAAATTTTAGAAGTCATTCCTTTGTGTTATGAATCTAATTTTCTACTCTTGCTCGATGCTAAATTATTGAACCACATTTGTTACGTAATACGTGGTTGGTAGATTTATTATTAAATTTTTATTGTGTTACATTTTTATTAGTGGGATTCATACATCGCCTCATTGTGATGAAATCATTGACGAAATGTTCACCAGATCACTCGTTTCTCATCTGGTAGACAAATAACAAATACAGACCTTTCGTAATTTCGTCATGTTAATGATATATGATTTTTTATTAATTTAACTATCCTGGAACTTAAATGGATTAGTTCGTATTTATGTGGTGTACTTGGGTAATATTAAGTAGGTATAGTTTTTTCCATCTGGAACTTTTTTGGTGATACACAATATTATATAATAGAGTATAAATGTATTCGTAGTTTTGAAATACACGATTAAAAATTATATACGTTCGAATCTTTCTTTTTGAAGTTGGTTAATAAACTGTTACTCTATACATTCGCATGTCTCTGAATCAAACGTAAGTAAATTTCAATTGATTCGCGTCGCCAGAATTATTTGATTTTTTTACATTTCCTCGAACTATAGAAGACAAATTTATGATCAGCAATCTGGATTTGGCATTGGATATTGCACATTTGTAAATCTCGCATGTCTCACCATCACTAGATATGTCTCTTACTAAGTGGAATTCCTATAGTAAGTTAATGTAATCAATAATAACGATATTTTATTGAACTTCAAATAAAAACATCATATAATAATTGAATTATTCTTTTGTAACATACAAACGATTGTCTACAGACATATTGCTTTTCCAATTTGTTTAATTTTTCACTTTATTTTATATTTAAATTTAAAAATACAATATAAACATGATGATACACATCATCGCTTTAATTTCTATATCTTGGAAATATTAAATTGGCCTCAGAATTTTGTGTGACATCGCACCTTTATTATAAGAGGCAAACATTTTTTCTCTCCCTTCGCATCAAGAGAGAGTTTTACTTCATGAAAACGCTGTTGTCATTCAATTACTATCAGCAATTCTTTAATATATCTCGCACTAAGCTTAACAATTAATAATTACAAATATTTTCCTACAAATATTAGTAATTTTAACTCACAAAAACAGAAACTATTGATTTATTCTTATCCTACATTATTATCCTCTAACACTATAACACACAAATGTGAAAATCTACTTTCAGGAGGTTTCATGAAGTGACACTTCGTGCAGGCAATATGCAAAATGCACATTTTTCTTTACCGACTATATCGATGTGCACCAAATTTCTTATAAATATGGAAATAAAAAATATACACGGTTTGATTATTTTAAAAAATATTACATTATTAGTCGAGTGGGAGGAAATTAAGTGTTACCTCGGTTATTTGTAGTCTCAGTAATTTGTGCAAATAAAGGATATAAAGGATATTTTGTTATACTTAAATGAATGTATATTGTTTATACTAGAAAGAAAATGTTGCATAAGCAATAAAAATATTGTTTACTCTATTATTATACAAACTTGTGTCAAAACAATGAGAAACAAATTTGTGTAACCATACAACATTAATAAAATACATAACTTATGTTTATAAGCAATAGGTAAATTTTTAATTGAAAATGGAAAAAACATCGGTTTGGTGATTTAGATCATATTTTCAAGATAACTGGATATTGATGAACTGTATCAGAACGATAGAATAACTCGCGAGCAAGCTGAGGAAAGTGAGAAACAATGAAAATCGCATATTGAAAAGTCGTAAAACGTTCAACTGTCCTAGTCTGCTTGCCTCTATCACGTTGTTAATGAGCTGCAGGCGATGGCCAATTCTTGGTGCTGCAACAGATAACGTCACAACTTTGATTTTAAGGATCATTACATTACAGATTATATGATCGATAGCGTTTACAAAACTTTAAATTTAACTTTCAGTTTAAATTCATTTAACTTTCAACCAAAAATACTATATTTTTTTGATGTTTTAACTAAGTTTAACAGAAATATTAAAAAATAAGGAGTGTAAGAAAAATTTAATTCTGCAAGGTTATTAATTTTTTTAATGTCTCTGAATTTTCAACCTATTATATATTTTAAACTGACTCGAAAACTTCTACTAAAGCCTTGTATAATCACACAACCCATTTTTGCTTTTTCTACTGAAACAAGGTAAATTGCTGTCGAAATTTTTGTATTCCTTACTTCTTGGGCCTAAGTAAATATGAGTATATTTTCAGGATAAAATTTTACCCCGATTGGGTGAAAACTAATGACACAATTATTCATATTAAATAATTCTAACAATATTTTTAACAAGGCTAAATTTACTGTCCTGGTTGTTTTTGGCCTCAAATTATATTCTGAATAGCCCCTTTCATTCCTCATCCCAATTAGCAAAATCAGGGAAACCTTTCTATTACAATACTCGTACGGTAACATTTAAACAAAAACGAGGAAGACATAATTGAAAACTACAAACTACATGACAGAACAGAAAATATTTTTAAGACGAATTTAAGAAAATATGAAAATATGGGAAGTTCAACCTGAAGAGATTATTCTGCTATTTCCCCACATATTCATATTCGTGAAAAAATCGATGAATTAACACCTTACTAAAAGAATAATGAAAAGCGTACTAAGAACCAATCTAGATTTATGAGAGAATAGAGTGATGTATTACTGTCACCAAGTCAGAATAAGTGGCCAGAGATGACAGTTCTGCAACAGTATTCCTTGACAGTATTCCGGACTTAACAGTATTCCAGTCTCTGTAATATTAGTACATGTAACGAAATGTGCATTTGGTTTATGTGTCATGCCAAAGATAATGAACGATAACACCATTCTCATTGAGAGTAAGACTGTTATTTAGAGTATGCTGCAAGTTTAGCTTAGATCGAAACTCTTTCTAATTTACACTAAGGATTTGCTCGAATATGGTATTGAAGTAGGGTGGTAGCATTCTCAGATTAGATGGTTCAGTTATTCTTTGGCAATACCTGGGGCTGAATTAGGAAAAAGGCAGAAATAGGATTTACTAAAATAAATCTGTCATATAAAATCTTAATGCATATAAAACAAGATGCAGGATTTGTAATAT
Source organism: Druceiella hillmani (assembly GCA_039881145.1). Classification (NCBI taxonomy): domain Eukaryota; kingdom Metazoa; phylum Arthropoda; class Insecta; order Lepidoptera; family Hepialidae; genus Druceiella; species Druceiella hillmani. The sequence goes on along the minus strand of JAYKKI010000067.1, from coordinate 3,032,208 downwards.
TGTCAATCACTAACAACATGATTTAACTTAACAGTACATGAATGCACTTATTCCCAGTATCAACGTCCATGTGTGAAAAAAAATTGGTATTAAAAATACCTATGTATTGAAAAAAAACAAAGTTATGAAAAGTAATTAATGTTTTTTTTTAAATATACACACATATTTTACACCAATTCATTGTCTTGCAAGTGCCCTGTTTGGTTATTGTTGGAATAAAAAGGTTAATGTTCACCAATTATTTTGTTTTTTATTTATACATATCTAATTGTTTTCAGTCTCATTGAGAAGGCGTAGAATTAGTTGTAACTTAGTCAGATTATTTTAAGTAATCTTTCATCAAGGTTGTTATCTTAACAAATTCATTAAAACATACTCACGAATCCAATCATTTACTTGTATTTGTGTTAAGTATGATTTAGTAGTCACTACTTGCAGATACATTTTCTCACATATGAAGCAAATGCTGACAAACGCTGCAATGTTGTGTATATTCCAAAATATGAAGGCAATGGAGATTGATTTTTCTAATTTCTGAAATATTAAATAGAAAAATATTTTCGTGACGGAGGCAGTCTCCTTTTGTATAACAGTATGATTGATCATGCAATTCTTGATGAGACTGTCTGGTGTTTTTTAATGAACTTTATGTAATTATTATTTTTTGTTTTTTTTAATTTGGTGGGTTTTTCATTTCAAATAACGGATTTGTAGTATGCAAAACGGTAAGTTAATAAAGCGCAAAACGTGGATTGCTGTTAATTTGGGAACAATAATCTTACTTCTAATTTAAAAATACATACGTTTTGTTTACATTCTTCAAGAAAAATATACAGATTATGAATTAAGCCATAAAAGTCTAAACAAAGTCCCAGGAGTAACTGAAAAATTAAGATAAAAAAGACTAAAAATTGTGAAAATTAATAAATTTATATTTTTAAACTTCTGTTGAAATACATACTTGACACTGAAACACCTTGTTCAAACTATGGCATACAGCCAAGAAACGAATGTAAAACTCAGATAAATGATTGACAGATTTCCCTTTGAGTGGCAAATTAAAATTGAAATTTCTGGAAGAATTAAGATTAAATTGGGGACTATGAGGGGATATGGCATTAATATCTTCCGTAATATCTTGTTCTTTATACAATTTCAAAAATTCATTCAACATTTCTAAACGTTTTGTAACACTGAGTAGCAATGTATAGAATAAATATATTTCCAAATCAGAAAGAATCACAACAAAGATGCTGAATATAAAGTGAAATATATGTACTGAATCCAAAAATCTTCCCGAAGATTTGAAAATCAAGAATGCACACAAAATATGATAAGAAACGAAAAGGCTAACAATAATAAAGTTTCTTTTTTTTTCATTTTTCAATATTATATTTTTGTAATCCAATTCGAAAAGATCATCCAATTTTTCAAATCCCAATATTAATTCACTAAATGTATTCTTATCCCAAACTATATCAATCAACAATAAATAGAAAATAAAAATCATTTGAACAGCTATTAACGCGATGGTGTGGTACCGAGTTTCTACTCGGAGAACCATTACTGCCAGTCCTATTAAGGTGTTCAATATTAATAAGGTATATAATTTTCTACACAATATTGCAAACTTTGTGGAAAATCTATTATAAGTTTGTCTATGAAGACCAAATACAGATTGGTATGTTAAAACTGGTCTAAGCGTATTTTCAATTATTTCTTTTGGCATTTTGAGCTTGTTATATTGTAATTTGGACTGAATTTTAATATGTTATTAAACGTTTTGTTAAGAACGAGACACTATACGACTTATTTATTGAACGTGCTTTACACTAATGAATGTTACTACTCTTTAATACCCTCTCACAGACCATTATGTCTAATTAATTATTTAACCTAATTGCCAATATTAATTTATCAGAAGAAATATTTATTGATTTTGCATTAAGCTTGTATTAAAATATTTGTTATAAGACTAAGTATTTGTAATAGTTTTTAAACAGAGAATTTTTCTGAAAACTATAAAACATGACTTAACTGATAATTATTGTTTAATAAAATAATAGAATTCAATAAATAGAGACAGATTTAAATCACATTTTAAATTATGGAAATGCTTTGTTCATCCTTTACCTTGTACAATATTTAGAATTTACAATATGAAAATATCAAGTACTACATTTGACTATACAATTTTTTTATAAACGATGATACAAGGACAAACTTTACTTAAACAAACAAACTATACTTCAGGCGACCTAGCACAATGTTTTCCGACGCTTTTTTCTTTCTAACTCATACCAAAGTCAAAGGTGATCCATATCTGAACATAGTTCTTCAGTCTGCATTTAACTTTAACCACACATAATTGATAGTATCTAAAATCAATGCTGCTCCTGGACATTCATTTCAAATATCATGCTTTAACTCAGTAAATTAGTCGTAATAGTGATGCGAGATGGTATTTCATCATTAAGAGTACGTTCCACTAGTCGCTCGCAATGCTTGCGTCCACGACCTCGATCATACCTATTCCACTAGCTTGTCAACATTGTAACTGTGCCAAGTGGAACGAGATAGGAACGAGATAGAACAATGCGTATTCGTAACTATAAGTAAATGACAGGTATTGGACGAAAATCAAGAGGTTATATTTTTTACTATATTAGAGATTATATTTATTACGTTAGATAATCATTTAGACTTACAGTAATTATAAAAGTCCAATTTAATTTCTATATATTAATAATTTGACAATAATTTAGATTTACAGTAACTGTAATTTAATTTCTGTAAAAGTTTGATGATTGTACTTGTATCTTTTGGTGTCACCTTTATTTCTATGGTTTACACAGTTTTGAGATGTACCTTCAACTCAAAACTGCATAAAGGGATTCTTTCCATCACTATTTTTAATCTTCAACGAGTATATAAATTTATTTATTTAAATTTCATGTATCAATGTGTCAAAATTAAATTGAAAGATTAACGATCACAACGACCCACCTTGATACGTGGGTCATCGTGGTTGTGAACAATAACGGCATCAATGACTTTTTGGTCATGACCGCAACGACCGCGATCTCCAAGTGGAACGATGCAGTTAGCGTTTTGAGCGTTGCGATCGCCTAGTGGAACGCACTCTAAATGTTATATAAGATTTATTGTAATTTTTCAATTGGAGAAATGCAGTGTATGTTTTAGTAATGAACAATACATAAAATCAGTATTTATTAATCTATTTGTTACATATTTTTAATGCAGTATTTAATGATAAAGAAATAATTACAACAATTAGTCAGAAAATATGTATGTAATATATTATATATGTAAAATAAGAATATAAATTGAACATAATAAGACTGGAATAATTTGTTTCAGAAACTGAAAGATGCATACGTTACTTTATCAAATATATATTATAGTTGTGATATTTGTGTGATTATGTCCCTTGTCTTGACTGTCATAACCATTTTTCTCAGAAAATATTGGATCTAGACCTTGAAATTCGATTTATTTATGAATCTTTTCTACGTGCATTTTTTGCAATAGTGAGAATTTTAAATTAATTTATGTGAGAATTTTGAAATGGGCAAGTCGATGTAATAAAAATATTTTTTTTTACTGTAGGTCAAGTGGGATCTTAATTGAAATTGGAAAGATTTCAAATCTTTATTTTTTTGGAATAAATTTAAATAATTCTAAAGATATTATTAAATGTTCACAAAAACAAGTCACTCCCTTATCTCTGCATCTAAAACTGCTAAAGTTGAAATAAAAAAAAATTGGAATAAAAATTACCAGAAGTTAATGAAAAGTTTAACTGAATATTATACAGTCGATTTTAGATCTATACACAACTTTATAAACCATAAGCATAATTTTATAAGCCTTTTTTATTTATAAATACCTTCAATGTACAAAGGTTAGTTTTGCAATTTTATTATATATATATATATATATATAATTAATTTTTAATTATTCATGTAATTATTACCTTCAAATCTCTGCTAGACGTCTTAGAAATTAAAAGAAACAATACTAAATGTAGCTTTTATGATAGTTTGTTCTCATGTGCTAATCTCATTAAGCAAAGAGGTTGTTTCATACTAATTTAGTTACTTTACGAGCAATATTTGGTATAGTTTTCGTACCATTTATATTTTAATCTTGCTTTGTTTTCCAGAAATTATCTCTAATGTATCTATTATTACATTTGTTGATGGTGTTATGTCAATATCTTATTACATTTAAATTTTCTTCAATAAAATAGTAAGTGCAACTACACTATTAAATAATGCGTTCCGGATTTCATTTCTCTCGATAAACACGAACCAAGGTGAAATCGTACTGTGGAGTGCTGTAAAAATGTATACAATGAAACCATGATGCATTTAATAAAAAAAATCTGTGATAAATAGGCGAGTAAATCTGGTAAGATTAAACATTATTACTATACAGATAAAGAAACAATGTCAAATATAGATGCATTGGTAAATCTTATTAGGCCCAAGTCATAATATTTTATAAAATATTTGAAAATTTAAAATTCATAGTTATTAAAATCTAATTACAACCATTTAATTTATTAAACCTTTTAGTTTTTGTATATTAGTACAAGTTAACTATATTTGTTTGTATAATGGTTATTAAGGTTGTATTAATATAATTAATTTAATGACCACCCGCTTTACGTATGTTAGAGAGTCACAGTCTGGACTTGTATATTTTTACAAGGATTATTATCTGCAACTAGCAATATATTTCCCACAACTAGCAATATATATTGGAAGAGACTCTCTAGCGTCTGATCTTTTGCAAGTTTTTTTTTCATACGGAAAAAAAATAATCACATTTCGTTATGCACTACTCCTCGTAAAATATATTGTTAAGATTTGCAAGATTACAATAATGATCTCATTAACGTTTAATATAATATTTTTTGATAATTGAAAGTTATCATTGATAAACAATATCCTAAAGATTGTTTACACAATATACTTAGTACACTCACTTACACCTTGGAATAAGAATATGTTCAGAAATATAACACTTTGAATTAATGAAGTTGATTACTGATTTGAAGTGTCTCATCTTCACAGTTTGTTCAAATATGGAATAACTTTGGAATATTACTTGGGTCATTGCAATATTTGCGTACTTTTGTAGTATTTTTATTTTTATTATAATAATCTTCATAATGAAACGATATAAAATTTGTGTTTTTTCCAAAACGTTACAAATTTTATACATTTTTATCTCGAAATGTTTTTATTTTATACCTTCATTTATAATATAAACACACATATTGAGCTTAATAATTCGTTTCTGAACCAGTATAATTCCACAGATTCTAACTTCTGATACAATCTGGATGGCCATTTTCCTAATTTCTCTCTTTTGTATTCATCAGATTTATTTGTAGAAATGATAGTTTTATACCAATTTGTCAATAAAAATTTTTTTACATGACATTTTCAAGTACGTTCAAAATTAAATAATATTATTTCATATATTTTTGTATTATTTACAGCTTTTGTTAAAATATCAACAGTATATTCAAGGGAAGTATTAAAAAATTAAGTAACAAAACAGTTTTATTGATGAAAAAACAAAAACAAAAAAAACAGTTTTATTGATAAAATTATGGAATAGTATTTTGTATTAACTATATTTTATTTTAATATTGAAAGACAGTCAAAATATTCTAACAGTTTCTGTAGACAATTTAACTTCGAAGGACTTCAAAAATAAACTTTCTTTGCTAGAACACTGTCAAATTGTAAGTAATTACGAAAAAAATATTCGTTAATTTCACAACTGTGAAAATTTAAAAAGACATCATGAATTATTTTAACTGGTTTTACTTTTTGATATCATTAGGTGCTATGTGCATTTTTTATGAAAGGCCGTATGCACAAGTGGAAAAAAAAATTATATTTTATCGTAATCATAATTGATGCTCGATATTGTAAGTATTTAAAAGAATTATCACATATTTGTAGAAGAATTGAATATTACTGGTTTAGTTGTCTAATAATATGTAACTGCTTTTAAATACAAGTTTTATGTATTATGTTTCATCATCAATAACACAATTATAAGGAGAACCTTCACAAGATACGATTAGTGATTTGATGATGATGATTTTTATGCACTATGTTACAACTATTCAAACTTAAAAAGAAAACTATCTTTAATTCTATTCAAATCTAATATATATACAAATTGTTAGTTACAACTGTTAAATAATAAATCCATATTAAATTCAAATATGCTTTTACGTTTGTATTAGTTCAATAATTAATAATTATATTTATGTCCTACTTATTATAAAATGTTTGGTCTAATTAAATTGTAGCATATAAATCATCTTTATGATTTAAATCCTTATCAATATTATTTGGCAGTGTTTTTTATAAAAGAAAATGAAGAAAATTTTAAAATGGCGTCACGTCACTATTTTATACACCTTGCAGCTTGTAACAATTTTCATCAGAAAATGACGAAAAGTGTTACAGATTATGTAAAAAATACATACACTTGTATTTCTATCTTATTGTTGGCAATCAGAGCAAACTGTGAAAATTGATTAAAGATGAATAATTCGTAAAAAATTTAATCAAATTGAATCACAAAAACATGGCTCTTTCAGACAAGTCATACAAATCTTCTTAAAAATATGAAAGGGCGAATTGCAAAGAAATCAGAAAAAACTTGCTGGAAAATTTTCAGGAAATATGTTGCCGAAATTAATTTCAAATATCATTTCTTTCATTACTATTTGAATTGTTTCTCAAATGGGATGAAGGATTTCACCAAAATATGATGAAAATTATGTTTACATATAAATTAAATGTTGCAACATATTGGTAAACTGTTTCTGGATACACAGATATGAGGAGCTTCAAAGAGCCATAATATAAAATCAAAATAGAGCTTGGAATAAAAAGACCAAAGGCAAGACGATTTAAAAACAGCATTCCAGCGTAAATATCTATGTCAATACATATTTCCGCTAATCCACTATGTACAATGCTTGTTTGTAGATAAACATTTTTAAAAATATAAATGATAGCTTTGTATTGATAATATTTAATAGTTCAAAATAAAAACGAAATTATAACTGATAGGAAATGTGGCTTTTTAATATGGGATCTTACAACACACACGCACACACGCATGCACACAAGCTCGCACACATGCACGCAAAAAAGTTCGCACACACGCGTACGCGTGTGTGCGCATATATATATATATATATATATATATATATATATATATATATATATATATATATATATATATATATATATATATATATATATATATATATATATATATATATATATTTAAACAAACGTGTTTTTTATCGGTAAGCCATATCACCCTTAACGCTTCTTCAAAACTTTGATGAAGTGTTAAGGGAGATATGGATTGAGCTATCATTTTGAAGACTAACTTTTACCACTAATGATGGAAAATAAAAAAACAATTCAAAATTATTTTTTAATTCTCTACATATTATTTAATAATATATCTCAAAACGGCAATATCTGCTTTTTTAATGTTCTACAATAAATCATGGTATACATAATAATAATTTTTTTTACTTTTGATTACTTTTTAAAGTAAAATACCTGTCACTTACCTACGTATTTTCACATTATATTACCATTGGGTGACTTGTGAATTTTTCGCATTGGTCAACTAGTGTATAAACGGTTACATTTTGATGATTGACTAAATTTTAAGGAGTGATTAAGAATGGTCAATTGAATCATATAATGAAAAAAAAATATAAATTCTTATATAATTATTTAAAATTTCTTTCAACTGTCCCATAGAAACGAAAAGAAAGTATAGAGATGATAAATTAGTAATTCCAAACAAATTTGCCGTCGCGCCGGTTAAACATAAAAAATACGCAGCACAAAGGAACCGTTTTCCGCAATTATCTCATTCACCACTACCGAAGATCCCTTGCAGTTAATATGTTATTTGGCTTAATTGTGTGTGCACGTGTAGCTGCCCGATCTACAAGTTATCGACACGATAGTGATTAGTGAAATAAGCAAACATACAATAATCATTTTTGGGCTTACACTAAACCCCCTGCAATTAAAATTGCAATTTTAATGCAATTATCAGCAGGTGAAATTCAGTTTAAATATGTATAATTGATAATGAAATAAAAATTTCAAAATCGTGAAATGAAAAGTGATACGGAGTGCCCTTGAATTTGTTTGAGAACAATTTGCAAATATTAGGGAAATGGATCACTTTCAACAGTTATTAAGATACCATTAAGGATAAGGACATAAAAATGTGATTAGGTACGTAAATTTTCAATTATTGTAAAGAAGTTGATTCTAATTTTTTAAATATGCCTTAATAAAATTATAGTTTTCAATCAAAAATTAAGAAGGATTACGAGTTTATGTATGAAGGGCGAAGGAAAAATTGGAAGCTTATATCAAAAAGAACTCTTATTTCACAAAATAAATGGGGAGAATTCTAACATTGAATTGAAGCTTGCGTAAAATAAAGATGTTTTGAAATGCAATTAATAAATAAAAACTTTTGAAAATGTTGTCACAAATTTTTCTATACGCAAGAACTCGCGCGTAACTCAAATTTTAGCTTCACGCCTATGGACAGAATTTGTTAACATTCGTGAGTTTTGATCGAGAACGGACGAATTCACCAACATTCAAAGATTCTCGGAACGAAGTGATAGGGTGACCAGTCGTTCGATTATTTTAAAAAGTCAATGGATTTTTATAATTTTTTTTTATTTCCAATCTATGGAAATGAAGGCAAATGTTTTTTTTTTAAATTGAGCTCTAAAATATTCTTTTCAATTTTGGTCACTGATTTAGAATTGTTCTTGTATATAAGTAGTTTATTTATAAAATATGCGTATACTTAAAATAATTGAAAACTTAATAATACATATTTTGACATATTACACATAGCTCGCCGCTAGCGCGAGATAATAAGCAAGTGCAAAAAGAACAGAAAACAAGCAGTCTTTCCCCAAATGTTGTCAGACTTTCAGACACGGAATACTCTAATTACATCGCAATTGAAGCAAGACAAATAAACAAACAAACTTGCTTTCGTATTTATAATATTACTATTTAGGACGTATGGTGTGTGTGCGTGTGCGTGCGTGTGTGCGCGTGTGCACGAGTGCATGTGAGCGTGTGTGTGTAGTATATGTATTGTACTAACAATATTAAAAGCATTGAATTAATTATATAAATTAACAAATTTCAAGCGAAATAAATGACTAAATAATGAACACTATGTTGATCCTCATTGATTGTTGTCTGTTTCTTCCATGTGTTTATTTAATCTGAGTTTTGGATACTCGAACATTTAGAGATCTCTATATTTTTTATCAATGTTTATTATAATAATTGTATGTGAAAATTCTTTCACCGGATACTGAGAGAAAAAAGTGTTTGAACTAAGATCTTTTATATCATTCGTATTTTATAAATAAACCAGCTGAGTATTTTCACTCTAGTACATTTGAGGATATTCTAGTTCATTCTCATTCATTCTAATACATTTACACATAAAGCTTCTCGAACATTCTAGAACTTGATTCTTCATTCTTAATTCCATCCCGTCTAGTTCATTCTAGACCATTCGAGGATACTCTAGTATATTCCCACTCATTCCAGCCCATTTAATGACGGGAGTTTGGTGGTCGACGGTGCAAATTGGAAAATGCCCAAGGTCGACCATTCACCCACACCACCACAGCCATCCTGACGCGACAAACATAGTGCACGATGGGCGACTACCACACATAACGCTGCACTAGGTAGTTTTAGCGGCGAGGTGAAATATGCGGACACATACATTTATATATATATATATATATATATATATATATATATATATATATATATATATACATACATATATATATATATATATATATATATATATATATATATATATACATATATATATATATATAAACACTTTCCACAGTTTTTTAGAAACATTTTGCTATAACATACATAAATTTATCTATAGTGTTCAGAAAAATAAATGATGTTTGTGAAGTAATGAAAATTGACGTCGTTACATACATTTTCGTTCCCATTCATTTGGTATGTCCACTTGTCAAGTAAGTAGGTAACACTGAATTACGTTATTAGAGTCGATAATGCCATTAAATTCATTATGAGAGACGGAAGTAGTTATGCAGGGTAGCGGAGAGCTTCATGATAATGGAATTGCTATTTAGATAAGTTAATTAAAGCATTGGAATAAGAAATAGCAATTTGTTATGACCACTGTTTACTGATTTCGATGACAGTATTTTGGTTGACGCATAAAAATATACAACATAGCTATTACCAGAACTTGATATTAGTTTAATGCAGAATCTGTTGAAAATAGCGGAAAATTTCAGATTCAAACCGATACTCCGAAAAAGTTACAACTGTAACTTAAAGACGGACATACAAACGTACTGCCTTTTTAATTATGGATATTTGCACAGTACTGAAGAACCACACATGTACATATATGCAAGAAGTGCAAGCTCTATCCTCATGCAGATCGTTTCAAAATATTTTGTACCTGTTGTTGCATAAGTAGTTTTGAAAGTTTTATTACAAGTTCTAATATTGCATAAATGCAACATTATATGTCACTTTGACTTTCTATGTGTTTTTTTTCATTGCAATTAAAGGCGTGTTTACATTTTTGACAAAGAACCTCCATTTTTGCCAAGTTTACTCTGAGCTCTGGGTATACGTATAATGGTTTTGATATAGAAAAATAGATAAATCCTTCATCTATATTCATGTTGATTACTTTTTATTGGTTTTATATATTTATTTTATAAAAATAAACTTTTTGCAACGTATTCCTTGCCGAAATCGTTGAAGAGAAGAAAGTTTAGAGGATTTATTTCAAACAATTATGCTTTAATTTGAAATGCAAAAAAAAACAGTAAAATCTTCTTTTCTCGTCTTAAATTTGTTTAGAAAACAATTTAGATTAACGCAATAGTACAAGAGCAAAAGAAAAATGTTTAGTCAAGAAAAGTATAGTTTCAATATTTCATACAAGTGGTACGTTACAACACACCAGCTAGTTATTATGCGCGGAGATCGTAGATTATATACTAAAGTGGAGATGCGCTCGTGATGCACACAACCGTGCGTCTAACGGTCGCTCTGAATAAAAATAATTGCGATCTCGGCTACGCACGGTAAACATTCAGATAAATAAATTTATCTATTTGAAATTTTTTATTTCATAATGTCTCTTACTTTAAGTTTTATATTTAAAAGTTAAATAATGTTTACGTATTATATTGTCATATATATATATATATATATATATATATATATATATATATATGTATATATATATTTATATATATATATATATATATATATATATATATATTTATATATATATATATATATATATATATATATATATATATATATATATTTAGAAAATTCAGAATAACATTCTTAATTATTTGTAATTTTTTGATACACACGATATTTGCGCACGTCAATCAGAACCGCTCGGGCTTGGTTGTATATCATAACAAGTTATGTACATGTAGCGAGTATTTCATTTAATTCATTGATTAAATAACATGAAATATAACTATTAAAAACTTAATAACTTAATTATTAATGTACTCACTCATATTGTAGTTCTGCTGAAACCACTCAACCTATGACTTTTACGTTTATAAAGTATTGCACAGAAAAGTAATTTTAGTAACAATTATTTCAGAAAAATATTAATTTAATGTTCATACAAAGGTACTTAAAGGAGATGTTCAAAATGGTTTCCGTTTTGTTCTACACACAATCATACTCTCCTTATAATTGAATTCATAGCGTTATTCACCATTTGAGCATATCTCTTAATCACATGCACCTAAATACATCATTATGTCATAATATTCCAATTGGAATAGCATACAGTAGACATTAAACAGTTATCAAAACAATAATTAACAAAAAGTAATAAAGACGTCGCAAGGCTTTTTACACATAAAAATGTTGAAAAAAAATGGCTTACACTGTTCATTGTTTGGTCAGATGAATCGCTAAATTTGTAGCCAGAACTTTGTTTTTTCAAAATACATTCAGCTGTTATTTGTTACGCTAATTATAGAATTAAAATTAAATTAATTAAATGAATTATTTAAAAAAAAATACTATGTCACCGTAGTTAATAAGGTAAAAATAGAACATTAGAATACGAATTTTTTAGGCCGCCACAGTGGCCTGTCAGGTGTCCTGTTAATAAATCAAAAAAATGCGGCCAAAGTAAAATAAAATTCATTTAATACACGTTTAATTTATCGTATGTTCCAAAAACCGATGTATAATTTTCATTTACGATTATGATTAGCAAAAAATGCTTCTATTAGCAAAGACAAAACAAAACAAATATAAACTTATTAAACTTTAAAAATTACAACTTTATATTTTTTCTTGACATGAACGAGATACTTCCACAATTTTATGAACTAAGTATTGCACAGCATGAAGACAGCTTCTTACAATTGTTTTATGTAACGTTTGCAGTTACATTCCATATCGGTAATAACAAAACTTATTAAAGAATTATCGTTTCTAAATCTTTTCTTTGTATGATTCATTCCGAATCTGATATAATTATTGATATCTATAAAAATCCTCTTATGCATACATGCCCAGATAATATAATTTACCCAATCTATCTATCAAATGTATCTCTACACAATACGAAAAATACGAAGAGAATACAATACATTGCTATTGATAAAAAAAGTGAGCCGTCACGGGACGCCTGACAGATGTGAAAGATCGTGTTCGTGCAAGTAATATGTGTAAAAGACAAGATTATTACAGGAACTAAATATAGTATAATGAAAAAATAAAGTATTACGAATTTCTTATAGAAAATGGTGACTTGTAAACAACAGCGTCGAACTGAGTGAGGAGGGGGTCGCGTAGTCGGTTGCGCATGGCGACACGTCGCCATACCGTACACTCTACTATATATAGACTATATATATACCTTAGTATAGCGTGGCGACCACGTGCCACGGCAAGCGTCGCCACGCCAACGATCCGGTTTATACCTGCGCCTATAGATGTTTCACATCAAAATAAATAAATAATGTAATATAATTTGCAACATTTTTGCATACGTGTCGGTTTTGCGTTTTAAGACAAGGAATCGTTTCTAATTGGTTGGTATAATAAACACGTTAGCCAATCCAATCTAGTCTACGTGGACTATTAGCTAAAAGGAAGCGTTAACCGGAATTATAATGCCCCGTCCGTTTCAGTCACGCTATACATTTTAAAGTAACCGTCTCTCAGTAAAGGTGCAGGGAATTTCTGAAAGCACATGTGTGCTTGTCATACTTGAGGTATGAAAACCTTTTAATTAGTAAAATAAAATACAGAAATAAAATGTGGAAATTTAATACCTTCGTCTGTTACACTATTTAAATGGATTTGAAGTTATTGTTTTATCGATGTTATAGTTTACCATGTTTAGGCGAGAAATTAATTGGAGCTAGTATTTTTACTCGTATATTACTCGTATAGTTCAGACTTTAATTTTATTGTATCTATCGATCGACCTATGAAGAGACTTTATGCGAAAGGATTAGCAAAACTTTAATACGATTAATAGAAATACTCAATTGATTGATAAAGTGATTATCTTGATAATTAGGAGAGTGCGATTGTGTTTACAATAAGACGGTTAATATTACAAATTTAAGGCTAATCAAACATTAGAATGAAGTAGTTTTTCAGTGTTCATTAAGTGAATAAAATTCAATTGGAATATTTTTTCTGTGCAATATTTTACAAACTATGTAAGTTATGTGATAAATGATTTCCGCATAACTACAACATGAGTGAGTACAGTAGTATTTAATTTATTACGTTTTTAGTAGTCATGTTTCATGTCGTGTAACAAATAAATTAAAAATTTAGGTACCTAATGGCGCGGGTATAGTGACATAACATTATAGGTTCGGTAAATTGAATAAAAGTGAACATGTAGTGGTTGCGTAAGGCTAGCGTGAGCTTGTGTGCGTGCGTTAGCGGTATTAGGTGTGTTAAAAAGAGTTATGTGTTATATTTTTTTGTACTCAATTAGAAAAAGGACGTGTTTTACTTTTTATTTCAACAACAAGTTAATCCTTTATATCCAACGAATAGCATCTTTCTTTGTCCAACATTTATTCCCGGACACATTGTATGTGTACGATATATTCATACATTATGGAACTTTTAGCGTATCTTCTACAGTGCAATGATATTTTCTAACATTCGATATGCGATGCCGCATTATTCGAAAGGTAGTCGAGAGATGGTTATCAGATAATATCGATGAATAAAAGCAACAAGTGTCGTATTTGTCGCCCCTACAATGTCGGCTTATTGAGATATATTTCACGGTATATTCGATGAACATATTTATTATTCTAGGATATATTTATATCTTAGGACATATCGTTTACAAAAGTCTGGCTCCTGAATTATTTAATCCTTGCTTCTCAGTTCTGTTGTTGGTACTCAATTCAATTATTAAAATTAAACATATCATAAATTATTATTACCAAAGTACACACATTAGCGGCAGGGGAAAGGAAACCAGCGCCATAGCAGTCGTAGAGACAATCAGAGAAAAAAGTGATTCTTTTTTAGATCTATTATATTCTTATTCCATTTTAGTTGTCATAAATTTATACGTCGTATTTTCAATTTACGGGAAGAAATTAATGATATAATATCCAAGTTAAAAAGCAAAAGGATAGTAGTTATTATTATTTATTAGATCAGTTTTTAATTATTAGTAAATGTTTTTTATTGCTGTACATCTCATATACGTATTGCAAAAGAAAAGAGAATAGCCTTATATTCAAATTTTACTAATTTTTGCGTCATTTGCGGTGGAATTTCGATTTAGAAGCGACACGGAAATGTCAGAAGAAAATGGATATAAACCAAGACGTTGTGGGTTGTATAGTGTTTATTGGTAGTGGTTTTATACGGCTAAATATAGTTTTATTTCATTTCGGTACTCCACCTGTGTCTCTAAGATTGTATGGTGGGAACAAGTAGCAGAGTATTGCATGTCTGACGCTCATATCCACGACACGCAATCAGGACTCTCAGTCGGATTTACTGACAGTTAAAAATATATTTTGTCTGGATACTTTATCGATTCCACCGTAAAGTAGACTCTTGTTCCGCGTCGACTGACATTTAATAAGAAACAGAAATATATTTTTAACTGTGAGTAAGTCTGACTGACAGTCTTGGCCGTGTGGTGCATATAGGCTTGTGGCCACACGAGAAGAAGCAGAACATGCAAAATCAGTTGGCAGTGTAGATGAAACGGTGTACCTATCATCATTGTAGTAGAGGTTGCTTGTGGGTCTAAACAGTTCTATGATACTAATTATAACGTTTCGTCATGTGCTGCATTAATCATAAGTCTCCATAACAAAAAAGTTATTTCTTTAGGAGTAATAAAAATCAATGCTGTGTCATTTGTTCTCGGTCATCCAATAAAGGCATTAAGTCTCCATCACATACCTGTTTTAAAAATTATAGTGGTCCTTCTACTATAATGGAGCCAGCCATTATCTGAAAAATGTCTTCCAGAAAATGGTTTCATTTATTCATTGATTGCCGATGGAGATGCAAGCACTTATTCCACTATAAGAAATTTCCAGGTTTATGAAGTAAAATAGAATATAAAAACCATCTCCTGCGTAATTATTGTAAATCCTTGTTGGCAATTCCATTAAACACAGTTAATTCACTGAGAACACGGAAACTTAACAAGGATAATTACTTGAGTTTGCATTAGAATAGTTAAAATATACCGTTTATTGAAAATTTTTATGATATAAAAAGAGATATTATATAAAAAGAGATATTAATGGCTCCTATATGATATAAAAAGAGATATTAATGGATCCTATCACATATTTAGCGATCGTTCTAACTATTCGTTTTACTTTTGTACCGTGAATACGCATAATAATGAAAATATAGTTGCCGAATGCGGTGCTTTCCACAAAATAACTGACATAGCTCGTTGATTATCAACAATTTACATAATTATAGTTAATTTGCATTATTATAGTTTAGTTCACAATGAAATGAACAATTCAGCAAAAACTGAATTTACATCATTATAGTTTAGTTCACAATGAAACGAACAATTCAGCAAAAACTGAATTTACATTATTATAGTTTAGTTCACAATGAAACGAACAATTCAGCAGAAACTTTAATTGGCGCGTTGTCAAATATGTAGGAGAAGAAAGAGTTAAGATTTTTATAATGGTCGATGTGCCGTAGTGATTTTTAATACAGGCTATTTGCAATTTTTTGTGCATAAATTTATTTTCAAAGCTGACACTTGTCGTGAAATAAGTAAATTAAAAGCATTTCGTAGAAGCCTTAACGTAGTTAGAAATTTTAAAGGAATACAAAAACAAGCTCTTATCAAAAGACTCTTACTGTGGTGGGAGTTGCCAGAAGTCGGATATGATTGACGGAGTATACGAATAAGTAAAAAAAGAGTGTCTGAAAGAAACGTTATTGAGCTCTGAACAGCGTAATGATTTAGAGCGCAATACAGTTCAACAAAGTGCTAGTCCATTTCGGTTAGAGTGTAGGCGGAAGTTATTAACAGTTTCTTGGTTTCTTCTCTTCAAAGCATGCAAGAGATGTATAAATAAGTATGAAAATTCATTAGTTGTACAGATTTTATACGGGAATGATTTAAACTGCAAATGGCATTCAATAAAACGTGGAAAAAATAATGAATACACTGCACTTAGTGAATTAATAACACTTTCACATATCGACATTGAGGAGTGCGGTTTATTCATTGGTAATGAAATTTCTTTTCTAGGAGCCACAATAATGATCAGTAAACAGACGAAATTGTAGAAATTAAATGCCCATTATCTAGCTTTAATTTGCATTCAGATTTAGAAACAAAAAAACAAATGAGTTTTGAAATATAATTGTGGTAAAATTAATATCAAAAAAGGATCTGTGGTTTATTAAACATAAGGTCAGTTTCGTATGACTGGCCACGACGTCTGCCTATTTGTGGTCTGGGCTGGTACTAATAAATTGAAATAGGAATTTATTGCGAGGGAAGACCAATTTTGGAAAGAAAATATGGAGTTGTATTTAGTGAAATTTTCTCAGAACTGTATGCGTCCAGAATTGGTGGATCCTCGATTATTGGATCAACGGAATTAAGAGATCATTCATCATATTTCTTTAGCGCTAAGATTTTGAAAGTGAGAAACTAAAGATGATCAGAATCAAAGTTTGTCATGGCAGGTTTCGACACTTTTATAATAATTTCTTGTTATTTATGTTTTTAAAAATGAAACGTATGCTTCTAATTTCTTTATTTCCGACCTAATCGAATGAAGGAAAATGTTCATATACATATATATATGTATATATATATATATATATATATATATATATATACATATATATATATATATATATGTATATATATATATATATATATATATATATATATATACACTTCAAATAAAGAAATCTGCTTCCTGAAAACATTTCCAAGACGGTTTTCGAGGCAAAACAATGAACAACTAAATTTAATAATAATCAAACTCATTTTTGAATTACTGTTAAGCCTTAGTTAAGATACATATTAATACTTGTAAACAAGGGTAAAATTATGCAATTTAAAATCAGGCAATAAAAACAATTTTAATGTTTAATATTAAACACAGCTGTGACCATAAACAATCATTTTCCAATTTTGAGTTTCAGTTCCAAATTTATGACTTTTAAAGTAACGTAATTTTTTAATAAGTATCGTGACAATGTCTACACTGATGAAAACAAATAAGAACCACAAATGAACAAATATGACCGAAAACTGAATAAAATTAATTCAACAATCAATACTAAAGCCGACAACACACAACCAGCAACTAAAACAATAAAACATGCTTTCATGTCGTGCATACTCAATGCTTCATCTCTTCTGTCAAATGATTGGTGCTTGAGATAGCTGACCTTCGATAGAGTATTGTATTCAGCTGCAGATTTGGCTACAAATCCGCTTGATGTAATACGACCTTGTAATTTGTTTATCGTCTCTTCTAAAGGCGAGTCCCTCGGCAAATAATTTGCAAGAGGTATTAAAACATTGGTGTAATGAAATCGACGTAGATCATATGTACTATTTGCCATTACATTGTAATATAGTAATTTGTCCGCAAGATCTAACATAATGAATTTTCTTGTTCCATTTTCAATAGAAAGATAATAATCATACAGCATAATATGTTCGATGCCGAAAAAAGTTTCGTACAAATGAGGATAATCCTGTAAATGAGACTTAAATATTTCTGTTCCTCCGAAAGTCATTCCAGCTTCCAATGCATCCTGGAGATTATCGATAGGCGGTTCGTAAATTTCTTCCTTGAGGATACTGATTAGAGCTGCTTGATAAGCACTGCGTATAATCAAACTGAACCATAGTAGTAATGTGAACATGTAGGATGTGACATGTTTTTCGGGCAATATTTTTGCCATTTGTCCAAGCAATATGGCAACGAAATCAATAAAAACATTGCTGTTTTCAAGATCAAAATGTAAATATGAATTCCAAATAGAAAAATGTCTCATTTTTGTTACAGCGACTAAAAATAACATAAATATGAACAAAGTTATTCCTAATGCGAGTCTTATTTTCTCATCAAATGGATACAACAATTTTTTCCAAGCAGGTTTGGGGATACGATGCGGTGTGGACCAGGCAACTTTTACAAATCCGTGGGAATACAGGGATTTATAGATCTTGTCTCTTTCAATAGTTTTTATGGATGGTAATATTGTCAAATTTGCACGTTTCAATGAAAGATTTTTTAGTGCTACTAGCCAATATCCATTTTGAGATTTGCCAGTATAATTTTGAATCACCTCCAATAATTGTAAATTAACATTAAGTATTTCTGCTAGAATATGTAATGGCGGACCGTATAAACCGCCCATTGTTAATTTACCATAAGTATCTTTTTTAAGTATTATATACGGTGGTACATTTAAAGTTGATACTATCAGTGGGCAATTGTTAAAATTTTTAAACTTATCAGGAAAATAATTTAGTAAATCTTTCTGTTCCTTTCTGACATTTACTATGTTGAGTACTTTTGGGTTTGTATTATTACATTGCCCCATCGATAATGGGAAATACGTTAATATGACTATTTGTTCCTTCCAATTGTTGGTAAGCAACAGTACATTGGCTATATACAATCCCCAACATAACGAAAAAATAAGTTCAGCGACGTAGTTGGTCATATCACTGTAGTCATCTTCGCAAACTATTATAAATTTGCCATCATTGGGTAATGAGCCCAAATCTTTGACTTCATGAATAAAATTTTTGAAATCTTCGACTTTGTTTATTATAACAATATATTGGATGATATTGTTCGTTTCTCCGTTGCTACGTAGTGTATTATTTGTTATTATGTACCGCTTTGTACTTTGATATAACAGGCAGCCATTGAAATTATGATGAAAATATTTTATTTTCTCTTGATGTATCGCACCGTTAGTCCAAAATAGTGTCGGTTTATTTGCCAAGAAATGTTCATTAGCAATATCTACCACGACTCTATAAACAGAACTAGAGTATTCTTGTGGTAATTTGATTACATTAGCGGTATAAATTGCAACTACGGGAAATATTACAATTTTAAAACTTTTCATTTTTTATATCTAATTTTTCATTTAATGTCTCGTGAACGTTAAAAGCAACACATTCATTGAAATGTTTAGTGAGGAATTAATGTTGAACGTTAAAGCCACATACCGATAGTGATTGTAATATATGATTAACTTAGCCTTGCATTGCGTCATAAATCTAAGTACTGCGAGGACTGATATAACATCGATAAGAATTCATTAGTGTACAAACAAGAGTAAGTTTATATTTTCCGGGGTGCATGTTGTAGGCAGAGCATGAAATCTGACATTGAAACCAAAGTCTGATTGAACTTAAATTCTTAAATATGGCGAAAATATAATCTTCATTACGTTTTAAACAATTTGTTTCAAGTTCCAGTTTTGGCGATTTCCGGTTTTTAATTATTTCACGGGAAATATTTGTGGAAGATTTTCATGTTTCTTCTTTTTAAGTTTGTAATTTTTATTAGTTATGATATTTATTTTTCTACAATTTCAATTTATATATATATTCTAAATCGAAAGAAAAATCGGAAAGTAGGTAAATATTGAAAAAGAAAAATTTAGTTAACCAATTTTCATTTATTTACCATATTGGTGGCATTTTTTTTTATAAAAATTTAAATTTTAGCCCATGAATTAATCGAAAGCAATGATGTGGTGAATTTATTAGTAGTATCGAATGTATTAAATATAAAATTCTTATAAAACACGTCACGAAATTTGTTTGAAGGTCGTTTTGATTTAATATTTAAGTGTATGTTTAACTTTGAGTATTTGCTGTCACTATATCCTCCCTCTATGCTGAAATCATTAGCTGTGAAAAAAAAAACACAGATAAAAAAGATTTTATTTCGGGTTTCTATCTCATCATTGTCGATAAAAAATGAAAACAGTGTTGTCAGTAAGATTTGGAGAGCTGCAAAATTGAAAATATAAATTATATCCGTTAGTTATGAGCAAAAGTTATTTCATGATCATTTATAATAATTGCTATAATGATTGATCACAACACCTGAGTATGTAATAAAAATGATAGAACACAAATCGGCATATCGATTACTGTATTATATGTTTCTGTACGTGATATCGATCCTAAAAATAGTTCTTTTAAGATTCCAGCTTTAAAAAGATTGTCGCATTTCTATAATTACATTCGATATAATTTCATTGCCAAGTATTGGCTTCAACGATATTGGGTTATTGGTCGAAGCCGTCCAAATATTATTAATTTTTGCAGAGCCTCCAATTGAAAAATTTAATCGAAATATCCATAAGAAGGAAACTTCCTTCTTATGTATATTTCGATTAAATTTTTCAAAACGTAGAAACGATTCTATGCGTAAAAGTTCAACTTTCAAAGATGGTAAAAACGAACAGTCTGATGATAATTGTGCCAAACAAAACTTTTATTAAAACGAGGCAACGTGTGAATCATACAAATATTAATTTGAAGTCAAAATTTAATACTAAATCAAACATATAAATTAGTATTAATTCGTAAATATGGTTACTGAATACTTTATATACAACGCTTGGTTAAACCACTTTGTGGAAAGATGAGAGGCGTTTTATCTTATCAAACCAATATGGGTACCATTTAAGAGTTTCGTTGGCCATTAAAATATGTTGATACAAAGTATGTGGTTGCATTCTATTTTTGTTAACATTTGGTTGCACTAATCTCTTGCAAATCACATAAAAATTTCGTGTTAAAATTTTGGAATGGGAGGTAAAATTTATCGTGTATATTGAAATCAGGACCGGTTCCACCATAGGACGAACGGAGCGATCGCTCCAGGGGTCGTGAAGGTGGTAAAAACAAAATTCAACGTCCAATTCTTCATTTTTGAAGGTCGTATCTTTACTGAAAAGTCCTGGTGACTTCGTTTATTAGTCTTTTTCTATTCAGTCCTGTCCTCGGCTTTACCAATATTAGATGTTATCGGGAGGCCTCGTTTAACATTAACTTTCCAGATAACCATTAGCTTTTCTAAGTTATCTCGTACCCTGTATACAGCGTGACCACAGTATCTGAGGATTCTTAGTGGCAGATGGCAGAAAGTGTGGTTTTGAATCTTAGTTGTTTTCGAATCCATTTGTTCGTTCTTCTGGCCGTCCAAGGTATGCAGCATTCTTCTCTAATACCATATCTTGGATGCGTCTATCTTCTTGCGCTCCACAGATCGAATTGACCACGATTCAGAACCGTACAGAAAAATAAAGGAAAAAATATTATTAAATTCTTTGTTCAAGTTTTAACACACGATTCGACGTCGGTTCTTTTGGTAGGAACAATCAAAAGAACCAACGTTATTCTTAGAAAAGAGAAACACTCACAATGTTTTGTTTCTTTGGATAGAGCCGGTCCTCTCGGTTGGAGTTTGGATCCAATTAAATTATATCAGCTATTATGGCTATTCGCTTTTCGATATTTTGCTTACGAGCATGTGGTTAGTATATGAATGATCTTATCTGTTAAGACCGAGCAGGTCGCCACTCCTCGCCTCGGTACCATCGTCTGGCAGCAGTGTTGCCGCCGTTTTCTTCACGCTTTCTGCACAAATTTCAGTTGCCGGCTGACGTGTTCGTGTATGTATACTTTATTTAATTCGCCTGTTAACGAAAAAAAAAACGCGTCACGTTTGTTACAAGGAAAACAATATAGCGTTAGAAACAATTTGCGTAAGCTTTATTTTTTCCAATTAATTATTATGCGTGCTCCGATAAAACTTATTGGTCAATTGTTCTCTCGCCATAAGCATCTTCTGTCCACGGTCACTACTGGATGGATCTAGCATTTTTAATACTGAAAAATAATACTAATATATTATCACCAAAGTACCAAATGTGTCACTTAATCTCTTTCAGCTATTAGGTTAACTGCATTTTCGATGCCTGTTACAATTTATTTTGTATTTTAGTTTTTCTCTACTAAAAGTAACCTTTATGCTTACTCACCAGAAAATATAGGATGTTTGTCTTTTGAATCTTTTACGATTTAATGAATATCTTAGAAAAAAGTTACTTGGTACGCAGTACCTTTGTGCCTATATGGGTGCACGCTGCTGTTTATTTATTTTTTTACTTAATACACTTGTGACAGAGATACAATATATAATTTGTATAATATTATAAAATCTATACGACGTAATATAAAATCCAACTATACCCACATTGATTTAATAGAAAATACAGATAATAACACATTTTTATGTACAAGTTGCTAGCGTGATTAGATTTCTAAAATATTCTTGTTCTTATTTGGTTATTAGCTTTTAAAATAATTTACTTTCATCCCTCTAAACGTAAGACAAGAAGGATGCTTTCTTCTGCCTACAGAGTTATTATGATACGTTTTCCAACCATCACATGTAAATAGGTAAAAACTGCATTACTAACTTGTTTTAATGTGTTAGTAACATCAGTTAAAATGTCATAAGCGTCCAAAAAGTTATCAGGGAAAAAAACTTGAAGCAAAAAAAACAAAGAGTAGCTGATAACGAACAATGTGCCTAACAGCTAATCAAATACCTTAAACTTGAAGAAAACTCTTCTTTAACTCAACCAATAGATAACTGAATAATTATTTCAGAAAATATTCCAGATAATGTAGCAGAGTTTTGGGAAATATCCGATGGAGAAACATCTTAGGATGCTCCTACTTCTGCTGCAGACGTAACAGTCATATCAACGATAACCGCAGAAATATTTGTAGATATCATTTAATGACCGTTGTCTTTGTTGTCTAAGACAATGGACAATATTGCAGGGTTCACACAGTGGTAGATTGGCAAATAAAGTTTATCCAAGAACTGAAGGACAGCGCTATTTTTCGTAATGCGTACTTTCAATGAGTTCTATGAAATGGCGAAATTTATTGGACTGGTTGGTATATTCAAAGTCTGAACAGGAAATTAATTAATTTTGCTGCTCTATATTAAACCAGTCTAAGTCCTGTAAACTTGGTTACGGCGGCTTTGACGATTGGTCACATGTATCCCTAGTTCACAAAATTCAGACACACCCCCGACATTCCATACTAGCGAACAGATTTAATTGCCTACACTATTATTTACGTATTCGCCTATCTGTATTCGTATGTGTGTGTGTGTAAATTAATGTGGGGCTGTAAACAGATAACAAATATTTAGTAATACTAAATGTCGGTCTCGACCGTTGCAGACAACTGCGCCGATCAAGCGAGTTGACGCAGCAACATAGCTGTTTCTCTTTCTAACCAATAGCGTTGATCGGATGACTGTCTCGATGGCATGTTGGCGCAGTAACTTTGTACTGGCGCACGCGACTTTATTATTATCTAAATATAAAAATGTAATTATATGAATAAATATATTACGCTATACATTTAATTATGTGATAGTGGTTTGATAATAATAATATTAAGATAGCATTTGGAAAAAATGTACTTAGTATGGATCTTAAAACGAAATAAAATCTTAAATGAAAATAAATTTTGTTTATATATAAATGTGATACGCTGATATAAATGTGATCAATGTCTTCATTGTACTTTTGACTTTATTAGATTTGTTTCATGTGAAAGATCTCTTAATAAACAATATAAAATACCTACAGCCGACACTACAAGAATACGTTTTCCAAATACATCGCATTCAAACAAAATATTGACTTTTAAAAACAGTCTGAAATTTAAAACTGCTCAGTGAGATGTTAGTGGACACAAAATTATAGGTACTAACTAAATATGTTGGTGATACAATTATTTACAACAAACAACAAATAGAGAGAAAACAATCTCCTGTCCTTAGTGATTTTATTCTTTTTAAGCACTTGTACACGGTGCAATGACGGACTGTTATATTGAATTACTATAAATAGCTAATTAGAAACGAAAAATGAATTATAATTAAAACTTTAATTACTATAAATAGTTAATTATAACAATAACACTGAATTACACAAGTTAAATTCAAACAAACATCGCACAATTGAATCAAATCTAAAAAATTGAAATCACACGCGCACGCAGCAAGTGGCAATCTAGGAACGCGTACACTTGATCGTACCCGTTATCCGCGGGTGACGTTCATTTTTTTTTGAGTTTGAAAAAAAAGGATCTGCGGGTGACGGGGGAGGTGAGTGTCGCTTCTTTACGCAGTAATAGTTAATATTCTTTGATTCAGACGACCACTTGTCTACGAACTCGAAATTTCAAAAATATTAGGGACATGTTCTGGAATTGATAAAAACCTTGAAAAGCAAGTAGAGAATGAGAAATCTAGATGGGCTTTTGTGCTGGAAAAAATAGTGGGAATTACTCTTTTTTTTGGTGCAACGTAACTCTTCTTTTTGTGTCAGTAGTGACGAATTAAATACACCAAAGAAGGGTAACTCGCTCGGTTCAGTCCAATTATTGGTAAAATTTGACCCACTCGTGACAAAGCATTTGCAACGGAAAATGAACAAGCAAATGAATCATCATTATTTTAGGAAAATATACAAAATGAAGTAATTCATTTTTAGGGAACATATATTTTTGATATGATCTGTCCTCTGGGGGCAGATCATATCAAAAATATATAAAATGAAAAAGCCAAATATTTCTAGCTTATTTTAGATTGCCCATCCGATATAAGTCACGTCAAAGAAATAAGTATCACATTTGAGTTTTTTGATGTTGACGAATTTTGTGAGCGTAATGCTTTTTGGCTTATAAACCTGTGACAGATTCCCATACAGAAATGTTAACAGGTATATTTTGGACTAAACTGTCGACGACAATGGCGTTAATAATTGTAAAGATTATGACAATTGAACTAATATAATTGGACAACAAAAAGGAGTTCAGAGTCGCGTCGCGTATCGCGACGTAGTCGCGTATAGTTATGCCTGATGCAGTTATAAGCTCATTCTAATCAGTTTCATTATTTCGCATCCTCCAACACTTCTTTGTCTTTTTTCAAACTTAAATAATATGATGGGAAGGTATTTTGAGACATATGAAGAATTTAAGTTTAAAAAAGGTTTGTGAAATTAGATGGGAAAGTAGAGTCAACATCTTGCAAGCGGTGCGCTATCAGTGCGCTGTAGTAAAAATGATTCGGTAGAAGGATATCATCAATCAACTAATCGCATGGGGAGTTCGGAAGCTAAATCGCTTATAACCAATTTGGAAAAGCTCGAGTTTTTTCTCTCGTTAGTCATTCGGTACAACGTTTTCTTCCATGTAAATCTTATCAGCAAATCCGCGCAATCGAAACGAGTAGACCTGTCAGATGCCATAAAAGTAATGCAAAAATGTTGTAAAAATGCCATAAATTTAATAGAGACGCTTTCATGCAATTTTATAAAATTAATGAGACTTGATTTTTCCTCTATAATATCAATAAGATCGATAAACATTTGAAAGATGCATGCCTAAAGTTGAAGAAAATATTAATACATGATCATAATAGGATATTTCCGGATTAAAACTTTCAAAAGAAATCATATGTTTAAAAAAGTTTTTATACAATAAAAAATGTCACCCAAAAGTAGTTATTCAGATCTTAATATTAAATGGTGAGATACGTTCCCTAATATTTAGACTCCTCTCCATATTTTTGTGACTATACTGGTTACAATAACTTTAGTAAGCTTAAGCTAATTAAAACATAGCTTAGGTCGACTCTAGCAGAAGCCAAGTTGCTTGATCTAAGCACAGACATTGTCATTTGAGGAAACCATAAACAAATTTGAAAAAAGTGTCTAAGCAACGATTTACATAAAATTTGTCCTTTGGTAATAAATATTTGTAAGCATTGTTACATTGCATAATTAGTACCATTACCAAAGTTGATTATATCTATTTATCTCATAAAAAGGATGTTGACCACATTTTATTTCATAAGTTAGCAAATAGGATAATTACTTATTTGTAAAGTAAATATTACACACAATTGAACTCATTTTAAAGTAATTTTTGTGATAAATAAAAGTACCTTGATACCTACGTAACTATTTGTCAATCTAGATCAACTTTTCATACTGATAATGAAAGCAGTACAGTGCCAATCAGCGTGGAAATATTCAAACAATAAATTAGACTGAGACAAGATGTAGTCGAGATCTCGCATTCTAGAATGCAGTTCTGGTTTTACACTTAACATATTAACGGCAAGCAAGGGGGCACCATATTTGGACTCCTAAAAGTAGCTTCGGGACGGCACTGATTGAAATGTAACTAAATAAATATTTTTATAATAAAATCCAAATATGCTCTTTATGAGAAAAACAACTTGATTTGTGCAGGACCAAATATAAATATGTCTTTCTAGGTATTGAATGTTTGTCCGTTTTTTGTGAAAATATTTTTTCAACAAAAAAGTTTTTATTGTAAATTTTTCGACTTTAAAATTTTAGGCCTCAGTTATAATAGAACTAACATCAAATGGAACCACACTAAGCGTAAAAATGTATGGTAACTAAGGCGGCCACCTTCGGATGTCTCACTGGATGTGCGATAGAGGTCGTATTTATTGTCACCGGTAAAAATACTCGATATCCCAGATCAAAATACGTACTTAGTATGCAAAATACAAAATACTTGGTATCGTATATACTTGTGTGGTATGGCTGACTGAATGTTGGTACAATGGTTATTTTATGATCGGATATACCCCTCTTTGTCTAGCTAGATATAGCTATTTCACTCACGCATATCGTACTTATGTATTTTGCTCTTTCATATTTAAAACGTATATGAAACAAAAAAAAGTGAATATTTAAATACTCGTTATTAGTAATACTTTTAAGTATGTAATACGAGTATGTCAAACATACTCGTGTACTCGTTACGTTAAGTATTGCTTCACACTTCGCTGTTTGCGGATAAATATTTACTCAATACGAGTATTTTAAAATAAGGATTTTAAGTACGATGCTCTCTTCGTCTAATGATTCTCCGTTTTTCTATCGGCACAGTTGAGTGTTATTAATTCGTAGTGTAAATATTGTAAATAAATAATGTGTATGAAAAATAACTGTTAATTAGGTTAAATTCTAATTTCGCCATTACGTCCACAAAAAAGTCCAGTGTTGTATTGGGAGTATTTTACAGACTTGGGTGATTATTTTACTTCTTGAAATATTTACAAAACTAAAGTGTCATTTAAAACAGCTACATTTCATTTAACGAAACATTTGAATAGAAAATATCCAACTGTAACAATAATCAATACGGAACAAGTTGTTTGTTCCGAACATTTTACTACATTATTTAAAAAATTAGGTTAAAGCAAATCGGGCAAAAATTTTAAAAATATTTAAAATTTTTGCCAGGTTTTATAATTATATAAATATTTAAATATGCTATCTAAATGACTATGCCAAATGAATCGTTTAGTTACCAGTCTTAAGCCTGGAACCATAAATATTTATGTTAGTATGATGGAAAAATGCAACACTGTATTTTATTAAAAATGTCTCATTTAGACATTTACAAATTCCCGTCAATTTCAGCTGTAAGGAATAAAAGATATGAAATTTGAACTCTTTATAATAGGTAGCAATTAAGATTTATTGCACGTCTCCTGCGACCATAAGTCGATAGCCATTTGTAATATGGTCCTCTCGCAAAGGAATTACGCCGACCATACTCGTCGAGTATTTTGTCACCGATATCTGTCACCAATATTTTATAGTACTCGTACTCGTCGTACTCAGTATCTCAAAATACTCGTATCGCCCAAGTCTAGTGTGCGGGGAGGTGAAGAATGTTCGTATAATGAACACATGTTCTTACCCTCGTCTGGCGTTAGTGAGGACAAATTATTTCTTCAATACGATCGATATCGATATTTTTGTAGTTCAACGTTACTGACTTTATAATATAAATTAAATATTAACAGCATTTTATGCATAAGAATCATCATAAATTCGATATTAAATGAAAGAAGTGACTGTGGCTAAGTTAAAACAAATTAAAAAATATCGTTATAAAATATAATCATTAGTTAAGAAAAATATTTTAAAATTTTATTGGATGCATGGGCATCTTGAGAATTTTAATCTTTTAACATAATTGTTTATTTTTTTGTTCATATTGCTACAAAAGAGTGTTTTTTTTAAACTGAAATTTTATTTGTACCGAACTTGGCCTTTTTTCACATTTATATTTTTTCGGCATTTTTTTAAGAAAATTTTTGCACAGTTTTCATGTGAATAAATAATATATTTGTCATCCATTTATTTGTGGAGATGTTAGTAAACCCGATTTAGCCATGATCACTGCTCTTGAAATTACACTTGAGGAAATTAAAAAAAAATGATTAATCTCCATATGCCTAAATTGGCCCCTTCAATTTAAGATACATTTTTCGGTTTCCAGAGACAAACGTCGAGACAGGCCAAGCATGACTGTGTGAACAGACGTTCGAGCTCGTCTGACTAGAGATGGTCGTCGCGAAATGTAAGCAGTTATCGTTGCAATAACGGATAACTAGTTATCCCGCTCACGAGAAATTATTTATTTCTTGAAACAGTAACAACGTGTACCGTGTCGCTAAAATAAAATTTCTGTTATTTAAATAATCCATTTTATTTATTTTAAATACACACTTAAAAATATGATAAAAATACGATAAAAAATATGATTAAAAATATGATTAAAAATATGTTTAAAAATATAAACTACAAAGGTAGCGACAACCTAAGAATATAATGATACCAACATTCAACGATAACAGCACTTCACAATTCAATGAAACTAAGTATTGTATGTATTTCTACTTTCTTTAAGTTCTTTACCACGACCTAGGTTTCGTTGTGTCTTTGCGAACAAAGATATCTTTGCTAATAACCCACCTGAAGATGTTGTAATACAACATCACGTAGTTTCATTTAATTGTGAATAATGAATGAAATAAATAGTTATGGAAATAAATCGTTTCAGTAGCAGCTATCGCGTACCGATAACTAGTTATGTTTCTTTGCTACGAAAAAGTGGTACGACCTACTCCTACTTTTGACGAAGACAATTTGCCTGTTTATGGCCGAAACGTTCGGGCGAGCGTTTGAATCAGGAATTATAATTTTGTCTTGTCCTTGTATGTAGCCTGTTCATTTTACCATTGCTTATTCGTATTAGCAATCGTCGCTTATTAAACTTACAACATTACAGTAGGCGATAGTTACCTAGACCCAAAAATAGTGTTTTAATTCACACAGATCAAAATAGTAGAAACTTGCGTTTTGTGGATGATTTCTAAAAAAATAAATTTTTATAGATATTTTATAACTTACCAAGATAAAAATAATTTTGATAAGACCCTAAAGAACAATAGAAGAACATTATAAAACTAGTTATTTGTTCTGGCTTTACCCGAGTAAAAAGGAACCATAGCTGCACTTGGTTTCAATCGCTTTTTTAAAATAATAATTGTTTGCTGATTAGTTAGTGACGGTACTCTGGCTTTTGGGCGAGTCCAAAAATGTATAGCAACTTTGTAACTCAAAACCGGTTATAATAAAAAAATTATAATCATTGGTCATATACAGCCTGGGAAATGTTTCCTAATATGTGCAATATTCATACAAGTTTTAATATACACATAATTGTAAAATAATAAATACATTCGACATACTTTTATTTATGTATGTACTTTAATGTATGTAATATTTGGTATCGTATTGACACATATTATTATTGACTTATTGCTATGAGAGCAATATCTTAGAGCAAAACCAGAACTACAATCCAGTCCCGCTTGGCGAACGGCTGGGAATAGAACCGACGTCCACGCGGTGCACCGCCCAGTCAAAGGCCGTATATCTTATGATATACCCAACACATCACGGAGATGATGACTTTTACTCTCTTCACTAAATATTTTTCGTTGTTATGTGTCATTATCGTAGATATTTATGTGTCATTATAGTAGATATTTATGTGCCATTTTCGTAGATGTTTCAATTTGAATCGATCAAGGAGTAATTAAATTCATTTATTAGTAAAGTATATACGAGCTTGAAAATTATGGTTTTGTTTATTGTAAATGAAAAGGTTTTTAAAATATTGTCCGTAATAATAACAATATTATCACCCATGCTTAATATCTTTTAGACATAATATGGCTAGATAACATTGATACTGTAGTGCACTTCAAATTGTTTTAGTCCAGCAACACATCTAAAGAGACACATCACAAAAGAAAACAAAAAATGGGAGATATATATAATTAGTTGTATAACCTTATTCTAACCATAAGATACCCTTGCTATTGTATAAATATATTACTGAGAATAATATCCATTTAACTTATTACATACACCGGAACATTTGGTTTGTATAACTTCATAGAATAACATCAATTTAATTTATTACCCTCACTAAAATACTTGTATATTCTATAAGTTTCGAAAATTCACTAACGTAAGCAGTGGGAAAACCCGCACAAACCCGGCTTCCGCTATTGTTTTGTGTAATATATAAATGCTGTTGGAAGTTCCTAAGAGTTGATCTTTGCTAATTGCCCACCTGAAGATGTTGTAATACAATGAAACCTAGGTCGTGGTAACGAATTTTAATAAAGAAGAAATAATACTACATCACATAGTTTCATTTAATTGCGAATAATGAATTTCTACAAAATTATTGCCAAGTATATTCAAAACAATAATTAGTATTATTTTTTGCCAACTAAACAATTTACTCATCAGCAAATTAATTTGTAAGTGCCGACAATCAGTGACAATCAGCGACCTTCTATCAAATAAAAGACAATGCCCTGGTAATAAAATAAATGTTGGGTATGAATTCATCTAGATAAAAACTACACTGTGCAGAATATCACAATTGAAGGCTTCACGAACTGAAGGCTAGCTACGTGCAAGTGCTCAAACATTAACAACACAAATGCAATATTTAAGAACAAATTGCCCTATTTTACATTTCCCTATATCCCTAAACGAATAGCTGGGTCCTATCTTAGTGGCGAATCTAGTTTAGGCAAAATTCACTGTAAATACCATGATAATCCTAAAAGAGCAAATATTTTACATAATAAATAAACTAGCTAGATAAATAGGTAAGAATATCAGCCTTAAATTGATCCTAAAAACGCAGAGATCATCGTTGCTGGACGTTCATCTCTTACGACATTAAAGAACCATAGCAATCTTCTTATATATATATATATATATATATATATATATATATATGTGTGTATATATATATATATATATATATATATATATATATATATATATATATATATATATTTCCTACTTTTAAAAATATCTCAAAAATAAATGATAAAAAGAACAATACATTTACAAAGAAATATAAACATCTTTTACAAATATTGATCAGGGCGCAATTTAAAACCGGGAATAGGCAAAACAAAACAATTGAAGCAAAATTAAGATTTTACTTTTATATCTATATTTATGTCCTATCTGGTTATTGTTTTAAAGTTCGACTTTATGTCTCTGCCTACGACAATTGCTCCGGGAAATATATCCATTATGTTGTATGTACGCTAATGAATTCTTGTCGACATTATAACGATCTTCATGGTACTTCGATTTATGACGCATTCCAAAGCTATTTAAACCAAATATTATAATCACGGCTGGGGAATTAATGTGCATTGTTCTATTATTTTAATAAAGATGCAATTTTATAACGTGTTACAACGTGTAACGATTTATAAAGAGCGACAAAAGAAATTAATATTGGATTTAAAAAATTACATGTCTTAAAATGTTAATATTTCACATAGTTGTAATTCAGGCTACTAACTTAATCAATTTACCCCTAGAAAATTCAAATTCTGTTTATAAAATCGTTGTGGATATTACTAATGAATATTTCTTGGAGAATCTCTGGACATTGCTTTGGACTTGCGATGTGTCATGACTTGTTATGTCCATAGACTTATATCAGTCTATGATGTTCATAGACTTATATTACTTCGTAAGGACAGGCCCATAGCAACCGAAAAATATTCCACTGGAAACGGTGCTATATGGCGAAATTAGCAGCGTATCATTTCGATTCTCGTGAGTTAACAATAAAAAAATGTTAACAATAAAGTTTATCCTGTTAACAATAAAAAATGCCGCATTGTAAAATGTTAAAATTACAGTTCGAGAATTTAAAAAAAGGTTGACGTATTTTACCTTCGGTTTATAATCGTTTTTCATACATATTTTTTATTATTTATTGAAAAAAGAGTTGTATGTTCAGTAACAATACAAAATTCAATGTTGCAACCTTGTAAGGACGTGTTTTCACACATGATTTTTTTTAAAATATTCATTTTTCTTTGCTTCGATTTTTAAAAATCGACTGATGAGTACGGTTTGCGAAAAAAAGGAAACCTTAGAAGCAAAAAGAATTAGTATTTGTCCATTTGTCTGTCACATGAATAATTCAAAAACTTCTTAACCGTTAAACTTAGATCTGGAAATGTAAGTATAAAATGTTTATAGGTTTGAGTCATTTAGTGATTACATATAGCCAACGCGTACACTTTTTGACAAAGCCTATACACGAAAGACACACGAGCATACACATATGTTGTGTTTTTAATCGTCGACAAAAATATTTACTATATTGTAAGTTATTAAAATCATTTTCTAGATTGTTAAGTAGTGCAAAAAGGATTTCAAAGACTAAAGAAAATAACAGTATTTATGAGTGTGAAATTTATGTGCGTGTGTGTGTGCGCACGCGCCCGAAGAGCGTTAATATAACTAACTTTGGAAACCACTGCCTTTCGTTAGAAAACAGAATCGACAATTTTTCTAAATAGTTAACCTTCCAAGTAATAATTATCTATACATATAATAAAATTGTAACAGAATGAATTCTGTACATGGAAGATATTTTAAAAAGAGTAATTGATTCAGCGAATAGAATGATAATAGATGTCAGAAAATTTGTTTCCAATTTTTGTTAGTCTGTCTCTTAATTTGTGCGTCAATCACGTAAAATTCACTGGAAGGAAATTTGGTATGGTAATAGTTTATATCCAAGAGCAGCATACAAGAGAGGGAAAAAAATTCTAATAACTTTCCTCATTTCGAATTTCATGCGAACAAAGTCGTAGGCACAGTTAGTTCGTAACATAAGTCCACATAGACCATGTCTCTCTCTAAAACCAATTTAAATTTGTTGTGTGAAATGTGTCATTTATTTTTAAAGCAGGGAAAAGTAATTAAAAAGGGAATTTTTTGTAAAGTTAAATAAAACAGGAAAGTGTAACGTAATTGAAGATAATTTAATGATATTCAGTATAACCTTTGAATTTTATTCTGACAGAGGTGTTGAAAATTTGCGTTTTCTTATGTGGTCAGATATAATTTAAATCTGTTCTATATATATATATATATATATATATATATATATATATATATATATATATATATATATATATATATATATATATCTTGCACATTTCCAATTTTGCATTAAAGTAATAAACAAATATTTTAAACTAAAATAATATAAAATGAGTAAATGATTATAGAGAACGTGCCATAGATATGTACCTGTATGTAGAGGGAGATTTATATAAAACATTATATTATTATATATAACATTATAATTTCTTTAAGTTCAATTTAATTTTTTTAAATCTTAACTTTTTCATCGCTAATGAAGTATATACCGGTTTTTGTATAATCGTCTTACCAATGCCGACAATATAAGTACGCAAATTTCCGATACAGGGAATTTATTAAAACTGATTAGCACAAAATGGAGATAATGTATCCATTTTAATTTTAAACCATTCCTGACATATCTATATAGTATAGTGCCGTTGTATCCACCTGTTATAATTGCCTTTTTTATATAAGAATAACTTTTTTCGTTATTTTTTATAAATGCCAAGCTATTTAAGCATTGTCACATCAATATATATGCATACAAATTGAAAATCATTTCTTTTTTAATTTAGTTAAAAAATAATAAAATAAGATAACGCCACGACAACATTACATCTACGGTCGCATACAGTCAGTCATGTGACCTACGAAGTAGTTTCGTTTAATTGCAATAGATGGCGCACATGAATTGGTGTTGTCATTTTCGATTTGGTTTTTGTTCCTTTGGCCGTATCTTGATATTTAG
Organism: Druceiella hillmani; assembly: GCA_039881145.1. Classification (NCBI taxonomy): domain Eukaryota; kingdom Metazoa; phylum Arthropoda; class Insecta; order Lepidoptera; family Hepialidae; genus Druceiella; species Druceiella hillmani. Next base: position 2,997,318 of record JAYKKI010000067.1, on the reverse strand, counting down.
ATCAATGGATATGTTTTGAAAAAAATATAATATTTTTATAATAATTTCTATTTGTTTCATCCAATTAATTATATTTTTATAATATTGCATCAAAGAGCGTATGGAGACAAAATAACAAACAAAACACGGCATAGTAACGAAGAGGCGAATTTCCAATATATTGTTATCTGTACATATAATAAAACTGTAACTAAGCCGTGTCTGTACATTGAACATTTTTAGAAAAAATTTTCTAATAATCATTATTATCGATATAAAGACCAAATTTCCATTTTTAAAATTTTTGTTTGTCGGTCTTTCTGTTACCGCATCACGCAAAAACTACTGGATAGATTTTGATGAAATTTGATATAACGATAACTGATTATCTGGGTCAACATATAGGATACTTTTATTTCCGGAAAATGTCTCATTCCCAAGCGGAAATACAAAAACTAGTTCGTGCAAAAATCACTCCGAATCGAAATATTTTTCTAATCTGTACATATCAATACATATTTGTGAATATAAAAAATTACAAAATGTGGCAATAAATAAATATAAATACCTATAATTAAAAAAAAAGTGAAATGACTCATTAATATTTAACTAAGTACAGTTTAAAAAATCACCAATAGATGTCATCACAAGGTTTTTAAAATACGTAATTTTCCTCTATCGCATCAAGTTAATTATCACTGAATGGATTTGAATCTTTTTTATATTGCACCGCAAATTACATAATGCAATGCAATATAATTCACATCATATCTATGCTCTCTAAATATTTTCAGGCTTAAGTAAAGTTACAAGGTTTGTACTATAATTTTGCTTTTCTACAATAGATGGCGCAAGTAGGGATTTAAATTAACAACACAACATAATAACTTAATAACGCACTTTAGTTGTTTTGATTAATTCATATATTTTTTATTTCTACTCGACGATATATAACGCTAAATGGTCTATGTTATATAACGCGATATGCTTTTTTTTAATTGTTCCTTACATGCTATTCAAGCGAGTATAAGTAAATTTGGTAAATCGTGGTGTCATTGTGTTTTCAAAAACAGAACAAACCTTGCGCTATCGTGGACCTAAGCATCAGATGCTTTTTGCACGGACAGCTGTATGTAGCACTCTCTCGCGTCAGCAACGCTAACAATTTATTTGTTCATATCCCTGACGGTTCTACAGGAAACATTGTCTACAGAGAAATTTTGTGAACAATGTTCTATAGCTCACATGAACGAAGTCGCAGGCACATCTAGTAATAAATAAAGTGGAAGTTTCAGAATTTTTATTCACGAAGTCAAACATTTGTGTTTATTAGCCCAGTCATGGTAAATTTATAATAATAATGTGAAAATGAAAACAATGATTTAACCAACTGTGATGCTGAACTTATTTTTTCATTATGTTGGTGTCTGTATATCGTTAATGTACTGTTCATAACCAAAGCAAAGAATATTCAATATTATTACGTAAAGAAGCGACACTCACCTCTTCCCGCCAATTTAACGTCACCCGCAGATAATGAGTACGGTCATGAGTACGCATTCATAGGTTGCCGCTCGCTGCGTGCGCTAGTGATTTGTTTGATTTTGCTATCTTTTGTTGAGTTTAACTTGTGTAATTTAGTCCTAATTTGTTAACTATTTAAAATAATACAATATAATGGTACGTTATTGCATTGTGTACGGGTGCTTAGAAAACAATAAAATTAAAAAATATTGGAGATTTTTTAATTTCCCTTCCGATGAAACAAGGTAAGACAACTATATATTCTTGCAAATAATTTTATATTCCCAGTATATAATTTTAAATTTCAAACTGTTCTTAAAAGTCATTGTTTTGTTTGAACGTCGATGGAATTGTACGATGTATCCTTGTAGTGTCAGTCATTGGCTTATTATGTTATTTATTAAGAGACTCAGTCGACTCAAAAGTACAGCGAAGATATAAATTAAAACTAAGAATCTTAGATATTTGAGAAGATCAAAGAGAATTGTCTAAAATAAGAGAACAATTGGCTTTATTATATGGCTATAATAAATACAATAAAATAAGTGATTTTAATAACTTTTTCCAGGTTCAGGCAATGGATTAAAACAATAGGACGGATGGACTTGAAGAGTAAAGACATAAACATACTTCATAAAAGTTATTTTGTGTGTGATCTTCATTTCGCCAAGTGTGATTTCATTAAAAGAAAACTTTTTGGAAAACCCATCTGATAACTCAAAATATACTCAAACTGACATAAAACTGACATGCAGCTCCTTTACTTCACAAATATTGGCGCAGTATGATTTGGAAACTCCTTGTACTTAGCAATCACTACAGACAACTAAAATTTTATCAGAAGATACATCTCGAATAAGGAAGCTGCGAGCTGAATTAAAATCAGAAGACAAAAAACGGAGATTGTTCGAGTCGCAAGTAGTAGGTAGTGTTACTGTTAATGAATCGGATATGCCGCCTTTGCTTAAAAAATTATTGACATTCAAAAAAATGTAAAACAAAACTTTCATGGAAACCGATATGATCAAGAATATATAATGTTCGCATTGAATATATATTTTCCCAGTCCGGTTGCTTATCAAGTTTTCTCTGAAACGCTTAGTTTGCCCAGTGTAAGAACTTTACAAAGACGTGCAGCCTTCGAGTACAATGTAATTAATTGTTTGAAGTCTAAGATTCACAACTTGACTGAATCTGAAAAATATTGCATCATATGTGCCGATGAAATGTCATTATCAAATAAACAAAGATAAACTGGTTGGATTCCATGAAATCAAGGAAAAACAGACTTTGTGGTCATGGCACGAGGAGTGTTCTCTAACTGAAAACAAGCGTTGGCATATTGTTTTTTGAGCCAAAATAAGAATTATGCAGATTTTGGTACATGGTTGGAAAATATAATAACACAGATGCTTGAAATTGGTTTTAATGTGCTTGCATTCACTTCTGACCAGGGTTCAAATTTTATAAATATGGCCAAAAACCAATCTGTTACTACAACTCAACCATTCTTTTTAGTTAATGGTCAAAAGATTTATTATATATTTGATATACCATATCTCATAAAGTCACTACGAAGCAACTGGTAAAGTCACTACAAAAATACGGTTTTATTTTTCACTGATGGTTCTAAACAATTAGCATCTCGGAATGATATTTAAAGAATGTATGATGCTGAAAAAAGTCACAATTACAAAATGGCTTTTAAATTGACTGAATCACATATCAGACCAAATAATTTTGAAAAAATGCATGTAAAGTACACAAGTTTTGAGTCAAACAGTCGCGGTAACCATCAGTACTTTAATCGATACAGGAAAGATTCCCGGAAAAAGTTTAGGCACCGCTAAATTTATTAAACTAATGAATGATACGTTCGATATTTTAAATTCGTCTACAGTTAATGATGATTACAAGTACAAAAAGGCATTTTATCAGGCAGATTTTCAAATAAACACTCCAGAATAAATGCAACATATCCTTTCTGGATCACAAGTAATTAATCGTCAGATTGGCAGAGATATAACAAAGACAATGAAATTTATCAAAGGATTTTTGATAAGTATTAAAGCAGTACCAAGTATTGCAATAGACCTTAAAAATGTAGGTTATAATTACTTGTTTACAAAAAGGCTTAACCAAGATGAAAAAAACCAACTGTCGGAGGCTGTCTGCCATTCAGTTTTGTTCACCTTTAGGAAGCTTTTCGTGGTTAACATCATCAGACAGTCGGAATATACAAATTGTTCTGAAGACTTAGATCAACTAGCTATGAGCGTAGAAGAGGCCCAAAATTCATACATAGCAAAAGAACAAGTAACTGTAGAGTTATCCCAAAAATCTTTGCAAGTGAGGACCACTGATTACAGGTTCGAGCTTCCTGAAGAAAATGCTTCTATGTATGTATGTGGATATTTATTAAAAAAGTGTCATGACCATCATAAAGAATGCGAAGTTATGCAAAATTATGTTAACAAAAATAAACAATTTGTTGAAAAAAATCTTTTCACATGCTTTAAAGCACACAGAACTAACCATCCATTTGGACCTTTAATTAATTCATCAGAAGATTTCAAACAATATATTTTAAAAATAGATAGCATCTGTAAAGATCATTTTGTGAATGGTGATTTTTATCATATTGGTAACGAAATAATTGCCAAGATAAATGAAATTAGATTTGATTTACCATGTCCTTCTTTTCCTTTGGAATACCTAAAAAAACTATTTGTGAGATTTAAAATATTTAATGTTGTGCGACATAACAATAAAATGTTTAGAGACAAAAGTTTTAGAAGAAAATATTTCAGTGTATCGCATTTGTAAAGAAACGATATAAATTTTTATTTAAAATTTTATTTCTTTTTCAAACTCCATACTAAGTAACTTTTTCAAATTCTATACAAATAATATTATTATCAAATCTTTCAACGATTATACGTATAGTGCTAAATGTATATTTACATAATTATATTTTTACAATTAGATAATTATAAATACATGTGCGCAATTGTAAAGTTATTGCGTCAGCGCGTATCCGGACAGTCTTCCGATTCATGCTGTTGGTTAATGGTTAGAAAGAGAAACAGGCAATGGCCATGTCGAGTCATGTTGGTCGATCGGCGCGGACGCCCGCAATCATCGAGTCGATGCATAGTAATAATAAATATTCTTTACCTGCAGACTGTAGACAACCCTAGATTAATTTACGCATACACACAAATGGATACAGACAGGCGAGTACGTATGTAATAGTGTAGGCAATTAAATCTTTTCGTCGGGGGTGTGACCAAAGATTGGATGGAACAAATAGTCATATCAACGTATTTCCCATTTTCAGTGGGACAATGCAAACAAACCCAAAAGTGCTCAACATAGTAAATATCGAAAAGAAAACGAAGATTTATTCAACTGTTTTCCAGATAAATTCACAAATTTTAACAATTGCCCACTGATAATAACAACTTTAGATGTACCACCGTATATAATACTTAAAAAAGATACTAATTGTAAATTGACAACGGCTGGTTTATACGGTCCACTGTTACACATTCTGGCAGAAGTGCTTAATGTTAATTTACAATTATTGGAAGTGGTTCCAAATTGTACTGGTAAATCTCAAAACAGATATTGGGCTGCGGTATTTAATAATCTTTAAATGGAATGTGTAAATATGACAATGTTACCATCCATCAAATCTATAGAAAGAGACAAGTTCTATGAATAGTTGTATTCCCATGGATTTATAAAAGTTGCCTGGTTCACACTACATCGTACTCTCAACCCTGATAGGAAAAAATTGTTATATCCATTTGATGAAAAGATAAGAATAAGTTTGGGAATAAATATATTGCCGTATTAGTGGCTGTAGCAAAAACTAGACATTTTTCTGTTTAATAAGGTTTGGAGGGCAAGGATCACTTAACGTTCACTCAAAAGATATACCCTCCTTGCATGAAACTTTTTCAGCATAGAACATACTTTACTATATGATTATTACCTGTCAATTGAAAATGGTACTAATGAATTTATTATGTTAAAACTTTCGCATAGGTGAAAAGTTCTCTGTTTGCAGGATGGTTGTGGTGTTCTTCCATGTGTACAATTTTGAGTTTGGTGCCATCGTTAGTCAAAGAAATCTTAATAGTCATAAGGCAGTTGTCCTTATAAGCAGAAGATTGCCGTAATCCACTACTTTTGGACTTAAACTGTCTGCCTCCTTTTTTACATGTATAGGTAACGCTGTAATATTTTAATTTCTGGTTGTAAGTTTTTAATCTTAATGGACATACAGCTTTCATCTTTTCTATTCGACTATCCTGTTTCCACAGTTGCACACAGTTTTCACGTTCGTAGTCTATTATATATTAATCAAGAAGTTATAAAGATAAAAATTCTTGATAAATGGCGCTCATGTTTTCTTTACATATGTTTTATTTAAAGTAAAATAAGAAGGTGTTATTTTTTATCTTGATTGATACATCAGTTAACGTAATGCAAAAAGATTTAAATATTTAAAAGTTACCAAACAAAACAAACAACTGGCAGACAATACAATAAAGTTAGGTTTTGTTTTCATAATTAGCATGTTACTATCTTCACTATGGTACTGGTATACCAAATGTATGCTTTAACTCAATGCAATAAGTGACACGTTCCAACCACTTAACCTGTGGCATAATATTTTTTGCTGTTAGTCTGCCACTATTGTAACTATGCTCACTAAGCTAATAATGTGTATATTAAAATATGAACCTTATCAGTTGGCATTAAGGAATCACTTTTAATGAATAATAACTTGTGGTAGAATGTTTTTAATTTTTAAATGACCTCTAGTGGTTTGATAATTTTATTTACTAAACGGGTACTGGTTGCAGACTATGTTTGAATCTCATATGTTTGAATCAGAAAATGTTGCTCGGTGACCTCTTACAGCATAAAACTAACTAATACAAAGGTAAAGCAGAATACCTGAAAGTTGAAATGTTGCGCTAGGCTAAATCTTCATAACATGATCTTATTTTTATTTTATGCCATTCATTCCCTAATAGTGAATGTTTACCAGTAACCATGACCTATTTTTATAAATATTTAAAACATGCACAGTTTAAGAAGCAACATTTTTTTTAAGTATCTTTACAATAATTTTAAGCTTTAAAATGCAGATTTCACTTATGCGTAATTCATTTTTTTTCTGGGTCCAAAACCCTTATAAAATGAACATGCTCCTTTGATAAAATATTTGAAAATTGAAAATTCATACTCGTTACAGTTGTTGTTTTCAACAACCATTTAATTTATTAAATGCTTTGGTCTTCACATATTAGTAAAGCGAACTATATTTGTTTATGTAATGATTGCTAAGGTTGTATTAATGTATTTAATTTAACAATCACCAACTTTATATAAGTTAAGTAGGCATACTTTAGCAGTCTAAATTAGCAATCTGTGTTGTGCATGGACTCTCATATGAAAGTTCCCACAGAGACCAATGCCTTCAACTAAAGTTTACAATTTAGAAACTATAAATATTAATTTCAAAGAGACTCTCTTGCATCTGTCGTTTTGCGACTTTTTTGTATCAAAAAATAATAAAATTTCAATATGCGCCAAAATATATTGTGAAGATTTGCATTACTTTAATAATCTCAGTAATTTAGCATAATATTTTTTTATAATTGGAAATTATCATAGACATACAATATTCTAAATATTGGTTACACAGCATACTTAATAGGTTTATATATACATATGACACATCGAGTTAATATAGTTGATGACTAATTTGATGCCTTTCGTTCCGATAATTTATTTAAATATATATAAATTTCGAAATATCATTTTAATAACCACAATTTTTGTCTACTTTGCCTTGTGTGTTATTTGTAATTTTTAATAAATAACCTTCATAGTGAAACAACATAAAATTTGTATTTTTTCCAAAACCTTACAAATATTATGCCTTTTTATTTTAAAATGTTTTTATTTTATACCCTCATTTATAATATAAATGAAACATGTTGAGCTTATTAATTTGTTTCTTAACCACTATAATTTTACAAGTTCTTACTTATAATACGTATTGGATTGCAATTTATGTATTTTACCCCAGGGTGGGTGTACTTCATTCAAATATTTCGATTGGAACGCGAAAGCACTATCTCTTTCGCACACACAATATATATCTATCCATATAACATCATTCTATAGTACAATCATAAAATGTTGTCTATGGAACATAGAGCAGCGATAACGAACGCTATATAATCAAAGAAAAAAAAAAGACTATGATACGAAATTTAAAATCGTTAACTTTATTTGAATTAGTTTGTCAAACTGTAAATTTGTAACTTAACATTATTTTATAGTATAGTTTTACATTTGGTTATAATATCTGTACTATTTTCACTTTTCATTCAAATTTTGTTATATTTGTTACATTTCTTCGTAATAGGAGGAAATTATTTTAAAGATCCTTCTTTTATAATGAGTTGTAGCCGTAAACATTTCACGGTACCTTGAAAATTATCAATTTGAAAATAGCATCGAATCAGTTATACATTTTATTGTTAATATTGTTTAAACTCATCATTAAAGTTACATGCGCGTTTTAATAATCAACAACAGAGAAGTTGCTAATAATTTAATTTTCTTTTTAGACAAGCAGATTGAAGAAGTTACGGCATGTGGAGAATAGCAGACCCAGCCCCTGGCACTATCAAACAAACATCACCATCATACGGCCCGACACCTAATAAAGGCTAAATATTAATAAAATTATCATTTAGTAAGTTTACTTATGAATTTTTTGAGTTGAAAGCTTTCTCTTTGCAAATCAATTAATTTTATAGTAATGTAAGTAAGTTACACTAGACGGTTAGCTTAAGATTTTATAGATAGCCCACTGATTTATAAAGAAAAAAAATTTCTATATAGTATGTAATTATGATGAAGCAATTATTACAAACCAAAAATAATCCATTTATAAATTTACAATATTATAAATGTACATTGTTGGTTAAATAATTTGTTCTTTTATTTGCAGTTGGAGGTGGAAAAAACAACCAAAACAGAAAGTCTTGAACGAAGAGAGATTAAATGTTTTTTTTTATAAGTCATTGGAAGGTTTAAGTAATTTAGAAAATATTTGTTAAAAGGTAATTATTGAACTTGAAGAAGAAATGGCACAGATTTAGTATGGATGCAAAGTTGTTTGTCAATATTTAAGAATAGCTCCGAATTACAAGTTAATACAAAAGTTGTTCGCTGTACCATTGATGGGTATATTGCATTCGCTTTCAAAATTTGCCAAATTTGTTAATTTATACCAAATACTGCATGTGTATTAGGTCGCGTGTAGGCTTCTGATTAAAACAAAAGAATGTGAAAATAAGATTTTTAGATAGTCAGATGCTAACATATAATATACAACAACTACGAGCATATTGACTTAAAAGATAAAAATAAGTTCTTACTGCATCCGAGTGATTTGTTCATCTGAAGATGTAGTCAATGTATGCCAATGTGCCAATGAATAAAAGATTATTTAGAAAATAATTTTCAACAAAATAATTTATTTTTACGTATTAGGTTTGTTTTTTTAGAAATGTTTGTATTTGTGTAAATAACATAGGAATAATTATGACATTCTTTTTGTATTTGATTCTTTATAAGTGTTGTCGACTATTTACATTGGGGATATTAAACTGAATGTATAAATTAGATTAAGTAGGATATAGAAATTAGCCTACAATGAGTACAAAAATCCTTTAAATCAACAATTATGCCAGAACCGTATCCTTTTTATTTTTTTATATTAAGTACATAGTTTCAATTTCTTTGAAATAGTTTAAAAAAATAGAAATGATCCCCCTGATTTAGTATTTTCTTATATTTAGTAGCACAAAACTGAAGTGTAATCGCCACGATAACCACATTTTTTCTCTTCATAAAATATAATTTCCATAGCGAGTATGTTTTATTAATTTCATAGACGAATTGTTAAATTCAAAATAGTAGGAAGAGCAATAATTTTGTTTTACTAAGATATAGAATAAAGCTGTAAGACATAGAATATTGATATTTTTTCACTATAAACGTTATGAATTACTTATACGAATAATGTAAATGTCGAATTAAATAAATTAATCGGTGTTAAAAACTCTTAGAATTATAACACAGTAAACAGTAAAAGGAGAGTTAACAATTTATTTAATGAGAATTCATATTAAAATTGAAAGCATTAGTATATTATTTTAATGATAGAAGCTAGTTAAGTACATCTTGTAAAAGCGGCAGATATTTTGTAAAATAGAAACGTTCATTCAATGTGTTTGTATGTGGCCACTAAGTTTTTTGTTGGTTCTTTTTAGTTATGTCGCTCGAACAGGAAACAAATTTTTTTCTAATAAAGTTTTTTAATTTCAGAATTGTTATTTCATTTGTACGTATTTTATAACGTAAAATGTAAGAAAAGTACACCTGTCAAAAATACGAGTTGCAGCGAAAGTACGAAGTTACAGTGAGTGCTCAGCAAATGGGCACTCGCTGCAACTTCATTAGACTGGGCAATAGGGGAATATATAGGCATAGTACTTGGAAACGTGAAAGTGCTATCTCGCTCGCACAATTGCTTGAAGTTGACCATCTATTTAGTATATGATCTGTGTTTTACCCCTTAAACAAAAACACTTTTTTACTTATCAAATTGATTTGTAGAAGTGATTTATTTATGCCAGTTTCTCAATAAAATGTCTGAGTTACAAATAATACTAATGACATTTTCAAGTGTATTAAATATTGCTGTATTTATTCAAAATATTTAAATAAATATTCAAATATTAATTATTTCAGATATTTATGCACGATTTTTTTGGTAAAATATTAACATTTATCCAAGGGATCTTCTAGTGTATTAATAAAAAATTAAGTACAAAAACCATTTTAATTATGAAATCGAAAATAATATTTAAAAATTTAATTAAATAATGTCATTTTATACTTTTATATAAAATGACATTATTTAATTTAATTTTTAGATATCATTTTCGATATATAACTATTAAATAAATAAAATATATATAAAAAATTAAGTAAATGGTGGTTTTAATTATGAAACACAAAGTTATGAAATCACAATATTTAATTAAATATTCAGATATTATTTCAGATATATATATATATATATATATATATATATATATATATATATATATATATACACATATATATATATATATATATATATACACACACACTATATATATATATATATATATATATATATATACATGTATTTACAGTTTCTGTTAAATATGTTGCATACCTTGTCTTTCATATGCATAAAAAATGATGCACATTTAAAAAATTATACGATCTAGGATAATCGCTATCATTTCCTACAATTTTTGTTTGGGCTTCTAAAACTAATTTTTTTCATAATCTTAAGTTAAGTAATTTTGGAAATAAGGAGGAGGCGTATATTCTTGTTTTACATTTTCTGAAATTATTTTGGGACTCTTATAAACGATACTCACACTATATGTGAATTTAAAAATATTTAGAATATTTAATTTGCTCGCCTTAAAATTTCCACATAAATATTTTTGAATTTTTATTACATTTGTGCGTGTTAACATACTTTATAATATGCCAAATTACAAATTTCTATGTCATGTGGTGTCTGAGAAAAACTGCTGTGACAGACAGACAGATACGTGAATGATCTCATAAAGGTTACATTTTTCTATTTGAGGTATGGAACCTAAAAAATGTAAGTGAATTTATTATCAATATGTACTCTACCCCCGTTTAAAAATAAAAAATTAATTTAAAATAAAATTCACACAAAAATTTCCTATAATTATTTAATATTTAAAGTTAAACCATACATTTCATTGCATTTGCTTTATTGTTGTGTATCTTAAATTATAATCTTTCAAATTATTGATTAGAAAAATTCTTGAAATTTCAAAATTTTAATTGATTGTGCTTAATAATCTAATTTAAATACAGCTATGTGTTCATATACACAATTGTTATTAACAGTATACTTTAAAATTTCTTATTAAATGCTATGAAAAAGGTATTTCATGAAAAAACAAATTTTCGAATAAAATGTTGTTTTAAAAAAGCTGGTACAAATAAATAGACTGTATATTAAATACCACAAATTTTTGCTATAACAATCTAAGAAACTTGAAAAATGGACAAGGTCAAGGATTCAAAATAAGTCATTAATGGTCCCATTTAATTAGTTGTGAACATATCCTTTATATGCCCGACATTGCTTCTGGACTCTATTGGATATTGGAGAAATTAAAATAATTAACAAATTCACTTATGAAATAATATGAGAATCTCTTAAAGAATTACATTAAAGCTCTTTTCGATAATTATCTGATACCCACAACACAGTCTGTTGTCATTAAGTACATCACATTGAATTTCCATTAAACATATTAAGCCTTATTTATGGCATATACGTGTTTTTGGTAACGTTATATCGACAAGCGCTTCACTAATTTCGGTGGTTGCTTTTACGTCACGTACTACATCAATTAGTCAAACTTGACATTAGGCATGTACCTCTAATGTTTGTTGAAGATGTTTATCAATATTGAATATGAATGATAATGAAAAAGTTTTTATTACTTAGCATGGTGTAGTATCGTCGTATCTTTTGAATGTGTATAGATGTTTTCAAAACACAAATGTATGTAAGTATAGTTCATTCGTATTCCAAGGAATAAATTTTTAGTCTTCAAATATGCTTACATTAAAAAATGTTTTCCATAGCACAGTCTGATTACGCACACAATACTAATATGCGTCAAGTACTGAGTAAGGTTTTGTAAAATAATTCTATCACTTTTTTTTCAAAATTACAATATCTATCTGTGATATAAAATTTCAAAATTTACGACACAGTTTTGTATTAACTATATAGGTACCAAAGTAATATGAAGGAGAAAAAAATTTAATTTAATCTAAAAATTTAAGCGCTATTGGTTCTAAGAAATATTATGTCATAATTTTAGTAAGAGTTAAGGTCAAAAAGTTTTTGGTCTGGTCTATAAAAACAAGAGTAAATCTCAAATAACTATTTTTAATTTTTTCAATGTAGTCTCTTTTAATTTCAATACACTTTTCACGTTTCACTTACATTTCTATATCCTTAAAAAAATAGTTTGTATTTTTATCCGCAAAATGCATCAAAACTGCTGATTCAACTTTGACGTTAGTGTTAAATTCCTTTTCTCTCAAGTCCTATTTTAATTTTGAGAAAAAAGTAAGTCTGGTCGTTACTATATGGTAGATGATCCAGTACTTAGAAACTGCATTTTTTAATGGCAACTTTAGAAACACCCAATGTGTGGATCAGCACATTGTCGTGCAACAGCAACACCACTTGCAATAGTTTTTCTTGACGGTTTTCTTTAATACCATTTCGTTATTGATGTATCAAGGAAGTATCGTAATCCCAAAGGATTGAGGCATAACCTTTTTCCGAGATTGTGTCGCCTTTGCTTTTTTTGGTCACCGTGGGCCTGGACAATGCCATTCCATTGACTCACTTTTAGACAGAGGATCATGATAAAGGACAATGGTTTCATCACCCTTAACAATGAATCCAAAATTTCTTTCTGTCAACCTTCACAGTGGTATAAAAATTGAGTATAGCACCTCACACTTTCTTTTTTCTGAACAACTGAAAGAAGTTTGGGGATCCACCTTACATTGATCTTTACTCATACTTAAATGTTCATGTAAGATTCTGAATAATATTGTTTTTGAAATACCAGTTATTTCTGCTAATTGTTTTGTCTTTACACGTTCGTCTTTTAGTTCTCATTCCTCCACTAATTCAATGTTTTCTTTCGTGATGGCTTCAGACAGTCGTCCTGGATGTGATTCATCTTCGATTGATTCTTTTCCTAAACAAAATTGTTTCACTCATTCTTTTATGGTGGAATATGAAGGAGAAGAGTGTCCTACATAACATCTAAACATTGCTTAATTTCCGACGGCCTTTTCCCTCCCTTTTTTAAAAACTTGATTACACCCAATATTCTAATTTATGCATTTTAAATTTTTAAATTGACAGTTTCACTTTATTAACCAGTATGTTGACAACGAAAAGATTTGACGCAATATTTTTTTGTGGGTAGATGTACAATAGGTTGCTGTTAGAATAAGATGAAAAATGAAACATGTTATACATTAAAAAACATGTTATACAATACGTTTATATATAAAAAATATTATATATAAAAAAACATGTTATACAATACGTTTCCTGTTAAAGCAATACACAAACATTTCTGGGCTTTTTAAGTAGAACTCACACAAAGATTACATGAAAGGACATATTTGCGACCCATAACCCATTGACCATAAACTTTAAGCTTAGATATAATTTATTTTTAACCCAGTAAATGGCAGTATTGAGCTGCAGACATTGTTAATGTCTAAAATTTCCGCTGATTTAATAAAAATATTTTTGTGGGCGAAGTCGTAATCAAAAACAAGTATATACGTATTAGACTGGGTGAAACATTTTTTTTTGCTTATCGTGTGAAAAAATATTTTTGATCTCATTTTATAGTTACAGGTCTCTTTATGTGACGTAGCTAAAAGTATATATTACTAGCCTTATACTTGCGACATGGTTCGCATGGATTTTCGATTTCGGCGATGGGATTTGTTCCTAACTCAATTATACTATCGTAAAACCTATCTATAAATAATTTTAAACCCTTGATATATAGGTATGTACTATGCACTGTCTATTGATATGTTGAAGTAAAAAATGTTATTATTGAAGTTAACACTAAGTTCTATCCTACTGATATAATGTAATACTGTAGTTAAAAATAAGTACTATGTTGGTACAGAGTTTTAAAAAATCTGTCTTAGCACGCGTAGATGTGAAGGAGCAAGGGACATTCGCACATACTTTTTATAGCTTTAATATTCCCGTGTTATAAGTCATATAAAATAAATGTGTTACTTCACTACATGAAATATTCCAAGCCAAATTTGGTAGCAAATCGTTGCTTGGTTGAAAAGTTATTAGGTAATAAGTAGATGTACAATAGGTTGCTGTTAGAATAACATGAAAAATGTTTATGGATTAATCTAAAGTGGGTAGGCCGGAAACTTTTAGACCTTACCTCGTATGTCTGTGTGTACACGCAATGAATTAGAAATATTATGCCCACAATAACGTCATTGGTTGATTGTTTGCTCTTAACAATCATATTCTCACATCACCACATCATCAACTAACTACAATTAGATGAGATTATAGTAAAAATGTTAATAAGGACTAGGACTTGCACTATTAGCTTACTATACATTTTTAGATACGTGTATATATATATTTAATTTTTATTGATGTAGATACATCTCTTATGCATCATATCACAAACCAATGAAAGCATTAATTACTTATACTAACTATTACTTATAACATATTTTTTAAATGTAAAACAAAGTGATGTATTAAAGTCACAGGCTCTACCTAACTCTACTTTGCAGCACAATGCTGCTATGGTGCGGCACAATGCTGCTATGATGCAGCACAATGCTGCTATGATGCGGCACAATGTTCCTATGTTGCCGTACATTCTTAGATACATATATATATATTTAAGGATATATAGTATATCCATTAAACCATTTACAAATTTAAATTTTATTTTTAATTGTATAAAAGTATTTGTAATTCGCTAAAACTATATTTAAAATCATTGTCATAGTTTTCTGATAAGCTTTAGGCAAATTACTAGCATCACGGTTTTTTTTCATAATTTTATAATTTTGACTTTGACAATTTCGTAGATAAGGGACGGGGAACTCATGCTAAAGGAAATATAAAAATATCCTATGTATCTGTAATTCGCTAAAACTATATTTTCGCTACAGTATCTGTAATTCGCTAAAACTATATTTAAAATCATTGTTATAGTTTTCTGATAAGCTTTAAGCAAATTATTAGCATCACGGTTTTTTTTCATAATTTTATAATCTTGACTTTTACAATTTCGTAGATAAGGGACGGGGAACTCATGCTAAAGGAATATATGAATATCCTTAAAGGATATTTTCGACAATACCTTGGACACAGCCGTTTTTCTAAATCACCCTTTGATTTAGGAACTAGACAATTGGCATACTGATAAAGTATACTAATCCACATATATCTTTGTAGTTACCATTCAAAAATGTTAATATATAAATTTTTGTCAGATCAAATAAAGCAATCTAATTTTTCTCATTTATTGTACCGCGTGCGTTATCTATTCAAAGAATGTACTATACAGGTTATACATTAAATTATAAAAAAAAAACAGCATTACTAGAACTTTACTTAAAGTTTACTATAAGACTATAGAGATCATTTTAAATTTTATAGTTGGTGAGTTATTCACAATTAAATGAAACTACGTGATGTAGTATTTCAAGTGGGCTATTAGCAAAGAAATCTTTGCTAATAGCCCACCTGAAGATGTTGTAATACAACGAAACCTAGGTTGTGATAAAGAAAGTAGAAATAATACTACATCACGTTTCATTAAGTTAGTTTCATTTAATTGTGAATAATGAATTTCTATAAAATTAACGCCAAATATATTCAATGTTGAGTTATTATTTACTGTATATTACATTATTACTAAAAATATATTATAACTAAAATATATTATTAACAAAAATATTATGCACCCTTAAATATTTGCATACGCCTAAGTGAGCTGAGTGTGAGTGAGTCCTTGAAGTGCGAGTTCTCTTTAATCTTAGGAAACCTATTTTATATATTTGTATATTATTGTGTGTGTGTTTTATGTATAGTCAAATGAGACAAAATAAACTAACAAACATAAATTCGTGAAATATGAACTAAATCCATAATTACCTTTCTTTCGAAAATATACCAAGTTTTGAGCAATTAGAACTTTAAGGGTAGTGCCCTTCCCTATGAGTCGTGTGTTCACAACTCACTAGGGAGGATATAATTTTCATTGCTATTGATACATCTCTTATGCATCATATCACAAATCAACGAAAGCAATAATTGCTTATAACCATACTAGCTACTACTTATAGCATACTTTTTAAATGTAAAACAAAGCGACGTATTAATGTCACAGCTCTATCTAGCTTTATGTTGCACCACAATGCTGCTATGATGCTGCAAAACGCTGCTACGTTGCGGCGCAATGTAAATATGATGTATTAATATTATGTTTTGAATCATGTTTTCTTTAAAAAGGCGAATTAATAAAAAATCTCTCATTCATGGCTTTACAATGATTCGCAAATTCAATTTCTTTCTGCTTTGTAAAGGTAATTTTAAACTGACCCAAAGCTTCGAGTACATCGTTCATTTTCAGCCTTTTTCTGAGGGTGGCTTTATGAATGCCCACAAATTCAGTGGTACTTCGTTACTTTTTCCTTGTTTGATAAGCCTTTTAGCTCCAATAATTTAATCTTTTAGGACTAAATTCTCCTAAATGTCTTCTTTTTGTAATATGTGGCATTTATTTTTGCATTCTGATACAAGATATTACAAACCAATATGTACTATATATTTCAGTAGTATTCTTCTAATTATCCATATGGGGATAAAAATATGCAAATGTGATGCATATTTTTACTCGATTTGGCCAACCAACAAAATAACACCCATCAGTTCAGATATCAAAAAAGTTAGGTTAGAATGCAATTTTGGAATAAATCATTTGGCAACCATTTAAAATCGACGAAAAGAATTTACCTCGAAAATGACACAACCCAGAGGGCTACATAATTTTCCCTGCAAAACAAAATACCCATTTTTTACCGAATTTTTCAGTTTTTACGAATATTTTACGACATGTGACATGGACCATTCAACACGTATTGACCCAAGATGGAGATCCAAAGCACACTTACTCCCGTCAATCAATTCGTTTCACCTCCTGCTCATTTCCCTCTGAGAAAATGTCACTGCGTACTTTAGCCAATGTGTCGTTTACCTCAAATGACTCTATGCGTGGATACCAATGCAGCACACCCAAGAACACAGCTAAGGGTGGGTGGTTGTATTTCAGAAGGATATATCTGTACTAGTTTCAGATTCCTAAAAAATGTTTCTTTATACCGTTCTACAAGGTGAAAGGAAATGTTAGAGACTATAATAATCTCATAGCAATAAAATAAATGTCACCTCAATTTGAAATGCGGAGACGAGTAATAAACAATTCATTAAATCAATTAACTTCATTTACTACACACCAACATGTAGAGGAACACAACAGATGCAACACGAGCTGCAAGAATTTTACTGAAGGAGGTAAAAACCTACATATGGTATTTATTTATTTAGAAAAAGCCTTTTAAAATATTGAATATATACGGAGTTAATTTTGTAGAAATTCATTATTTACAATTAAATGATACAACATGATGTAGTATTATTTCTATTTTATTTAAATTTTTTACCGCAACCTAGGTTTCATTGTATGACATCTTAAGATGAGCAACTAGCAATTGAAGACCAACCATTTTCAGATCCTTAACAAAAATATTGTGGTAAAGAATTTAAATAAAGTAGAAATAATATTACAACACGTAGTTTCATTTAATTGTGAAAAAGCCTTTCATCATTTTTCGGGAGTCCTTGTATGGGAAGTATTTGAAGAATATTTGTTTTTACCATTTACGGATGCATTCAAAATATCTTCATTGTCTTTCATTAAACCTGTTTCCTTCATAATTTAGATTAAGATAAAAACTTTAACTCAATACAAAACTTGTACCCAATGAATACATTCAAGACTAAGAATGGGTGTGAGAATTGAATACACTTTACCTCGTTCTTTTTATTTAGAAAGTTGTTACTGTATAATATTGTTAATGGAATTTATCATTTAAACGAAATTCAATTTCAAACATATGAAATAAATGAAGTGTCATTTTTGTCAATTGAATTACATGAGTACCACCAGCATCACACTTTAAAATAAATATAAATGAAAAACAGTTTAGTACTGTTTTATTTCAACTTAAAGTGTTTCAGTGATATCCAGTAGACAAAGGTTTCCATTAAAAATATTATCATTTTTGTCACATTCAATTTAAGAAATGAAATATAAGCAAAATGAATACACTTCACATTTTATTTAGTAGTCACTATACCGTACTATGTAATACTGTACATTACTACGTAATACTGTACATTACTATGTAATACTGTACATTACTACGTAATACTGTACATTACTACGTAATACAGTGATTATTACAACCGTAATACAGTGACCACTACGATTAACTAATACCCATTGAGCTTCTTTAGTTAAAATTAATATTATATTTTCCTTCCTCTATGTGCTTATTCTCCCTGAATGAATTGCATATTTGTTTTTAAATGCATAATTATAATTAATTGTGTAAATGTGCAATTTTGTAAATAAACCTTGTATGTTTAGGTGTTGCGTTATACATAGCCAATATCATTTATAGTATATTATGCAAAACTGAGTCACGATGACATCTTGGTACTTGGAAAAATTTTGCGAGAGATTATGAAAGTAACAAATATTTATCCTTATGAAGATGTGGATTCTGTTGCTTTTTGTACCACGATATTTAATGTGAGGAAGAGATAGAAGAGAAAGACAAATGGGTGATGACAAAGTGGAATTTCAATTAATGAATGACGAATATCATTAATAAAACAACAGTAACTGAGAAATTAAAAAGAAATGTAGATTAGACCAGTAACGCGTAGTCATACGGAAATGAGGAATTGAGTATATAATTTTGTAGCTGCCAAACTCGTAATTTTGTCTGCCAGTTTATAGGGAAGCAATAGATTGGGCAAAAAACGTTGAAAGATTTTTTGCAAATTGCATTTTGGGGGTCTTAACTCCACATTGTAATTTGTATCGTCACAATTTTAGTTATGTTTTAAAATATCATATTTTAAGTATTGAACGTTTCTGAGACTTGAACGTTCTGATAAAGTTATTGTGCAAAAAACTGAAATTTGTTTGTAGAGAATTTTAAGAACTTGAAATTGTGAACTCTTCTACTTTCTTTGAAAAATTCCCGAAAATAGACTTTTTCTCACTTTCCACCATCAAAATGCATGCGCAAGACAGTTTTGTGCCTGGAAAATCTTAATTAATTAAATGTTATACTCAAATAAAATAAAAAAAATAAAGAATATTTGCTAAGAGAATTTATTAGTTATTTCGGGCAATTTCTCTCTAGTTCGAATATCCTATGGAGTACTTATCATGTAGGTAAGTCAGGTTGAAACTAATGAGTACAATATTGTTTTCATTCTCATTTACCTATACAAAATTGAAAAATATATCTTATGTTTAATTACTTATTAGTTTTTCATTGTGAACTTGTGCATATTAAAAAAATACTTCATTGTTCTCCAGGGACCACTTTCAAAAACATAGTATTTATTGAAGTTTTACTGCTTGTTAAAATGTGATTTTTCGTTCTGACGCTTTTTAACAAAGTAAGAACTGTCTATACAGGCTCTATTTTTATCGTATGAGCCTTTTAATGTTGTTAATCTGAATAATAGTTTTAATGACATTTTTTATTTTTAACAAGTAATATAGTTTTATTAATTTTTTCATTATGGAGTGCACACTGATGCATCATTTCACAAAACAATTATTTAAATTATACATATCAGCAATATTTTATAACCAATTTCTTCTAAAATTGTTTTCAATACTTCATAACGATTATCTTTTTTGATGTATTAATTATTTTAATAGTCTAATTGAGTAGTACTGCTGAGTGCGTGCCGTCAACAATTTAAAATACCAAACACTGCTTTGTGAAAGGACGTATAAAGCAGTGTTCAGTATATTAAATTGTTAGTGAAAATGCAATGAAATACATTTAGTATTTTTTCACTATTTTCAAATTCATGGCATAAAAAATTAGAGGGGGAGGCACATTACGAGTCATTGTAGAGATTATATACTCCCAACTTAGAGACAAATAATGGTAAATTGGACTTAGAGATAAATATTGGTAAATTGGATTACAAATTAATTTTTAAAGTTCAATCCGATGAAACTCAATGGGATATGCGAAAAAGATTTGTGAAGAGACATTAAAAATAACAATAGTTTGTGAAAAGGCGCATTAAAAAATTACAAATTTTGCTACATATTAAACATATTATGTTACATATTAAACACGTGCGTGCACAATTTTGCTACATATTAAACACGTACGTGCAAAATTTCATTTACATGAGTCTAAAAGTGTTGAAAGTAAAAAGTAAACATAGTAACTCGTGTCATTATCATATTAATAAACTACTCGAGTACGGGTCGATACTCGTCAGACATTCGTTTCGTCTGAGTAATTATCTTTAATATTTTGGAATGTAATTTAATTAATTCAACCTTGCTTGGTGTCTTGTTATTATTTAGAACCAATTATGTAATCAATTCATTGAAGACTAACCATTTTCAGATTCCTAAAAAATGGTCACAGAAATTTGTGTTTTATCCGATATTTTAGGGTTTTTAATCCTATGCATAATGTGTATTGCAACTGCAAAAGCACACACATTAATTGCTTTCCGAGCGTGTTTTGCCCTTTGCGTGTTTTGACTACTATGCTCTAATTATGGGTGTAAATTTAGTTTAGTGCAAAGTTTTGTTTTGTATTTTTTGTTGCAATATTTAATATGAAGCTGAAAAAGTCTAATGGCCCAAAATGAATCATCGGAGAAATCGCTAATATAGTAAAATACTATTGTAATTTTGAGATTAAGAAAATTGTAGTTTTATTATATTAGTATAGATGAAGCTATGATAAGAATACGTCAATCACATGATAAATATCACATGTTACTTCGTAATTAGATAATTAATAAGTACTTTGTATATAAACTGATCGCAACTATTTTTGTCTTCAGTGTGCAAAATTGAGTCGTCATTTTTATTAGCTCCATTTATTTTACTATGTCTTGTAAAAATTACAGTTTTCTGGAAGCAATCCAATGTCTACCAAAGTTGCAATCATTTTTTGGCCTTTACAGGCTGACACAAAAATTAGATAGCGAGAAATCCTTAATACAGAAATATAGTTGGAAATTTTACAATGTAACAATAGCTATCCTTCTCTTAACTGGCATTTGTTGGACTGTATTGTATTCGTCTAAAGCCAAGCGGGCGACTGAAATGGATCTCTTAGCAATTGTTTCTCATGTTCTGGCCAATGGGAGTATGCTGTTTTACTTATCTATAGATGTTTTGTGGTACAAGAACTTGTTTGTGGATTTTTTGAGTCAATTCGAAGAGGTGGCAGTAAATTATAGCAGCAATTTCAAAAATAAATTGTATAGTAACCTGAAATTGATGACGAGATTGGGTATATGTTTCATCATTTTGTACTTTGCCATTATTTGTGTGGTATGCCGTGATATAATCATGCGGTCAACGGATAGATGGCTATTAATTATTATCGTTCATGCTAGTGGTTTCCTTCTGCAACTCGATATATTCTTTCTGTGTGTTTTAACAAGAACTATCGCCCAAATGTTAAAATACTTAAATCTTTATTTGAAGTATACAATAGAAGAAATACTATGTGACAATATAAAGGATGTGCATGAAATCAAAACACGTGCTCCATATTTGATCTTTAATGAAGAAAATAATGGAAATAAACTGTTTCTAGAAAATAATTTTTCCCAAAATCCTTCGTTTATATCTGTGTTACCGAATGTGCTAATAAATATTCTGGACCTATGCAACAAAATAAATAAAATGTTTAACGTCCAAGTGAGCATACGCATTAGATCATTTAATATAATTATATAAAATTTTTGATTGATGAATATAAACATTGATTCTTTATTTTCTAGGTACTCTGTATAGTAATGTGCAGTTTTCACGTGCTGGTAAAAGGCATAGAACTTATTTTATACATAGTTGTTAACCAAGTGAGTATCATAAACATTTACAGAGAATAAATTACTTTTCGTAGCTCGGAAATTAAATAAGCTATTTACCGTAATATTTACTTATGACAAACTATTTTGATGACATTAAACACGAGATACCTTAGACTAGGCGAATATAAACCCAACCACATGAACAGTTGTATTCACTAATTGCTTAACGCTCCAATATCTATAATATTACAGTTTAGGTAAGCTTGCATGCAAGCATGTTTAATAATAGACTAGAAGCAATAAAATATAATTTCTAATTTATATGTTAAAATAGTTATATAACTTTTATTATTTTTAAGTTTAATGAAACTACAACATTAAAGTATTTTAAATGTGATATTTTTAATTTGATACAAAATTATATTAAATACAATTTCGTACAAACGAAAATTGTTTAATTAATTTGAATTATGTTAATTTTTAATATTTCAGGTATTACATTTAACGTTAATAGCATATCTTACATTTTGGATTGTATTATTTATTATCATGTTCACAATTGGTTGCTTCTACTGTGAAAAAGTAACTGTGGAATTTAATACGTTGGAAGTTTATGTGATCAAGATCAAACTTATACCTCGTTTAGGTATGTTTTGATTTGTTTTAATGGACGTAGATTTACTTTATGGGTTTAATTTTATGGTTTCATATTATTTATTTTTCAGATGACAATTTTAAACATAAGGTAATGTTAATCAGACAGATTATACGTGGAAGTGACAAAGGCGCATTCAGAGTTTGCCAACTGTTTAACTTTGGGATTAAATTAATTCCGAATTTTATAAATCTTGTCATCACTTATATTATTGTCAACGTTCAACTGTCAGTGTTGGACGAATCTGGCTAATTGTAAAAATTTAATTGCCATTAATTTTTTTTTTCATTTTGTGTAAGTGAAAGCTAAAATAAATTAAGAGACTGTCATACAAGTCTAATTTTATTTTAGATTAAGTACAACATTTTTAAGCTTAATTTAATTCAATGATAATTAATTTCAAGTAGATATGCTTTATTTTTTCATGATTTTTGTACTTAACATAAATCATGAAAACCGTGAAAATGAAAAATGTATGAACATAATTCTTTTATAGTACAAGCTACGTGAAAATCATGAGTTTATGGATTTTTAATCCTTATACATTTTATTTATTACTTTAATGTATCTAATAGATACATATGGTGGACTTATTGCTATGAGAGCAATCTCTTACATCCAATCAGAACCCCAGTCCAGCTTCCTCGACGAGCAGTTGGGAATCGAACTCGGGTCCCCACAGTGCACTGTGCAGTCAAAGGCCGTGTGCGTTGTGATCAACCCAATACACCATGGCAATGAATCTTCTATATAGACTGACAATATTAAAATAATAGAATATTGTTCACATTGGATATATTTAACTAACCACATCCAATTCACGGTAGCATGACAGAGTTAATTTGTCACTAATATCAGAGTATTTATATATTCTGTAAATTCTATATACCAACAATATGTATAAGTCGAAAAATTACAAATCCGAGTATTATTTTTCAACATAGATAATATTGGTAGCCATTGACATGTTTCAAATAGATGTGGAGTTATTCAGTTGTATCCAAATATCATATTTGTTTAATGTTGAATTAACTTGAGTTATCAATTTTGAAGCTAAAATGCCACAGAGTGACAGACAAAAGCCTTGAACTTATTATACCCATTGTTTCATTGGGGTTAAAAATCAGTGCTTCCAATAAAATGATAGAAAACAACAGAACAATAGTAATTCTTATTTTAAAATCTAAGGTTCACTAATATGATTAAAATGTGTTAAAAATTTTTTTAATAAAATAAAAAACTATGGCAAAAAAAAGTACGTATATTTCATCCACAATATATATGAAAAAAATTGGTACGATGACTCTGAAAAAGGTATTTAAGAGTAAGTATCCAAAAGCCAAAACAAGAATGAAGAATATTTTCATAAAAAAATTATTTCATATGCATACAAAAGCTCTGTGTGTTCTTAATAACAAACCCTATCAAAATAAACTATTTGAATTATTGATTCAAATACATTACATTATAACCAAAATCTATAATTCAATTTTGATTGCTAGAGCATTGGCATAAATAAAATATTACACTGTGTTACAAGATTTTGTTTTTTTTTAAAGTTTTAACCTTAACCGTTTTATTGCCATGGTTTTTTACTCACATATACTTAAAAATGCCAAAGAAATCTTTTGTTTTTGATGTCATTTACCCTTGTCTCGAAAAAAACTGTATTTCTTCCAAAAATTATCCAATTTTAATAATTTTTTCGGTGTTTTCTTAATAAAAACTTATACAAGGATAATAAAATACAAAGAAAATTATGGAAATATATATTGTGAACATAAATTATAACAAAAACTGAAATCAAGGTCACATTGTATTTTCGCAGTCCGGTACATCCTCTGTATCAGCAAAATAATTGTTATCATCACTATTATCACTATCACTCAAAATTTGAATTACGCCAAATTGTGAGCACACCACAATGTCACTCCCACTATCACTTTCTTCACAACTTGAAAAACAATCATTTTCACTCGAATTATTTTCGTATTCTGACATTATGGGTTAAAAATTTTCTTTTCCTGGATCCTTTTTATATTGTAATTACTAATAATATTATAATTTGAACTTTATGTAACACGTAGAAAGAAAAAAAATTAGCGATGCATGCGGGTGACCTCCCCTACCGTGCGCTAAACAGCAACTGATTTCAAATTTAGTTAGTATGTGCACGAGCGCAATGACGCTCGTCGGCTCTCTAACAGTTAAAATGGCAGAAAAGTATTAACTTATGTCTGGGTAATAATTTTTAAAGAAATGATAGCCATTGTTCAAAATTT
This sequence comes from Druceiella hillmani, assembly GCA_039881145.1. Taxonomy (NCBI): domain Eukaryota; kingdom Metazoa; phylum Arthropoda; class Insecta; order Lepidoptera; family Hepialidae; genus Druceiella; species Druceiella hillmani. Next base: position 2,971,946 of record JAYKKI010000067.1, on the reverse strand, counting down.
CCAAAAATGCCTTTATTTTTTATAATATAGATAGATTAAAATTAATACATACTGTTTATTCACCTAAATACTTTTATTTGAGATATCTAATTATAAGACAATAATTAAAATTACATTTGAGTATTTAAATTCAGGAAGCACCTAAGAATGTTGTTTAAAAATGCATTGTTTTTCTACTTTTCCTCTTGTATATTTGTTCACTTTCCTGATTAATCTTCAGATGCAATCACCAAGCTTTCGTTCATCATACTGTCTTTGGTATCTCGCTTCAAATATTTGAATGTCTTGGTGAAAACGTTCATCATGCTCTTCAGAGTATGTTTGTATCTAAAAATTTGATTTGAAAACTCCTAGATGTGAGTGTAGGACATGGATCTGCATACCATTTTATGGCAGATCTTGAGAATGTGCTGAATCATTTCCGTATAGTTATCCATACTGTGATTTCCCAAAAAACATTCAATACATAAATGAAGCTCTTCCATGCATCTCCCTCAATTGGTAGAAGCTTCCTCATGAACCCACTATCTCGCATTAATTTTTGATTGTTTGATCCGCTATTATTCCATTCGTGATTAATTGATCCTCTATTATTCCATTCTTGACCTTTATGTCTGACATTTTTGAAAATATATTTTTTTAAATATTGGAAAGCTTCAGAAATAAGATCTAACGCTTTGACAAATTGTTTAATAAGTCCTAGTTTAATACGCAGCGGAGGCCGCGGCAGCAACAGCCGAGAGGCATTGGAGATTTTTCTCACTAATCACGGAATCATCTCTAATTGGCTAGTCAACAATCTTGTAGTTATTGTCATCATCCTTGCTATCCCACAAGCAGAAAAAGCATAGGTTATTTGTGTATCCACTTTGCAAACCCACCATGAATGTTATCATTTTGAAGTTGCCTAAAACTTTCCCCTGGTGTCCTTCATAGCTTTTTACATGGAGAAGACTTTGGATATTTCTATAGTGGTCTTTGAGATATATTGCTGAGTTATTGCAATACTGGGGTACTTGTTGCCATTGCTTAACAGGACTGCATTCAAACTCTTTCCAAAGGCTGTCAATGAAGAGTCACCAGCCTTTTGGATCATGAGGAAACCTTATTTCTTTGAATAAGCTCCTCACGTTGTTGCTGAGAGTTGAAGTACTGAGACATCCTTCATGATGCTGCATTTGATTTTGTAAGTCAAAGATCTCGCATGATCTCTGTCATTTAATTCGCAGATTTAGGACGCAGAGGTAACAGTTTTTAAAGATGATCTATAGGTTTATGTTAGATTTGAGTCACCCTCGAACTTCAACTTTCGTTTCTCTTCTCTGTACCAGGCCTCAAGAGGAGGTCTGTACCTTCCTCAAACCAGGTGTGATGCCCAGTTTTATGTTGGTCATCCACCGGAATGTAGAAATATACATTGTAGGTACTTGCGAAATTGTCGACCATCCTAATTCTTTGCTTGATTGCTTTCATTTGAGGCTGAGGATAATGCCACTGACTTTGAGAAGATCCCATCATTCAATTATAATTTTAAAATGAAAAAGAAAGCGGCTTTTAGATAAATATTTAAAGTACATATGAAAACTACAGCTATATTCAATAGATAGAGGTGACATACTATTATTATGTTCTACTAGTTTACATAAATAACCCACTGTATAAAAAATGTTTAGGTATAAAAGTGAGTATTCAACATAGTATATTTATGACCTAATTAATTAGATAAAACCAAAAAATTAACTGAAATAAACAAAACGTATTATAAATAGGACTCGATAGGACCCAGTAGCAACCATAGTTCATAAGGTCGTGGGGGTAGCATCTTCTCTACACAGTAAGACCCTCGCAAGCCGGGGTCTAGAGTTTACCTGTAAACTTTCGATAACAAATATACAACCATTATCATCAAATTTTCATGTTATCTTACGCCTTTCATTTACATAAGCATCTTGCTTTTCTTGATTGGTCTTCAATAGTTTAGAAACTTTCTGCCCTTGTGAATGTCATGTAACCATCGCAATTTGGTTGTTGCTCTTTCAATGCCACTTCACGTATCAGCGATTTTATCAATTGTGTCATTGATATCAATGAGAAGTAGAAGTGGTGATGCTTGGGTTGCTTTATGTGTGGTTAAGTTAAGTATTGGCAGTATTTTTCACAAAACCTCAGACATTTTGGCCTTATATTCACTTCAACTCAAAGTAAATTTAGGACAGTTCTATAATGTTGTTTAGGTTGATCAATTTCTTGATACATGCCAGGTGTAATGGAACGTATTTGGTAGTTAAGCTCATGAACCCATTCTTGATAAATTGCATACGTCTTTGATTAGTACTTATTTCATACCGAGTACCAAATAAAGAAATAATGTTAGTAAAAGCTTGCTTCACTTCATTGGCGTTCCGTTTATATGATGCTTGTAATAAGCAGTATTTAGAAAATGTAGCTATGGTTATTAAAATGAACTTGTAATCATTTGATTTAGGAAGTCTAATACATCAATATAGATAGTAAAAATGTAAATTTATCTTACTCCAGGATGGAACCAGGATGGACCAACAGATGGTGGCTGTTGAGCCTACAAAATCTTTTACTCAATACACATACCAAACACTGAACTTTTTTCTAATTAAACCAATATGCCCATGCTTATTGTATAAGTTGTGCGATAAACTCAATCGATGTTCTTTTGGTATCAAAGAAAACAATTTCATTTCTTTTCCAAGAGGGATTAATTTATCGTACGGTAGGTCATCTATGAAGTTGTAGTTCTTTATGAAAAATGTTAAGAGTGAAATTTCACGAATGCAATAAAAATTTGACAAAACGAAGTTGTTTACTAACCATGTATGTACAGTCTATTTGACAGAAGAATGGGCCGCTATTTTATTTATTTTATACCGGGAGGCGTCCAATTTTCCCCCGTCAAATTTGCCCATATATGCCCTCATTGAGCTATCTGACCCCAATTTTGAAGTTTACAAATATGATTCATAAGGACGCTTTTTCTATATTCAGTAGTATAGTGAAAGTCTTTTAAATAGACCCACCATCACATTACTCTCGGCAATAAATGCATTTTATGATCAGTCATTTTAAATGCATTGTAGTCTGTCACAACTTTAACTGTTGCTCTAAGTAGATAATACCTAAAATATTGTAGCTCATTAAATATTGCCAAAGCTTTAAATTAATAAGAGCGATAACAATATTTTGCTCACTGAACAGTTTTGTTTAGTTAGGCCCTTATTGTTTTGCATTTATTTGCATGTTCTTGAATGAGTACAGCATCACATTCTGTATTGCTCGCAGCACTATTGGAAGTTTTAATAAAAAATTGCAAATACTGTTAAGTACTCAAATACATATTTTCGAGCATTCTCTGGCTCATATCAATAAAAGGAACATACTAACGTGTTAACCATGAAGCAGGTTGTTATTTAGTTGCATAACTAGGAATGTATTGGTGAAAGCAGCCTGCTAGACCAAGAAACCATTTAGCTTGCATTACATTGCGCGGTTTAACCTGACCTTGACTAATGTTTTGTTCAAAGTACTCAATTTTGCTTCTCAAAAATGCACACTTCTTTCTTGTTTATTGAAAAAAACCAGCATTCATGAGTGTTTGTAAAATTGAACCTAATTTCTCCATGCTCTGCGATCGCATTAAAAAGTCAACAATATGAATAAGCTTGGTCTCTTCTTTCGGTCGGTCTTTCTTTGGTCTTTTCTTAACTATAGGCTTTTAGCAGGACCGTAAGCCATTTTTAATTACTTATAATGTCCTTCCCGTATAAGAAAAGCTGTCAGATGTGTTGAAAGCCAAGAAAGAATTTGATGAAAGCCAAGAATGCTATCGCCTAAATGATCTATATGAAGCTCAACTAACGGCGATGTGTAATGATGTTTTATAATAATCACGTAGAGTAATCTGTAATGGCTAAACATTTTATCTGAACTGATCTTCTTTTTCATGAGGAGTATTGGACTAGCATAATCTGAGTGTTATTCAATAATGATACCTCTAAATAATACATCGTTAATTATATTATGGATAGGCAATTTTTATCATAGGAAAGACGATATTATCAGTAATAAATTGCCATGTTATACTTAGCCGAATTTCTAATTAATCTGAATTAAAAGTGAATGCTGCCATAGTCTTAATAAAAAAGATAAAAACTCATTTACAATCGATGTTAGTTCGTTTCGCTCACTGACTATGAGTTGCATGTTTATTAAGTCACTACAAATACTCCGTTGCATATATAGAACGTTATTTATATTTTCATGTCAAATGATGTTGGGTCTTAATGCATATATACATGACAAAATCGCAGTTCAATACATCGTACTAATCAACAACTACGAAAAATTTTAATTCAGCTTCCTGAATGCCAATATTTTTGTAAAAGATCAACTCGTTAAACAGCGCGGCTGGGTCTTGCTGCATAATACTCGAAATGTGTTTCACAAAAAAACATTTATTTTAGTGCAGATTCAAAGATACAGATTTAAAAATGTTGTTAAAATTTTTTGAAAACAAAGGTCATTTTCATGTTATTTTTTCTAGAAAACAATCAATAATTAGTATGATAGTGTTCAATTTAGTGTGTTATGGACTTATAAAAGTGTCTTCTGTACATTAATAGTAGTTTTTATTCAGCGCTGCTTAACCTTTTGTCACTATGGCATCCACGCTGGTGGAGTTTAATGGTTTTAGACATGTATAGAGCGTATAAACAAATATTTTCTAATCATGATATCTAATCATGGCATGTATTAGTACTTCCATATAGATAACTTTAATATTTCACAATAGCCAAAGGTGACTAGGCTGAATTCAGTATGTACGATTTTTATTAGTGGATTCTCGTGCTGTTAAAACACATATGTCATTATTTATTTTTTATATTAATCCCCTGTAACTTAACTTAACTAATACAACAAATAAAAAACTGGTTTATTTTGCTTATTTTATTTGTATTTTAGTGTTCCGTGACTCAAAAGGATAAAGGAACTGTTATAACCATGTCCATTTGTTACAGCTGATTTTCTCTGAAACCGATTGATCACCAATTAACCTGTTTTTATATTAATCCTCTGTAACTTATCTTAACTAATACAACAAATAAAAAACTGGTTTATTTTGCTTATTTTATTTGTATTTTAGTGTTCCATGACTCAAAAGGATAAAGGAATTGTTATAACCATGTCCATCTGTTATAGCTGATTTTCTCTGAAACCGATTGATCATCAATTAACCTGTTTTTATATTAATCCCCTGTAACTTATCTTAACTAATACAACAAATAAAAAATTGGTTTATTTTGCTTATTTTATATGTATTTTAGTGTTCCATGACTCAAAAGGATAAAGGAATTGTTATAACCATGTCCATCTGTTACAGCTGATTTTCTCTGAAACCGATTGATCATCAATTAACCTGCATATAACCTTAAATTACTTTTCAAAATTTGTTAATCAAATGGAAGATATTGATGGGAGCTTATTCCACTGTGGACGGGTGGTCAATGTACAGAAAGGCATGGAAACGCAACCATCTGAATTTATTTGGAATTTTTTGGACTTTCCTTATGTTTCAATACAATTTATAGAAATTGAGTTGCTTTTATAGTACATTTGAATTATGTACTGTGATGCTGAAACAATTTTATTCAATGGTTTTATTAAGGATATTATAAGTAGAATTGAAGTGAGTTCTTGTAACATGTTCGTATTTAGCAGGTTTTTTGTTGTTTTTATATACAATTATGTATTGAAGTAAAAAATAAATTCTTATTAAGCAAAGAAATATTTTGTTATGAAGAGTCATAAATCCATATGCGCCCAAAAGTATTAAAAATTCGCAAAAGTAATATAACGTAAGTTAACTGGAACATACTAATGGTGTTGCCCTAACAATAATATAATAATACTTTAATAAGCATACCATTTATAGTCATAATCCATTTTTACTCTTAAGTTCTAAAAGATACTAATCTCATTTGACCTTCATCATAGAAGGTCAAATGGGACCTTCTATGAAAAATATTTTCAAATACAATCTTTTTTCAGTCACTGATTTGTTATTCAAAGCTCAAAATATATATTATGTATCAAAATAAATATTGCGCCAAAATAAATATGATAATTCTTTAGAACACAAAATAAATATTCAATAAGGAAAAAGAAAACTCATTAAAGAAGACTTGAAAATGTATTGTTTATAAATTACATCATAAGAGTATAGATTGGACGGTGTACCACACTGGGATACGGGGTGTTTGCAAATTTTATCCACTTATTATTTTTGAATGAATCGTGTTACAATATCCTGGTTAGTGTTTTCAAAATGTTTTTGATGACGATTTATTTTTAATTTTTGTTCCATGGCTACACCCGCGGCAATAGTGAGTTAAAAGTTTCTAACATTTTTCTAATACCAATCAGGAAAATGTTTTTTTCACCTTATGCACACACTCAGATACTCCATTTGCCAGAATTTCTCACCCAGTCGAAATATGTAGGTACTGAGTAAATATAAGCTAGGATAAATGGTGACCTTTATAATTCTAAACTGTATATTATAAGTGTATAGTGTTAATGATCTTTTGTAGCTAAATATATTTACTTTTAAGTTTCACAATAAACATCTATAAATATAATGTTCATCTATAATACTTTTATTTAGCAGTAAAATGAAAGTTGTATGTTACCTATTGACGATAGGGTTACATTGTCGGTAACTTTTTCTGTAGTTTTGGTAGCATATTCCATATTTTGTGCATGGCTATAAACTTTTTTAGCATTTATGTTCAAGCACATGGGTGGGATTCAGTTTTTAATTACTTTGTCTGTTTGTTTGGTGATTTTTATTTTCATAAATAAAAATAACATTTGTTCATATCTTGACTATTAATATACTGCAATATGAGAAACTGAGACACAGACCAAAGTTTCGGAAATCGTCAAATACTTGGATGAAGGTTATTATGAAAACTATGCTGAACTCTACAAGTCACACTTCACTTAGGTCATACATTTTTGATTTTCCTTGTCAATTCCAAATTATCGTATTCCAAAAATATGAAAATAAATTAGGAGAAAGAAATTGTTTCACCTGTGCGGATTTATAAAATAACAGGCATATTATTGTATCAATTTCTTTCAGTGAAAACAGAAATGTAATTTTAGGTGTAGAATTTATTTCTGGATTTTATGCGAAATAAAAATAGTCACAAAGTCCCAAAATGAACAAAATGTAATTACAGGTTTATGACAAAACAATACACATAGTCTAGTTTTTATGCAAAATGTCAGACTTGTTTACTTACTGATGACGAAAAAACTAGTGTCACATTTTTCATTAACAGCATTGTGTTTACATTTATTATAACTAAAATTATGAATGCGAAAGTATGTTGTCCATCTTTCACTTCTCAATGGAATGAAGTGATTATTTCCACAGAGATAGTAGGTAGGCTGCGAAATGATATAGGCTGCTGTGTATGCGTAAAAATTACATTCCTAAAGAAAATTTTTTATTTGAATTTAAAAATGGAATAATGAAGCAATGTCATAACGGAGCCAAGGATTGATGTGATTTTTGAAATGCTACATATATAATATAAAGGAACAATATAATCACTTGTTTTAATCCCTAATATGGTGAGAAATATTTTTGTTTTTATTTTCTTTTCCGTTATAAAATCACGTAAAAGACTTATAGTCCGTTAGAGTGGCGACGAGCGTGTGCGTACTAAATTTGCGAGCGTGATGGGGCACGCGAGATCAGTTGCTGTTTAGCGCTCAGTAGGGGAGGACGCTCACACACATCCGTAATTTTTCATCTTTCTATGTGTTACATAAAGTTCAAATTTTAATATTATTAGTAATTACAATATAAAAAGGATCCAGGAAAAGAAAATTTTTAACCCATAATGTCGGAATATGAAAATAATTCGAGTGAAAATGATCGTTTTTCAAGTTGTGAAGAAAGTGATAGTGGGAGAGACATTGTGATGTGCTCACAATTTGGCGTAATGCGAATTTTGAGTGATAGTGATAATAGTGACGATAACAATTATTTTGCAAACGGAGGATGTACCGGACTGCGAAAATGATGATGTGAAGTTGATTTCAGTTTTTGTTCACAATATATGTTTCCATAATTTTTTTTGTATTTTATTATCCTTGAACAAGTTTTTATTAAGAAAACACCGAAAAAATTATTAAAATTGGATAATTTTTAGAAGAGATAAAGTTTTTTTTCAAGACAAGGGTAAATGATATCAAAAACAAAAGATTTCTTTGGCATTTTCAAGTATATATGAGTAAAAAACAATGGTACTAAAACGGTTAATTTCCTTATTAATTCTCCCATAAGTTTGTAGTTTGTGTTCCAATATAATTTCTCCCTATAAGTTTGTAACTATAAATACATGAACGAAACTGTGGGTGCTTACAGACAGTGGGCTTGAATATATGAAACACTAGTTGAAAAAGTCACAGCAGTTTCTGCTAGACGCCAAAGTCCCAAAGCAGCAGGCTGAAGCAGTGAAGTTACCTTCAAGCTGTCACGTTAACTATTTCTGTAAGTATCACTCACGATAAAAATTGGAAAAAAGAAAAATACGATACTTTTCTAAATTCCTAAGTGCTGGTATATGTACATACCTATGTAATATATATTATGTTAGGGGTAAAGTTATATCGTTCAATACATAAATTAAACAAACTTATTAGTCGAATTTATTAATTTGTTCGCAATCTGTAAGCATGTTTCTGACTCAAGATAAATGCTTTGTGATGCTGTTTTTTGCAATTCCCTTGAATATGAATCTGAATACTTGCAATAAAAAAGTATATAATATAATTTTGATAAAAAAATTTCAAATTAGTAAAGATTTTATTTTCTTGAAATTATGTAGGACAAAAGTGAAGTTAAAACATTTGAAATCAATACAACATTATGATCTGCTTTGCTCAGTTAAATGTAGATAGATATATGTTCTTTACTTATTCAGAACATATTTTAATGAGTATTAATTATTCAGTTTGAGAGATAAATGATTGAGAGACATTAAATTATTATTTTAGTAAAAGAAAAATATTCAACTGAAATAAACAACTAAATGAAGCTAAATATAATAATGAGCAATAACCTTGCCACGGAAAAAATTATTTAGACTTCAATTGCAGTGAGCTGTGGATTTTAAGAAAATTTACATATGTTAATTTTTATCATGTAATAACATGTGTAAACCGATAAGCAGACACGTTGATAGAATTAAAAAAAAGCAGATTCAATTATTTTTCACAGTAACTCCCTTGAGCTGTAGATATTTTTCATCAGTTACTTTTGGAATGAACTGACTGGTACAATTTTGTTTTTTACCTAAACCTGCAATGTATTTGTTCTTCATTTTTAATTAACCTTACATTTAATCAAATTGTGGCGAGGTTGTGCGTGTCCAATATATAATAATCAATATATGTAAATTTTTGTGAAATTGTAGTTTTATTTGTAAGCTTAGTGGCTTTCTTAATACAGGCAATCTCTGTCTCATTAATTATTAGATGACTACTAACATGCATTTATTTTATAAGCAATCATAATAAATGTGTAATTTCACAATTCCCCACTATCGAGTGTCAATAATTATATTTTTACTATCTATCAAACTCTTATTGTCTTCCCAAGTGCATTCCAGAGAACGACTGAAAATGTGGAAATGTACAAATAGTATAAATTTTCCGTGGATAGGAAAAGCAAAATTTTAAAGTTTAGTTTATGTCCTTGTATTATTGTTTAAATTAAATTGTAAATATTGAATACAATTAGCGTTAATTTTGTAGAAATTGATTATAAATTAATTTTTTACAATTAAATGAAACTAAGTGATGAATATTATTTCTACTTTTTTAAAATTCTTTACCACAATCTAGGTTTCGGTGTACGACAACATCTTTAGGTGGGCAATATGTAAGATCTTAATAAATTGCCTTTCTGAAGATGTTGTGATACAATGAAACCTAGGTCGTGGTAAGGAATTTAAATAAAGTAGAAATAATAATACATCATGTAGTTTCAGTTAGTTGTGAAAAATTAAATTATAAATGTAAAGCTTGTCGGCACTCAGTAAGTTCTAATTTATACAAATGTTTCAGGTACTTTCTATACTTCAATGCTCGCTTTTCTCATTGATTGTTATATAGGTGGTCCCAGGCAATTTGGTGAAACTTCTATTACAAAACTTGTTTCGTGTTTTATTTTATTTTGAAAAGTTATTAGATTTTGTGGTAAACATATAATGTTCAGTTAATTGCATTTATTTTACTTCTTTCGATGGGGCAATGGGCACCCACGGTATTGCTCGTTCCAGTGTATCACATATTGTTTCACTTTAAATCTTGCTTATATTCCGCAAGCACAGTCCATTGCCAGATCTGCTTCAGATAGCTGCGCTTTCTCCTTTCTTGAGAGTTGCAAAGCCTGTTTGGATTTATGAATATGTTTAATTCTGAGCATATGTCCAAATCGATCCATTGGCCATGTTTTATTTGACTCTGAAATGAAACTTACTTACAAGATGTTACAAGGCTTCATTAAATACCTCCTTGGTTAAGATATTCGAAGAAAATATTTAAGGTGAATTGATGAAGACTGTGAGGCGCAGCAGAGGCCCTGTAGTTCCCTTCACGTCTCGTATCCATTTAATATTTTGAGTTTAATTTTCTTCCATAATTTCTGTGACTGTCAGACAAGGAATTGCACAAAAGTCAACCTAGCTTAGACGATCAGTAAAGTGATATTTTCTTCAGTTCCTACAATCTCTCAAGTATATATGTAGTATGGCTGGCCGAGTCCATGCCTTTCTATATATCTTTTATAGCCTGTGTTATTGTTTTTGCATTTAAATTTCTCATAAGATAATTAAATCCTGTTCACGTTTACCTTTAACAATATTATTTAAAGCGTCATAAAGCTTATCCTTCATTTCACCAGGAGCATATATATTAGTTATATAACACTTAACTCTGGTGAATTTACAGGTTTTGAAATTGAAGCGGCATAGATGATTTGTAAAAAGGGCTTCCAATCCAAAATACTTTACAATTTAGGGGTGAAAGAGAGAAATCCCATATCATATTTATGGGTTTGATTTACATTTTCTCTGTTCGTTTTCTCAAGCCAAAGGTTGCTCCTTTTATTTTAGTCAGAGTTGGTGCTATTTCAGTTTTTAACCATATTTTTCTGCGCAAGGACAAGATAAGCTCAAATTTATTTCTGGTCCCCTCCCTATTGAGTTAGTTCTGTTTTTATATGTACAGTAGATGTTAAACCCGTTATATGAAGCAGCTATTGTTTAATATAAGGAAACATGAACCTCTGAATTATATATGATAAATATGGTAACGTTTTCTCTAATATTAAAAACCTTGTAATATTTGTTTGATAAGTAGAATTCTGTCCTAATCCGAAAATTTAAAATATAAAAAAAACATAAATTATGTATTTCATTTTGAATTCTCCAGTCGAGTATTTAAATGGTACTGTAAACAATATCTTAACATGACCGAAATTATTATTTATCATTGGGGTTCTGGTCCTTAAAAAGTAAAACAAAATCCTTATAAAATCACTTATGAGTCTGTATGTATATCACACTCGATTTTCTCAGAAACAGTTTGAGGTAGATACAGAAATTTAATACAGTAACAAAACATATTGTACTGTATGTATTTCAATAATTAATTACTTTAAAATTGTCTTTTTTTTAAATTTTATACTTTGTGTGACTGTATTTATTACAATAATTAATATTCAACAAAAATTATATGTTAATTTTAGACAGGGCAAACTGAGTACTTCAAAATTTTCTTTTTTTTTTAGTTTTATACTTTGTGTGACTGTATATATTACAATAATAATAATTAATATTCAACAAAAATTATATGTTAATTTTGGACAGGGCAAACTGAGTACTTTTGCTATTTTGTGTCGGGCATCATTTATAAGGAATTCAAAAATAAAAAACTTTTTTTAGAATTTTAAGTGACATCCTCAGAACTATGCATCAAAATGTCCAATCAATGCATTTACTCACATTAATTCCAAAGCTATTTCACAAAAAGTCACGAAAAAAGCAAGATTGGTAGAATCTAATTAGTAGAAGGTTACAGGAAAACTAGAGAAATTTTCTAGTTCTTATAGGTTTTGAAAAATTTGCAATATTTTATGTATGTAAATGATATATTAAGCAATATATTAATGTGATGAAAAATTATATAAACACGTAAAGGTTTAATAAAAATATTTTAAGCATTTAAACTTTTGTGTGTACTCAAGTATGTAAGGGACCCTCGTAACGCGAGTTATTTTTGTACTTTATATATTTTTTTAAACGAGGATATGGCAGACTTCTGTTAAATTTTCATTAAAATCTGTTTTAAATATCCAAATACAATACATACATTAATAAATTGTTCACAAATTCATAAATTTGTAAATTTTCATCTCATTTTATCAATTTATAATATCATTCCTTAGAATTAGATATATCACAGTTCCTTTGTCATTTTCTGTCACTTTTCTTCGCTTTGTTTTTTTTATATATGGATTTGTGCTGTTCTCATTTGTTATAGTATGATATTTAGTTTAATATTTATATTTGTTTATATGAATAATTTGTTTATTTAATAACACACTGACATCATGCTTTAAGCGATGTTAGTGTATTAATAAATAAACGATTTGTTTTATTTTTGGGAAAAAGTACACTAGTAACTATATTTTAATAATACTGCCTTCGTAATACTAATATTTTAAAACAACAAACAAATATATTTGAAAAATGTAGCTGCCACATAATAAAGATTAAATCGCAAAGTGAATATGGGGATATTAACTGTGAGTACTGTGAAAAGCATGACGAAGTAGGTACTACTAAGAAGCTGTCGACAATATGTGGCCAATGTATCTTCAACTACTGTTAATATTTAAATATTCGTAAATCAAATAATTTTGAGAAGTTGATAGACTTCAAAAATTGTAAAAAAAAACAAATGGCAAGTGACTCTTTCTATGGAACAACCTAATTATAGAAAAAAACTACTACAATGACATGAAAGTATAGAAAATAAACCCCGTAACAGATAAAAACCGATTACGATAAAACAGATGTGTAGAAAATAAATCCCTTAACACAAAAAACCTATTAAGATAACACAGGAGTGTTGAAAATAAATTTGAATTAAATTTTGTCATCTGTTATTATTCTATAACTTTCTTTCTCTGAATGTTTTATAAAGATATTTTTGAATTTAGTTTTTAAAGCTCTGTTTTTCATAATCTTTATGGTAATACATCATGATTTAGATAAATTATTTCATTAAAATTTTTGCTTTTATTCTAAATTTTCATACAGGACACATATAATTGAAGTGGTCTATCAAAATCTTTTTATTTGTCCAAAGATCCCATTGGAGAAATAAACAATTGTTTTTTTATTTTTTCAGGATTACTGAGAGAGGAATAACTAATACAATTTAAGGTTGAAAACCAAATTGTTAATTTGAACGCTATTGAATAGCTTTCAAAGCCTAGTCTTCTCGGACTACTTATTGGTTATTTATTTCTTGAAAACTCTACGCCAAATTTGCAGATTTATCCAAACCGTTGGGCATGTGGAAGAATATATTAAAAAATAATTTAATACAAGCACATAATAACAAAGACTAATGGGATAAAAAAGTACCAACAATGAATAATAAGATGGGAACACACAGTAACTTAAATAAATAGAATTCTGACTAGTAGTTAGTCATGAACCAGCAAGCAACAACATAAATTCATTCCTGAAGCAGCTAATGGAGTAGAAAAAATATCTAGATTGGTTGCACCTCACAATATTGCATTAAACAATGTAAGTGTAAGATAATTAAATGAACGCTGTAGGATATTAGTACGCGCTCTAGGCAGGTGAAGTAAACTATAACATCGTCCTCTCATATAGCAGTCAGGAGCATTAAGTATTATTAAACTTAAGATCGTGGAGTTATCAACATTATCATTTAATAATTTAAAAAATGTCTTATCAGAAGCAATTGCCATCGGAGTTAAAGGGAATTACATCTGTAATTTTGTAATGCAAAAACCGATTATTTTTTTATAATATTTTCTACATCATGAGGATATAAATAGCTTTATATGGAGATCAGATGACTGCAATTAATTTAAGAATACTACGGCTCAAAGAGTTAATTAAATAAAGCGACAATACATTCAATATCATGTAAACACAAGAAAGCAATATGACAAATCCTAGTACCATGTAGTTTTTCTGACAGGTTTCGATGATGTGACTGAAACGTGAGATGATTATTCATAATTACACCGAGATCCCGGACTGATGAAGCTCTTATATTGCTTGGTTAGTTTTTTTTATATTAAACCGTGGTTATTTCTATAACATGTCACATATATTTAAAATTTGCTCATAAAAACCTTTAATTCGATACCTATCTTGGTGGCCTTTTGAATTTTTATTTTTTTATATTGGACAAAATGGTGACTCCTAGCTAACATATGGCATGAATTGTGATATTGCATACCTAAGAATGCCGAAGGTTAAAACGCTTGGAATGTTATACGTCCAATTTCAGAATTTTTATATTTTTTAATAATTTAAAAAAATTCATGTTATTTCTTAGCATTTTCTATTTAAAATTATATTACATCTAAAACTATTTATATTTTTAATGCAATATTTTTATATCTCTAATATAATATTAAATATTTATTTATAAAAAATTTTTATTTATAATTACATTATATTTTTTAATAATTTAAAACAGAGGCTCTAAACTATGTTCTTAAATAACATTGAAAAGAATAAAATATTCTTTAACTTTCAAACCTTGGTAACATTGAAAATAAAAAATGTAAATTAATTTAGGGTTTTGTAACAATTTCCAATATAACAAAGAAGTTTAAATTTTTAACAGATTTCTTATAAATTTTCCAATAAACGCAATGTTTATTTTAAGTGCTTGTTAAGGTACTTGTATTATAATTTTATTCAAATTTGTGAAAGGGACTATTAAAATGAAAGGGGGACGGCAATGCGGGGGAATAATAAACCTAATTAAAGACATTACATGACATTTTCAATTGAATTTTGAAAAACCTATTTGCTGTGAGATATGGGTTTTTTTCGCCCACCCCAGACAATAAATCCATCTCAAGTTTCCATGTATTTGAGGTTACCTCGAAAACGATCCTTTCTTAGAATTGATTAAAAGTATAAACCTGCAAAATGTAATCACAATATTTTGAAAAATGTCATAGTTGCAGCCCTATGATATATGTACAGTAGACCAACCGACAGACATGACGAAATATTAAAGTTCTTGTTTTGCTATGGAAATCGAAAAAGTGTAAGGTCTAAATTTCTATCGGTATAAACTTACATGCAATAATATTAAGCCCATTTAATTTGATTCATAAAATTATTTATATGATGATTTAACACTTGCGTTAACTTCAAATAAATACTTTACACAAAAAATTGGTTAAATTCGTTATTAAGATTAAAATAACGAATTTAACCAATTTTTTGTGTAAAGTATTATGGATATTTCATAACAATTTAATGGCTATTTCATAACAATTTACAGAATAATTGCTTCAATATTTTACGTGTATTGAAGCAATTATTCTGTAAATTGTTATGAAATAGCCATTTCTGTGATGATTTTTAAATTTTTTCACTTTTATATTCATATACGTTACTTGGACATATAGTGCCATAATTAAGAATAGAACTTATAATCATTGTGCTAAAGACACTTATTTTAATGGATAAATTCAAAATTGCCTAAAAGCAGTGAATGCAATTTGCCACGCGACGCTATGAGCCACTTATGTAGCAAAAAATGGTTCACTTTCGCTCTGACCTTTGTTCATCTACCTGGTGTATTAAGTGTTTGGGTTCTTCGTACTATTGTGCGATAAAACATGGCAAGATATCATTAAAAAATTCAGATTGTTAGTAATCACTGTGCGCCTCTTTAGACAATCAACTACGAAATAAATACAGAACACAACACGTTAACAGAATGAGATAACAAATTTATAATTTTGCCTCAAATGTCAGAAGAACAAAATAACATTAGTATAATTTTACTTCATTGAAACTACATTGTTTGTTTTCTTCCTTTCATAATAATTTACATTTAATTCATTATCAAAATACTTAATTAGGTTTTTGTCTCAATATCAGTTACCATGTAAATGTTATTTTGAGAACTAGCAAACCTGCTCATCTTCGCACGGGTAGGTGATGGAAAGGAAAATTCTCAGATGTATGGATTTTTTCCGACTTAATCCATATTTATCACCATAGATTAGCCAATTTACACAAAACCTACATCAATTATATATCTTTGGTGTAGCATTAAGTATCTATGACCGGCGCATTTGTCTGGTATAATGAAGTAATAAGTGAAGGTATCTATCGGACTGTTGCGGTTAATAAAACAATTAAACAACTGATAATAAAACAATATAATTATTACTAAATATTAACTACAAATTTTAGTAAAGCGTATTATAATACAAATTATAAAGTAATTATTCCAAGAGAATTAACAATCAGAAGACGGATCTTAATAGACAAACCTAAAAAGTTTCTTTATGTACAACATTCATTACTTCTATCAGATTATGTGCAAAGCAAACATGTTTTGATGTCAATTGTGACAGGGCAACGTACAATTGGCCGTGTGAAAAACATTGAACATTGAGATCAATTTCCGCAATGTTCAAAGTCGGACTTTGTGCTTTATTTATTGTCATTCTAAATGACTAGCTATTAAAAAAAAATGACAGACAACATTGTCATTTAAAACTAGTATGTGACGTCATTTAAAACTAATATGTGAAACCAATATTCTAATGATTCACTCTGCCCATACCTGTTAAGCTTTCAGATGTGATGCTTTTTCTCAATTTCTTCCTCTCATTCATGTCGCTCTTGACAGAGCAGTCATGGTCATTATGAGGGTATATCATCATTGGTGGTTGAAGTGACTCTCCTCACTATTTCTCGGCATCTTAACCTATTGACCGACATCCTAGTGCATTTATGTAGAGGGTCCCCAACTGCTGATTTTATTTGATCAGCCCATCACATGGACGATCTGCTATGCGGTCTGTTTCCTTCCATCCTTCCCTGGATCACCAAACGCTCTGTGGAGTCATTGTTTCACCTCGAGATATGGCCAAAAAACTTCAAAATTTGAGACTGTACTAGGGTTTATAGACGCAATGCTTTCCTAACGTACAATGCTTTCCTAATTTACTCGACAATTTTTATCATAGTTCGGCTAAATTACACAAAAGTTTCATAAATTATAGACCTAAACCTTCCTCATGAATTACTTTATCTGTGGTGAAAAACCCATGAAAATCTGTTGATGATGTACGTGTAATAACAAAGTCTAAATTTTATTTTTCATTTATTGAGCATGGTACGATAATTCTTCCCGTTTAATCCATCTGTTAAAATGAATTATACTTGGCGACCAACACAATCTATATCTTCAAGATCAAATAATGCTGTGGTCTTTTTTACTCAATGAATCATACATTACGCACTGAGTTTTATCTTTGGATATATTCTGGGAAGATAACATATTGTCAGTTTTACAGCTAGGTTTTTGCTTCTACGTTAAATGGTACTGAATATTTCTTTACAAAGTTTTCATATGCTTTTGAATTCATCTCTAATCAGTGATAAGGGAAGCCTAGTAAAAATACCCATGAATAGGTTCTGACCATAAATTGGTTGTAAGTTCTGCTTCGCAATTTTTGCTCAAAAGCTTTGCTTTTCACTCTAGTATATAACTTATCGCAAATACATAATGTAAAAGCAAACGTTGTTTTTAAAATATAATAGTGCGAATTTTAAAAATTTTCGTGTCCAAACAGACAGAGACTTTGTTTTATATTACATAATGATGATGATTTGAAGACTCATTTTTCATTATATTAGCCAAATAGAAATGTGCAAGAAACATAGAGGTTGTCAAAAATGTTCACATCAAATCACAAGAAATTTGGTTATGCATGTTTTTAATGTTATTGTATTTCTGTTATTATGAAACGGATTGAATTATGAAGTATGGCTCACAGCTAATAAATTTTGTCACAATACCAAAAGGTACGACTTACAAAGCAGAGAAATTAATCAAAGTAGGCTACGTTAGAGAATTTAATTCTCAAATAGAGGTAAAAATCCTCTGTCAAGAAGTTACACAAGTAAGAATCCCCGTATAGTACGACGTAAATTTGTTGATAAGCAATGTTCAGCATAAAACTTTGTTTTGTATGGTAGCAAATGAAAGTAACGTAACACAAAATTTATTAATATATCACAAGATGACACTGATATCATTTTGCACTATCTCCATAGCCTTTTTCTTCTAACGAATTTAACACTGCATTATCATTCTATGTATTTAGAGTAACATCCAAAGCACAAAACTTAATAGTAAAATATTACTTATCGATAAATCAAAAACTTTATTTAAAATACGACACATATTGGTGCTCTTTACATATATAAGCTTTTAATACTTATGAATAACGACACACATTTTGACATCATTGTTCACCTCTTCAGTGTCAAACATTACATTCTTGTCACGATGATCTTTTTTAGTGAGAGTGGAACCCCATTTTGCTTTAAATTAGAAAAGCAGTTTTCATTTCAATAGACAATTCTCTTTAAAATACCGTTTAGAGAGATTACTTATATGCTATTAGAAGTTCAAAATAAATATCTAATTTTGGAAAAGATTTCCCATGTAACTTGCTTCCTGAAAATGTTCGGAAAGTGTTATTTGATGATATTAAATGAAATGGAAAAAGAGTAAATGAAGATAGTTAGTTCTAATTTAGTGCTTCTTTATTCGTTCGATATGTGAGTGGTAGCAACTTCACAATAAAAAATATATTCTTAAAATATAAAGAAAAGAAAATCAGAATTCACTGGAAGAAACCAGTGACAAAAAGAAACTTCACATTATAAAACCTCTTTTGAGAGATGAAGTAAAAGACGTTTACATTTTAGAAAATTGTGAAGTATATTTTACAGAATAAAAAAAAACATAGCTAATAATATGAGGAATTAGCATTCTTATATATGACCTTAAATTGGCATATTAATGTACAAATACTTAAATAATTAATTAATCCTTACCCTTAATAAAATAAAATTGAAATAAAACAATCAAGTTGGCCGTAATAAAACTCAGGGAATCTAATATGAGTGATGCTTTCAATGTGAAGAGGCGTGCGATCTTGAATTCACCAAATGCAGGTGTCCTTAGCACATGGCACAAGTCTTCTATTTTAGTTCGTGAACGAGGTGCTGGAAAATGAAATATTGTTCAAGAAAAAAATTAGTGTTGCTGTATGCGGTAAGAAATTACATATACAGATTTATCAGTTTAAAAGTTTAAGGAAACAAATAGTAAACATGTTTGAAAAATTTTAATTTATAAATGTACTTTTAGGCTTGCTCTCAAAGTTACGTTGCTATACTACAATGTCAAGGTTAGAAAAATTAAAATATAATTCGATGGCTATATAATTTATACACATCAAATAAAAAAGTACATATTTTTAAATACAAAATATAAATGCTCACAAAATGTTAATTTGCAAAGGAAAAATGTAGAAAGATCAAAAATTGAATGGAAAACTCATCAAGTACAAACTATACTTGCACAATTGGTATTCCGGTTCTCTCAGCCTACTATTTAAACTATTAATAGTAATGCACTTCGAGTGCAGCACAGCTCTCAATTTAAAAATTAAAAAAACTCAATTTATAAATTGCAAAAAATATACAAAAATTTTTCTTTACATAGTTGGAAATACTTTCGTTGAAA
Source organism: Druceiella hillmani (assembly GCA_039881145.1). Taxonomy (NCBI): domain Eukaryota; kingdom Metazoa; phylum Arthropoda; class Insecta; order Lepidoptera; family Hepialidae; genus Druceiella; species Druceiella hillmani. Next base: position 2,951,981 of record JAYKKI010000067.1, on the reverse strand, counting down.
AACTTTTTCTCTGAAATCAATAGTAGTATAACAATTACATTTTTCATATCAATTAATTCAATCCAAAGAATTTTGGTTCAATCCGTACCTAAATCTCAACGATGATGATAATTATCAAATTTTGAAAAATGTTTAAACAAATCCATAAAAAAAAATACTTCACAACTTTTTTTTAATTCGCGCATTAATAAGATTCACTCTACATGATCTCTTAATTTTTTTTTATTTCTCAATTAAGCCCCAAAAAAATTAAACTTATATTTCACGCCTATAATTATGCCAATATACTCGATCTCTGTGGTATATTTCAAATTTGTAAGTGGAATAATTTCTAGAACAATCGTCTGTGACATACAGAGGGATGAACGGATAGATGGATATCAGGGTGGTTCTATAAGTGTATCTCTATGACAGTTATGCCACATTACACTAAAAACTCATCAAAGGCAGGTGCTGTTATTTTTTTACACATTTATCGATACTTTTACTCATATGAGTACTTTAAAGCAGGTGTCGTAACAAATCTCTCTTAATATAATACATCAAAAAATTTTAAATTGCAGTAAAATACTATACAATTATTGTCACATTGGTGACATTTTACACTGTTTATAGTTTAAAAAAATATTGTTTAGGTGGATTTTGATTAATGTGATAATATAGTTTATGTTTTTGTAGAGAATTTAAGGTAAAAAATAAGCTACAAAATACTTACGGATTTTCTCATTGAGCAACAATTTTAAGGTTGTGGTTCGTGCATTGTGAATATTTTCCATAAATTTTTCACAAGTTATACATAAGAAAGCAAATCCCATATATAAGCGTAAAGACCATGAACCCATATATAAGGAAAAAGTTAGAATCTCTTCCTGGAAAGTATTGTATAAAAGTATTATTAGAGTGGTAAGTGTCAATATTCATAATAATGCCAAATTTAGATGAGAACCTTACCACTGATTGCGCAAGATAAATTGCACCCTCAAAGGAAACAAATACGTTGCCGAAGACAATAAAAATCATTAACAATATCTGCAAATCGAAAAATAATGGTTAACAATTCAAGTTAACACAATTAGTTCTTCGGGTAATAATTCAAGTTAACATAATTAGTTCTTCGGGTAACAATTCAAGTTAACATAATTAGTTCTTCGGGTAACAATTCAAGTTAACACAATTAGTTCTTCGGGTAACAATTCAAGTTAACATAATTAGTTCCTCGGGTAACAATTCAAGTTAACACAATTAGTTCTTCGGGTAACAATTCAAGTTAATACAATTAGTTCTTCGGGTAATAATTCAAGTTAACACAATTAGTTCTTCGGGTAGCAATTCAAGTTAACACAATTAATTCTTCGGGTAACAATTCAAGTTAACATAATTAGTTCTTTGGGTAACAATTCAAGTTAACATAATTAGTTCTTCGGGTAATAATTCAAGTTAACACAATTAGTTCTTCGGGTAACAATTCAAGTTAACATAATTAGTTCTTCGGGTAACAATTCAAGTTAACACAATTAGTTCTTCGGGTAATAATTCAAGTTAACATAATTAGTTCCTCGGGTAACAATTCAAGTTAACACAATTAGTTCTTCGGGTAACAATTCAAGTTAATACAATTAGTTCTTCGGGTAATAATTCAAGTTAACACAATTAGTTCTTCGGGTAGCAATTCAAGTTAACACAATTAATTCTTCGGGTAACAATTCAAGTTAACATAATTAGTTCTTCGGGTAACAATTCAAGTTAACATAATTAGTTCTTCGGGTAATAATTCAAGTTAACACAATTAGTTCTTCGGGTAACAATTCAAGTTAACATAATTAGTTCTTCGGGTAACAATTCAAGTTAACACAATTCTTTTAAACATTTGTGTTTGTTTTCATATACATTTACTAAACATCTCAAAATTATTCAGTGGAAATTTTCAATGAAATTATTAAATCTAGTAAAATTTTATGTTTTTCTCTTTAAATCGTTGCTTCAAAATATTCCTGTGCACACTATTTTAGATTTCTTTATTCTACTATGGGATCAATAAATTGGAAAAAGGTCTGTATTATTTGCAAATTCATTATTATATTATTATCAAAGTACGCCAATGAAAAATTTTACTTACCTCCATGTGGAATGCCTTATACAGCAATTTACGGGTATCAGCGATATTTAAATAAATTTGCACAATACTTTCAATTTTGGTAAATATGAATTCATCGTCAAGATTTGTATTTCTTTCAATTAAATGTACTCCATGTGACGCATTGACATTGAAATTGTCATCACAAAAGTAACGCAACATTGTATTCCCATATTCAATTCTCTTCATAAGACCTATTAGTAAGCTATTGAAAAATATCATTTCTATATCACAATACCAAGAAGTTATGTAAAAAAAATATATTTCTTGCGCTACAAACTTTGAGAAAAAAGTTACACCTTTCAGTGTTGCTAAATATATTAAAAGGTACAGAAATATTGTTTTGTAATTTCGTTTCCGTGCTTCTTTATAAATTTCTTGTCTTGAAGTAGGTTCCAAATATTGGTCAATTAATTCCATTTGACTTTTAAATTTCGCAAAATGAGTTGATTTAAGGAATGTATGCTTAATAATTACCAAAGCAAATAGAAACAAGTACGTCCATTCGTGCAAGAACTGCAGAAGAGAGGTGTAGTAAATTTTTTTCCCAATCCATTTGTAATATACTAGTAGCGGAATCTGTGTCGCTATAATGACAAGTGCATACAATGAATATAAAAAATTCAATACGCTTGTCTTCCACACTTTTTCAAGTAAGAAATTAGATTCAAAATCAATATTTCTTCTGATACCCATAATCATTTCACAATATCTAAGACAGTTCCAAGTACGTATGTAGCACATATTTTCGAAGATACTTTCGCCTCGTATGAATCGATCACATTAGTCGACATTTGTCTTTATTGATTTTAATAAAAGCATTTTCTTAATTATTTTCATGTCATTTTTTGTCTCATCAATTGGTAATTGAGAGTTATTGATGGAGGATAATTGGAAGTCTACGTTATTAATTTAATTAGAATTTAAATGGGCCAGTCAATGGACATAAGCTTATTGATATTTGATATAAGTACTATTATCGTTATTAATCTATTTACGACATTATTTATTCATTAATTTCCAATAATTGAACGTTATTTAATTATATATAAATTGAATTTAGACATTTATTATCTATTTCCACTGGCCCTGTTTCACTATCTTTCAATTTTGTTTCTTCTGTCTAATATGTCGACTAATTCTTAAATATGACTACAAATAGTTATGTTGTTATTTTTTACTTCATACTGATAAAATCAGAATTATAGAGAGAAGATAAAGACTAATTGGAAGGGGAAGGCTAAGGCGTAGGGCATTTTGGATTTTTCTAGAAAAATTACAAAATTTAAAATATTTTTTAAACTACGTATGAATGAATGACACATATGTATTATTCCTCTTACCTTTGCTACTGACAATAAAAACAAATAAGACAACAAAGGGTAACAACTTCTGCTTAGTTTTTTTTAATATTTTCAACTATACTTAAAATTGTTTCTAACATTGAATATTGAATATATTTGGCGTTAATTTTGTAGAAATTCATTATTAAAGAAAGTAGAAATAATACTACATAAACTACGTGATGTAGTATTATTTCTATTTTCTTTAATTTCTTTACCACGACCTAGGTTTCGTTGTATTACAACATCTTCATCTTTGCTAATAACTCACCTGAAGATGTTGTAATACAACGAAACCTAGGTCGTGGTAAAGAAATTAAAGAAAGTAGAAATAATACTACATCACGTAGTTTCATTTAATTGTGGATTGTTTCTAACTTTAAATTACTTTCAATGCTTTGATATTGCACATGCATTACTGCCAATTTCAGACAGTGGTACACTTGTTATAACAAAAAATAAAAACTTTACTTTTTTTAAGAAATTGTTATAATTTTTGTAACCTTACTTTAGTTTTATTTTTTGTAACCTTACTTTAGTTTATGATAATATTGACTGATTTCCTGTAGAATCTTATGTCTAACAAAACTTTATGACAAACGAACAGAACACCAATACGGTAGGTATTACTTCGACTCACCCATTTGACTACCTTAATTTGGATATAGTAGCTCCAATACCTGAACCCGGAATACATAAATTCAAATTTATTTTAACACTTCGACATGATTTGATCAAATATTCTTTGGTATACCTGACTACTAATGCTACAGTTGAAGAATTGTGAGTGAGGCGTTTTGAATGTTTAACCAATTTTTTCTCAATTTTCTTTATTCCACAGACTATACTGACCAATCAATAAACAAATTTTACTGCAAAACTACTTAAGAAAACTTATGAACTTCTAAAATAAAATAGATATAGGAGTCAGCAATAATCTTCAAACACAATTTGCTATGGAGCGAAGTCGTTTGACTTTAAAGGATTATCTGAAATCCTACGTAAATGATCATAAAACTAATTCGCTTAAATTGATATATACAAGTATGTGGGTACATAATAGTAACACACACTCCATATAATAATTTACCCCATGCGAACTTCTTTTCGGACATACATCTTTCATTCTAGATTTCATTAATGAACTACTTACCTTCAATACATGCAAATGTTACATAATCTGCGAAAAGGCACTTGAAAAGAGAATATGTACATTTAATTTTTTTATTAATTGTTACCATATATCAATATTACCAAAATTTTGTAAAAATCGCTACTCTGGGTCGATCCTTTAGATGCAACAATTATAAATTAAGTCTCTTTGTTAATTTTTTTTGTAGGTAAAATTTTAAAAGAAAAAATTTAATTAAACTATATTTATGTGAACATTCAACCATAGGGTTATTAATAGTAATGGCTGCCACCTGTGGTTAATGTGATTATCTTTTTTTTGTAGTTAAAGGCAATTAGATTTTTGTAAGTATAATTTTTGAAAAAAATGTTATTGTGCCAATTATGTATTAATATGAGTATGAACTGGTTCGCCAATTCTAAGTGTACATTTTTTTGCAGCCTAAAAAGCACAAAGCGCAATCCTAAAAAGTACAATTTCAATCTAATTTTTTTGAGACAGCCGCACTAGTTGTCGTAAAATATTTCAATTAATTCAAAAGATTTGTTATACAAATATACTTGCCTACAAAAAAAATTAACAAACAGACTTAATTTGTAATTGTTGCATCTAAAGGATCGACCCAGAGTAGCGATTTTTACAAAATTTTGGCAATATTGATATATGGTAACAATTAATAAAAAAATTAAATGTACATATTCTCTTTTCAAGTGCCTTTTCGCAGATTATGTAACATTTGCATGTATTGAAGGTAAGTAGTTCATTAATGAAATCTAGAATGAAAGATGTATGTCCGAAAAGAAGTTCACATGGTGTAAATTATTATATGGAGAGTGTGTTATTATTATGTACCAACATACTTGTATATATCAATTTAAGCGAATTAGTTTGATGATCATTTACGTAGGATTTCAGATAATCCTTTAAAGTCAAACGACTTCGCTCCATAGCAAATTGTGTTTGAAGGTTATTGCTGACTCCTATATCTATTTTATTTTAGAAGTTCATAAGTTTTCTTAAGTAGTTTTGCAGTAAAATTTGTCCATTGATTGGTAAGTATAGTCTGCGGAATAAAAAAAATTGAGAAAAAATTGGTTAAACATTCAAAACGTCTCACTCACAATTCTTCAACTGTAGCATTAGTAGTCAGGTATACCAGAGAATATTTGATCAAATCATGTCGAAGTGTTAAAATAAATTTGAATTTATGTATTCCGGGATCAGGTATTGGAGTTACTATATCCAAATTAAGGTAGTAAAATGGGTGAGTCGAGGTCATACCTAACGTATTGGTGTTCTGTTCGTTTGTCATAAAGTTTTATTTGACTGGTAGTATTTGACATAAGATTCTACAGGAAATCCTTCAGTATTGTCATCCTTCCTGACTCCCGGCGTACATGTTGGTGTAATCTAAATATTATGCAATTGTCTTAGAAAAAAAATCCTAGTTTTTGTGTATTTCCCTAGGAACAGGAAAATTTATTTATTTTTTTAATGTTGACAGTTATTTTAGTATAGTGAAATAGATATGTAAGTACATTGTAAATTTTCATAAACAAGTGACCTTCAAAGGGATTTATAAACTTCAATATTGTCATTTTGTTTATATTTTCCAAGACCAATAGTTCATTTATGACATGTAACGTTTTAAAACTTTGGTAAACAGAAGTCACAATATTTTATTGTTAATGTTAAGCCTTTTACATGAGTATAATCATCCTACGTTATTGATAAAGTGGATTTTACAAATTTCCTAAAATTGTCAATATACATAAATTATAGTTTTCTACGTAAAACCATCTTGGAACACTTACCACTTTATATACAATGTTCATCAAATTTTTCCTTAAGTTCTCTTAATTTATATAGTTATTGTTAATTAAATAAACATTGGAAAATGGTGCTCGTACTTAAGAATGTATCAATGAAGATAAGTTAATGAAGTAGCAGAAACCCAGTTTTTTATTATTGTAAAGGCTTAAGACCAAAGAAACAAATTTATCAGATCATTTACAGGATTTTATCGTGGTTGTTTATGGGTTAAATAAGCTGGTTGAGGGTTGTGGATTATTTCTATCTAAACATATACTATGCATTTTCAGATTGGTAATGTTTTGTTGGTTCAGACTCACGGGATAATGGATAGTACATTTGTGTTGTTGTTAATTTTCCCCTTCTTGTATTCAATTTCATATTAATATTGAGTTGTATCAGGTGTTGTTGAAATTGAAAATATATATTGTAAAATCCATTATTTATAATTAGTGAAGTGATTTGTGTTTATTTACATACCAAGATGAGGACTTGCATCGAAATGTGATAAATAAAGTGAATATATTTGTTTGTAAGCCTGATATTAAGTACTCAATCAAAAGGTAATCAGTTGCATTACTAGTTTACATATATTTAGTAATTATCTACTTATTCAATTTTTAAATTTAGTGAGCAAATTAATCAATACAAAAATATAGCCATTAAAAAAGTTTAATGTTTGCAACAAATCTACAACTATGAATTATTCAGGTATAAGAAAGTTATTGTTGAAACTTATTAGTACCAGCAGCAAAAGTTAATGTCAAATTACTACAGTATGTAAGTGTTATTAGCCGTTCGAGTGGTCCACTCAAACACAAGACGCATATAATATTTAGGTGGCGACACCTGCGGGCACATGTCTTCACGCGCAGGACTCGGCCGAGGATGAGAAACTACTCAGGGACACAACTTTCATTTTTGGACGTTTTAAGCATTTACATGTATGAATGCCTTTGTGGACTCTATAGGTAATTCATTTACAAAAAATAATTTAACATATTATATTGTCATTCGTATTATTTGTATTCCAAATAATACGAATGAGAGTGTCGGTGACATTGTGTCGGTATATATATATATATATATATATATATATATACATATATATATATATATATATATATGTATATATATTTATATATATATATATATTTATATGTATATATATATATATATATATATGAAATGCGTAAATTATTAGCGATACGAGCGTGAACCTTTTACTATTACAAACACAGATTTAAAGCAGATGGCACATAATACATTAAAATCGTAACCCAAAGGCGGTGTTTATCAAGACACACCCCTAAATATATTTAGGAGGCATGTCTTATTTCAGTGGTGACACACATGTCAGTATAAATATTTTTATATTGACCTACACTTCAATTTCTTTGTACGTATTATTAAAAAGAACTGAACATTTTTGTGTCTTTATTTATATTTATTTAAAATTGGCATTAAACAATCGTAGTAAGAAATTTGTGTTCACTCCTAAATAATGTTTTCTTTTGTAAATAATTTCTCTCGGATACCTTATGATTAATTTTCCTACCCTCGTAATTACATATCATATTCAAGTAATTCTGGATTATTGCTTTTGCTAAAACTAAAACAGAGTTTGCATCGTGCTCACAATTTTTACTAATCTACAAAAAATATTTTTTTAATGAATGTCAAAACTTATTATTTTATAGGCAATATTTATCGGTCACCAGAAATTGTAGGATTTAAACTAAAGAATACACAAACGATGTGTAATCAATTGAAGTTTCAGCACATGATTGTAGAACATATATTTGTTAATATATTTGATTCAGTATATCTGATTGTGCAATTGTCAATAGATTTGAAATTGAAATAATATAGTCTGTATTGCTGCCATCTTCAGGTTTGTTTCTTTAAAAAATTACCTTAAAAGTTACCAAGTAGACTATCTTACTTTGTTTCTCAATTTTTAGGTGCATCTGTTTTAGCCAGTTTTATATAAGGTTTCATTCTTTGGAAATTTCTAAATAAAGAATGGATAGCCAATTTACTCAGGAAATAAGTGTTATATAAAAAAAGTACTCCAGTATAGTCCTTGATAAAAGCTGTCTTAAAATAGAAATGATTTCTCTGAGAACAAACCATTTTATGTTTGTAAGGAAAATAAACCTGAAAAGTGATAATCGGGATAAATTTGAATTATCTTAAACTCCAAATCAGCCTCATTTTTTTCTGTTAAACAAACACAAAATTAAAATAAATCCTCATGGTGCTCTTATAGTGAGATATTTATGTAATTTACAAATTATTTTTTAATGACAATCTATTAGTCACAACCTGTAGTCGATAGATACTTGTTTATTTTTAAAAATCCTTTCCTGGGTTATACGAATTTCGTTTCAACAAAACTAAAGGATGAATTTCCTTAGATTATGTCAAATTGCAACCGAAAGTATAAAATTAATAACTTTACACCACTTACTGAGAATAAAAATACAAAATTATTTTTCTTTTTCAATATATTCACCTGCTGCCCTGATACATTTTTCAGATCTTTCAATTAGCTTATGTATACCTTCATAAAAAAATGCCGAAAAATAAGCTGAAACTGCGTCCTTCACTTCTTCATTGCTTGAAAACTTCTTTCCATGAAGTTCTTTTTTGAGGTCTGGGAACAAATAATACGGTGGGAGTTCCAAAACATCGAAGCCCACCTTGTGCAGGGTGGCCAACGCAACGCGGCTCGTGTGAAAGGGCACATTGTTGTGTAAAAGCAAGACACCTTTGGTCAACGTTCCCCTTCTTTTTTCTTTGATTACTTCTTTCAACCTCTTTAGAATTGACGCATATTATTCTCCGGTTATGGAAACCTCTTTATTTTTATAATCCGTCAACAGGACCCTTTCTGAATCCCAAAAGACTGTCCCCATTATTTTTCCAGCCAACTATGACACCTTAAACTTCTTGGGTGGTGGTGTGCCTCTTTTGTGTCACTGCATTGAATCTTGTTTGGACTCAGGTTCATAATGTTGAACTCAAGATTCGTCTCCAGTAACAATTCGACTCAATACTATCAAAACCATCTCTGCAAGCTGTTTCTCCGTTAGTCTGGCATCTTCCAATACTAATTTTTCAACTTTTCCAATAATTTTCAGAGTAGTCATTTCGATCGGCCGACCGAGGTGTGGGTCGTCTTCAAGTGAGTCTCTACCCTGTTTAAAGAGACTATGCCACTTGTAAACCATGGTTTTACCCGGACAAGAGTCCCCGTAAACAGATCTTTTTTTTTTATATCATTCTTATCGCAATCTATCATTTACTAATATTCAGCGATATATTATATGATTAGTAAGACATGCACGGAAGTCATCCAGTGATGGCTCCGTTTATTATTGTACTCCTCTTAGATCAGGTTTTGAGGAATCTTTCTTTTTAACCTCCTTGCAACTGTTTGGGTGTTCATAAGGTCTGCTGCTAGCACATTTGGACAGTTTGTAATGCGCTTCTTGTACGCTTTTGTCCTTATCGAGATTTCTTCTGAAACTGTTTTGATGCAGAGGTCGTGATGGAGTCTATCATTTGAGATATACCAAGGTGCGTTTGTTATCATTCTCAGTATTTTAGACTGGAATCTCTGGATTTTCTCAACGTTCGATTTTGCCGCTGTTCCCCACAGCTGCAGACCATATGTCCATATAGGCAGTATAATAGTTTTATAGACCAACAATTTGTTATTGAGAGAGAGTTTAGACTTTTTGTTCAGTAGCCAGTACATCGTGCGCAGCTGTTGGCCCATGGCCAGCTGTTTTGTGAAAATATGCTTCCTCCAGGCATGATTCTTTTGCGGAAGGGGTATGCCATTTAGGGTGACAGAGGGACATGTTTTTTTCCTGTTAGTGAAAGTTACTTGAACGGATTTAGTTTCGTTTGCTTTGATGCGCCAGTCTCTTAACCATTTGGATATATGGTCAAGACTGGTTTGAAGCTTTTGTGCAGCAACTTCTAGTGAACTGTCCACTGAAAGAATTGCCGTATCATCAGCAAATGTGCCAGTGACAATGCCCTCGTTCGTTGGGAGGTCAGCTGTAAATAGTAGGTACAGTGTTGGGCCCGTTACACTACCCTGCGGAACTCCAGCTTTGATGCCTTTTAAGGATGTTGATTCTTCTCCCTGTTTAACAAAAAAGTGCCTGTCACTCAAGTACGATTTGATGAGATTATAGAAGTTAATAGGCATGTCCCTTTTTATCTTGAACAGTAGTCCGTAATGCCACACACGATCAAAGGCTTGAGATATATCCAAGAATGCTGCAGCACTGTATTGTTTTGACTCAAAAGTTTTGTTAATATGTGCCACTAATCGATGTACCTGTTCTATGGTACCGTGTTTTTGGCGAAACCCAAACTGATGATCCGGTAACAGCTTCTTCTTGGATATAATCGGGGACAATCTATGCAGAATAAGTATTTCCATGATTTTTGATAGTATTGGAAGCAGGCTAATAGGTCTATATGATTGTGCCTCAACAGGATTTTTACCAGGCTTGGCAACCATGATAACCTGAGCTACTTTCCACTGGAGGGGGACCGTACCTATTCGTATAATCGCGTTATACAAGCAAGTTAGAAATAGAATGCCTTGCTTTGGCAGCTCTCTTAAGATTTTGCCTGTTATGAGATCATACCCCGGAGCTTTATTAGGGTCCAAGGACTTTATCGCTCTTTGTACTTCTTTCTTTGTGAACTTTGTGATGGGTGGGTCTAGTTGGTGGGTACTAGATCAAGTAACTGGGCGACTTCATGGATTTTTGACGAGCCCAGCGCCCAGAGCGAATAATTTGTTTCCGCTGTAGCGTCCAAATTTTCTAAGGATGTTTGGATGTTCCGGTTTTCATTATTACTGAGCAGTGTTTGAGTTTCTTTTGTAAATAGTTCAGATATTTTTTGTCATTTGGATAACCCGACTTCTGCCACTTTTTTCGTGCTTTTCTTTTTTCAGCTAGTAGCTCACGAACAGATTTTGGGCAATCAATGTTTATGGAGCGCATTTGTAGCGGCTGGAGTAGCCTCCCAAGCAGATTGTTGAATACAATTATTAAGGTGTTCAACAGCTTCCATTATGTCAGTATCAGGCTTTAAAGGGATTTTTAAATCCAAACTTTCTACCAATAACTTGCACGGCTTAGGTGTTGCTGTTATTGTCCTTTTCAATGTTATTTCCACTGGAGAGTGATCAGAGGAAAGTTCAGCGCACGTTTTACTTGTAAGGAAACTATTTACAATGCCTTTTGAAATACAGAAATCAAGCAAGTCAGGTATTTTACTCCTGTCTGTAGGCCAGTAGGTGGGCTCACCAGTCGAAACCACATCAAGTTTTAATTTGTTTTGTGGCCATTAGTAGCTGCCTACCTTTCGTATTTATAATACTTGAGCCCCAGTGTTGGTGCTTGGCATTGTAGTCAACTCCAGCAATAAATCTGGGGCCTAATGTGGAGAAGAACTTTTCGTAGTCTTCCTGCTTAACCTTATGTTTAGGTGGACTATATACAGCCAGCGTGTGCGTTGCCACTAGGGTGCATTGTATGATATGTCTTATAGTTCTGCATTTTAAAATGACTCTTCTTTGTGAAATGTGTTTCTGTAACTAATAGAATATCTATCTTTTGTGTTTCAAGGTATGTTTTAACCTCAAGGGTATGTTGTGACAGCCCATTAGCATTCCATAGGGCAATTTTTGAGCAATCGAAGTCGACAGCTTTGTTGTTAAGGCTACTATCAGGTTTGTCAGAGTAGTTAGTTGCTGCATCATCTGTTTCATCAAGCTCATTATTTCATGCATTTTATTTTGGTCTGTGTGTTCTATTTCTGATGTTGTATTTCTTGGTTGATGTTTATTTGTTAAAGCATCTTTGTACGATTTTCGACTTTTCAGCATTTCTGTATTTAATAACTTCTGGTTTTCTACTGCAACACCCGATTCCTTATTGGATATATAGGTTCTTTTACATTCTGCTGCCATAGGGAACTTAAGGTTTTGAAGTTCTCTATAGATTTTACAGCTTTTATAGTTTGCCGGGAGATTACCAGTACAAAGAACACATTTTACGCTGTCTGATCTTGATTTTCTTGGGCAATCGCTGGAGAGGTGATCACCTGCGCATTTGATACATTTAGGGCTACGGCGACAGTATGTTTTGGTGTGTCCATATTGTTGGCATTTGGTACATTGGGGCAGTACACATTTTGGCCGAGGTGGTTCAAAAGTTACGATGCAATTCATGAGGCACTTAACATCATAAATGCTCTTATTGTTAGGGTTTAGTTTCAATTCTATTATGAAAAGTGGTAATGGTTTCTTTGTCGTTCTTTGTTTGATATTCCATATGTTCGTAGTGATATGGCCTATTTCATTTAATGCCACTTTGATTTCCTCAGGGTCAGTTGATGGATGTATGTTTTTCAGGACCACTTTAAAGTTCCGTTCATTTTTGGGTTTGTATGTGTAGAACTCAGTATTTCTAAGTTCTAGTTGGTGTACAATAGTTCTGTATGTGTCTGGATCTTTTGGCTGTATTTTAACTTGATCATTATTTAGAACCTTTAGGTTGAACAGGTCATGGGCATGTTCGTTTATAGTCTTCAGAAGGGGTTGGATATTTCCGACTCTGTCGACAAATATTGGAGGTGGTTTATTCGTCTTTTCAGCAGGAGTATTCTTTTCTACCTCTTCGCTGTCACTTTCTAGGCTCGCGAATCTATTTGTTGTTGGTACTGGTTGACTCTGGGTTAGCCAATAAGTATCCAGTTTTGTTTGCTTTTGGACCCCATTGCTTTCTGGGCTTTATTCTGCCTCTTTTTTCTATTAATTTGTGTCCAATTATCACTATCGTTACTATCATCTAATTCAGGGACTATGTTTGGCATAGTTAGGTTAGCATTCGGATAGTCGCCTAGGTTGAGTGTTCTAGGTCTAGATTCAAACAGTCCTTTATGGAACATTTGTTGTGTATATGTTTTATTGTTAGGAGTATTGGTTTTTTGACAAGTTGATATAGAAGTAAGTTGTTTATTCATTTCGATTCCCACGAGTAAGGACGATATAACGGTCGCTACCTCAGGTGACGCCTATTCCCAGGAGAAGGCAGATACAACAGTGGTTGCCCGTTCCACTGAGGTTGGCGCTGGAGACTGGTTTCTCACCAGACATACATCCTTTCGGCACATTGCCCACCTTAGGATTGGGGTTATTTATTAATATTTCTTTATAGCGAGGTTTTCTTCCTCGAGGCCAGACAGTTAATCCAAGCCTCACAGATATTCAGAAGGTCAAAGACCATGTCCTGCCTTTGATTTATCAAGTTTGTTAACCGCCGCTCGATACTCGGCGTTGTTGCTCGTTTAGCACCACCCAGGGGACACGTGTAGGTTAGGTCAGGACAGATGGTTATTCCTACGGACGCGAGCAACTCCGCCCCCGTAAACAGATGCCATCTCTTTCAGTATGGTTTGAACCAACTTGCCTTGCTTGGTAAGGAACTTTATAACGACGCGGTACTCGATTTTTTTCATAGTTCAGACTTTCTTCCAGATTGAGTTGTTTAATCAACGATAGTTCAAAGACTAATGATCCGATTATGATAAAACTTGGTATTTATACTAATAATAAGTTACTTAACTAGCCATCATTCTGTTAATCACCTTTACTAATGGCCTACCTATCCATTCGGTGAACTTAAAAATGCCCCCTCGTACATGTTTACCTACAAAGAGTTTATAAGGATAAAAAAGTATGTGCAGCTTATGAGTAAATTAAAAATTGGATAATGTTTTAAACCTGATATGCATAAAGAGTTATAATATATATTTCACAATAAATAACGAGAAGATTTCGAATTGAGGCAATCAATGTCATTTATACGTTCCCTGAAATGTAATACCTGACAAATTCGTGTATGAAGCGCTATCATACATATAGTCACAACATTTACTGATTTTTTGGAATGATTTTTCAATAATTAATTTAAGTAAATTTAGAAATTACACATAAAACATAAAATTATACAAAGTTGACAATTCATCTTGTCAATATGGCTTTTAGGTTACTTGGCAAATTAGGACGTGGTGACAGTTTCAAATTAAGAAAACATATGAAAGAAATGCGCTCTCGCTCGAAATATTACAAGTAATAACGAAAAGAAGGAAATGAAAATATGTCAGTCTTTATTAATTCGCTAGATATTGTCTGATTATTTATGTGCCACCTGCTTCTTAATGTTATAAATTTGTAGTTACAACTATTATTTTTTTTTGTACAAAACGATAGAACACTTGTATTTTCAACTTTCTCCCACTTGCTAATCTTGGCCTGGGATTAGATTAAAAGTCATTTAAGCAGTCGGCTTACGGTTACAATTTTATAATGACGGCCACACAATGATACCAATCATTGCATTGTTACATTAATAATTTTTAGCTGGTATACCAAGTAAATGTTTATGACAGAATATTATAGATCAGTCCTGCAACATTAAAACTCTTAGTACGATCTATGATAATTACTCACATATATCCGGAAACTTTTCTGGAGATGTTGTTACCGTGTAAAATAGTTTCATCATTATTTTTATGTAGTACATAAATCATATTTAAATGGTATCATTGCATTGTTACGTTAATAATTTTTAGCTGGTATGCCAAGTAAACGTTTATGACAGAATATTATAGATCAGTCCTGCAACATTAAAACTCTTATGACGATCTATGATAATTACTCACATATATCCTAAAACTTTTCTGGAGATGTCGTTACTGTGTAAAATATTTTCATCATTATTTTTATGTAGTACATAAATCATATTTAAATGGTATCATTGCATTGTTACGTTAATAATTTTTAGCTGGTATGCCAAGTAAACGTTTATGACAGAATATTATAGATCAGTCCTGCAACATTAAAACTCTTATGACGATCTATGATAATTACTCACATATATCCTAAAACTTTTCCGGAGATGTCGTTACTGTGTAAAATATTTTCATCATTATTTTTATGTAGTACATAAATCATATTTAAATGGTATCATTGCATTGTTACGTTAATAATTTTTAGCTGGTATACCAAGTAAACGTTTATGACAGAATATTATAGATCAGTCCTGCAACATTAAAACTCTTATGACGATCTATGATAATTATTCACATATATTCTAAAACTTTTCTGGAGATGTCGTTACTGTGTAAACTATTTTCATCATTATTTTTATGTAGTACATAAATCATATTTAAATGGTATCACTGCATTGTTAAGTTCATAATTTTTAGTTGGTACACCAAGTAAATGTTTCCGAAATAAATTGAGGATAAAATGAAAATTGGCTTTTTTAAAATTGCACACTTTTGAGGAGAGCGATTTCAAGTATAAAATTTTGAAAAAAATTTTATTTATATATATATATATATATATATATATACATAATATATTATTAATTATCATTTAAAAATATGTATAAATATAATTAATAATAATAAATTCTATAATCGATAAACTGATAAATAAAAGTAGACTGGTGGGTCTTTATAATCTTATTCTATTTTATACTTTAAATTGTTCTCCTATAAACTGTGCAAAATGTAACCCACGTCGTAGGTTGAAATAGGTAGGCAGAAATATAACCCACATCCAATATCAACGCAATAATACTATGTTAGGGAAGATTTACATTCTTTGATTGAGTTTATTAAGCTCACAATACATTTTAACAAACATTTATATATATGATATATATATATATATATATATATATATATATATATATATATATATATATATATATATATATATATATGTGTGTGTATATATCAATATATAGCAACTTTTTATTTAGTTTAATTCAAAAAGTGAAGGACCAAAATATGTGTAAAAACATGTATGGTGATTAATTAGAGATAAAGATTTTTAGGAAAAACTGTAGAAAACTTTGAAATGGGCAGACCGTGGAAATATAATCGTCTCAAATACCATGAGTGTTTTGCTTATTTGTATTTGAAGGAAAGTTTCCAATATCTTATTAGCATAGATTATATAGATAGACACTGCTGGAAATTCCAGTATGCAACAAGCAAAAAGGTATTCAATATTTTATGATAAGTGGTTACGTTGTGTATTCTCAACCGCACACGTGACAAGCAAGTAAGCGTGCATCGCTACGTACAGCCCAGTATTTTGTAACAGGTATACGTACCTATTATTTTTACATACTTGTAACATGGTTACCTAGTATGAAAAAATAATGATACCCACACCGCCAAAATAAACACTAAACTTAAGAGGCTATAATATCAGGCATGGCATTTAGATTGCATTTATATAAAGAAACTGGAAGTGTGGTCTTTTGGTTTTAGTAATGGTGAAAGTTAATAAGCAAAAGTGAATAACATTTTTTAATCTAATTTCGTTATATAAATTTTATCTAATTACTGAATGTTCACTGTCAATAATCTGTTTATTCTCATACGAAAATACAAGACTGAAAATAGATCTATCATCTGTCAGTATTTAGCCTTCTATCAAGTGATTATTCAGTAAGGTATCCTGAATAATGTTTGTAGTAGGTAATTTGATAGTCTGTAGTCATATAGTTCAGTATAGTCACATAGTGTAGGCTTGTGACATGTTCCAATATTTTTATTCAATAGGAAAGAATGGAAAAAATTTCCTTCAATGTGCAAAAGACGCTAGGGGACAAGTCTATTTTAAAGCTATATGTTGTCTTCAAGTAGCAATCGTACAGCGTTTAAGATTTTGCGAGTAATGAATCATGCATTCATTGTGAGATAATTAGAAGAAGCTATACATGATATGTCATTTAGTTTGGAGTTGATTGATTGAGTGCGTTAATAATAGTTATTATTGCTAAAATGTTATACATGGTAAAAATAAATTTACCGGTCAGCCCTTTAACTATTATATTTATGCTATTATAGAAAATATGGGTGTTTATTATAACTATGTTATAAGTTAAGTAAATAAAAGAAAGACATGGAAAGAAACAGTATTATATTTCAGAAATATTTGAAGGATAATTTTTAATGTTTAAACAATGTAAAAAATAAAACTGGTAAATGCTTTCTAAATACTCATTTGAGATGGTACTTTCATCAGGAGTATACAACAAAACCAAAAGAGGGTGGCTATTAATGTTCAAGATATCTATTTGCGCTAACAAGATCAAGCTTTTTATTTATGTCGACATTTTGAATGAGTATCTATCATAAATTTTATTTTATTTGGATTTCAAGAAAAACAATACAATTTTAATTTCATATATGACTTTAATTAAATGATATAGTTAAATAATAACTTTAAATTTCTTTTCAACAAATTATTTTTGAAAGTCCTTTTAATAGATTTCCTTTTGTATAAATGTTGTGATATTTCATGTATCAAAAATTTGCAGTGATATCATAGATTTGTCCGATCCGTCTATTTACCTTCATATTTCACTGCTCTTATTTAAGATCTCCTTACATCCTTAACATTTTATGTCTTTGGAAAGTAGTTGCAATGGGAAGTGAACTATCTATTGGATTCTTTTATTACAACCAAGTGTACCCTCAACTTCGCCTGTTTATGCACAGATCACTGTAAAACATACTGAAGTTATTTTTATAACTATGTTTCTACATTTCATCACTTTTAGGTAAAATTGCTCAATCTCTTGATATACATAATGTAAAACACATTTGTGTAATATTCACGCATTGAGTAGCTTCCGTTTTGTTGTACCAATGCCACGTAAATTAAATTTGAATTTCTTCTGATTGACTGAATTGGTTGTGATGAAATTAAAATTAAATGTTACTTCAAATTGATTCTATGTTTTTGGAAAACTGCATCATGTGTGCATAAATGAACACACTGATAAGAATTCCAAAAATGAACTTAATGCATTCTAACATTTATCTTTTAGCGTTGCCAATTATTTTTTTTCCAAATATTTACAATGTACAGATACACAAAGATAACTACAGTATTCCGCAGCTGTATCTCCGAAGACAACCCGCGTCTCTGAAGCTTTTTCTGGACTCTTTCATATCCTTGATACTGAGTCACGTAGAAGCTTCCAAACTTGGGTTATGCCTAGCCCCGAGATTTTAATATCCTAAATTTAACGCACTGGTGTTCAAATCATTTAATTTTTAATGAATTAAGTTATATATATGTATATATATATGTGTTTGTACTAGGAAACAGTTGTCTCAGGTTCTAGTAAATGAATTTTTTTTTCATGGTGGACTTAATAGTTAATTTTTCCATTTAATTAAATTAAAATCTTGGATTTGTTAGTCGTAAAATTGTGGATTAATCTTATTCTTCGAATGAGGCCTTTAGATAAGTCCTATTGTTGTCTAATACCAAATTGTTCGTTGAGAATTTTCTAATTATAAGGGAATCCTAAGACAATGGCACTGGAATCTTGAATATATTAGGCGTTAATTTTGTAGAAATTCATTATTCACAATTAAATGAAACTACGTGATGTAGTATTATTTCTACTCTAATAAAGATGCTAATATCCCACCATCTTTGCTAATACCCCACCTGAAGATGTTGTAATACAACGAAACCTTGGTCGTGGTAAAGAAATTAAAGAAAGAAAAATAATACTACATCACATAGTTTCATTTAATTGTAGGTACTGGAATCCTTAGGTCCATTAAACCTTTATCGTCTAGTGTTTTTGGTCACACAGGTCATTTAGTAAAATTGTTGAATTAAAAAAAGGAAATCCTAGAACGGAAACATGTACGGCACTAAAATGATTTTTGCATACTATAAAATAAAAATTATAACTTTTGTTTGAAACATTCTCAAATGCTTAATTAATATCCCACCAAACATCATTAACAAATGCATCTCGTGTGTATATTTAGCAAATAATAGTGGTTAAAATAAAAAGACAGAAACGACATGTTTGGAGATTTTCTTTTATTGTCACTATTGTCTTAACAGTTGTTCAGTATATTTGCTAATTGCTTTGCCTCATGATTTACACAATCTTTAAATGTGGCAAATTTATCTCCCTCAAGGGAAATTATCAACTGAATACTTATATTGTAAAAATTAATGTTAATACATGTTTGAAAGCAATTTTTTATTGTCTATGTATTTCCAGCACCATTGAGTTATATTAAACACCAATGACATAGTAATTGGTGCTCAATCTAACTCGATGGTGCTGAATTATATTAAACAGACCCAAATCAAAAAATATTACAAATTATTTTTATCATACATTTTAGAGACAAACCCAAAAAAAAATTTTGCTACACTAATTTATTAAGAGACTATGTAGTGTTTAGTCGACAACCTGATTTAATGTCTGTATGTGTCTGATAGATAGAAGAGTATATTATTAACAGATTCATCTTGATGTACCTATATCTACCACAATGTCTTATGATTGGATTATTTTACTAGGAATTTTACCTATATTTACTTAATATCAATCTTATCTTAACCAGGATATACATACCCACCATCAAGTACCCTGAAATATAACTGGTGAAAATTAGAAGGTCAAGTCTTCTGAAATATTGTTTGTATTTTGTTTTGAAATTTTTTTTTTCCAGTATGAGGTGAGTGTATTTAATAATTGATACAAGTGTGTAGATTAGGCCTAAAGGTACATATAGATTATATTTAATGAGATACTTACATACATGTTATTTTAAAAAGATACCAATTAATAAAAAAAAGACAATTACAGAAGTTTTCGTCAAAAACATTTTGGTAGAAATGAATGGTTGTAACTTAGAATGAAGGAAACAAAATTCATATACGGTATACTTAATATAATAAGTTCTAATATATTTCACTAGATGGTAATGTTTACTGAGAGCTTGGTTTGTCACTATAGCAATAATTGAATTCTAAAATACACTCATTTTTCTCATTTCGCACTGGCCATCTATATCAGTATATGTAATTTAAAAAAGAAGGATTTAAATTTAATTTTATTTGAGACTTTCATTTGTTTTTTTGGTTATCTGTTAATTTCTTTATTCAATATTGAGTAGTGTAAGAAATTTTGCAACAAACACTTTATTTTTGTCACAAATTTGTTGTCATTGTGTTAAAGGAACATTAGTTTAAGTGGCGCAAACATTATGAGTTTCCAAGTCGATAATTTTTTGTAGTGTTAAATGATACCGGCAGACTGGAGAGTATAGAAAACGTAAAGGGTAACAATAGGAAGGGACGACAGATTTATTGCAAGCAGTGCCTTAATGCAGCGACTTCCTCCGAGGTAAGAACCAAGCTTCAGGAAGTTCTACAAGTGACAATTAGCACCAAAACCATTAGAAGAAGACTTAAGGAGGCTGAAAAAGGTATACTTGCCCGCCAGAAGATCTTTACTCACTACAGGTCATCGAGTAGCTTGGTTCAACTTTTTTCGTTCGCATCGAACCTGGGATGATGACACTTGGGCAAAGGTACTCTTTACTGATGAGTCCAGATTTTGTCTTAAGTCAGACGATGGAAGGGTCGAAGTACGGATATAATCCGGAGAAAAATATACGCAGTGTAACATTGTAGGAAGAGAGCCTTATGATGGAGTGTTAGTGATGGTTGGGAGCATGTACGAAGCTACAAATCGTAGTAAAAAATCCAACTTAAGGACCTCAAAAGTGCATTAATGGAAGAATGGAACCTAATGCCAGAAAGTTTCATTGATGATTTAATAAAAAGTATGCACAAGCGAATGCAGGCAGTTTTTATAGTAAGAAGAGGTATCACTAAATATTGACTGTGCCACCCATTAAGAAAAAAATCAGTCTAGAATAATATTCAATTTTCACTATGATAGATTAAAACTTCTTGCAATTTTGGTATTAAAATTACTGCCTCTAATTTGTTTTTTTTTCTTAAGTCTTTGTTATTTTTTTGTTAATTTAATTAATTGATTCAGTTCAATTATTATTATAAGCTCGTACAACACGAATGATTCTGTTTTTATATAAACTTGTCCCTCTTTTTTGGGTTCTTCTGTATATATTCATGAATGTAGTTTAAGAGCTTTTCTTTTGCTTATACAAATATTGAGTAGCAACTTTAGTTTGTACTCATTACTAATTTATAAATGTTCAACACATTATATAAAAAATATACGGAGAAAAGAAAATATAATGTCAATGTGCATTTTTCTCAAACTTAATAAGTCTTTGATTTTTCTTTAAAATGTTTCCTCTCGTTATTTCTTACAAGATTTTATTGTCTTTTTTGTCCCAAATCCAAACTGAGTCCACGAACAAGAGTTCAGAGTTATTTTTTAGGACTGCAATGTCTAATATTAAAATTTCGCTATTTAAAATAAACTTGCGAAGATACATTATTTAAAAACGCATTTTTAATAGTAGATACAAATTTTTAATTGTAAATATTTGTTAACACATTTTAATTGTAATGTTCCCTAAATGTAAAATTTAATTCAACCTTATCATATTCACTTTCATTATTATTACTCCAGTATTTCCAATACATCTCCAAGTAGTGTATACCAGTCTCTATTTCATTTTATCTGCACATTTGACCTTCAAACTTCTGGGTCTTTGGCTTCCGATTTAGGATCTCGATTTTACCAGCCTCTTACTCACTCACTCCTATTGGCACCTTATCCGATATCCAGTTCACGGTCACTTTAACCTAGTAAGTCTGTCTCCAATGTCAGAAACTCCATTTTTCTGTCTAATGAATGTTTTTGAGACCATAAATAATGTTTATGTTATGGTTTCGAAAGGTTGCATGCAGCATAACTCTGTTTACTAGTTTTTTGTGCACACATAGCATAAAACTCTTATTTTACACTTCAACATAATTATTATGTTGTAAGCAAGCATTTATGTTGAAAGTACACCTTTGGAATGTTATATCATATGTCCAATGTGGGTTTGAAAATGTGTTACATCGAACTGAGCAAGCCTATCCACTACACATATATTAGTCTCAACATTAATGATTTGCCTTAAAAATATGTACTCATTTATTACTTATAGCGTTTAACCATCTATAGCGATATGGGGACTAATGACCATATTAGCCATCATTTTGGTGTTTAAGGGGTTCATTTTTCATACGCATATAATTACATGCAGCATTTAGTTCAGGCAGCATATTGGAGGTCCCATGGTTTTTCAGTAAATAATGTAATGTTGTTGAGAAACGCAAGTGCTAAAGGAATTTGCCATTTCCCAAATTTGTTCTATTCCAAAATTATGGACACCTTCTAGGGTGTTGGTTAATAGCTTGGGGACAATATGTCTCTCTGTTGTATGCCTCATTCTATCTTGGTTTAGATTTGTCTTTAGCTATCTCTATTGCAAAGAAGAGTTTTTGTAAATGGTTTTCATGAGCTCAATGTATCTGTATTCGATTTGCAGAGGATATAGCATTGCTTAGATTTCTATGGAATCAAAAACCCATTCAAAGTTAATGAAGGTCACATATAGCAACTTGTTGGTATTTCATTATATAATTGTGGTTATCAGCTGGCAGATACTGGATGCGGTGAAGAATTTACATTGTCATTATTATCATCATCATTAAGAAATGAATCTCAATAATGATTTAAAATCCAATTTGAAATTCAGCCTGACAGGAATATATGAGTGCTGATATGAATATATGAAACACTTATTTTAAGTTGGTCTTTAGTAGAGCGTTGGGCGATACGAGCACACTTTTTGTTTTATTTTGTCTCTAAGATTCCTTTACAATTTTGTCTCTAGGTGTCCTTTACAATTTTGTCTGGTTGAGCACTTTCTGAGATCATCATTTTGCCTTTCGCCTGCTGACCTTCAAAAGTGGAAAGATATATTATTAACTGAAGTATTTGATTATGTATGTTATTTTTTTTCTCAAGTTCAGCATCCACATTGCATTTGTATGTGAGATGAGAACAAATATTATTTTATTCTATGTCTTATGCAAAATAAGTGCCTAGACAGTCATCAAAATATAATTTTTTTTGAACTAATTAATGTGATTTCATGTAATGATGTGGTTTCATGTAATGGATGGTTGTTATGTTATATGTAGGTATGTTATGTAAATTTGTATGTATGTTACGTTAAATTTTAGCAATTTTAAATTTTAGCGGGACATAACATCAAGTTGTCGTTACTTCAACTTTTCATGATTCTTTTTTATGATTGATACATGTTTTAGACTTTATTGTGTTGTTTTCTGTTTTTTTTATATCAAAATGGAATAAGGATTTGTAAAAAGATAAAGTGGCAATATGGCTAGAATTGTTATATACACAATAATGGAAATTTTTTCTTAAATCCGTCTTATGTAATTGCTGAAATAAAAAGAATAAAACTTTCTAAGTAAGTGTTACGCACTACATTTGTTTTAGTATAATAATAAATATAACAAAATAAAAATTTTTTTATGAATAATATGGTGAGATATTAATGTGTTCATTTAGATTATCCATATTAGTTTGTTTAGAATTTTATTTATTTGATTTTTTTATTGTAAATAAAATATAAAAAAAATATGATTATTTAAAAAATGGTGGATAAATAAAAAAAGATATATTCTGCAGTAATTTATAAATAGGGTTGGTCAAAGCAATATTATATCGATAAATGTTTTAGTGCTGCTAGAGAATCCTATTGAGACGCCTTTGTTATTTCAGGTGACACGAGAGGGAATAAAATGTACTGTAAAATGCAGAGTGACACCTGAGCATAAAGTAAAAAGCAAACTTTACCTCTACTGGTCTAGATCTGTTCTAATGTGGAATGGTTAGACTTGAAGTCAAATTTATGGTCTGGAATCAGTTTTTTTTATCCGGCAATTGGAAAGGAGATTGGAGCAAATCATGTCCATACTTCTTTGAGTTATCTCAGAATAATTGAGAATGTTCTTCAACTGTAGATCTGCCATATATGGGTTAGATCAATACTAACGCTATTAATTTGGCCAATGTGTTGCCCGATATCGAAGTCACTGCTGTTTATATTGAAGATTTATTAAACTCACACTTGCAAGAACTGACTAATTGATTTTGAGGCACAGAAAAAACATCAGATGCACAAAATATAGTTTCTGTTGCTAGCACTGAAAAATAGCGTTAATAAAAAAATATTCAGAAGTCTGCAAGTTTGGAGAATGTAATGAAAATTTTTGAGGAACATTATTCCAATTTTAATAAAAGTCATAATATTAAAAACAAAAATAGTGATGCCTGTAAGTGTTATCGCGACCTCTACGGATAACAAGAAAAAATAAGCTAAACAAATTAGAATTGATGCGTTTTTTTTATTGTGCTTCTTACTCATATATATTTTTTCAATTATGATAAAATCACTTAATCAGAAGCAATAATCTAACATTATGTACGTAATAATAATTATTTTTTTAAATATATATTTTTTGTGCTTACTTTAAGTAATATAGCATTATTTTGTAGATTCATTTTTAAAAAAAGGCTTGTAGAACCTAACTCCTGAATATTATACGGAAAGTATAAAAAATGTATTTCAGCTTACATCAATTCAATTTACGTCGCATACTTCTAGCAATCTCGAATTTGTGAATCCGCCAATAATAAACAGAAATATTTTTTTGTCTATTTTTTAAGGAATCACGCAAAAGCTCCCAATACACTGTATAGTTTATAGCATCCTCTATAAGAACACCTGCATAGTTTACAGCAATCTCGAAATTGTAAGCTATTGTATTTGTGAATCCGCCAATAATAAACAGAAATATTTTGTTTGTTTGTTTTTTAGGGAATCACGCAAAAGCTTCCAATGCACTATATAGTTTATAGCAATCTCGAAACTGTAAGCACTATATAGTTTATAGCAATCTCGAATTTGTGAATCCGCCAATAATAAACAGAAATATTTTTTTTGTCTATTTTTTAAGGAATCACGCAAAAGCTCCCAATACACTGTATAGTTTATAGCATCCTCTATAAGAACACCTGCATAGTTTACAGCAATCTCGAAATTGTAAGCTATTGTATTTGTGAATCCGCCAATAATAAACAGAAATATTTTGTTTGTTTGTTTTTTAGGGAATCACGCAAAAGCTTCCAATGCACTATATAGTTTATAGCAATCTCGAAACTGTAAGCACTATATAGTTTATAGCAATCTCGAATTTGTGAATCCGCCAATAATAAACAGAAATATTTTTTTTGTCTATTTTTTAAGGAATCACGCAAAAGCTCCCAATACACTGTATAGTTTATAGCATCCTCTCTATAAGAACACCTGCATAGTTTATAGCAATCTTGAAATTGTAAGCTATTGTATTTGTGAATCCGCCAATAATAAACAGA
Source organism: Druceiella hillmani (assembly GCA_039881145.1). NCBI lineage: Eukaryota > Metazoa > Arthropoda > Insecta > Lepidoptera > Hepialidae > Druceiella > Druceiella hillmani. The sequence continues at coordinate 2,926,208 of JAYKKI010000067.1, read as the reverse complement.
AATATTTTGTTTGCTTGTTTGTTTTTTAGGGAATCACCTAACATGCCGTAAGTATGTAGACTATCTGTACTGTACTTTTATTGTTTTTTTATTTACAGTCCGTAAAATTTTATTGATGCAGTTTCCTTAAACTTTAGCACGCATTATATGTTTTTTCCACTCCAAAACAATCACCACATTCTTCATTAAAAGGGCTCTCCTAGTGTGACTTGGATTATACAAACAAAAAGTTTTTGTAAAACTTCTTTCTGACACAATTTTACAATAAAGATATTTAGAAATAATTAAATGCTATTATTAAGAAATTATCAGTAAGGAATAATATAAGTTAAGGAATTATCAATTGGTATTATTATTGTATATAATACCTTTGTTACTTCTACAATTATTGCATTCTGCCGTGTCGAAAGCACGGTTGGTTGGGTTGGTTGGTTGTGGTTGTGTCAAAGGACTGGTGCTTATAATTAAATACTATACTAAAGCCAATTTCAATAATTCTTTACAAAACATGCATTTTCTACAATATTTTCTAATAGTAAAATCTTTATCTATCAAAGAATGCATTTTCTACAATATTCTTGATAGTAAAATCTTTATCTATTTAAGAATGCATTTTCTACAATATTCTTTAATAGTAAAATCGTTATCTGAACATCGAATGTTTCTTAAAAAAATAGCACATTTAGGCTACATACCGTCTGCCACTCATGCCATCACTTCCCTCGCAAGATTCAAAAAGCTCTCTTTATGCAACAGAAACAAAAATGTAAACAGTATAAATAGCAGTTTTGTTTGCTAGTATAAAATGCACATAAAATTGCTGTCATATCATTTGACTTTGATTTTGTGTCTTATTAAACCAAAAGGGTTTGACATAACTAAATTGACATTTGAGATACTATTCAAATAATCTAATTATAAACCAAACTAGCTACCTAACTAGCTCCGTAAACCGCACAGTATTTTTTTTCAAGGTGAATTAATAAATCATTATCTGTACTTACGTCTACTCTATTTTTTATTGCATAAACGAAATAGCTTTTCGTTTAATTTAATGATTAATTATTTCGTTTATTTATGTATTTCACTAATTTTTTCAAAATTTTCTTCAATTATCTTCGATAGCCTGGTTGACTAAATGTAAGAAATTAGTTAATATTTTACCTTAATATCTATTTTACCCAAAAAAAATGAGTTTCAAAGACCAACTTAAATTTCCCTCAAAATACTTAAGACTGTACTGGCGTCATGAATGATGTCATGCTGTTCGAAACAAATCAAAACAATCATGTCTGTGTATGTAAGTTGCTGCTTTTCTTTAATTAAAAACTAATTCATCTCGTTACAAGTACTGTGTAGTGCCCAAGTGTAAAAGAATAACTATTAAAACGCCAATGACATTATTTATCAAACAATGGACAAATACAAAAAATAGCTAAAACTTGCAAAGAGGGATGCTTGTAGTTTTAAACAATGAACATAAATAAAAAAAATGACTAAAATTTGTAAGAAGGGATGCTTATAGTTTATCTATAGATTCAAGAATTTTGTGAAGATCGTTTTGATGTAAGTATTTTTTTTGCAATTTAAGTGCCTATTCGATAAATTGTGTTTTCACCACAAAATCATTGTGATTGTGGTCCTTTCTTACAACATTGACTTCAATTTGTCTTTTCTATAGAAACACATTAAAGTGTCGAAGCTGTGAGTTAATACAATTGATTACAAATGACCAAATTAATATGACACACACACAATCAATTTGAAAATATAAAATATCAATATTGCTTTTGCGGTCACTATTTATACAAGTTTATTGATAAAATAATTATGTGTGAGTTGAATTGGATTAATGTGGTTCTATGATTTAAAATCTTATTTTGGTTTTATATGTATTGTGATAAATACACTTTTTTTATTTTTGTTATTTTAATTGCCAAATGATATGGTTAATTAAATGGGGTACCATATTATAAGAACAGTATCACAAGTGCGCATAAAACCAGGTTATATGCCAAGTAAATTTGAATGTCAAGAAGACAAGAAATCTAACCACAAAACTAGATCAATTACGTGTGTAAAAACGATTGGTTACTGATTACGAAACTGTTATTTCAGTTTATAATACATATTTCACACTTGTGTGTATTTACATTGAAGTTTTGACGTTCTGAAATTCTGATGAACAGAAGTCACTCTTTGACGCAAATAATCTACCATGCATAATGGCGTCAATTTTGGGCAAATTACTACTGTCTGCCTTGCTAAAATTTGATTCCATTACGAATTATACTTGTCTTTTAAGGTGTAATTAATGACAACTGTATCAATTTGAGAAAAATTGTTAAAAAAAATTTATCCAATAACCTGTTCTGTATATCAAAATGTCACCAACAACAATGGCATATCGCAAGGTGTGACAAATGCTTACGGATTGGTGTTCACTGTTACGTAACTGAATTCGTAATTTTGCCAAATTTTCTTCCTAAAAATAATAATAATCTTTATTTTTCTTTATTAATCATTTTGTTTTTTTGTTATCTCCATATCATGATTAATCATTAAAAATTAAAATCCATCCAATTTATTAATAGATTTATTCTTAACCTAATATAACCTGGCTAAAAACTTATAAGCTCCAATACTGAAAAAATGCACTTATATTGGTGTCATTTAGCTCACCAGTATTCTACTTTATATTTAAAATTTTTTACAATATTCAAGGCTGCGATATATGTATTTTAAATATGAGGCCTTATTCTTCTGATAAGTCAGTAATGGTTGCCGAAAATGCTTTGAACTCTGTCCTTGTTAACCTAAATAAATGGGTGAACTCTCATGGTATGGATTTATCCCCTTCCAAAGCACTGTGGTGGTCTTCTTGAGAAGGAGAATTACTCCACCGTTATCTATTTCTTATAATTCCGCTTTGATCTCTGGTCTTTCTTAGGTATGTTCCTAGACTCAAAATTATCCTGGAACATTCACATTGAATATGTCATCTCCCAATGCCAGGCTAATATGAATATTCTCCGCGCTCTTTCTGGAGTGTGGTGGGGCTCTCAACCTTCCACATTAAAGTTAATATATAACGCTCTAGTCTGTAGTCATCTAGAATATGGTTCATTCCTACTTGATCCTACTTCCAAATCCTTCTAAATTGACCCGCATTCAATCTCAAACTCTGAGGATCATAGCGGGTGCTATGAAATCCAGTCCCATAAATGCCCTACAAGTAGAATGTGTTGATCTTTCTTTAAACCTCCAGCGACAATACCTAGCTGATCATTATGTACTGAAGGCAAAAATAGGATGAGTAGAAAACCTAGTTTTCTACTAGACCCATTTTTTCCAAAATTCACCCTCCTCTCTAGGTTTATTGCGCATACTCCTTTTTGGCGTTCTAAGTCCCGACTTCTTCTTATCGTTAGCTTCCAAAGATTGAAATCTCTCACTAACCCCGTTTATAAAAATTCTTCTCTCCCTCTCTATAGTTTCCCATTTGACTCGGTATTTCACAGGTCAAATATAAATTTGTGTTTTGGAGTTGATAAGGAGTCCAAAAATGGTAATTCACTGTTCAATTCTATCTTGAATTCTTTTTGGATGGATTGGACGCGAATATATACAGATGCATCAAAAACCCTTAGAGATGGCTATGTCGGAGCATCATTTTACTCTACATCCACTGCTCATTCAGCATACTTTCGCATTCCTAACAAGTGCTCGGTATTCTCCGGGGAATTCCGTACTATTGTGGAGGCCTTGAATTATGCTCTATCTTCTCTGACTCCTTAAGTTGTTTACAGTTTCTTCTCGCTAATCCATTTTCTTCGAACTGTGGTTTCCTGATTCTCCGGATCAAGCAACTTACGCTTGATTTGGAGAGATTGGGATCCGATGTCGTTCTTGCATGAATCCCTAGTCACTGTGGCATAGTAGGTAATGAAATAGTCGATGCAAAAGCATCTCATTCTTTCATGTTCATTGAATAATAGATTTCATTTATTTCTAAATTATTAAAATATAAAATTCAATTGCCCATCAACATAAGATACGTTTTATTTATTGCCAACAAAGCCATTTTAGGATTAATCATTCAGTTTATAAGAAAGAACGACATCAAAATATAGAATTTTTCATATTTATATTCTTGTTTATTTTTTTTTTGTTTGTATATTTGTATATACTTATTTTGTGCTCTCTGAATATTATAATGTCATTTTCTTCTTTTTGTTTAATGGTAGCCAACTTCTTATTTAGTTTTTGTTTTATTGTATAGTTTATTCTTTTGTTAACAAGCAACAATGACAAATATCCGAAATATGACTTAATCAGTATTGCTTAGCCTTTTTTCCGCACTTGACATTGGCAAAGGTTCTCTCTGGAGAGAATGAACGCTGTATAATCAAAGATAAAGATAAAAAAGTTAAAGGAAAGAAGAATAAGCAAAGGGCACATGATATGAAAGAAAAAATTGTTTTTTTTTATGTCTTACCAGCCTTCATGAGGAATGAATATAAGGAACATTCTTTTTTAAGACAACATAGGAACACACGTTAATGATGCTTTCTGTATGTAAGGATCCAATTTATTTTACTCTATGGTTAGCATTTTATATAGTGAGATAATTATACTATTTACAATTTTGTAGGAAATGTTATCCTTATGTAAGTCGGTCGGTACGTAATGTTTACACATATATTATTGCATAGTTAATATTTTCAAAAATTGGTTAAACAAATTTAATTCTATATACACAGGTGTTTCTATTACTAATGAGGTTTGGCAATAAATTATGTTTAAAGCGCGAGTCGTTGGCAGAATTAATGTGTTTGAATGTATTTTGTACTTATTTCATCATAGTTCTGCATACTTTTGAAAAGGAAGAGCTAACAATATTCAATGACAAATATTAAATGTATTGCGCGTCACGATAGCTAATAAATATGATGTATCAAGAAGCTTGTTTGTTTATGTATAGTGTGGTTTCAAAACAATTCATGTTCTTATGAAAAGTGCGCATTGTACTTTTTCTGCAGAAATTTTTATTTACATAAATATTATTTCTTAGTCAGAAAAAATATAAGATGGCTATGACAGAATTAGCATTGTGCTTATAAAAGGTAAATAGATTGAAATGATATTGAGGGAAGCAAGAATAGCAAAATATGAGGTATGTCAAGTTTAGTTAATTCCTTATGTCACATTGACGAGGCAGAGGATGTTAATAATGCTATGCTACTTCGATTGACCTATATCCTTATGGACCATAGTCCCACTGTTAGATCTATATTGGATGCATACATCCTCTTCCCTTGCGAGTTCCACTCTAGAGACTGTTTAGGAGTATAGTCAGGTTTCCTTTGAAACATTTCACAAAGGAAACTGGATAAATCAAGTTTCCTTTGTGAAATTTTATCAGAATTTAAATAATTTATTCTAGCAAATTTTCATTTGATATTTTGTCAGGGTAAAATATTCAGAGGATACATCTAAAGCAGTGATTGACTAACGTTTTGAGTTTTTTACTTTTTTGTAGATCAGACATCCATAGAGCAACATAGTATTAAATATTGGACTGAAATATTTTGAGTATTTTTCTTTGTGTCAGGGATAGTTGCCGTCATGGCAGCGTCACTGCTACCAGCTGTCTTCATGTATACACAGATGAACCTCCATATTATCTTGGCAGAATACTGTAGCAATAGCTGCCACGACCATTACTGTTGCACTACTGTCACCTTGCAAACTCCTTTCTGTATGTTGTATCAATGGTACCATGTTCATCATAACATATGACATACATGAAACATCATAACATATAACATACCTCTATCTGTTGATGTCTGGTATACTTGCATATTTTATGTAGACAGAGGTTGTCTGCATAGGTAAAATAGATTATTAATTAGAATATCAAGTTTTTAATAACAGTTCATATTATTCAATAAGTTTTTATGTGAAAGATATATAAATTTTCAAAATTTGCATAGTAAGTATATATCATACCCATTAAAATAACCAATACAATGTTAATATAATTAACTAAGTTAATATATATTAAGTTAATAAATATTTTATTAAGTTAATAAATATTTTTTATAATATTATTTGTTACATCACATCCTTCACAATTTAATATTTTGCTATTTTAAAATTTATTTTTGGAAAAAACATTTTAACCAATGTGTATGTTAAATGAATACCTGAAGCGTATAAAAAATACAGATGGCTGTTGATGAATATATTGATTACGAGTTGAAGTTAAGTTTGACGGTTCAGTTGAAATTAAACTACACGGCGAAAATGCAGAAATTATTAATCATCACACTTCTCGTTGCTTTTTATGTAAGTTTTATTTTGTGAATTAAGCTTTAGAGTTGATATTAAAATTTGATTTAGGTCAGAAGAATTTTTATTTGGGCTAGTAGTTTATATTAGTTTAATTATTATAACAACTTAAATTTGATTCCATGAAGTGGTCACTTAACTTCTATTTTAACCTTGAATATCTACAAATTTCTAAAATTACAAATATGTCCTTAAAATATGTGTATTCATCAACATTTTTTTAAATATCCTTTGTCATTTATTTTGGTTTTCAAAATTTTGCAGACCATACCAGCCAATTGCGAAAGAAATGAGGGTAAGTTAATATTTTTTAATTTAAAAGGAAGCCATTAATTTAATTTTGTGTTATGTAAAAATAAACTTTGCGATATCTGCAATAGCAAATTATTTATGAAAACATTAATGGTCGCACTACGTGGGATGGTATACGAGCCAAAAACATTTGTAAAATTTTAACTATTTTATTTACCCAGAAAGGGAATAATTCAAAAATAATAATAATATACTGAATAAAACTAAATTGCTAGTTTCACTGCAACCAAGCCTTGACCAACTTGGTAGATTATCCAATTAGAGGGACATTCGTACAGATTTTTATAATTAATAAGTTTTTACAAGCTTGATTAGTTTAATTTCATAAGTAATTTCATAGTATGATGAAAAATTATTTTGGGAAAAGAAAATTTTCTAAGGAAAACAAAATAAGAAAATGTAGTTCACTATATATTTATCCCATATGTTTCATCGATAATTTATTGTGCTTGGAGATGCCCCGCTGACTGTCCATTGACAACTGAGTGAAAAATACATATTTATATATTTTTAATTTAATTCATCAGATGTTTTTAATTCAATTCATCATTCATCTAGACAACTGAGTAAAAATTACAGAATATTTTTAATTCAAAAATAAATACGGAAAGAATGTTTCTGGTTTCTGGTTCAATTTTTGTTACCACTAAAATCTTTTCTTTTCAAATGAAAAATTTGCTTGTTTCGCAATGAAAAAGAGACAAACAACACATTTTTTTTCTATTATAATATATTAAAATTAATGGAAGCAGATCGTATTTAAATAGAAAAAAATTTCATGTGATGGAAAAAAAAACTTCTTTAAGCTAATATACTGAAATAATATTAATATAGTCAGTGTCATCTGTGATTTGCAGTGAACAAAATTTGAATTTCAACATTTATTTTAATGAATATTACAGAAAACACCATAGGAATACTTATATAAACTGACAGAAAGATGGCTTTGGGATAGTCAAATACTGATGAAATCTTATTAAATTACCCTTTTTCACTTGTTTCAGTTACAAAAATAATTTTCCTTTTAAAAACTCCATTTCATTTTGATAATGATTCAACTCACAAATACTGATACTTTTTTTAATATAATCTGTCAACTAGTTTGTTTATAAGAAATCTGGTCAGGTTTTTGTTGGAACGTACCTATGCAGGGTTTCATTATTGTCTATACCTTTTGAAATGACTCATCCAACATAACTGAAAAGTCAGTTGAATGTGTTGAACAAATTGTACTGTTTAGAATATTTTCAGACTTTTCAAATGTACGATAGAAAAATTAGAGAGGAACACAATACATGTCACTATTGGCACATTCCACTAGACAATCGTAACGCTTAAAATGCTCACCGTATCATTCCATTTGGTGACCGATGTCGTTGTAGTTGTGATTAAAACATTATTGATGGCGTCAATGTTTATGACCGCTTCGAGCCCATTCAAACCCACATTTCCACGTGAGTCGCTGTGGTCGTTCATCTGATTTTGACACATTGATATATGAAGTTTACGTCAGTTATATTATATTTGAAGATCAAAACATGGTGATGGAGAGAATCAGCTTATGCAGCTCCGAGAAGAAACTAATAAAAATAAAGTTTACACTAAAAGATACAAAACATTCAAATAATCATTAAAGTCTTGTAGAAATGAAATTACACTTTCATAATTACTATAAGCGTAAATTAATATCTAATGATTAATACATAATAAAAAATACAATGTTATAATCTCATTATTTTTGTTTAATACTCGCCATTTCCTCATAATTACGAATACTCATTATTCGTAATTCATTGCACTTGGACTGATAATTGTGACAAGGACAAGTTATTGAAATGTGTATGATTGCAGTTGTGGGGGCGAGCGTTGCATGCGGCTAGTAGAACGTAGTCTATGGAAGCAAATATTTCTATTAAGTCATGTCTGGCATGCGTTTATGACTGAGAGTTTTTCCAATGGATTTGTTATGTGAATATTTACTTTTAGTATTTAATTTAAAATATTGAGTTGGCTAATAAGTAATGAGCGGTCATTAATCTTGAAATTTTTAATTATATTATTGTCATTAATGTTGTAATTTTTTATTATATAAAATTAATGAATTATCGATATAATAGACACCATTATTTTGTACTACATGTTTTCAACACACTTCAGAGTGGATGGCTTCTGTGTAAAATTCAGGTGGTATGGAATGAAAAAATTGGCCTATAAACTGTCATAGGTGGTCTTCATCATCAAAGTTTTTTCATAATCAAAGTGTAAGGTGTTGCTGTGCAAACTAAACGAACAATAGTCAGTGGGTGCAAGGTCTGGAGATTAGGGTGGGTAGGGGATCTGTATCCAACCAAAATCCAAAACTTTAAGGTGGGTCTGTTTGACTATATGAGGATCAGGTTACGCTACGGCTGGTCCAGGCTAAGTTCATGTGGTACTCACCATTATTATGTGAATATTTTCTTCTGATATTTAATTTAAAATGTTGGGTTGACTAATAAATAATGAGCGGTCATTAATGTTATAATTTTTTAATATATTTCAAAATTTTAAATTAATTAATCGTTGATATAATAATCACCATCATTTTCATATCTAACGTACTGGTAGGGAGTGGATAGACTGTTTAAAATTCAGTAGGCTTGGAACAAAAAAATTTTTTTCTCTATTGTCGTAGGTGGTCTTCATCATCAAAGTTTTTTTTGCGTAAGATGTTGCTGAACGATCTAAACAAACAATAATCAGTGGGTACAAGGCCTGGGGAATATGGCGAGTAGGGAATGGATCAGCACAAGTAATGTGTCAATACACTTAAAAAAAATACAATAAGGTAATAATAGGACATTTTTGTAAAGATGTCAACTGCAGATAATGAAGACAGGTTACTTGGGAAATTGCATTTTATGCCTGATTCTCGTATAACTAGATTCTCGTGGAAAACATAATGATTGCATTGCGTGTTCTAATCGAAACTGATCTGTATGAAGAAATGTAATTATGTACTTTCGTGAAACATGTGACAAAAAGCCATTTCTCCGTCTTGGAGAGTGTTATAAAGAGCTATAGTTAGTTATATATATAGATAGTTAGAGATCGCATATTAAAAACGTATAAACGATTATATAAAATTTATGTGTATAAAAATTTAAATCTTAACGTTGCTAATATAAATAATTTCTTTGTAAAAGTATTTGTTTTCATATAAAATGATCTTATTGAAAAGTTTAAATGCCTAATGACAGGTTAAGTAAGAAATTTTTTTTGGTATGCTATTGACAATAGTTATAATGATTTGGGTACTATCAGTTTGTACAGTTAACATACAAAATCAAACAGGATATAGATACTTTATTGATTTGATTGAATGAAAAGTATTAGGTTTGTAATGTGTTATTAGTATTGAGAGAGGCTCTTTTTCTTCTTCATTCTGGTATTCATAAATCTGTCACAGTGTCAAGACTATTTCCTTTCACTGGGTATTCGGAAAAGATGTTTATAAGAGAAGTCAGTAAAAATAATTTTGTGGATGAAATGGAGAAGCAAAACCAATTTTTCTGAACATGATCAAGTAACATATTATTAACAGGTCTTATAAAATGTTACAAATTTTGAAATTTTATTTTTGAACCATAATATTATGTCTCCAAATCATTTGTAGTCTCTTGCTCTCCAATTTTCTAATATTTTTATATAAAAAAATTCATAAAATTGAATGGAATAGTGTCCAGTAAATTACACTGAAAATTATTATGGTCATTGTAAAATATTAGGTTGAATAAATGCATATTTTGTAAAATTTCTGTAATATTATAGAAATTTCTCGAACAGCTCTGGTAGAATATATAATGAGTATCGATTTCCTTGTTACCAATCTTTTCTTCTGGGGTGACCTCCCACATTTAATTTAGAAAAATTTAAAAGCCTGACTAGTACTTCAGCAAATAGAAAAACCACTTCACAGCTAGTAATATGTTAATAATGAAATTATTACTTTTTAATTGTCTCACTAATGTTTCTAAAAAGAAAATTAGGAAAATAAGGGTTTTCTAAGAAAACAAAGGGAAATTAAAATACATAACCGAAAGCTAATGAGTGGCTTAGATGGTATAAACATTTTTCAAGGCGATTTGAATTTTATTATCAATAATTAAAGTGATTTTTCCCCTTGTTTTTTAATGTTAATATTCTTAATTAAATTGGTTTTTTCTTTACCCATTTCCTTAAATATTGCTCTGATTCCGTAGTGTCCTTTGTGCTTGTAAAACTGCATAGTTTTGTGCAATACACAGTCCATGCCATCCGTGTCAACTTTGTACATATATTACAACTATATTTAGAAACCATCAAGATAATATTTTTGAAAATTCATCCTGAAATCCTCTGACAATCCGCTCTCGCTCTGTGCAATTTTAATTTTTTCTACAAAATCATTAATAATACAAAATAGTATAAATCATTAATTTGGAAAATTTTATGAGAAACTTTGAAAACAGTTTTAAAATAAACTATTTTTATGACAGTTTTAAGTTATTATATATTGAGTCTTAACTTAATGTGCCCCTCACGTGCACTTGATCTATTTTTTATCAAAATTGATTTTATTAAGGTGTAAAACTAAGTTCCATATGAGTTATGAAACAAAAATGGAATTTGATATTTGACAACAGACTTGTAGGTTTTTTCATGTTCATGTGTCATTTGATAAATTATATTATTGCATTGATTATAAAAGATAATAATAATTTTTTGTTGTAAAACAAAATTTATTGGGTAAATGATGCATATGTGTTAGCTGGCTGGAGCGCTTTAAATTTCAGTCCTATTAAAATAAAAAATTGTAAATGAAATTTGAACATGAATATTATTTACAAAATATGTTTTATAAACTGCATAAAATTTTTTTTTTCACTAGTTTTTCATACAATTAAATAATTAGCGTAATGGCACCAAAATATTTTTCTCTTTATTAATTGTTGCTTTTTTAAATACAGATGACAACGAGGATTTGGGCATTTCGAATAAAGGTAAAGAAATGTTTTTCATTTATATTTCTATATTCTTTCTATCTGATGCAGTCGACTACGACTGAGTAAAAGTTAAAAAATGAAATAAAGTATTTAAATATTATTACAGTTTTTCCAAAAATGATATAGTCCTTACAAGAAATTTAGTTAAAGATCATTCATAAAATGTTTAATAGAAAATTTCTTGTTGAAATTTACATATTTGTGAACTTAAGAAATTAATGTAAACTATTACATTTTTTAGAATTTGAGAAACAATTACATTTATTAGAATTTGAGAAACAATTACATTTATTAGAATTTGAGAAACAATTACATTTATTAGAATTTGAGAAACAATTACATTTATAAGAATTTGAGAAACAATTACATTTATTAGAATTTGAGAAACAATTACATTTATTAGAATTTGAGAAACAATTCATATCTTACATAATCCTCACCGCATTAATTAAGTGCATATAGCCATTAGTTTACTGAATAATTTTGATGTTTTAAAATGTTTTTTAGATACTCCAGATCCAGATGATGATTCTATTTGTAAGTAAATATGTAATATATTTTTATGATAGTTTCCTGTGCTTTGAAATATTTTAAATGTGACTCTATGAATGCAAAATCTAAATGCAGATTATTTTTAAATACCAAACACAGTCTATGAAATATTTATTTTCCAATATTGTTGTTTATTAGGTGCATAAAAATAATATTTAATCCCATTATTCAGCAAGTTTCCTTTAATAATTATCTCTTGTTTGGCAAGCTTAATAATTAAAACTGCTCGTAATTAAAATTGGAATTATGACAATTTTACTGAGTGGTATGTACAAAGGACCTGTTCTGTTGGCACATCCTATTGGTAACTCCTAGTGATTTATACTTTTAGGTTTATGACAGGTTAGTTACACTTGTTTTGCCCTGTCTCATAGATCAAATTGTGTTGTATGATTTTGTTTTTCATTTATATTTTGTATAGTTTGTTTGACAAAAGCACGTACAGAAAAACTCAAGAACTATTTAGGATAAAGAATTGAATAAAAATACACACATACTACATGTCGTAAATTGTAATACTTTATTAGTAATAAGTTGCCCAGTTATTATTAAAAGCCTCCACTTTTAATAAATACCTAACATCTCCTATATATATATATATATATATATATATATATGATTTTATGGCGTAATCTAAGGAACATGATCTACATGTAAGATAAATCTGTTAACTTAATTAACTGTCCAATGTTTCAAATCTCTACATTCAGAGCTTAAATTTCATGAGGACTCAAACGGTTTTTATTATATTTGTATCAGGCTTTTGTGGCAGTGAATTCAGTATGCAAATGTCATTTTATTGTTTCCCACACTGTACAAAGACAACTCCAATAAATTGGATCATTGTAATTTTTCAATGCTCAAAGTTTTTCCCTTATAAACTACTTTTGAGCAAACAAGTAGATGTTAACTGTTTTAGTGCCATGGTTTTTTACTCATGTATACTTAAAAATGCCAAAGAAATAGTTTGTTTTTAATATCATTTACCCTTGTCTCGAAAAAACACTGTACCTCTTCCAAAAATTATCCAATTTTAATAATTTGTTCGGTGTTTTCTTAATAAAAACTTGTACAAGGATAATAAAATACAAAGAAAATTATGGAAATATATATTGTGAACAAAAATTATAACAAAAACTAAAATCAAGGTTACATCGTATTTTCGCAGTCCGGTACATACTCCGTATCAGCAAAATAATTGGTATCGTCACTATTATCACTATCACTCAAAATTTGCATTACGCCAAATTGTGAGTGCACCACAATGTCACTCCCACTATCACTTTCTTCACAACTTGAAAAACAATCATTTTCACTTGAATTATTTTCATATTCTGACATTATGAGTTAAAAATTTTCTTTTCCTGGATCCTTTTTATATTGTCATTACTAATATTATAATTTGAACTTTATGTAACACGTAGAAAGATAAAAAATTAGCGGTGTATGTGAGCGACCTCCCCTACCGTGCGCTAAACAGCAACTGATTTCGTGAGTGCCATTGCGCTCGTGGCAAATTTAGTTAGTACGCGCACGAGCGCGATGGCGCTCGTCGGCACTCTAACGATTAATAAAGTGTAGATTCCCTGCTTTAAGAAACAGCCACAGACATGCATCTGTATCGGCTTTTTAATGGGTGAGAGCACAAATCTTCTGGTGTGTATAGGCCAGGTATGAGGAGTAGAAGAACATGCCCAAAAAACTACTTCGTAATAAAGTCTAAAAAATTAAGTTTATCTTTCTCTGTCCAATTTTCTTCTATCCTGACAGTTTCTTTGACATGTTTTTTGGGCGGAAATGGTTTCTTTCTTGAGTATTGAAATGTTACTTTATGAGCCACTAAAAGTCTTCTTACAATATCACAAGATTAATTTACAACGTTTTGAACTTTAAGTGGGCACACGGTTATTTGAAACAGCAGCAGTGGCATGTTTCCTTAAAGACCTATCGAAGATATCAGGGACTTAAAATGCTATTTAATGAATAATGATTTATTTTTTTTATATTCAGATACATTGTCATTCTAATAGGAAACAATTTGTTGAAAAAAAAAGAACTTACATGAAAATTAAAACAAAATTAGCCTTCAAGCGGGCTACGTGGTCAACCTTAAAGACTTATTGGAGATGCTGAACCATGGTCACTGAGCTATGATTCACGCTCTCTACTTTCTTCTCGTATTTACTCAATTATTTCAAAATCTTATCGTCTACGAGTCATTTTTATAAAAAAGAAACACAATTACGAATTTAGTTTAATTATATTGCAAAAAAATATTAAGCAAAACAGTCACGGGTAACTTTTCTGATAAGAGGTGCACATTTGTTTTAGTCGCAGAGTACTCCGTAACTAAAATAAATGCGATCAATGCAGATCGGGAGACACAGGAAAGGAGGAAAGTAGTTTTCGAGCATAGTAGGGTAATGCCAGGTTAATAAAGATGGGAAATACACGTGATACAATTCGGCGCCGGGTGGCTGCTTGAAGGTTGAGCAAAACTGTCTGTCCACTACCTGATAATAGTATCAAATGCCAGTAAAATTATTCCTTCGGTTTCCCTCCTTTTCCGTACTTTCCTTTTTTATGGTTCAGGACCAATATCTGGCAGATCATCAACATTTTTTAATGTAGAAATATAATTTGCCTACTTACATAGAAACATTATAGATATTTTCGTGTATTTAACAGTAGCTCATTATGACACTTTTAGTTCTTTTAGGAATAAACACAGACACATGTCTTTGTAACATGATATATACACGGCACTTATAATGGAATATGTCCTTCTGTGACAGAAGACTAATGACAACTGAGGCTTTTGGGGAAAGGGTTCCTTTAATTGCCTGTGTTTGAACATACACTCTGTGACAGTTTACAGAGCAAATATTTGCTGTACATTCTTTTGTCAAACAGACTGTAGTTCGATAACATTCTTAAGTTTGTACAATTTAACATATCAATGTAATGTACTGTTTCTATTTTTACTCATTTTTTTCTTTACAGTAAAAGAAGCGCAAAAGTTTTTACAGGAAAGTGAGTTAAAATTATTTTTATTGTACTTGAACATTGTCACTTACCACATTTGTCATGTAACTTTGAATATTGTCATACTTGTGTTGTCAAAATAACAAATTTAAATATGTCTATGTACATCAAATATATTGAAATCGATTGTTTTGTTCTGTTCATATTTGATGTAAAAATTTAAAATTTATTATCAGGACGCAAAAAATAACGTTCTATGCATAAAGTCCAGTGTAATTTTTGAGATATAGATAAACCTAAATACGTACAGTTGCGTAAATTTTTTGTCTTGAAAATTGTCAGACCTTTGTATATCCAAATATTAATAAACACAATATAATATATAAAACAATATATATATATATATATATATACATATATATATATATATATATATATATATATATATATATATATATATATATATATATTTATATATATATATATATATATATACATATATATATATATATATATATTATATATATATATATATATATATATATATATATATATATATATATATATATATATGTATATATACCTAAAATTGTGAATTAAAATATTGACAATTTTATCTGTTTTTCTTAATTTCACCCTTTTTATGAGGTATTAAAATTGTAAAAATGATAATCGACAACGAAAAACTGATTATTAATTTTACTAATGAAAGAAGTAGTATATTAACTATCAATTATTTTTATATTGTTTATGGATGAGAGCCCGCAAAGGCGAAAGAGATTAATAGTAGTGTGAGACATGAGCAGATCAATTGTAATTTAAGTGGACTTGACATAAAAAAAATTCAAAATCACTTCTTTTTAAAATGAGTGTAAAAATAATTTTTCATCTATCGTACTATTTATATAATAAAAATGTAATAATTTTTACATTCTTTAGTTATATGTATACCTAATGAAACAAGTTAGCGTAACACACATTGTTGGATGTTATCAAAAATATTTGAATTAAATAAAAAACAATTTTTTATTTAATAGAGGTTGCTGATGACGATGAAGACTTGATTGGTAAGTACAAAAATACTACATTTAAACGTTTTTTTCAAAATAATTGAATAAACATTTGTCAGTTTTATAGAATTCTTAATATTTAAATTCTTGAAAAAGGGATAAATAAATTTTGCAAGTTGCAAAAAAAGTTTTATCATTCTAAATAGTGTGTTTTATAAAATAATATAAGCAATACTAGTTTTTCTGTTGAAACATTTTTAATTAAATGGATTTAGTGGTACAGATCACAAGGCATATGGCCTTTGAAGGTGATGGGTTCCATTCCTGGCTGTTCTTCGAGTGGTAGTCTGGTTGGCTATACGAAATTGCTCTCGTAGCAAAAGTCCACCATGTGTATCAAGCAGATACATTAAATTAGATAAATAAAATAAATAGATGGTTGGTGTTGCCTAATATGTCATTTAATGGTGAAATTATAATTTTTATATATAATTTTTATTAAATATATAAGTTTTGAACTATTTCTCATTCATTGTCTTTAAAAAGTCTCTTTAACTTAAATTTAATGTGCTGTCGTCACGGTCCTAAGTGATCTTCAGTCACTGTTACTTTCTAAGCTATTTATTTTAGCAAGCTACCTTTTTTGCTAGATTAAGTATAGTCTTCGTGACGGAGCCAGTTGGATATGCTGTACGATGATCCTTACGGTCTTTTTTAGCTTTTATACTAGTAAATTTTCTGTTTTGTTATTATGTTAGTATTTTATTACATATCAATATATTTGTTATATATTGGTATATTAAACTGCTGTTTTTACTAGACATAATCTTTGTGAATGAGTGTGTATTCATGTATTCATTTTGTAATTGCGCTCTATGGTATTTTATAGTTTTTTGTACGTCCATAAGAAATAAGCCATGTTCTATATGTTTATTTTGTTTCATTTTGATGATTTTTACTTTAATAGAAACAAATTTTTTTGGATATTCATATCATCATGACCGGTCAAAGCCTTAATGAAGAAGAAATAAGTTTAATATGAAAAAGAAGAGAATCAATTAAGTTTGATGAAGTGTTAGGTAAAGGTGAAGGAGAAGATTCACATTTTTCATTAGAACCAGAAGACAATAATTATAACTCTGTGGCAAAGAAAATTTTAATCGACGTCCAATTTCGTATTTTTTAGGTAAAGACAATAACACTAAAAATATTAAATATTTGCGTAGCCAAAGAGTGAGATAAAGTGAACACAGTATTATAACTCATTTGCCACATATAATAGGACTAGCAGGAAAGCTAAAAATTAGATTCTTATTTTTTTTATAAAAAAAAAATATTATAGAATTAATTATAATAAAACATATAAATGAGTACATGTCTTCGGTTCATGCTAAATTCAAATAAGAATTTGAAGCCAAAAGTATAACTTACAATGAAATATTGGCTTTTCAAAATATTAGTAATGTCTAGAGTTTAATGATGAATGCATTTAAATTTTCATTCTCTTTTGGCAAGTGAAGACTCTGGGATAGAATTTTTCTCAGACTATACTAAACTACTAAAAAGAAGACCAATTCTAGTAAAAGAACACTAATTCAAGACAAACTGAGTTCGTTTTGAGTGCTTTGTTGAAGCTGAGGCAGCCTATCTCCATGAATTTAAAGTTTATGTAGGCAAATAGCCAACTGGACTATATATACAATGTTCCTAATAATACCATAAGTTCGGTCAAACATTTAGCTGAGCCCATCAAGAATACTGGATGTGACATTACTATGGACAACTATTTCACAAATATAGAATTAGCCAAATATCTTATAAAAGACAAATTAACAATAGTGGGTGCTCTCCCAAAAAAAAAGAAATACTATACGCATTTTTATCTGGAAGAAGTCATGAAGGACACCTGACACTTGATTTTCATGGAGAAATTCACTGCACATTCCTATAACCAAAGAAATCTAAAGTTGTAGTAGTATGATTGGACAAGGAGAATAGAAAACACAATAGTTAATATTATCTTATAATAAAACAAAGGGTGCCACTTTTGGTTTACTATGAAATGACAAGATGAGTTCGATGTATAATGCAGCTAAGCATACCAAAAGATGGCCTATGGTGATTTGTTCACTTATCCCATGTATCTGTTATAAATGCTAACATTGTTTATAGCTTCAATAATGAAACTACTGTAAATAGGAGAATGTTTCTGAAAATATTTTCAACAGACTTTTTCAAAGCACACAGATCAGTGAGAACACTAATTCCATTCCTGCTTTGTAATTTGAAAAATAAGTTTATCTGCAAACATTCTAGACTTTTCAACATATCAGTTCTAGACTTTTCATAATTCTAGACTTTTGAACATCTGACACTGGCTCCTGAATATAGAAATGGAGTTGCCACATCTGTCCAGGACAAAGGGGTAGAAAAATTACTATCAAGTGCTGCAAATGTGCCAAATTTATCTTTGGTGATCACTCGAAGAAAATTTGTGTTAATTGTTGTGACTGGTTTACTATTTATATAAAGAACTTTATTTTTTATAGCCTTTGTAAGATTTATTCTCGTTTCAAAAAGTTTAATTTGTGATTAGTACAAAATAAGTAACAAAAAGTGCCTACTACTTTGGGATAACTGCCGACTTCACACAACTATTTATATTACTTTTTTGGTCTAAAGTATAATACAGAGTTATTAATGCAGACAGCTCTAAATTTCTCTTAAACATTGAGATTCTAATGACATAAGGCCTTTTATTTTTTTTGTTTATCCCCTGTTAGCTTCTCTTTGTTTCAGAAGTACTAAGGTTTGTATTTAAAAAAAACAAGTTAAATATTCATCTTAATGCCTTTGTTATAAAGAAAAGAAGAATGCTCTTCAGTTTTTTACTCAATACGAGCTGACAATACCTGTCATTTCAATAAATATCACTTGGGTATGATTTAATTTGCATAATGGTGAAACAAATAATGAAAATGTTAAATCTTTTTTCAGGAATCCCCGATATAACTGAAATTATAAATATACATTTTATCTTTGAACTTGGTAAGTCCTTTATGTATACATTTATAAACACACACACACACATATATATATATATATATATATATACACACACATATATATCTCTACATAAATACATATATACATGTATACATATATATATATATATATATATATATATATACATATACATATAAACATATAATTACACATATTTTGATAAGCAGCTAAATAATCTCGAATATCCCTTTAGAATACACAAAATCTTTTTTTACTTAACTCAGTATTTTCGTCTTGTTATAGGTCTTACCTTGTAGTAGTTATTATAATAGGAACTTAAATTTTTTCTAATACATAATAGAAATAAATAATAATCCCCATTTGTAAATTTTGCATATTTGTGTAATAATAAATACGGAAAATACATAAATAATTATATGTTGGTGTCAGAAGACTACTTATCAGTATTCGAGGAATTATGATAGAAGAGCTAAGTCCGAATCCTTAAATTGGTGCCGTAAAATATAAATGTTTTTACAAAAAACACATTTACATTTATAGCACCAATTTAAGGATAGGGACTTAACTCTTGTATCGTAATTGTTCGAATATTGATCTATCTTTTATATTTGTTTATTACCTAGATTCACAAAAAAGAATAAGAATATCAGTCACGATGTTTCACTAAATTATCTGTTGGAGCTGTTTAGGGTTTTATCTGAATTATCAAACGGACGTAAATTTGATTTTTTTTTGTAAATATTTAAAATTGTATTTTTATAAATAACATTGTTTCGTAATTACACCGAGAATATAACACACATGTATACAGGTGATGTTAAATTGGTATAGCAGGCTGGCTTCTATGGGACGTCGTTTTCAAAATGAGACGAATGTAATTAACGAGAATTTGTTGTACCACATTCTATTCTTGAAATATACTATTTCAGTATTAACTAAAGTGTTAAATGTAGTATGGTACATGCACATTGTACGCCACTCAGTACCATCAAAGTGATATTAATTTTCATGTATCTCGTCAATCTCTATATAGTGATATCAAGTTTACGATATTTATTATAATTTGGTATGATTATTATAACATTAATGCAAGGGTTAAATGTTGTTCAATACGCCACACGTCGAGCATTGCATTAAAGCAATATAATGTAATGTTGCGGGCCCCTCATGGAATTTGAATGTTCAGAAACACAAATTATTTCACAGAAAGAAAATTTGATCATATTATTAACTTTATGTTCTTTTATATTTTCATTCAAGGATGTTCTCATTATGTACACAAAATGTTTAAAAGTAATTCGATTAATAAAAGGTCCAAAATAACATATTTTTTTATTGATGAATAAATTATTTCTTAGTATTAAGGGTTAAAATCAATAAACCTTAATTAAATGAAAATGATGTACGTAAATACTACATCACGTAGTTTCATTTAATTGTGAATAATGAATTTCTACAAAATTAACGCCAAATATATTCAATATTTCAATAAACCTCGTTACCTACGTTATCATATTTTTGAGGCAACTCTGAAAAAATCCTTCTATACAAATTAATAATCATTACGTATATTATCTATATGATTATAGATTATATAAAGACTTTTGGTGAATATTAAAGTAGTTTATAAATATGTATCATGTTTAGTAAGAGTTAAGTGTTATGATAAATGCTTAGGGTGAAACAGATATATTAAATATATGTGCTTTCAGAACAGAACTGTGATCGGTACACACGATTAAATAAAATTTAAGGCAATCTTCATCTTGCAAACATTTGTAAGAATTATTTTTATTGTACATATTGTTCTTATTTGTACATATACAACATGTTTTCTAAGACTTGTGTATAAAAAAATATAATATAATTAAATTTACAAGAAATATAATTTGAAGAAAAATATAACTTAAAACAGGTTATACTTTTTTACTGTTATATTTTGGGAAATATGTGACAAATTATGCGCGTTTATTGAACTTTATCTTATTCTTGCATTAATAGGGTTTATGAAGAAAAGATATGGTAAAGTTTTACTAAATAGATAAATTTGTAATTCTGAATAGCTAAAACTATATGAAGTTAATATTTTGTTTATTTTGTTATAACGTTGGGAAGTCTGCTACTGCTTCAAAATAGAAAATAAAGGAAAATGCAAAATATCTTTGATAATTATGTAAAAACTATCATTTAAATCTTAATTTTATCTGAATTAATCAGGTAACATTAAAATCAAATAAAAATTGTATCGTTTTTGTATTAAAAAATAAGTGTATTTATTATCCAAATAAGACAATGTTTTGCAAGAAATCGTATAATCCCATGTGTTATAATGTAGGAATGTATAACATAACCATGTTATCCATACCTGTGACATTTATTTTAAGTCTTATGTTTATATCCTTGGATGCAGCTGTCCATCCAATAGATTTTTTAAAATTTATTTTCGAACTAACGTTTAGTTCATCTTTTAGTTAAGAAAATTTATATTTCGTTACAGAATGATAAATTATGTATAAAGGGTAAATCTATGCATATTCATGTTACAAATGATAATAATTACCAAAGATACCCAGGGCCAGATATATACTTTTATATTATTTCATATGGGGCTGTAAGATTCATTACAAAACATAGTCCTATTTGGATAAGAAACACAACAGGTTTAAGAAACCAAATATTTATATTTTTTAAGATGTTTAGATACTGTCATTAATTTTATCCAGCGAGTTTTAACTCTGTCTCAATTATATTTAACTTATTTTCCACACGTGTGTTTGCTCCATTTGATGAACAATTTTTAATTAACCAACGTATTGAAGTCAGAATTTTTATGACGTTCGTAATGTTAGCTAATACATATTCTAACTTTTTGAATTCTGAGATTTATTAATATTGGAAATATTCATAATTATTATATTTCATGCCAAAATGTAATCATGTTATGTGGTTACTTTTGGTTGAAATTAAAACTTGAAACTTGGCATTTGGAGAGTACATACCTGGAAATAATTAGAACAAGCGAAAATACCCGAAAATACCTGGAAATAATTAGAACAAGCGAAAAATTCATAGTATGTGTAGCCTTATTTCATTGCTTTCTTAATTTAGTAATTGATAACGGTAAAATAGCAGCGTGTAATCTTGAAAGTTTCTGGGTTCGAAACTTGGAATTGGTTTCTTTTAATTCTTTTTCTAGATTCAAATAAAATAAAAAAATCTTTTGATATAATTCTGGTCAATCTTGCTAAGGAAAAAAAGTAGTTTTTCCGTTAATACTATTCAAGAAATGAGTATACTCGAGACTAAGTGTCACATTTGTACTGGCAAAATTATATAAATGGATTGGTTTAGTAAATAACCTTTTTATCATATGGATAATAAAACAGTAAGGTGTTGCTCCCTTTGGAAACAAAAAAAACTAATTAGTGTAATATAACAAGGAGATGGAATAAAGAAAGTGTAGTTTGGTAAAATGTGGGCTTACCTGTGTGTCGTTTAAGAAAAAATTGTTAAGAAGGTTTATATTGCTTTTATTAGCATCTAATGATTTTTAGGTTATAATATTATAACATACAGGTAATAACCCATCGGCTTTACAGTTACAGGAATGAGAGAGACAGAAAACATTCATAATTTGGAAACAGGAACAATTTGATCTTCCAGCTTTACACTTGTGAATTGGTAGAGTTGTAATTTAAAATAAACAAATGTGATATATCTTCTAAGTGTTATTGTGTATCAGTATAGCAAGCACATTGTAGGCAGTAATTTCTTAGAAGAGTTTGCTTATACTCCTGAATGACCCCTGTTATCTTTGCTTCATTGTTTTGCTAAACCTATATATTGACTTTACTAGCAATGTCAGATGATCATGAGTTTTCAGCCGTTGTGTGAATTTATCTGTCCACAATTTTAATTTATTCCTTTTCGTATTGATTAATTTTATTTAATGTTCTGTAAAAATTACAAAATTATATAAAAAATACATAAAATCAAACAAAAAAAATTGCAACTATCACGAGTTGCAATTTAGTAAATAAATAATAATTAAAATAAAGATTTAGAAGTCTAGGAAGCCAGATATGTACATATCTGCAGGTTTCTCGGTAAGTCGTTCCACTTAATGTTATATTGAAACTTATTCGATTAGTACATATATCTATAAATTGCATGTATTTTATCAATACCTTTTCCGAATAAAATGCCAGAAATCATTCTATAAATTTGACATAAAGACGTATATAAGTTTGAACACGCGTCACTTCCAAATTTTCAAATTTGTGTGATAATCTTTTACAAGTTTTGAGATTGAACTGGTATGACATTCCTTGCAAGATAAACCTGCATTTGGTTACCTAATTGCACTGTCCGTTTATATTGTCGAATGATAAATAAACAGTAAGAGGGGTGAGTTTGATTTAGACATTTATCTGCGATGTAGCCGAACTATCAAAGTAATTATACCTACAATCGTGGCAGGTAGTGCTCATTAAAATTTGTCAGTGCATGGAGTGTAAACAAAATGTAAAACAAAATTTTAAAGTTCAATTTAAATCAGGACGATGCACTGAAGTTTTTTTTATTATTATGAACAATGGAATTTATGGCTGCATTATTTTCAAGTCCCTACACAACTCAAAATTACATTTGATTATGTAAAAGATGATTGTTGCTTAGTTTGGTTTTCAGGGAATGATTAAAACAATTCTTTGGATACTTATTCCAAACTGCTAAATTAAATCTCGTCTGCTGCTGCTTTTTAGTATACAAAAAGATCTCCGACCAAAGAGTAATTGCATACTTGGCTCTTGCACCATACAATATACCAGCACACCGGGTTCAGCAAACAATGGATTGCCTAAATACATCCGGCATTCATCAGATTATTATGTCAGCTTCTCTTTAGCCTAGATGTAGCGTTCTTTAATAATCAATTTACAGGATGCAAGCTCATTACTACAGATATACAAAAAGTAAATTTAATTTTCATCCCGAAAGGCAAATGGAGAAAATGGCTTTATAATTGGTTTGAATATATATATGAATACATATATATAAATATATATATATATATATATATATATATATATATATATATATATATATATGTACGTATACATATATATATATATATACATATAGGCGACTAGCAGAAAATGATATTTTTTACTTTCCTATTTGAACACTATATTTTTTTTGCAGCCAAAAACGCCCTTAAGACAGTTGCGAGTATTTTTAAGAAATTACAAGGTATGTGAATAATTTACATTACCATATATTAAATTTGTAAAAACAGTTTCGGAAATCCAAAAAAAATTATATTGGTTTTATTCATTTTTCAGATCGCGAAGGTTCTCTGCTTGCAAAAATAAGTAAGACAAATTCACTTAACAGCTTTATATATAAATTTTTAGCTTTATATATAAATTTTTAGCTTTATATATAAATTTTTAGCTTTATATATAAATTTTTAGCTTTATATATAAATTTTTAAATTTTATTATCAGTTGTGTTCACAAGAGCAACATAAAAAATATTCATTCGTTTATTTATTTCATTATGTTTCAAAATTTATGCTATTTGTAAATTTACTCATAATTTTAATGTAACATTTAATGATTAAGTGATAGACTATCTTACATATGGAAAATTGATTTCTTCACATTTTAGAAGTGTGTTTTTCTATAATTATACTTTAATAGAAAATAAATATTAAGATGAAAATTGATCACGATTTTTCATGTTTTTAATGTCATATTTACAGATATTTCAGGTTTTATTCTTAACATAGCGGACAGCCTTAAAGAACGTAAGTAATTTCACAATATTTATGACAATTTTTAGAGTATCAAAATTAATTTAATATTAAAATGTGTTTATTGTTATTAATATGTGTAAAATGAGTCATCTCATTCCCCAGCTTATATTAAATTCTACTAGTTTCAATATTAATTTTTTTATGTTTCAGTGGAAAAAGTACTTAATACTTTTATCGCGGGTCTGCAAATTGAAGACGGTTTGTTACAAATTTTTAATATTTTCATTTGATTCAGTTAAATAATTTCCAAGTTGTATCATCAAAGATTCAAAAACAATCAAAGAGCATACTTTTAAAATGTTTCTTCAGCTTAATTGTGGCTCTTAACTTTGATAATTGTCTAAAGTCTCAAAGAAAAAACTGTAAATATATTGTAGTAGAAGGTTGTGAAACAAAACTAAACTAACATTCAAGTTAACACAATTAATATGTGAATCATTATCTTAGTACTTGCCCAAAGTCATAAAAATAACAGACTGCAAGTACTCTGAAGATGAAGCTTCTGAAATGGGACAAAATAACATTTAATTTGTTGATATTAATATTAATACTTGTTCAAAGTTTTAACAGACTGCGAGTACTTTCTGCTTGAAAGTTTTAGATTGCTACAAGCCAATATTTAACATAATGTTTTAAGCAATCTAGACAAAATATTCCTTAGGAATTGCTCGAAAACGAGGTACTTCTAGATATGTGTATGTCATCAGGCAGGCAGACATGTGTTTGATATACATACACATGTCTAGAATACATGTGGATGTATTCTAGACATGTGTATGTATATCAAACAGAATAGTAATGATATATATTAAGTTATTACTAGAAATCATTTAGTTAAGAAATAATTTAAATTATCTCATACTTATAAAATATCCCAGAGAAGCAGAGGTGAATAATTTTTTTAAAATTGATTTACATTACATATTTATATATATATATACACACACACACACATATATATATATATATATATATATATATATATGTATATATGTATACATTTGGTATATTTTTGGCGAGTACAACTTAAAATTTTCAGTTGATATATGTATAGATGTTATGCATGAGTTTTAAGTAATTTTGTTTTGATATTAAATCAGAAAGTTAAAGGACGGAATGAGAACATCTATAGCAAAGAAATAATCGCAATATTGATTAAAGATAAGACGACATTATTTCAAAAATTAAAATAATCTTTAAAAAAAGGTAGGAGAGTTTTAATATATGGGATTTAAAATATGATATTTTAAAACGAGTATGTTTTTCAATCTGCGTTGGAAAGTAAAATAATTTTGAAGAAAACATTATAATAAAATTCCTTCAATGTAATTTTATAAAGAGATTATATTTTAATTTAATAGTTCTGTATATTACTCACAAAGTGTCTTCATGTTGCCTTAATAACTGTGGTAGGCAACTAGCACAAAATGATAATATTGCTTATATCAACTTCGGTTTAAAGTTGACACGACATTCGAGAATCCATTTTATTTAATTTTCTTAATCCAAATAACTTTTTACAGTTGTTGGGAATATTGTAGATGGCATCACTAAACCTGCTGGAAAAGATATTTGAATAAACAAAAATAGCTTTATTTTTCACCATCACAATGACACTTGAAAGGGCTTCTGTACAGTTTCGTTAACACACATTCAAACTGTACAATTTCGTCAACTCACATTTTAGCTTTTTCAATCTGCTTAAAAAGATATATTAGTATTCAAAATATCTATTCATTCTGAATGAAAAGAAATGAAGGTTCACCATATGATCCTGAACTACAACGTTCATGCTGTTTTTAACCTAAAATTAATTTCCAAACATTACTTTTGTGTAACTTGATTGATTCAAATATTCCGCCTTTAAGTCATTAATATTGACATTTTAATAAAAATAAGCAAACATTTTTTTCCTAATTATTTTTTTTTAGTCTGTCCATCTGCTTCGGTTTAATAAAAATTAATTTATGTCCTAACCTGAAATTTGATAGAACGTAGTTAACAATTTTGCAATATAAAAAAACACTTTCTGAACTAATTTTGAGATCTATAATTTTGGGAGGTCTACTGTAACCGAGAGTACATTAGGGTGTACAAACACTTCAGACACTAAAAATAAAAGACTTTAACCTGAAACCCGTAAGTGTAATAATGAGAAGTCTGCGCAGTGGATAAACAAAAGAAGTTGTTTACACACATCGGTTTATTATGTTGTTATGGAATTTGGTGTCTAGAATTTTGCGACTATCTGGATGCTTGCTTCTTAACAAAAAATAATTCATTAGTTATGCATAAAAATAGTGATGATTAAACGCGTACATATAACAGAAAATATTTTATTTTCCACACTAGTTAATTAAGCCATACATTCTCTATTAAGTGAATTTTTAATAACTATATTGTTCCTAATGAATCTGTTTTATAAAAATATATGTATAGGGCATAGAAAATTACTATAAAAAAACATAGGCATTGATTGTTAGGAAGTATAAGAAACAAATTATTTTCATTTAAAATAATTGTTTATATTCTTTTTTATTTAAATAATTGTTTATACTCAAGATTGTTTAAGTAGTTCAGAGGAAAAACATTTTTGGAAATTTTTATTTTATTGTTTTTTTTTCGAATACTGTGTATTAATTAAATTTTGTAATTTTGCACATTGGTATTGAGAGTGAAAATAAAAAAAATATTACCAGGGTCTTTGGGCCAAAGGCACTTTCAACGCAGAAATCTATTATGCCCTTTGATTTTATGAACCATCTGGAGTGCTATAATTCCCTCAAGAGTTTATTTGTGCTCGGTCATATATAGAGAATGAATCTAGATATAAATGTAAAATTTTAAAATGACATCTTCGAAAGCTTTGCTGTTAACATGAACCTGATTTTTATCTTAATCTAATTTTTTCTTAGAAATATAAAAACAAATGTGTTTGTCTGTTCAATTATTATCAGTTCAGTTTTTTACATATTAAGAAATATAACCGTAAATGGTTATTGACTAGTGGCTTTATCATTATTAACACACAAGCCTAAATTTCGTTAAGCCAGTGGAAAAAGTTGTTTTCATATATTTTTACAAATTAGGAATTTCTCTTCTTTTAAGACATGTTTCTCTGCCCACATATACAGTTTATTTCAAACACTTGTAAAAATACAATAATGTTAGTATATACTTATGTATTTATTGCATACAAATTAAACTCATAAAATTGTATTTATTTATATCTTTATATTTTTATAATATTTATTCTTAAAATGGTTTTATCATTCCCAGGTGACAAGAAATTGACAGATGAAATTGGCGAAGGTCTCGGAGACATACTTGGCAAAAATGATGAAGATGGTAAGTGACAATTATAACAATGGCTTGAGGTCTTATGGAGAAAATTGGTAGTAAAAAAACAAGTGACTATTATAACAATGGCTTGAGGTCTATTATAACAATGGCTTGAGGTCTTATGGAGAAAATTGGTAGTAAAAAAACAAGGGAAAGCGTCACATTCTTCACCACTACATGTCAAAATTGGTAAGTGACAATTATTGTTTATTATATATATAATCGTATGCAACATTCTTCAATATACCAATGGCTTGTTAACCTATCAAGAAAACCGAGCATAAAAAAAAACAAGTGAACACTTTTCTCCTGACAACCACACATAAATATTGGCCTTCCCTGAAGTTCCAAAAAACTTTTAGATTTTGCCGCTCTTTATACAATCCCTATAAAAATTCAAAGAGTCACCCATTTTTTCAACGGGTCCTCCATCCCCCATAATTCAAGAAACCGGATTTTGTACTGATAATTATAACTGTACTATGCCTAAATAGTTTACTGTTGACATCATAACGATTTTATCCACTTATTGTGTTAAACAGACAATCCAAACAAATGCCTAGTACAGATGTCGGTGCGACGCCTTTTTACTCTCCTAAACTAATGCAGATCCCATTTTGAAAGTAATACCTTTCTTAAAACTTTGTATAAGCTACATTTTAAGGTATAAATAAAATAAAAAAATGGTTGAACTTATTTAAAGTCTGATTTAAAATGTTACCTTCGATTTTTTACACAAAAAAAATTAAAATTTCGAAATTGAATGAGTAATTAAAAAGAACAACTAATTTTATGAAAGGAAAACTTTGATTAATACAACTAACAGCTTCCGAAAAACCCTTGCCTAAAGTTTTATTATTTTCTAGCACCACATAATCTGACTAGCCCTCACATAAAACAAATACTTTTTTATGCGAGGCCTATTCTACATATAATGGGCTATCATTGAGGCCCTATTTACAATCAGGACTTATAAAATAATTAATCTGAATATGAATGAATTTCAGAATCCGACATTTATTTTTGTTGTCCTCTTCATGTAAAATGCTCCTAATATGAAAATGAGAAAGAAAAATTATGCATATGAATAAGCAAGGAATGCTTATTATAATTATAATACACTTTATAAAATTAATGTTTTACAATTTTCAGATAAAGAGCAACCTGGAAGTGAGTGATTTTTTCATTTTTGTTTCAAAATTAATTTTTAAAAATTAATATACTCTCTATTCAAATATACATGTTGCTTATATTTTTGCCTTATTTATCTAAAAAATTATAATTCGGCTGCATAATGTTTGAGTAAACATAAGTGAAACTGAACGTAAGTTGAAATTTGTAATAGTTTTTATATTCAGTCGTTTCAGATGCAGTGAATGCTTTTTTCTAAATAAATTTTATAATTTCTAGTCAGTTACAGTTTAAAGGTTGTTTTACTAAAAAGACGAAGGGGTTGTAATGGTATATTCAGATGTGCTCAATCTATCGGCCACAGGCAAGTAGTGACGTTTTCTAAATAAATTTTGATGAAATGTTTATCAAAATCCCATGTTTTACTGAACTGTAATGTTATTATAATATTAATGTATACCATAAATGTACATATAGAACTGATATAAAATGAAAGCAAAACAAAATGAAGTTAAAAATATTATTTTGAAGAGTTTTTTGCAAGAGTTTTTTTTAAAAGTACATCACATGTATTTATTAAATTTTGTTTAATAAAATCCACATTTAAATTTTAGAAAAATGGCTTATTTGCTTGAAAAGAACTAAACTAATTACACTATGCAACACAAAAAAAATCACTGATATCCCGAATGGTAATTCATATAAAGCATACTTAGTGAAATACAGAAAACACTTGTTTATTTAGATATCACGTCACAAAAAATAGATAACGGGAATCTTAGTTTTTTTACTTTCTGCTTCACTTTTTTGCAGGTAGTCATACAAATATATCTTTTCTGGGTGCAAAAGTCAACAAAATGTTAAGATTACTCATTAATCTACAAAATGTCGCGTGTTTTGTGTTAATTCTCCTAACTTATTTCGTTATGTTTGTGGTGAATTCACTCCTAAAAGTGAAAAAAAGACCATTTCTCCGTTGTTTGAGAAGTGTTATGAAGATTATTTTAAGATTACAGTTAAAAATCAAGATAAATCGTGGGTGCCTAAAGTGTTTTGTTTAAGATGCTCTAAGTATTTGACGGGTTGGCACAAGGGTACTATAAAACAAATGTCTTTTGGTGTACCAATGCAGTGGCGTGAACCCAAAAATCACGTAGACGACTGTTACTTCTGTTTGACAACTTTGAAAAGTTTTTCGAAAAAATCAAAACAGTAGAATAAATATGCTAATGTGACATCAATATCGATGCCGCTACCACATTCTCCAGACATTACAGTACAGGATAAATTTTTTAGTTCAAGTATGGAAGAAGACGACGAAGCAGGCTCATCTAGTAGTGGAGAAGTATTTCAAGATCAAATAACTACAGAACCACATTTGATTAGTCAATATGAACTAAATGACCTTGCCAGAGATTTAGATTTGACCAAAGAAAAATCTGAAATATTAGGCTCAAGATTAAAACAGTGGAATCTATTGCAAGCTGGAGTTAAAATTACAACGTATCGTAAACGTCACATTTCTTTAGCTACCTTTTATTCAAAAGCAGATGGATTAGTGTTCTGTAATAATATTGATGGATTAATGTCAGCATTAGGTCACAGACACGTGTCACAAGAGTGGAGACTGTTTATTGACGGATCGAAACGAAGTTTAAAGGCAGTTTTACTTCATAACGGCAACATACTTCCATCTTTGCCTGTAGCGTACGGTGCTCACTTAAAAGAAACCTATGATATTTTGAAACTAATTCTGGAAAAAGTTGATTATGTAAAATACAAATGGCAAATATGTGCAGATTTAAAGGTAGTGGCTTTAATTTTAGGATTGCAAACTGGCTATACAAAATATTGTTGTTTTCTCTGTGAATGGGATAGCAGAGCGTGTTCCGATCACTACACAAAACAAAACTGGCCTCTAATAACTGGGCTCGTGCTTGGACAGAAAAATTATATCGTTTGGACAGAAAAATTATATCGTACCATTAGTATCACCTGAGAAAATCATTTTACCCCCGCTACACATCAAACTTGGTTTGATAAAGAATTTTGTGAAAGCACTTCCCCGAGACGGACCTGGATTTTCATTTCTCAAAACCAAATTTCCTACGCTAAGTGAGGCGAAAATTAAAGAAGGAATTTTTATTGGACCTGACATAAGAAAATTAATCAATGATCCCGATTTTTTATCTAGCCTCAGACCCATTGAAAGACAGGCATGGTTGGCTTTTGTCCATGTCACAAAAAATTTTCTCGGCAATCATAAATCACTCCATTTCCATGAAAAAATAAAAATAATGCTGGATGCTTATAACAAACTAGGATGCAATATGTCGCTTAAGATTCATGTCCTACACTCCCATTTAAGTTTTTTTCGATGCGATGAACATGGACAAAGATTTCATCAAGAAATTGTAGAGTATGAGAAGCGTTATCAGGGTAGATGGGAGCCAGCCATGCTTGCAGACTACTGTTGGAGCCTCCAGAGGGACACTGTGTCTACTGGCTACAAGAGAAAAGCCAAACGTTCCAAAAAAAACATATTTTCCAATGCAGAATAAAAATTTATACCACACTTTCATACAAATTTTACTAAAATCAATAAATGTCTTTCACTGCTAAATCTGATGTGATGTAATAATTTTATTTATATATTTCGAATAGTTTTAAGGTAATTAGTCATAATTACATACTGTAAGTCCAGTGAAAATATTTTTTTTTAAATTTGTTGCATAGTGTTATTTATGAATTAATTTTCGTTCTTTATGTCTTTTTAAACAACTAGTTAGGCAAGGTAATAAAAAAAATTCATGCATAGAAAAATATATATTAAGATAAATATGGGAATATTAAAGTTTTGGATATCAAATGTTTCAAGACAATTATTTTCAAAAATCTCGCTCCGAAACATCATTGAATTTGTCTTTAAATAAATCAAAGCAGAGGCCGAATATTTATATTGATTTACATGTAGACTGGGAGAATTTTGGCAAATTTGTGACCATACAATTTTTTGTTTCATTTTGCTTGTACTTCTGAATTATTTATTTCTTTTTACCTCAATGAAAATGACTAGCACAGCATTATCATTATGTACTCAAATAGCTATGAATAGTTGTGGTTGTTGTTATTGTGGATGGCACTCCATACACATTCAAGTTGTCACAATCATCAAATATGCAATGTGTATCAAGTTTTGAGAAATCTGTTGACGAAATGTAATTTCTTTGTAATTTTGTGACATAGTGGAATTATTTTTCTGGAGCATTGTG
Organism: Druceiella hillmani; assembly: GCA_039881145.1. Taxonomy (NCBI): domain Eukaryota; kingdom Metazoa; phylum Arthropoda; class Insecta; order Lepidoptera; family Hepialidae; genus Druceiella; species Druceiella hillmani. The sequence goes on along the minus strand of JAYKKI010000067.1, from coordinate 2,893,381 downwards.
ACAATTATTGTTTCCTCTAATTATTGAGTCTTAAATTTCATTAAAATGTTAAACAACTTCAAGATAACATTTCTTCTTTATTATTTTATTTTCTAGAAAAGTTTATGTGAATGAAGTTTTCAAAATATTAAAAATGTATGCTTTGAGATTTAGTAGCGTTTAGATAAATATATTAGTAGATCATGATATTTTTGAGGTTCGCTGATTCAATATCGCTAATATCACCACGAGTTCCATCATCGTTTATTTCAAAGACAAAATAATAATTTCAGCGATAATCACCAAATATAATTAAACACGGTTGTCACAGACAAATGTAACAATGTTTAATGTTACCAGAAAATACCTATGGAAAAGCTTATATGTTATTTGTTTACTTACTCGTATGTTATATCTCACTTATTTATAATTTTTTGTCTAGTATTGTGTTTTCTTCTAATTTTCAAGTAGAATAATAATCAACTTATTACCCCAATAAGATTGCAATTTTCATTTGATATGTATTCATTGCCTTAACATTGTTCAATTTCGAAATATATTTGGCTTTAAAATATTTTACTTCATTTTATAGATTCTCATTTTGGACGACTGAGAGTTGTTAAATTTAAAAAATAGTATTGATTAATTTTGGGTCTGCAGCTTGAGATTTTACAAGTTCCAAATTGTTTTTGAAGTTGCGTTATTTCTATGTCAGTTAAGTTGAAATGTTTTTATATTTTCTTTTCAGTCAATGCTGCAATAGTAGCAAGTTCTTTGAATTCTTTCGATGCGAAAGAAATTAATTGAGTTTTTCTCTGGACTTATTGATCTTCTCTGTATTTATTATTATTATAAATTACAGAGAGGATCAAAAAGTGGATTGCTTCTAGTGAGTCTGCTCCGAAGAAGACAAAGACAGATCTATTGGCTGGAAACTTAACTGTGACAATTTTTTGGGATGTGAAAGGCATCACATTTGTGGGCTTCTTAGAAAAAAGAAAAATTATCCCTGGACCATACTATAATTAGTTATTGTTTGACTTCAAAATGAACTTGAAGAGGACACAGCACCATTTGGGAAAGAATAAAGTGGTGTTTCGTCATGATAATGAGCCGGTATATTTATTCGGACTTCTCGCTGTCAAACTGCTTGAATTGCATTATGAATTTCTGCTGGATCGAAGTATTCAAACAACCTAGTTCCCGGTGACTTATTCTTGTCCTCAAATGCGAAGAAATGGCTCACTGGAAAAAAATGTAGCTAGAATGAGTAATCAATTTAGCTCAAAATACACTTTGAGAGGCATATTTTGGAGGACACATTTCCTGTCTTGTAGGGTTTGAAAAAATGGCAGGGACCTTGGGAGAAGTGTAAATGGGGACTATGCTGAAAAATAAGTAATTTGTTTTGAAAAAATGGAGTTTTTGTTCCTAATGAGGGCATTTATTGAAACACCCTCCTACAGATGTACCACTATATAGTGTATGTGATCTGTCTGATACACAGTTGGTTTTCTTATAGGTGTTCTCAACATTTTGATGTCCGCATATGTGACTAAACTTTCACCAGACATACGAGTCTTACATAGATCCTACTCCCTGTCGCCAATGTTTTTCATGAGACCTTAACACATAAAAATTTGAGTAGCTTTTCATTTTGATCCATTTTTGTAAATTTTTTACATACGTGATAGTTTCATCGAATCTAATCTAAGTTTTACATGCTAATAGAAATAATATGATTTTTTACAAATGTTCTTTTTAGTTGGAGATGCTTTATCAAACCTTGGTGGTCTTTTTACTGAAGGTATGTTATTTTGTATAACATTTTATTGTTAATATATTAAATAAATACGCACCCACTTATATTCATTAGTGTATCAGTCAGAATAATGGACTAGTGCTATATTATCATACTTTTTAAACATAATCAACGTAACTAAGTATTTATGTGAGTGGATGATGTTGATCTATTGTGATGATGGGGCATTATATTAAACTCTGGAGATAATTTGTTTTTAATTATATCACATTAATCACACTCTTAAGTGAATTAATATTTCATTACAAGATTTTCTCATATTCACATTATGGTTCAAGTATTGAAAATTGTATAAATTTGATTTCATAAAATGTGAAATGTGAACTTCTGGAGTCAATTGATGAAAACTTCATAAACATTATTTTTGACTTAGAATAATTTCATGTTATAAAACAAGTTTTATTGTCAGATTCAAAAAATTAAGTTCATTATAAAAATGTTAAAGAAATGTCCTAATTAGCTTTTTTAATTTTGTGTTTGTTGATATCTTAAAATCAAAATTTTTAGAAAGGATACTGTCGTATACATTTTATTGTTAAACTGAGAACTTGGCCGAATTAAATTTATGAATCATTTATAATAGGAAGGTGTCTAAATAAACATAGCGTTTAACTTTCTACCTAACGGTTTTTATCAAGGCTATACCGAGAGTATGTTTACATTGAACATAAGCAGGATAATATAAAGAAAAGTTAAATATTCGGAAAATTCATGATGCATTTTAGTAACGTAGCATGATAGTTTATTTTGGAGGTAACTGAGTCATTTGTACTATAGCTTCTGCTATAGCTATGTGATGTGATAGTTGCCATTTCTAGCGTCATTCTGAAGAACAAGTGGGTTATTTGATTGAGTTTTGGAGATTTTACAGCAATGGTCGCGTTTAAACTGCATTTTAGTCATATTTTAATTTCATATTTTCATAAAGGAAGAACAACATTAAGCTTACGCAGAGTAGCATAAAATTTACAGTGGCAATGCTGTACAACAATATGAGAGCCAATAATGGTTCAGAAAATTTGGTGATGGTGATCTTCATCTCAACAACAGACCTCCAACAGAGATTTTGTCGTCACCTCGGTCAAGGAGGCCCACCGAGTGGCTTCCTTGTACTGAGGTGACGATAAAATCACGAGTGACTGTAGAATTTAGCTGGGATAAGCAAAGAAGCTGAAATTCATAAGCATGCTTGATATTTAGGTTTCGCATGAGCTCTAATATTCACTTTACGGTGTTTATATGCTTACAAAACATAGAGTAAATTACCCTTCTTTAAAACGACTAATAATTAGTGGTGATTAATGTTTACAACAATGTGGCTTTTGGGTGGGTGTATTGTTTACAACAATGTGGCAAATAGACAGTCTTGTCTAAAAGGTGCAGAGCGCTATCACGATACAACCAAGTCTGTATTGTCGGCAATTGGACAGTTTTATATAAATGCTTCATGCAGAAATGTTCAGATCTCAATAACCTTAAAGGAGTGGTGTTTCATCATGGCAACACGAGATCATACACAAGTTTGATCGCCTGTCAAAATTTGTTGGAATATAAATGGGGTGTGCTGATCTTTCATACTTTTCTGACTTTGCCGCCTACAGATTTCTAATTTTTTCGCTAGTTTTAACCCTTCACAAGGTATAATGTTAAATACTGATGAGGCCTTAAATCAGTACCCTGTTTAGTTTTTCGTTGATAAAGGCAGGTCCTTCTATGCATGAGAAATTATGAAGCTTACTGAAACATGATAAAACATTCAATCTTTTTTCTTTATATAATTAAATGACTTTAAACAATATAGATGAAATACATAATGACTTTTCAGATAACTCAATGCCATGCATTTTTCCGAGGAACAGAAGCACATTTAATTTATCTTATTTATAATATTTTTGCAGAAAAGGGAACAAAAGCAGATTGTAAGTACAGGAAAATTTTAATTTTTAAAGATTTTCATTTCAATTGCTATATTGCTTGTACAAGTAAGCTTTGACAATTAAATACCTGGTCTTAATGAATGATTGTCAAAAAGTTGGCAGCTGCTACATTTATGGGTATATTTATATAAATGGTTATTTGTAATTTTCCAGCTCTATGGAAGCAATTGTAATCGCAGCTGTTTTTCTCATAACAAATGAAGAAACTATTTTTCTAACTTTTAATGAAAATTATTTTCCAATTGTCAAAAAATAGCTCATAGCAATACTTTATACAGTTCCATATGGATAAAAAAATTAAACATTTAATTTTATTGCTTTATTGCTCGGAACTTTTATATGGTATATACTATATTATGATCAGCCGTTTTTCTATATGTTTTAATAAATGGAGAGTTTGAAAACATATTTTGTGTAAATATTAGAAAAAATTATTTAAACATAAAAAGGTTATATATAATTTGCATGCATGTATTACAGAATATGATGATTTTATTAAAAATTATTTGTTCATGTCAATGCCACATGAGTCTCAGCCAGTCTTTACGATGATACCGATTTATAATGGGGATAAACATTTCATTCATCACAGTCAGCGATGTCAATTTAAATTTTTAAAAAGACTTTACTTTGAAACAACTTTAGGAATTTTATAAGAGGTTTGTAAACAATTGTATCAATAAAATAATCTAAATGTTTGTATCAATAAAATAATCTAAAAATACAGAAGGGATAAACAAATATGTGTTTATGACATGTAATAATTTTATATATTGTTTTCAGCCGAGAAGGAACCAAACATTAGTAAGTAACTTTATATATTCTATTGCTCTAACAATAAAATCTTTTCTTTCTACGTATATTCAATAGTAATTAGCTAACTTTTTGACATGGCCATAATTTATTATGTGAAAAATATGCTTGAAATTCAAAAACTGATTGACAATGTTATTACAAAATATAAAGTCAAATAATAACATTAAAACTACATTTAAAATAATTTTCATTTGATCACATCTCATTTATTGTATTGATACGGGTAAATTAAATTTAATAAGTATAGTACGTTAATTTATGAAATTTATTTTCAACATTTTCCATCAGATTTTTTTAAAAATTTCCAATAAATAAAGCTGTAAGTGTTTCAATGTTTTAAGCAATTTAAATATGTTAACTACAGAATAGAGGAGGTTGAATTCACATTATATAGTAGACTAGTTTTTATCATTTATAATGGTGCCAGCAGCATATATAAGACGACTAGCATATATCTAGCGACGACTTTTGCAATTTCCAACCAATGTTTCTTCAATGTTATCTACTTTACTCGCTAGGTGTCACTCAATGATTAAGTGACACCAATATCCATCGTATGATATCAAATTACGTATTCAGTATAAAATAATGGATTAAATGAGGTTATTTATCATAATTATAGTATGATAAAATCCCTGAAATAATAAATTTTGAATTTTCGTTCTGTCAGTTGTTAGTTGGAAAATAAATTATTAAGTATAATTTCTTAGGTATAATTGCTTAACGTTTTTAAAATTGTGCCTACTTGTAACTTAGTGTTCTATTTTTCCAATTTTTCAATTCCATAGTTACACTTGAAAAGCGGAATCAATATATGATTGTGTTTTTCGAAATGCTCAAGTCTATGCTTACCATATACCTATCTATGCATACCATCTAGGTACTTATCTACACATCTAACACATACCATCTGCATACATATATTATTCCATATATCTGAACACATACACACGTACAAATATGCATGCAGTGTCATTTGTTCTGTCAACTTTCTGTAGCTAACTGGCTCGTAGAAGTTCTCGTCAGTGCCAATGGAAACAAAAACAATTACAGTAGTAGTTTTATATTACTTTCATGATTCTGAAGGTGTTTTTCATGAAGAAGATGAAACATTTATAAATCTGGATAAAGAAGAAATATCTGAAATATTTGGCACTGTTTGACAGGTGCTAAAATACTAACTAAACTAACTAACATTTTTAACTCTTTGCGGTTGTTGCCAGGCAATGAATCAGAATTATCGGTCATGCCCTTGAAATGATACAACAGAGGTTCCAAAACAATTGGAATAGAAATTAAGCCAGAAATGCAAAAAAGGGTGGACAAGTACAATTAAAACTCACCCTCTGATGGTTCCGTACCACTGTAGCATATTATCGCAAAGCCTTAAAAATTAGATGACCAAAAAAATCTAGTTGTCAAAATAATTCTATATAAGATTTATCATTTTTTATTGTATTTAGTTAGAAGCTTTAAAATTTAATAGTAATATGAGCTTATAAATTGTTTAGTAACAAATATTCGTATTCGCAATCGTTCGTATGTTTTTTTAATATTTGCATTTGTTTTCATATTTGCAAATAAAATGTGGATATTTTGCGAATATGATGGAAATTCAATTTTTGTATTAAATTTATTAAAATAGAAAAATATATCAAGAAAACACAGTGACTTAAATTTTGAAAGTAGTTATTGCAAAGAAAAATGCTATGTAATATCAATAAAAAAAAATTTGTTTTGTTTTAAACAGGATTATCAAGAGAAAAAAATAAAACATTTCTTTTTTAAACCAAAAAATAGTGCTGCACATTGTCTACCACTAAAGCTAATTATTTACCTTTTGAAATTATCCACATTTTATTGTGAAAAAAAAAAAACTAATAAAGTAAATAATAGTTTTATAAAATATTTTTCCTTTTGTTATCTAAAACACAATTAAAATGTTGATTGGCTAATAATTAAACTGAGGAAACAATATATTAAATTTTAAAAATAAAACTTTAATGGTTTTCTCCTTGAAGAGTAGTGTAGAAAAAATCAGCTCCATTAAAACTAATCACTTCCTTGATGTGAGTATTCGTGGGTTTTGTAACTAAATATTGTTTTGCTTGCTAAGAAATGGTTCCAAGTATAAGATTTTCTTACCCAGTACGTGCTAAAAATATATTTCTAAGTAAACAGCCTTAGATTAAATTTTTTAGAGTAGAACAGCTTCATTTTTGGTAGCACCTGAATCTCATTTTGCAGTATACATTAAAGCGAATACACAGTCAATTTTTATTGTACATTTTGTCATAGTAACATAAACACACATTTCTTATCACTGCTTTACTTGATGTAAAAATGATTATATTTTCACTTTTTCATTTTCCAAAATATCTGCAAGGTGGCTATATATATTTCCCTAAGTAGTTATACACTTTGATCACATTCCTATAACTTTATTATAAACAATAATTTTCATCATTCAATATTTTCCGTCTATCCCTCTTCTTTTACCCTGCTATATTTGTAGCCATTTTAGCATTACATATCACGTAAGTTATGCACATAACATTGAGTTGGATATCAGTGGACGCATCTTTTAAAATAAAATTGAAGTTGAATTTATTATTTATTATTTTTAAGCCCAGTTTCAGAAACATTACATTTCAAATTGACGTGCAATATGGTCTTCAAAAATGTGAAAACGATTAAATCCTAGTGTTTGATGAGAACTGTAAATTGAAATTATTTCGGTTAACTACTTCGACAATTTAAGGAGTTATAGCTATTAGATACGTGAGTGGTTCAATAAGTATTTGTATTTGAAGACAGATGGCGTCACTAAAGCAAATTGGTGTTACCATCATGTGTAGCTATGTTTTAAACAATATCGTAACAAATACATTGAATTATAGGTTAGTTTGAATTTGATAGACGTTTCAGTAAGCCATACAATGTGATTTTCACTAAGATGGAAAAATCCACTATCGTTCAGTAATTAATTTTTTGTTTTTACATGGGAAAGGATATTAGCATATAATAACGAAATGGCTGCCGTTGTCTATGATAAACCTTTGTCATTTATGACTATACTTTGACATTGGTTCAGTAAATTTAAATGTGTTTAACATCCGTTTTTGTTGGGAGCACTGAGGGTGCCTTGAAGACGTGGTTACTATGTAAATCAGTGGAAAAGTCCACAACAAGATTTTTGATGATTGTGAAAGAAATTGTGTTAATGGCAATACTCGTTGGCATGTCAAAGGGAATGATAATTAATATTTTACATAATGTGTTGGTGATGGAAAATTGATGTCTGCCACGATTGCTGACTGTGGATAACAAGTTAGTATGGCTATCACCTTAGAAGCTGCGTTTGATGTAATATAAACAAGATTTGAAGGATTTTCATATCGAGTTGCCACCGTCGACGGGCCCCGGCTTCATTATTTTACATCGAAAACAAAGCAAGAGTCAAAAAAGTGGAATGCTTCTGGTGAATCTGCTCCGAAGAAGACAAATATAGATCTATCGGCTGGAAAATTAACTATGATAATTTTTTGGGATGCGTGCGAATTTCACATTTGTGGGCTTCTTAGAAAAAAGAAAAACTATTCATGGACCTTACTACTGCAGTTAGTTATAGGTTCACTTCAACATGAACTTGAAGGGGACACAGCACCATTTGGGGAAGAATAAAGTGTTGTTTCACCACGATTATGAGCCAGTATATTTATTCAAACTTCTCGCTGTCAAACTGCTTGAATAGCATCATGAATTGCTGTTGGATCGAAGTATACACCCAACCTAGTACCCTATGATTTTTTCTTGTCCTCCTCAAATACGAAGAAATGGCCCATTGGAAAAAATATAGCTCAAATGAGTAATCAGTTTAGCTTAAAATACACCTCGAGAGGCATATTTTGGAGAACACGTTTCCTGTCTTTGTAGGTTTAAAAAAAATGGCAGGGTCGTTGGGAGAAGTGTAAATGGGGATTATGCTGATAAATAAATAATTTGTTTTGAAAAAATGGGGTTTTTGTTCCTAATGACTTTACTGAACCACCTCGTACAGAGAAGTTTCCACCAGATATACGAGTCTTACATAGATCCTAATTCATGTCGCCAGTGTTTTTCATAAGAACTTAAGATATAAAAATTTGAGTAGCTTTTCATTTTCGTAAAATTTTTTACATAACTACTTTTATCTAATCTAATCTAAGTTTTGACATGATGATGGCACCAAGATGATGTCATTAGTTTTTCTCAATAGTTTTCACATGCTAATAGAAATAATATAATTTTTTACAAATATGTTTTTTTTTTAGTTGGAGATGCTTTATCAAACCTTGGGGGTCTTTTCACTGAAGGTATGTTACTTTGTATAACATTTTATTATTATGTAATAAATAGACCAATTATAATAATTATTGTGTCAGTCAGAACAATGGACTAGTGCAATATTATCATACTTTTTAAACATAATAAACGTAACTAAATATTTATGTGAATGGATGATGTTGATCTATTGTGATGATGGGGCATTATATAAACTCAGGAGATAATTTGCTTTTAATAATATCACATTAATCACATTTAAATAAATTTATATTTTATAACAAGATTTTCTCATATTTTTATTTTTTTTCTGTACTTTAATGTATCTAATTGATACATATGGCGGGCTTAACGCTACGAGGGCAATCTCTTACAACCAACCAGAATCATATTCACATTATGGTTCAAGTATTGAAAATTGGATAAATTTGTATCCATAAAATGTCAATTGTCCCAACTTCTGGAGTCGAATGGTGAAAATTTCATAAATCTTATTTTTAACTTAGAATAATTTCATGTTATAAAATAAGTTTTATTGTCAGATTCAGGAAATTAAGTTCATTAAAAAAAATCTTAGAGAAATGTCTTAATTTTTTAATTTACTGTTTGTTGATATTGTAAATTCAGAATTTTTAGAAAGGTACAGTCGTATACATTTTATTGATAAACTGAGATGAACATGGCTGAACTAAATTTTTGAATCTTTTTTGTAATAAGAAGGTGTGTACATAAATATAGTGTTTAACTTTCTACCTGACGATTTTGTTCAAAACTATACCAAGGGTATGTTTACCTTGACCATAACCAGGATAATATCAATAAAAGTCAGTTTTATTTTGGAGGTAATTGAGTTCTTTGTCTTGTGCTATAGCTATGTCATATGATAGTTGACATTTCTGGCTTCATTTTGAAGAACAAGTGAGCTGTTAGGTTAAGTTTTAGAGATTTTACAGCAAGGGTGGGTCAAAGATGGGAATCAAACCCCATTTTTGTCATATTTTAATTTCATCTTTCTATAAAGGAAGAATGATATCAAGCTTACACAAAGCAGCATAAAATTTACATTGGCAATGCTCTACAAGAGTATGAGGGCCAACAATGGTTCAGAAATTTTGGCAATGATGATCTTCATCTCAACAACAGACCTCGGTCAGGAAGGCCACTCGGTGGGCCTTTTGATCGAGGTGACGATAAAATCAAGGCTTTAATTGAGTCAAATTCACATTACATGATACCAGTGACTGTAGAAATAAGCTGGGATAAGCAAAGAAGATAAAGAGATTTAGGTTTCGCATGAAGTCAAATATTTACTCTACGGTGTTCATATGCTTATAAAAATGTGGTAAATATGCTTATAAAAATGTGGTAAATTACCCTTATGCTTATAAAAATGTGGTAAATTATATGCTTATAAAAATGTGGTAAATTACCCTTTTTTGAAGCGACTAATAATTAGAGATGAGAAATGGACTGTTTACAACAACGTAGCACATAGACAGTCTTGTTTCAAAGGTGAAGAGCGCTATCACAACGCAACCAAATCTGTATTATCGGCGATTGGACATTTTGTATGAATCCTTCATGCAGAAATGTCCAGAGCTCAATAATCTTAAAGGAGTGGTGTTTCATCACGGTAACACAAGATCATACACAAGTTTGGTCGCTTGTCAAAAATTGTTGGAATGTGAATGGGGTGTCCTGCAACATCTGCCACACTTTTCTGACTTTGCCGCCTACAGACTTTTAATTTTATCGCTTGTTTTAACTCTTTATAAGGTGTAATGATAAATTCTGATGAGGCCTTAAATCAGTACCCTGTTTAGTTTTTTGCTGATAAAAGCAGGTCCTTCTATGCATGAAAATTATGAAGCTTACTGAAAGATGGCAAAGGGTTCAATCTTTTTTCTTTATATAATTAAATGACTTGAAACAACATAGATAAAATGCATAATGACTTTTCAGATAACTCAGCGCAATATAGTGTTCAGAAGAACAGTAATATTCATTTATCCTATTTGTAATATTTTTTCAGAAAAGAAAACAAAAGCAGATCGTAAGTACTAGGACATTATAATTTTTAAAGATTTTCATTGCAATTCCTGTATGGCTTGTTAAGAGGGAGCGTTTTTAAGTTCGTAGGATAGAGGATAAGTAGTGAGAATAAAAATACAAAATTTTTTTTATTTTTCAATATATTCACCTGCTGCCCTGATACATTTTTTAGATCTTTCAATTAGCTTATGTATACCTTCATAAAGAAATGTTTCGGCTTTGCCCGAAAAATAAGCTGAAACTGCGTCCTTCACTTCTTCATCGCTTGAAAACTTCTTTCCACAAAGTTCTTTTTTAAGGTTTGGGAACAAATAATAATCACTGGGAGCCAGGACTGTAGTGTGGGTGTTCCAAAATATTGAAGCCCACCTTGTGCAGGGCGGCCAGTGCAACGTGGCTCGTGTGAACAGGCGCATTGTAGTGCAAAAGCAGGACACCTTTGGTCAATTTTCCCCTTCTTTTTTTTTGATTGTTTCTTTCAACCTCTCTAGAATTGACGCATAATATTCTCCGGTTATGGAAACACCTTTATCTTTATAATCCGTCAACAGGCTCCCTTCTGAATCCCAAAAGACTGTCACCATGATTTTTTCAGCCGACTGTGACACCTTAAACGTCTTGGGCGATGGTGTGCCTTTTTTGTGCCACTGCATTGAGTCTTGTTTGAACTCATAAACAAACACTCCAAAAAAAAACACTCCACGCAGCATTGTTTTTGAGGCGGTGTGAGCATTCTCGGCACCCATCTTACGCTGACCTTTGTCATGCCAAGATGATCACGGAGAATTTCAAAAATTTTTGTGTCCGATACTCCAACCATCTCTGCAAGCTGTTTCTTCTTTAGTCTGGCATCTTCCAATACCAATTTTTCAACTTTTTCAATAATTTCCGGAGTAGTCATCATTTCGATCGGCCGACCAGGGCGTGGGCCGTCTTCAAGAGAGTCTCTACCCTGTTTAAAGAGACTATGCCACTTGTAAACCATGGTCTAACCCGGGCAAGAGTCCCCGTAAATGGATGCCACCTCTTTCAGTGTGGTTTGAACCGACTTTCCTTGCTTGGTAAGGAACTTTATAACGGCGCGGTACTCGATTTTTTCTATAGTTCAGACTTTCTTCCAGATTGAGTTGTTTGTTCGACGATAGTTTAAAGACTAATGATCCGATTATGATAAAGCTTGGTATTTATACTAATAATGAGTTACTTAACTAGCTATCATTACGTTAATAACCTTTATTAATGAACCTTTCCATTCCACGAACTTAAAAATGCCCCCTCGTACAAGTAGGCTTTGACAATTAAATACCTGGACCTAATGATATGAATGTTGAAAAGTTGTCAGCTGCTTCATTTATAGGTGTACTCTATAAATGGTTATTTGATAATTTTCCAGTTCTATGGAAGCAACTGTAAATTATTTTCCAATTGTCAAAAAATAGCTCATAGCAACACCTTATGCAGTTCCAATTGGATAAAATAAAAACAATTTAAACATTTAATTTGATTGCTTTATTGTTTGGAACTATTCTATTGTAATATTGTATAACAATATGGATAAGAGAAACATTTTTGAAATGTTTCATAAGCAGCAGTTATTTTACATGTTTTAATAAGTGCAGAGTATAAAAACATGTTATTGTATAAACATCAGAAAAATGATATAAACATAAAAAGTAATTTGTAATATGTATGCATGTAATGCAAAGTATGATGATTTCATTAAATATTATTTTATATGTCAATGCTACATGAATCTTAACCAGTCTCGAAGGTGATACCGGGTTATAATATGGATAAATATTTTACTCAGCATGATCAGTGATGTCAATTTAAATGGCAGCATTGGTGAAAAAGACTTTGCCTTGGTTGAACAACACTAGGAATTTAATAAGGGTTTTGAGAAACAAAAAAAATTTTTTTTTGAACAGAATATAGTTTGATTACAAATGTATAGCTTATAAAGCTACAGCAAGTAATGCTGAAGAGATAAACAAATGTGTGTTTATGACATGTAATAATTTGAAATTTTGTTTACAGCCGAGAAGGAACCAAGCATCAGTAAGTAACTTTATATTCTATGGCTTCAACAATAAAATCTTTTCTTTCTACGTATATTCAACATTAATTGGCTATGTTTCTAAGATGGCCATAATTTATTATGCGAAAAATATGCTTGAAATTCAATAAGTGATTGACAATGTTATCACAAAATATAAAGTTAAATAATAACATTAAAACTACATTTAAAATAATTTTCGTTTGATCACATCTCATTTGTTGTATTCATGTGGATAAATTAAATTCAATAAGGATAATAAGCTAATTTATGAAATTTATTTTCTATCTGATTTTTTTTTTAATTCCAATAAAGGAGGCTGTAAGTGTTTCAACGTTAGGTTTTATAAATTTTTTAAGCAATTTAAATATGTTAACTACAGAATAGAAGAGATTGAATTCACATTATATGGTATACTATCTTCTATCATTTATAATGGTGCCAGTAGAACATATAAGACAGTATTATCTTAATACATTTTGGTCTATCATGATGTCTAGCGAAGACTTTTGAAACATCCAACTAATGTTTCTTCAATGTTATCTATTTTACTCGCAAAGTGTCACTCAATGTATAAATGATACCAATATCCTTCATATGATATCAGTTTACATATTTAGTATAAAATATTGGATTAAATTGGTTTATTTATCATAATTAAAGTATGATAAAATTCCAAAAATAATAAATTTTGAATTTTTGTTGTCAGTTCTTTAGTTGGAAAATAAATTATGAAGTATTATTTCTCAGGTCTAATTGCTTATCGTTTTTTAAATTGTACTTGTAACTTAGTATTCTACTGTGGAATTACAAAACTTTTTGTAAATTCGGAGTTTCGAAGTGATTTTTGCAATTTTTCAATTCCGTACTTACACTTGAAAAGTGGAATCAGTATATGTTTGTCTTTTTCAAAATACTCAAGTCTATGCTTACTTTCTACCTATCTACGCATACCATCTACATGCATACATTATTCTCTCGAAGGTGCCAATGGAAACAGAAACAATAACAGCAGTAGTTTTATATTACTTTCATGATTCTGAAGGTGTTTCCCATGAAGAAGATGGAACATTAATCAATCTGGATAAAGAAAATATATCTGAAATATTTGTCACTGTTTTACAGTTGCTAAAATAGTACCCAAACATTTTTAACTCTTTCTTGTTGTTGCCAGACAATGAATCAGAATTATTGGTCAAGTCCGTTGAATTGGTACAACACAGGGTCCAGAACAACTGGAATAGAAATTAAGCCAGAAATACAAAAAAAAATGGACAAGTATGATTAGGACTCATGCTCTGATGGTTCCGTGTCACTATATTATATATACAGGTGTCCAGTGGCAGATTTCAATGTTTGAAAAATGGAAAAAAAAACTACACCTCTAATACAAAGTAGGTTTATTTTAACTTTATAAACACAAATGCGGATTTCATTTTTTAAAAACCACGTTCTCCAAATGGCGGCCATAGAGTCTGACACAATCTATGAGTCTAGCACGCGTGTTTTCAAAAACACGTTTGCAGAGCAACTGGGGTATCCTATTGACTTCGGCTTGAATATTTTCTTTAAGTTGTGTCACAGTGCTCGGATTTGTTTTGTAAACAATGGATTTTAAGTATCCCCATATGAAAACATTTTAAGTATCCCCATGGATTTTAAGTATCCCCATTTAAGTATCACATGGGCTTAAATCGGGTGACCAAGGTGGCCACGGTACGGTACCGTTTCGGAATATGTTTTTTTCTGGAAATAACTGCCGCACTGCATTCATGGGCACATTAGCAATGTGAGCTGTGGCCCCGTCCTGCTGGAACCATATGTTTTGGTTGAAGGATGGACTATTCTGTAGTTCTACTCTGAAAAAGTAATTTAACATCTGGGCATATCTCTCCGAATTCACAGTTACAGTTTAGTCACGTTGATTTTCAAAGAAATAAGGCCCTATGATTGCAGATGCAGACATGGCACACCAGACTGTTACTTTAGACTTATGTAAAGGCTCTTGATGCATTTGTCTTGGGTTGTGGACATACCAGTAATGAAAGTTCTGTTTATTCACATATCCACCAATGTGAAAGTGAGCTTCGTCACTAAAGAATATGTTGCCCATCCGGGTAGCAGTACGAAATCTCAACAACATCACCTCCGCGTAAGTTTTTCTTAATTCAAAGTCAGAATCGTGTAAATCTTGAACAATTTGAATTTTATATGGACGCATTATTACCTGTAAAGTTGATTTCGGAATTCCCAATATAGATGAACGTGTACGCAGTGATAAACGGGGATTTTCAACAACAGAAACCATAACACGCTCAACATTTTCATCCGTGGCTACCAATGGTGTAGGTCCTACCTTGGCCTATTTAATGTTGATCCTGTAGCTCTCAACCTTGCTACCCATGACTGAATGAGGTTGATCGATTGTCCATCACGTGATCGACGAATTCTGTAATGATTATTAAATCGACGGCGTGCTACAGACAGCAAAAATCCACTCGAAATGTACGCCTCGACGGCAAAAGCGCGGTGCTCTACACTCCACTGTTCCATGGCTACTAAAACCGCACCGCTTGCGCTTCTAACGACGCCCCCCGCGCCCCTCTTATGTATTGCGTTCAGAAACAATGTTTGTTCAAACTTTGAAATCTGCCACCGGACACCCTGTATTATTGCAAATCCTAGTGAGTAGGTATTTTAAAAATAACCCAAAAAACCGAAAAATCTAGTTTGTCAAAATAATTCTATATAAAATTAATCATTTTTTTATTGTTTTAAGTTAGAAGCTTTCAAATTTAATAGTAATATGAGCTTATAAACTGTGAAGTAACAAATATTTGTATTAGTGAATGTTCGTATGTTTTTTTAATATTTGCATTTGCTTTCATATTCGCAAATATAACGTGGATATTTTGTGAATGTGATGGAAATTCAATTTTTGTATTAAATTTGTTAAAATAGAAAAATACATTATGAAAATACAGTAACTTAAATGTTGAAAATAATTTATAGCAAAGAAATGTGCTATGTTATGTAAATAAAAAATAATTTCTTTTTTTAAACAGATTAATTTTTAAAAATAATTTGTAATTTTTTTAAACAGTAATTGCTAAAATATACTATAACTATGCAACAATTATCAAGAGAAAACAATAAAACATTTCTTTTTTAAACAAAAAAATACTTCGCACATTGTATACCACTAAAGATTAAAAAATAATTAGTATTTAACTTTTGAAATTATCCACTTTTCTAATAAAGTATTTTTATTTTTGCTAACTAAAACACAATTAAAATGTTGATCGGCTAATAATCAAATTGAGGAAACGAAACATCAAGTTTCAAAAATAAAAACTTTAATGGCTCTTACCCAGTACATGCTAAAAATATACTTCTAAGTAAATTACTTTAGATAAATTTTTAGAGTAGCTTCATTTTTGGTAGCACCTGAATCTCATTTTGCAGTATACATTAAAGCGAATACACAGTCAATTTTTATTGTACATGTTATCATAGTAACATAAACACACATTTGTTATCATTGCTTTAATTGATGTAAAAATGATTATCTTCCCACTTTTTCATTTCCAAAAATATCTGCATGACGGCAATATATATTCCCCTAAGTAGTTATACACCTTGATCACAATCCTATAACTTTATTATAAACAGTAATTCACTCTATAATATTCATTTCTTTTACCCTGCTATATTTGTAGCCATTTTTGCATTACGTATTACGTGCATTATGCACATAACATTGAGTTAGATATCAGTGGACAGGTCTTTTAAAATAGAATTGAAGTTGAATTTATTATTTATAAACACAGTTTGAGAAATATTAAATTTCAAATTGACGTGCAACATAGTCTTCAAAAATATGAAAACGTTCTAAATGCGAGCATTTCATGAGAACTTTAAATTCAAATTATTTCGGTTAACTGCATCGACAATTTAAGGAGTTATAGCTATTAGATACGAGACTTGTTCAATAAGTACTTGCATTTGAAGACAAATGGCGTCACTAAGGCAAACTGGTGTTACCATCATGTGTAGCTATGTTTTAAACAATATCAAAACAAAGACACTAAATTATAGGTTAGTTTGAATTTGATAGACGTTTCAGTAAGTGATTAGTTTTTTTCATTTTATCTCATTCATATTTAGTCATTATTGTCTATGGGAACCCTTTGTCATTTATGATAATATTTAGACATTGATTCAGTAAAGTTAAATGTGGTTGAACATCCGTTTTTGTTGGAAGCACCTAGGATGCCTTGAAGATGTGATTACTATAGAAATCATTGGAAAAGTCCACAACAAGTTTTTTCATTTTTGTGAAAAGAAATTGGCATGTCGAAGGGAATGATGATTAATATTTTATATTATGAGTTGGAGATGAAAAATTCGTATCTGCCACGATTGCTTACTGTGGATAACAAGTTCGTGTGGCTATCACCTTGGAAGCTACGTTTACTGTAATATAAACAAGATTTGAAGGATTTTCATATTGAGTTGCCACCTTCGATGGGCCCTGGATTCATTATTTTATATCAAAAACAAAGCGACAGTCGAAAAAGTGGGTTGCTTCTGGTGAATCTGCTCTAAAGAAGACAAATATAGGTCTACCGACTGGAAACTTAACTGTGACAATTTTTTGCGAAGCAAAAGGCTTCACATTTGTGGGCTTCTTAGAAAAAAGAAAAATTATCCCTGAACTACTACAGTTAGTTATTGGTTCACTTCAATATGAACTTGAAGGGAAACAGCACCATTTGGGGAAGAATAAAGTGGTGTTTCACCACAATAATGAGCCAGTACATTTATTCGGACTTCTCGCTGTCAAACTGCTTGAATTGTATTATGAAAATCTAATCTAGTTTCATGTGATTTTTTTCTTGTCCTCAAATATGATTAAATGGCTCATGGCTCATAGCTCAAAATACATCTCGAGAGGCATATTTTGGAGGGCATATTGAACCACCTTCATACAGATGTACTGAGGAACGCTATATAGTGTATGTTCTGATACACACTTGGTTTTCTTATAAGTGTTTTTAACATTTTAATGTCTGCATGTGTGACTAAGCTTCAACCAGACATACGAGTTTTATATAGCTCCTACTCCCTATCGCCAGTGTTTTTCATGAGATCTTAAGACATAAAAATTCCCTATTTTCCTAAAATTTTGTACATAAATTATATTTTCATCTAATCTAATCTAAGTTCTGACATGATAATAACACCAACGTGATGTCATTTGTTTTTTCCAATAGTTTTCCCATGCTAATAGAAATAATACAATTTTTCACAAACATGTTCTCTTTTTTTTAGTTGGAGATACTTTGTCAAACCTTGGTGGTCTCTTCACTGACGGTATGTTATTTTGTATGACATTTTATTGTTAATGTAATAAATAAATATGCACCCACTTATATTCATTATTGTGTCAGTGCGAACAACGGACTAGTGCAATATTATCATACTTTTAAAACATAATCAACGTAACTAAGTATTTATGTGAGTGGATGATGTTGATCTATTGTGTTGATGGGGCATTATGTTAAACTTAGGAGATAATTTGTTTTTAATAATATCACATTAATCACACTCTTAAGTGAATTAATATTTTATTTCAAGATTTTTCTATATTCACATTATGGTTCAAGTATTGAAAATTGTATAAATTTGATCCCATAAAATATAAAATTGTTCCAACTTTTGGAATCGAATGGCGAAAATTTCATTTATTTTTAACTTATAATAATTTCATGTTATAAAACAAGTTTTATTGTCAGATTCAAGAAATTAAGTTAATTAAAAAAAATGTTAAAGAAATGTCTTAATTAAATTTTTTAATTTACTGTTTGTTGATATCTTATATTCAACATTTTTAGAAAGAATACTGTCATAACCAGGATAATATCAATAAAAGTCAGTTTTTCGGAAAATTCTTTATGCAGTTTATTAACATGGCACGATAGTTTGTTTTGGAGGTAATTGAGTAATATGTATTTGTGCTATAGCTATTAGGGGGGAGCGAAAAAACTGAAAATTGAATTTTATGGTTCCTGCATAATTAATTGATGACATTACTAATAAGTATCAACTACGCAAAATATAAATTCCCTGGGACACTGGGTTTAGAGGTGGCGCACATCACTTGTTTATCTCTAAAAATTGGATTTTTGTAACGTGACTTAAGTTCACATATAACTTGGGTTATTATACCTTTTATTAACTTAACTACCGTTTTTTATTTAAATAAGCAAAGTTATCTAAGTTACCATGCATACATTGCTCCAACTACCCTAAATTTATTAATTTTTTTGACAAGTAAATTTGACGTCTTCAACGATTTCATTTAGTTTTGTTTCAAACAAGTTCGAGACAAAATATGCCTAAAACAAGAAAAGATGAACAATGACAACATGAACCACAAACCATGTCTTGTGAACCATGACAATTGAAAGAAAATGTGTTCTCGACTTATTTCGATGTTTTAAAATATTATTTGTTGACGAGGAACAATTTATACGTTCTTTACAATGGCGAAGATGGTTAAGTAAAAGAAATCTGTGAAATTATAGCTTGTGACATCGAGAAGCTGTGGGAAAAATCACGCATTCCAATTGTAAGTCAACAAGTTGTTTCTCGTGTAATACAATATTATGACAAATATAAAAGTATAAAAAAAATATGAAATGATTTGAAAAAACAAGAATTTTTCCATGCTGCAAAAAAATTGTTTGATATTGCTGTTTGTAAATACATTTCAAGAGAAACTTGTAAATGTTGAGGTAAAGTACCTGCCGAAGAAGTTGAATTGTTGGAAGATCAGCGAAACAAGCACCAGATGTATATTGGAGGACTAGATAAACTGGAAACTTCTAAAAATTAAAGAAGTTTGTTGAGAAAAAGAAAGTACGAGGAACGTGTGGAAAACCTTAATGAAACTCCAAGTATGTCTAAAGCCATCAATACTTTAGAAGACTTTTCCCATTCTGAAAGTTCTACTAGTGATTCCTCACCCTCAGGACAATCCCCAGTTTTGGATACCACAATCAATTCTGTTAATACGTCTGAGTTCTCACAAAAGCAAATGCGTACAACTTTTGCGTTCAAATTTTGCAGTTGCTTGCAATAGCATTGGGGTTTCAGATGGATCAGCACCAATTATTGTAAACGCAGAATTATCAGATTTAAACGTTATTACTAGAATTGATCCTTTGAAAGACATGACCGAAGCAAATTATGGCGTGAGCGTAAAAAAGGGCCGCATAAATTTGCAGCAATTTCCCGAAGATAAAATTTCTAGCGTTATTAGAGACATTTGAATCGAGCGCTGCAATGGCTTGTTTGTTTATTACATACCAATGAGTTACCTTTTCGTCATTTATTTCTGCAGCTGGACGGTACAACTACTAGCCCGAATAGTTTTTCTGGTAACATCGGTAAATCTCAGGGCAGTGTTACATCCAGCTTAGCCAATAGAGATCTTGGAAAATTAGCCCACTCTAGATGGCTCACTTGTGCAAATAGAATCCTGCGTTTATATCTGGGTACTCAGAATCTATTGCAAATCCTGAAAGATTTGGCTACTTTTATATTAAAAGTTTATGCGCCAACTTGGTTTGACATAAAAATGAAATCCACAATTGCAAATGGCCCAATTCACATGTTTCACATGATATGAAGATCTTCGTATCTCTAAAGAGAAACGCATTCTGAAAATTTACTAGTAAGACGCGCATCAAGATATACGTGAGCTTGGTGTTTCGCACATTTTAAAGGCTCTGGACCAAAGTAATGACAAAGTTTGTCAGTTTGTCATACCACAGTTGCAATATGAAGCTTTAGTTTACTATAATATAATAGATTGGACCAAAGAAAAAAATCTGAGTCACCGCTTACAAAGCGTTTTAGTATTTCGGAATTACAACAGTTAGTATCAAATGAAGACAGATTGAAGCAAGTTTTTGGATATCCTTGTCACACCCAGGTTGTCGAACAGTGTGTTAAACTTGTTACAGAGGCATCGGTGCTAGTTTGCGGTCCAAGACTTAAGATGGATTCATCAAAGCCAGGATCCTTTCAAGAAAATCTTTACCAATTTTTGAGAAAAATCACAATATTTTAATATAAAAGAAAAAGATTCAGATTCTGATGTAAGTAGTTAATTATTTTTTTTCTAGTTGACTATGCTTCTTACACCATTTACGTTAAAAATACTGAAATAAAGCTAGAAATTAAATGAATTGTATTTTTTTATAAACCTTGAATTTCCACTAATTTTGAAAATTTTATCGCTTATGCATCACCCGAAGATGATATCATTGGAAGGTCATATTTTGCAATTTAAGGTATTTTTTATCAATCGTCCCGTCGTATCGTCCCGTTTCGCTCCACACTAATAGCCATTTCATTTTCTAGCTTCATTTTGAAGAACAAGTGAGCCATTTAGTTGAGTTTTGGAGATTTTATAGCAGGGTGGACCAAAGATGGGGATCAAACTGCATTTTTGCCATATTTTAATTTCACATTTCCATAAAGGAAGAACGACATCAAGCTTACGCAAAGCTGCATAAAATTTACAGTGGCAATGCTCTACAAGAATATGAGATCCAATAATGGTTTAGAAAATTTGGTGATGGTGATCTTCATCTCAACAACAGACCTCAGAGTGGCAAACTGAGTGGCGTCCTTGAACTAGGTGACGATAAAATTTAGGTTTAATTGAGTCAAATCCAAATTACATGATATGAGTGTCCGTAGTAATAACCTGGGATAAGCAAAGAAGCTGAAATATACAGGCATGCTCGATATTTAGGTTTCGCATGAACTCAAATATTCACGTTATGGTGTTTATATGCTTATAAAACATAGGGTAAATTACCCTTTTTTGAAGCAACAATAATTAGGGATTGTTTATAACAATGTAGAACATACACAGTCTTTTTTCAAAGATGAAGACCGCTATAACGACACAATCAAGTCTGTATTGTCGGTAATTGGACAGTTTGTATGAATGCTTCATGCAGAAATGTCCAGAGCGCAATAATCTTAAAGGAGTGGTGTTTCATCACGGCAACACGGGATTATACACAAGTTTGGTCGCCTGTCAAAAATTGTTGGAATGTGAATAGGTTGTGCTGCTACATACACCATCATTTTCTGACTTTGTCTCCAACAGACTTCTAATTTTTTCGCTCGTTTTAACTCTTTACAAGATATGATGTTAAATTCTGATGAGGCCTTAAATCAGTACCCTGTTTAGGTTTTCGCTGATAAGGGCAGGTTCTTCTTTGCACGAGAAATTATGGAGCTTATTGAAAGATGACAAAAGTTTCCATTTTTTTTCTTTATAGAATTAAATGACATTAAACAACGTAGATGAAATGCATAATGACTTTTCAGATAACTCAACGCCATGCATTTTTCAGAGGAATAGAAGCACAATTAATTTATCATTTTTATAATATTTTTTCAGAGAAAAAAGCAAAAGCAGATCGTAAGTACTAGAATATTATAATTTTTAAAGATTTTCATCGTAATTGCTATATTGCTTGTATAAGTAGGCTTTGACAATTAAATACCTGGTTATAATAATATGAATGTTAAAAGTTCATTATGGGTCTACTATATAAATGGTTATTTGATAATTTTCCAGCTCTATGGAAGCAAATGTAATCGCAGCTTTTTTTGATAAAAAACGAAAGAAACCATTTTTCTAACTTTTACTGAAAATTATTTTTCAATTGTCAAAATATAGCTCATAGCAATATCTTGTACAGTTCCACATGGATAAAAAAAAATTAAATATTTAATTTTCTTGCTTTATTGCTCGGAACTATTTAATTGTAATTTGTATAGTAATTTTGATCAGAGAAAATGTTATGATCAGCAGTCTTTCTACACGTTTTAATAAATGGAGAGTTTGAAAACATATCATTGTATAAATATTAGAAAAAATTATTTAAACATAAAAAGGTAATGTAATATTTTGATATTCTGTTTTCAGCCAAGAAGGAACCAAGCATCAGTAAGTAACTTTATATTCTATCGCTTTAACAATAAAGCCTTTTCTTTCTACTTATAGTCAACAGTAATTAGCTATCTTTCTAAAATGGCTATAATTTATTATGCGAAAAATATGCTTGAAATTCAATAAGTGATTGACAATGTTATCACAAAATATAAAATAATGACATCAAAAATACATTTAAAATAATTTTCATTTGGTCACATCTCATTTGTTGTATTCGTATAGATAAATTAAATTTAATAAGGATAGTAAGTTAATTTATGAAATTTATTTTGGATATTTTCTATCAGATTTTTAAAAAAATTCCAATAAAGAAGGCTGTAAGTGTTTCAATGTTAGGTTTTATAAATTTTTTAAGCAATTTAAATATGTTAACTACAGAATAGAAGAGATTGAATTCACATTATATGGTATACTATCTTCTATAATTTATAATGGTGCCAGTAGAACATATAAGACAGTATTATCTTAACACATTTTGGTCTATCATGATGTTTAGCAATAACTTTAGCAACTTCCAACCAATGTTTCTTCAATGTTATCTACTTTACTCGCTAGGCGTCACACAATAATTAAGTGATTAGTATAAAATAATGGATTAATTTTATTTATCATGATTATAGTATGATAAAATTCATAAAATAATAAATATTGAATTTTTGTTCTGTCAGTTGGAAAATAAATCATTAAGTATAATTTCTTATAATTGCTTAACGTTTTTAAAATTGTGCCTTGGACTGAACTTGTAACTTAGTGTTCTAATCTGGAATTACAAAATTTTGTTAATTCGGAGTTTCGAAGTGATTTCTGCAATTTTTCAATTATAATTGAAAAGCGGAATCAATATATGATTGTGTTTTTCAAAATACTCAAGTCTACGCTTACAATATACCTATCTATGCATACCATCTAGGTACCTATCTACACATCTAATACATACCATCTGCATGCATATATTATTCCATATATCTGAACACATACACCCATACAAATACTCATGCAGTGTCATTTGTTCTGGAATAGTTGCTGTCGCTAACCGGCTCACTGAAGCTCTCGTCGGTGCCAATGGAAACAGAAACAACAACACTAGTAGTTTTATATTACTTTTATGATTCTGAAGGTGTTTTCCACGAAGAAGATGAAACATTAATAAATCTGGATAAAGAAGATATATCTGAAATATTTGTCACTGTTTTACAGTTGCTAAAACACATTAAATACAAAAATTTCTAACTCTTCTGTTGTTGCCAGATAATGAATCAGAATTATCGGTCAAGTCCCTTGAATTGATACAATGGTGGGTTCCAGAACAACTTGAATAGAAATTAAACGAGAAATGCAAAAAAGGATGGACAAGTAAGATTAGAACTCACGCCCTAATGGTTGTATCCCTTTATCGTATTATTGCAAAGCCTCGTGAGTAGGTATTTTAAAAATATCTAAAAAAAAAAAAATTAGACGACCGAAAAAATCTAGATTGTCAAAATAATTATATTTAAGATTATCATCTTTTTATTGTATTGAGTTAGAAACTTTAAAATTTAATAATAATATGAGCTTATAAACTGTGAAGTAATAAATATTCGTATTTGCATTTGCTTTCATATTCGCAAATATAATGCGTATATTTTGCGAAATTTTTGTGTTCAAATTTATTAAAATAGCAAAATAAATCAAGAAAACAAAGAAACTTAAATTTTAAAAATAATTTATTGCAAAGAAATGTGCTATGTAATATAAATGAAAAATAATTTGTTATTTTTAAACAGGAACGCAAATTTCCTAATTGCTAAAGTATACTTTAATTATGCAACAATTATCAAGAGAAAAAAATAAAATCTTTTCTCTTTTAAACTAAAAAAACACTGCTGCACATTGTTTACCACTATCTATTTAACTTTTAAAGCTATTTATTTAACTTTTGAAATTATCCACTTTTTATGGTGACAATAGTATTTGAAACAAATGTAATTTTTCCCCTAATAAAGTAAATAATAACTTTATAAAATATTTTTTTTGCTAACTAAAACACAATTAAAATGTTGATCGGCTAATAATCAAATTGAGGAAACGAAATATTAAATTTCAAAAATAAAAACTTTAATGTCTTTTCTCCTTAAAGTCTGTTTTGCAGAGAAGTATAAAAAAGACCAGCTCTACTAAAACTAATTACTTTCTTGGTGGGAGTATTCGTGAGTTTTGTAACTAAATATTGTTTTGCTTGCTAAGAAATGGTTCCAAGTATAAGATTACATGATATAAGATACTTACCCAGTACATGCTAAAAATATATTTCTAAGTAAATTGCCTTAGATAACTTTTTTATAGTAGGGAACAGCTTCATTTTTGGTAGCACCTGAATCTCGTTTTGCAGTATACATTAAAGCGAATACACAGTCAATTTTTATTGTACATGTTATCATAGTAATATAAACACACATTTGTTATCATTGCTTTACTTGATGTAAAAATGATTATCTTCCCACTTTTTCATTTCCCAAAATATCTGCAAGGTGGCAATATATATTCCCCTAAGTAGTTATACATTTTGACCACATTCCTATAACTTTATTATAAACAGTAATTTTCATCATTCAATATTTTCCATCTATAATATTCATTTCTTTTACCCTGCTATATTTGTAGCCATTTTTGCATTATGTATCACATACATTATGCACATAACATTGAGTTGTGTCTTTTAAAATAAAATTGAGGTTGAATTTATTATTTATTATTTTTAAACCCAGTTTGAGAAACATTAAATTTCAAATTGACGTGCAATATGATCTTCAAAAATATAAAAACATTCTAAATCCCAGCGTTTGATGAGAATTTTAAATTGAAATTATTTCGGTTAACTGCATCGACAATTTAAGGAGTTATAGCTATTATATACGAGAGTGGTTCAATAAGCATTTATATTTGAAGACATATGGCGTTGCTAAGGCAAATTGGTGTTACCATCATGTGTAGCTATGTTTTAAACAATATCAAAACAAATACACTGAATTATAGCTTAGTTTGAATTTGATAGACGTTTCAGTTAATCATACAATATGATATTCACTAAGATGGAAAAATCCAGTATCGTTCAGTGATTAGTTTTTTGCTTTTGCATGGGAAAGCATGTTAGCAGATAAAAACGAAATGGCTGTCGTTGTTGTCTATGGGAACCCTTTATCATTTATGACGATTCTTTGATATTGGTTCAGTAAATTTAAATGTGTTTGAAAATCCGTTTTTGTTGCGAGCACTGACATGCTATCACCTTAGAAGCTGCGTTTGCAGTAATATAAACAAGATTTGAAGGATTTTTATATCAAGTTGCCACCGTCTATGTGCCCCGGGTTTATTATTTTACATCGAAAACAAAGCGACAGTCAAAAAAGTGGATTGCTTCCGGTGAATCTGCTCTGAAGAAGACAAATATAGATATATGGGCTGGAAAATCCCGTGGAACACTATATGGTGTGTGTTCTGATACACACTTGGTTTTCTTATAGGTATTCTTAACATTTTGATGTTCGCATATGTGACTAAGTTTCCACCAGAGATACGAGTCTTACATAGATCCTACTCCCTGTCGTCAGTGTTTTCCATTAGATCTTAAGATATAAAATTTTGAGTAGCTGTTCCTTTTGCCCCATTTTTGTAAATTTTTTTACATATATGATACTTTCACCTAATCTAATCTAAGTTCTGACATGATAATGGCACCAACATGGTGTCATTAGTTTTTCCCAATAGTTTTCACATTCTAATATAAATAATATAATTTTTTACAAATATGTTTTTTTTTAGTTGGAGATGCTTTATCAAACCTTGGTGATCTTTTCACTGAAGGTATGTTATTTTGTATAACATTTTATTATTATTAATGTAATAAATAAATATTCACTCACTTATATTCATTATAGTGTTAGTCAGAACAATGGACTAGTGCAATATTATACTTTTTAAACATAATAAACGTAACTAAGTCTTTATGTGAGTGGATGATGTTGATCTATTGTGATGATGGAGCATTATATTAAACTCTGGAGATAATTTGTTTTTAATAATATCACATTAATCACACTCTTAAGTGAATTTATATTTTAAAACAAGATTTTCTCATATGCACATTATGGTTCAAGTATTGAAAATTGGATAAATTTGATTCCATAAAAAGTCAATTGTCCCAACTTCTAGAGTCGAATGGTGAAAATTTCATGAATCTTATTTTTATCTTAGAATAATTTATGATATGTAACAAGTTTCATTGTCAGATTCAAGAAATTAAGTTAATTAAAAAAATCTTTAAGAAATGTCTTAATTAACTTTTTTAATTTAGTGTTTGTTGATGTCTTATATTCAACATATTTAATAAATATAGTGTTTAACTTTCTACTTGATAATTTTATTCAAGACTATGCCAAGAGTATGTTTACCTTGAACATAACCAGGATAATATCAATAAAAGTCAGTTTTTCGGAAAATTCTTTATGCAGTTTAGTAACATAACACCATAGTTTGTTTTGGATGTAATTGAGTCATTTGTATTTGTGGTATAGCTATGTCATATGATAGTTGACATTTCTAGCTTCATTTTGAAGAAAAATTGAGCCATTTGGTTAAGTTTTAGAGATTTTACAGCAAGGGTGGACCAAAGATTGGGATCAAACCCCTTTTTGGTCATATTTTAATTTCATATTTCCATAAAGGAAGAACAACATTAAGCATACGCAAAGCGGCATAAAATTTGGCAATGCTCTACCAGAATATAGCTCAGAGAATTTGGTGATGGTGACTTTCATCTCAACAACAGACCTCGGTCAGGGCCACTCGGTGGGGCTCCCTGATCGAGGTAACGATCGAAGGCTTTAATTAAGTCAAATCCACATTACATGATACCAGTGACTGTAGAAATAAGCTGGGATAAGCAAAAAAGATAGAGATTTAGGTTTCGCATGAACTCAAATATTCACTTTATGGTATTCATATGCTTATACAAGGGGGCGTTTATAAGTTCGCAGAATGGAAACGTAGGCCAATAGTAATGATGATTAATGGAACGATAGCTAGTTAAGTAGCTCGTTATTAGTATAAATATCAACCATCATAATTGGATCATTAGTCTTTGAACTATCGTCTAACAAACAACTCAATCTAGAAGAAAGTTTGAACTACGAAAAAAATCGAGTACCACACTGTTATAAAGTTCCTTACCAAGCAAGAAAAGTCAGTTCAAACCATACTGAAAGTATGCAACATGAGATCATACACACGTTTAGTCGGTTGTCAAAAATTGTCAGAATGTGAATGGGTGTCCTGCTACATCTGCCATACCTTTCTGACTTTGCCGCCTACAGACTTTTAATTTTTTCGCTAGTTTTAACTCTTTACAAGGTATAATATTAAATTCTGATGAGGTCTTAAATCAGCACCCTGTTTAGTTTTTCGCTGATAAAGGCAGGTCCTTCTATGAATGAGAAATTATGAAGCTTACTGTAAAATGACAAAAGGTTCAATTTTTTTTCTTTATATAATTAAATGACTTTAAACAACATAGATGAAACGCATAATGACTTCAGATTCAGATAATTAGAAGCACTTTTAATTTATCTTTTTTATTATATTTTTTCAGAAAATAAAACAAAAGCAGATCGTAAGTACTGGGAAATTTTAATTTTTAAAGATTTTCATTGCATTTGCTGTATATATGCAAGTAGGCTTTGACAATTAAATACCTGGTCCTAATGATATGAATGCTGAAATGTTGGCAGCTGGCAATATCAACGGGTATACTATATAAACGGTTATTTGATTTTTTATTAAGACTGCAAAATGCTAAATGCTGACTTAAAAAATTACCCATTAATATATAGTGCCTAATTTTCCAGTTCTTTGGAAACAAATGTAATTGCAGTTTTGAAATTAGCTTTTTTTCATAACAAAAGAAAGAAAACATTTTAAAAGTTTGAATGAAAATTATTTTCCAATTATCAAAAACTGGCACATAGCAATAACTTATACAGTTCCAACTGGAAAAAAATAAAAAAATTTAAACACTTTATTTTCTGTTTTATTACAAGGATATTGTATAAAAATATAGATCAGAGAAATTTTTTTGAATTGTTTCATAATCAACAGTTATTCTATGTTTTAATAAATGCAGAGTATAAAGACATGTTATTGTATAAACATTAGAAAAATTATACAAACATAAAAAAGTAATATATAATATGTATGCATATAATACAAAGTATGATGATTTCATTAAATATTATTTGTATATGTCAATGCTACATGAGCCTCAAACAATCTCGAAGGTGATGCATGTTTATAAAATGGATAAATATTTTATTCATCATGATCAGTGATGTCAATTTAAATGACAGCATTATTCAAAAAGACTTTACCTTGGTTGAACGACGCTAGGAATTTTATAATAGTTTTGAGACCCAAAAAATATATATTTTTTTTAATAGAATATATTTTTATTAGAAATGTATATCTTATAAAGCTATAGCAAGTAATGCAGAGGAGATAAACAAATGTGTGTTTATGACATATAATAATTTGAAATTTTTTTTTCAGCCGCCAAGAAGGAACCAAACATCAGTAAGTAACTTTATAATCTCTTGCTTTAATAACACTACTTTACACGGTTTTTATACCCCAGCCAAATTTGTTAATTTATTGTGTATTTAGGTAAGATTTATTCAGGAAAAATAATAAAAATAATCTGTTACATCTGGTTTTCGAAATATTTATTTACTTGAAAATTAAAAAAAATAGGCATACTAGTACAAAATTAAAATTAAAAATGGCTGATTTTTGCCTTTTTTTATATTTGCTCGCATCGGTTTCTCTTATAATGGACCAACAGTAATCCCCTAACATGTTTTCATTCCAAAATCCCTGATGTCGTTCTTCGAAAATCTGTAAGTCTTGGTGAAAACGTTCCCCTTGTCCGTCACTCATGCTTCCTAAGTTTTCTGGAAAAAAACTCAGATGCGAGTGGAGAAAATGAATCTTCAAGGACATGTCGACACCCATCTGTTGAAAATTGTTCAATAAATCAACAACAATTTGTTCATAATGTTCACTTTTTTTATTTCCTAAAAATTCCTCCGCGACTGTCTTAAATGATTTCCAAGCTGCTTTTTCATTAATAGATAAAAGGTTTTCAAATTCAGGATCTTCCATAACTTTAAGTATCTCTGGGCCAATAAATATTCCCTGTTTCAGTTTTGCTTCAGTTATGCTTGGAAAGATTGTTTGTAAATATCGGAAAGCCTCACTGTCTTTGTCAAGCGCCTTGACAAAGTTTTTCATAAGTCCCAATTTGATGTGTAAAGGGGGTAGGGTAATATCTTTTGGATCTACTAACGACTCGTGTTTGACATTCATTTTGCCTGGAATATACTCGTTTCGAATAGGCCACTCGTTTCTTACATAATGGTGTTGTCTTACTCTACTGTCCCACAAACAAAGGAAACAACAGTATTTTATGTAGCCACCTTTCAATCCCAATAATAAACCGATGACTTTGACATCGCCGCACACTTTCCATTGGTGTTCTTTATACTTTATTAAATTTAATAAAGTGCACATCGTTTCATAGGACTCTTTACAATTCAGTGCATGGCCAATTGGTATAGACGGTTTCTTATTTCCGATGTATAATAATACCGCTTTTAGGCTATATTTCGAAGAATCGACGAAAAAGCGCCACTCTGTTTTGTCATACTTTTGGTTCATTACTTTAAAGAGTCCCGGGATGTCAGTGCAATAACAATAGTCACCTTCTCTTTTGAAAAATTCTGCGTTCTGTTTCTGTATAACGTAACTTTTATGTTTAACTTTAATAAATTCCATTGTTGCAAGTGAGAACCAAGAAGTTCTGCTTTAGATCTTGACAATTTTAAATCTCTTACAAGATCATTTAATTTGGCTTGATTAATTAGATGTGGAGAGTTTTCTTGAACAGACAACTCGACAGAATCACTAGAAATCGATTTGACTTCAACATCACTTGCATCGTCTTCCGCTTGTAAATTTGAACTCAAACTACCGGGACAAACTGGATATGGCAGATCCTTTGAATGTAAAATAGGCTTAGTAACAGACGCAACTTCGGCATACATAATATTCTGTTTATTTTTTGTATTACCCGCCGTCTTCGTAACACAAAAGTAACAGTCATTTTCATGGTTACTGGGTTCTCTCCATAGCATTGGTGAACCAAATGGAAGATGTACGTTTTCTCCTGATGACCACTGGAGTAAAACGATTCTAAAGCTTTCGCAAAACACATGCGGCACCTACTTTTTATCTTGGTTTGCAACAGAAAATCTAAAATAATGAAGATATGCACTTTTTAATGCATCTACAATGGGTCTTCCCTTTTTGAAAATATAAACTGTCCACAAACGTAGCAAAAACGATCAGAACTGTGTCTACACTGTCTACTCGACATTTTTATTTAATTTAAAACAAAATAGTTGCCGTTTGAAGCGAATTAATGAACATTAAACTGACGTCAACATTGTAGGGTACTTGAAAAAAATAAATTGTTGTAGAAAGAAATTGTGACGTGATAGAATATTTTTGCTGATACTTTTAGGTTTAAGGAAGGTAGTTTAACATATTTACATACATTTCTTTCGGGGTATATAAAATAAGTTGAAATTTGT
This sequence comes from Druceiella hillmani, assembly GCA_039881145.1. NCBI lineage: Eukaryota > Metazoa > Arthropoda > Insecta > Lepidoptera > Hepialidae > Druceiella > Druceiella hillmani. Next base: position 2,861,667 of record JAYKKI010000067.1, on the reverse strand, counting down.
AAAGTAGTGTAATAAAATCTCTTCTTTCTACGTATATTCAACAGTAATTGGCTACATTTCTAACATGGCCATAATTAATTATGTGAAAAATATACTTGAAATTCAATAAGTGACAATGTTATCACAAAATATAAAGTCAAATAATAACATCAAAACTACATTTAAAATAATTTTCATTTGGTCACATCTCATTTGTTGTATTCATATGGATAAATTAAATTTAATAAGTATAGTATGATAATCCATGAAATTTATTTTGAATATTTTATCAGATTTTCTTTTAAATTACGGAATTATTATATTTCAATGTTAGGTTTTAAAAATTTTTTAAGCAATTTAAATATTTTAACTATAGAATGAATTCACATTATATGGTATACTATCTTTTATAATTTATAATAGTGCCAGTAGCACATATAAGATGGTATTATTTTAACATATTTTAGTCTATCGTGATATCTAGTGACAACTTTTGCTATTTCCAACCAATGTTTCTTCGATGTTTTCTATTTTACTCGCTAGGTGTCATTCAATGATTAAGTGATACCAATATCCTTCGTATGACATCAAATTAGGTGTTCAGTATAAAATAATGAATTAAATGAGGTTATTTATCATAATTCCTAAAATAATAAACTTTGAATTTTCATTCTGTCAGTTGTTCAGTTGGAAAATAAATTATTAAGTATTATTTCTTATGTATAATTGCTTAAAGTTTTTGTGCCTATTTGTAACTTAGCAATCTAATCTGGAATTACAAACTTGTTTTTCATGAGATCTTAAGATATAAAAATTTGAGTAGCTTTTCAATTTGCCCCATTTTCGTAAAATTTTTTACTTATATGATACTTTCATCCAATCTAATCCTTGTTTTGACATGATAATGGCACCAACATGATGTCATTAGTTTTTCCCAATAGTTTTCACATGCTAATAGAAAAATTTAATTTTTTACAAGCATGTTTTTTTTTTAGTTGGAGATGCTTTATCAAACCTTGGTGGTCTTTTCACTGAAGGTATGTTATTTTGTATAACATTTTATTGTTAATGTAATAAATAAATATGTACCCACTTATATTAAATATCGTGTCAATGAGAACAATGGATTAGTGTAATATTATTATACTTTTTAAACATAATCAACGTAACTAAGTATTTATGTGAGTGGATGATTTTGATCTATTGTGATGATGGGGCATTATATTAAACTCTGGAGATAATTTGCTTTTAATAATATCACATTAATCACACACACAAGTGAATTTATATTTTATAATAAGTTTTTCTCATATTAATATTATGATTCAAGTATTGAAAATTGTATGAATGTCAATGATTCCAACTTCTGAAGTCGAATGGTGAAAATTTCATATATCTTATTTTTAACTTAGAATAATTTCATGTTATATAACAAGTTTTATTGTCAGATTCAAGAAATTAAGTTAATTTAAAAAAATCCTAAAGAAATGTCTTAATTAACTTTTTTAATTTTGTGTTTGTTGATATCTTATATTCAGAATTTTTAGAAAGAATACTGTCGTATACATTTTATTGTTAAACTGAGAGGAACTTGGCTGAACTATATTTTTGAATCTTGTTATAATAAGAAGGTGTCTAAATAAATACAGCGTTTAACTTTCTACCTGACAATTTCATTCAAGACTATGCCAAGAGTATGTTTACCTTGAACATAACCAGGATAATATCAATAAAAGTCAGTTTTCCGGAAAAATTTCCATAATATAGCACGATAGTTTTATTTTGGAGGTAATTGAGCCATTTGCATTTGTGCTATAGTTATGTCGTTTGATAGTTGACATTTCTGGCTTCAATTTGAAGAATAAGTGAGCCATTTGGTTGAGTTTTGGAGATTTTACAGCAGGGGTGGATGAAAGATAGGGATCAAGCTGCATTTTTGTAATATTTTAATTTCATATTTCCATAAAGGAAGAATGACATCAAGTTTACGCAAAGCTGCATAAAATTTACAGTGGCAATGCTCTACAAGAATATGAGATCCAATAATGGTTCAGAAAATTTGGTGATGGTGATCTTCATCTCAACAACATACCTCAGAGTTGTCAACCGAGTGGCCTCCTTGACCGAGGCGACCTTAAAATCAAAGTTTAATTGAGTCAAATGCACATTATATGATACGAGTGACTGTAGAAATAACCTGTGATAAGCAAAGAAGCTGAAATACATAAGCATGCTGAAATACATAATATATTTAGGTTTCGTATGAACTCAAATATTCACTTTACGGTGTTTATATGCTTATAAAACATTGGGTAAATTACCCTTTTTTGAAGAGACTAATAATTAGGAATTGTTTATAACAATGTAGCACATAGACAGTCTTGTTTCATAGGTGAAGAGCGCTCTTATGACACAACCAAGTCTGTATTGTCAGTAGTCGGACAGTTTATACGAATCCTTCGTGCTGAAGTATCCAGAGCTCAGTAATCTTAAAGGAGTGGTGTTTCATCACAGCAACATGAGATCCTACACAAGTTTGGTTACCTGGAATGTAAATGGGGTGTGCTGCTACATCTGCCATACTTTTCCGACTTTATTGCTTATGTACTTCTAATTTTTACCATGTACAATTTTAAATTCTGATGAGGTCTTAAATCAGTGTTCTGTTTAGTTTTTCGCTGATAAACGCAGTCCTTCCATGCATGATAAATTATGACCTTAAACAACATAGAGGAAATGTATAATGACTTTTCAGGTAACTCAACGCCATGCATTTTTCAGAGGAATAAAGCACAATTAATTTATCCTTTTTATAATATTTTTTCAGAAAAGGAAACAAAAGCAGATCGTAAGTACTATATTGCTTGTACAATTGCTATATTGCTTGTACAAGTAAGCTTTGATAATTAAATATCTGGTCCTAATGATATGAATGCTGAAAAGTTGGCAGCTGCTACATTTATAGATGTACAACATAAATGGTTATTTCATAGTTTTCCAACTCCATGGGAGCAAATGTAATCATAGCTTTTTTCTCATAACAAACGAAAGAAACTATTTTTCTAACTCTTAATGAAAATTATTTTCCAATTGTCAAAAATAGCTCATAGCAACACCTTATACAGTTCTAATTGGATAATATAAAAAAATATAAACATTGAATTATTCTATTGTAATATTGTACAACAATATAGATTAGGGAAAAATTTGTGAAATGTTTCATAGCAGTTATTCTCTATGTTTTAATAAATGGAGAGTATAAAAACATGTTATTGCATAAACATCAGAAAAAATTATATAAACTTAAAAAATTATATAAAAGTTAATATATAATATGCATGCATGTAATACTGAGTACGATTTCATTAAAAATTATTTGTTTATATCAATAGTGCATGAGTCTCAACCAGTCTTGATAGAGAATACCGGTTTATAATGTGGATAAACATTTTATTAATGTGGATAAATAGTTAGTGATGTCAAGTTAAATGGCAACATTTTTGAAAAAGACTGCCCTGAACAACATTAGGAATTTAATAAGAGTTTTGAGACATAAACAAAAATATTTTTTTAAACACAATATATTTTGATTAGAAATGTGTAGCTTATAAAGCTACAGCAAGTAATGCAGAAGAGATAAACAAATGTGTGTTTATGACATGTAATATTTTGAAATTCTGTTTTCAGCCAAGAAGGAACCAAGCGTCAGTAAGTAACTTTATATTCTATCACTTTAACAATAAAATCTTTTCTTTCTACGTATATTCAACAGTAATTGCCTATCTTCTCGATATGGCCATAATTTATTAAGTGAAAAATATGTTTGAAATTTAATAAGTGATTGACAATGTTATTACAAAATATAAAGTCAAATAATAACATTAAAACTACATTTAAAGTAATCTTCATTTGGTAACATCTCATTTGTTGTATTCATATGGATAGATTAAATTTTACAAGCATAGTTCTGATGTAAAATGTTCAAAATAATTTACGAAATTTATTTTGAACATTTTACATCACATTTTTTTAAAAATTCGAATAAAGGATGCTGTAAGTATTTCAATGTTAGGTTTTATAAATTTTTTAACCAATTTAAATATGTTAACTACAGAATAGACGAGGTTAAATTCACATTATATGGTGTACTATCTTTTATCATTTATAATGGTGCCACAGTAGCACATGTTAGACGGAATTTTCTTAACACATTTTGGTCTGTCATGATGTCTAGCGATAACTTTTGCAACTTGCAACCAATGTTTCTTCAATGTTACCTACTTTACTCGCTAGGCGTCACTCAATTATTAAGTGACACCAATATCCGTCATATGATATCAAATTACGTATTCAGTATAAAATAATGGATTAAATGAGATTATTTATCATAATTATAGTATCATAAAATCCCTGAAATAATAAATTTTGAATGTTCTTCAGTTGGGAAATAAATTATTAAGTATTATTTCTTAGGTATAATTGCTTAACGTTTTTGAAATTATGCCTTGGTCTGAACTTGTAACTTAGTGTTCTAATCTGGAATTACAAAACTTTGTAAATTCGGAGGTTCGAAGTGATTTTTGGAATTTTTCAATTCCATAGTTACATTTGAAATGCGGAATCAAAATATGATTGTGTTTTACAAAATAATCAAGTCTACGCTTGCCATCTACTTATCTACGCAAACCATGTAGGCACCTGTCTAAACATCAAACACATACCATATACATGCATATATTACTCCATATATCTGGTCACATATACCCATACAAATATGCACGCAGTGTTATTTGTTCTGTAATAGTTGCAGTCGCCGACTAACTCGCTGAAGCTCTTGTCAGCGTTAATGGAAACAGAAACAATAATAGTAGTAGTTTTATATTACTTTTATGATTCTGAAGGTGTTTTTCACGAAGAAGATGAAACATTAATAAATCTGGATAAAGAAGAAATATCTGAAATATTTGTCACTGTTTTACAGTTGCTAAAATACTATCCAAAAATTTCTAACTCTTTGCTGTTGTTGCCAGACAATGAATCAGTAGCGCATAAATGACGGTGTTATTTTAATACATTTTGATCTGTCATGATGTCTAGCGACAACTTTTGCAACTTCCAACCAATGTTTCTGCAATGTTATCTATTTGACTCACTAGGTGTCACTCAATAATTAAGTGACACTAATCTCCGTCGTATGATATCAAGTTACGTATTCAATATAAAATAATGTATTAAATGAGGTTATTTGTCATAACTACAGTATGATAAAATTGATAAAATAATAAATTTTGAATTTTTGTTCTGTCAGTTTTTCAGATGGAAAATAAATTTTTATTTCTTAGGTATAATTACTTAACGTTTTTAAAATTGTGCCTACTTGTAACTTAGTGTTCTAATCTGGAATTACAAAACTTTATAAAATCGGTGTTTCGAAGTGATTTTTGCAACTTTTCAATTCCATAGTTATACTTGAAAAATGGAATCAATATATGATTGTGTTTTACAAATTACTCAAATCTACGCTTACCATATACCTATCTACACACACCATCTAGGTACCTCTCTATCTACAATACATACCATCTATCTCTAATACATACCATCTACCTGCATATATTATTCCATTTATCTGAGCACATACACCCATACAAATACGCATGCAGTGTCATTTGTTCTGTAATAGTTGCTCTCGCTAACTGGCTTAGTGAAGCTCTCGTTGGTGTCAGAGGAAACAGAAACAACAACAGTAGTAGTTTTATATTACTTTTATGATTCTGAAGGTGTTTTTCATGAAGAAGATGAAACATTAATAAATCTGGATAAAGAAGAAATATCTGAAAGATTTATCACTGTTTTACAGTTGCTAAATACATTAAATACAAAAATTTCTAACTCTTTCCTGTGTTGCCAGACAATGAACCAGAATTATCGGTCAGGTCCCTTGAATTGGTACAACACTGGGTTCCAGAATAACTTGAATAGAAATTAACAAGGCTAGATAAGTACGATTAGGATACGCGCCCTGATGGTTTCGTACTGCTTTATCATATCATAGCAAAAAATAATACATTTTCTTTTTAAACCAAAAAATAGTGCTGCATTTTATCTACCACTAAAGTGTACTTATTTAACTTTTGAAATTATTAACTTTTTATTGTGACCACAATATTTGAAACAAATGTAATTTTTCTTCTAGTAAAGTAAATGTTTTTTTTTTAACTTTAATAATTTTTTTTAATAAAGTGCTGTCTCACTTTCACATAGTACCGAACTGTGTAAAATAAGTTCAAATTTCACTAGAATTTCATTTATCGATCTTAAAATTTTACTAAACACACTCTAACCTAAAACTTCATTGTTGTAAATGTTAATAAAACAAACTAATAAATAACGTAGATTTTTCCAAAAAAATATATTCAGCCATAACAAAATATATTCATAAAAATATATTAATATATTAATATAAATATTACCATGTGTGCGAACTTGTAAATTTTCAATCATAGACAAACTGCACAAGATTTTGAAAAGGCAGTATATACATTCACAAATATTGGTGCCGAATATTCACTATTATAGACCATAGAAATTGGTATTACTTTATATCTTTGGCCGTTCTTGAGAAAAAAGGGTTCTAACAGACACACACAATCAAGGGACAATAAAAGTTCCATTTTTTCATTTTGGGGTATGGGCCACTAAGAGCGAGAAAGCAATTTGTTGCAGCTACAAATTTTAATCTGGGTGGATTTGTGAGATAGGAAAAAGTAGTATATGACAACAGCGGCTAATATCTAGTTGAAACCTACAAGTACTTCATGTGTATCGTGCCAACAAGTGTAAAACCTGACTATAGTCTGCTGCATCAAATTTTCATAATATATTACGGTGCTGTCTGTCTCGCACTATTAAGATTAACAAAGTAAATTTGTTCGTTTTATTTTTCAAGTTTCGTTTATCTCAAATTTTTTTATCACAAAAAGTATTTACATAAGACATTTAATTAAAATTTGTCCCAGTTATGGCTGACTAACTATTCTACTAATTTAGCAGTTTTTGTTATTAGTTTCAATTTTTGCAACTATTTGTTAAGATAGTCTTAGCGTCCAGGTGTGTAGGTAGTGTAAACAAGTGTACGGAAATATCTTTTGAGGTTCTACTTACTTTGATTTTTTAAAATAATTAGTTTAATTACTATTTTAACATTAATTGTGATGGTATCACTCATATAATTTAATAAAAGAAAAAAGTTTTTAGTTAAATAGTTGTAAGCAAAGAAGCAAAGATGATTTCATGATTATTATTACAATTTAATATAAGATTGAAAGTTTGTAAGTAAATAATTGTTTATTATTATAGGGACATTTTTTGACAAGTATTAAAAATGCAGAACTAATATCAGAGTTTTAAAATTGAGTGTTTAACATTTTAAAGATGATTGTTTGGAATTAAAAACAATTTGTTTTTGTTCCAAGAATTGTTTTTCTTCTATTGTTGTTAAAGTATCCTCAACATAACACTCCCAAGAAAGACATTGAAACACACTCTTTAATGATTTTGAGTTGATTTTTATCCCTAAAAGACTGTATAAAATGAGTTTTGTACTTGGTCATACCATCCTGTAAAATAATTAGATTTGAGTTAGAATGTATCGAATTTTAATGCTAATCATAATCTATTATATTAAAAATATTGCTTTAGTAATAATCAAATACAAAAATCAAAACTTCTCTCTGGTATAGGAAAAGGTACTCAGAATCCAGTAGTTGACTCATTCTAAATTTTGATATTTTTCGTACAATATTGTGAAATATAAGTTAATTAAAAATCAGTCTTGAAAAATATTCAAAAATTGATTTAAAAATAAGCCAGTTATAGGCTTTTAAATTTGAAGATACGGATAGAGTTGGGTATATCCCTGTCTTTTTTCCTCTTATAGAATATAATGTGCTATATTAAAAATGACCTCACAACACAGTATTGCCGTCCTTGTTTAAAGGTTAAATTTAAACTTTTATAACTCAGTCAATTTTTAAGATTATTTAAACATTTTTTCACGCTTCATCAGCTTGTACCTTGAAATTATGATTAATGAAATAAAAAAAATTTAGTCAATTACCCAATTTTAACTGTTGTCAATGAGTGTCAAGATGTGGTTGGAGTTTTATATTATGGACTGCAGATAAATCTGGAGTATTTTGATTTAAAAAAGGCATTTGGCTGAGTCGATCATGATATTCTACTAGTACAATTATTTGAGACTGATATATCTTCCGATTTAGTAAAATTTTTTGCCAACACTTTCGAGCTCGAAACCATCATGCCTAGGTTAGGAATTTGAAATCACGGTCTCGTTTTACTCAGTCTTGTATTTACTCAGTCATTACAAAGTCAGCCAAAGTAGTAATTTAGGCCCTCTTTTGTTTCTTATTATGATAAATGATTTGGCTTCAGTTATCAGCGCTAGGTGTTGTCTTTTGTTTACTAATCATTTATAATTTTTCTTTGAGTAGCGAACTAACCTCAAGGTAAGTTCTTTATATTGGTATTCATCATATTATTGACAATTTTAGAAAATATTAATAACTAGCTGTGCACATGACTTCATTAACATGGAATTTTGGAAAATATTATTGAATTAGTTATATGATTGAATATTAAATATATGTAATACCGTCTTTTATCATTATAAAATAAACTTTTTGAAGAAGTGTATTATGTCTTGAAATATTAAATTACTGTATCTTCTTATCCCAAGGGGTGATTGCAATAAAAAAGCTTATAAGTTACCTCTACAGTTGAAATCTCATGGAGATCCGCCATCAGTTTAAACCTTACGAAGATCCTTTCAGTGGTTCCTGTGTGGTGCGTGAACAAATACACTGACAAATAGACAAACATACCAAAAATGATATTTTCGTGTTCTATTAATTTTATTACATCCTCTTAATAATTTTTTTTCAAAATATCTTCAGTGTGCAGAAATATCAATTTTATTTTTTATTATGTGTATAAAGGTAGACATTATGACCTTTTCCAATTTTATAACTTAAAAAAAATAATATAAAACAAAATGCATTTTTCTGTTTCAGTTCAAAACCTGTTTGCAAATATTGGTGGTGTACATAATGATGGTGTGTTTTGTGTTTTTTAAATGTTTATGTTTTTATTTATTTATTTTATAAGTTTAATATGTGCATGTATTATTGGTCAAACTCGATTTTGGGCAGAACTAGTTTGCCTAGGTCAAACTAGTTAGAAAACATGTGTTAGAGAAAACTAGTTTAGCCTTCGCTATATCAGTTAATAAAATAATGAAATTATTAGTCATAATAATAAAATTATCACTTCAGGTTAAACTAGTGTCGCTTTGGTAAAATTATCAAGTTAGGTTATATGGTTAGGCTAGGTTAGGTTTGGTTAGGTTAGGTTAGGTTATGTCAGGCCATGATATGTTAGGCTAGGCTATGCTCTACTATGCTACGCTAGATTAGGTCAGGTTAGGTTAGGTTAGGCTAAGTAGGATTTGGTTAGGGTTAATTATATTAAGTTATGTTAGGTTTTACGTTGGTTCATTTACTTTTGACTAAGTGATATTAGGTTAGCATGGAATGTGAATTTTATTACCAAGAAAAATTATGTTGCCTAGATTGAATTAGTTTTATGTGACACTAGTTTTATAAACTAGTTTGGGCTAGGCAATACCAGTTCTGCTGGAAATCGGGTTTAATTGCTAACACATACACATATACATACAGATATATACAAATATTTGAAGGCAGATTGAAAAGAAATGGAATAAGGAAAGAAAAGAAAGACTTTAGAGATAAAATTCCGAAATATTTATTAAGGGAGTGCTTCGTAAGCCAGAGTTTAACTCGTTTCACGAATATAAGTATGGCATAACGAATGCTTATAAAGTGATGTATTATGTTTTATAAGGGTGAGGAGGTTATCAGAGAGTAATTTGAGTACTTAGGTTCATAAATTTGGAGCAAAGGCATGATGGACTGTAAGTATTACGTACAGTCCAACATGCTTTGGACTTTAAAATTCCGCTGTTATACCTCAATATTTGTCTTTTGTTTTATTGGTCACAGTATTTGCACAGTATTATAAAAATTTTGGATTTACTGAGATTCTAATGCAATTAATACAGTTCATTATAACGTTACTGTATCGTTACGCATCAGGTTATGGATATAGCATGTTATGAAATCCTAATTGCCTTTTATGATTTCATGACATTTAAATACCCTTTTAGAAGCAATGTTTATTTTCATGTTTATAGCACTAGGTATCATTTCAAATGCAGTACTATTGCATTTTATTGTCAAATATATTCAGCCCCTTCTATATTTTTTTACAATTTGGCAATTCCAGTTGCACACTACATAACTAAATTTTTATAAGACAACCATTTTTGTAGTTTAGGAGTCTTTGTGGTGTAGATGTTATTGTTTAAAAATATTATCTGTGGAGAAATTTAGACATTAAACGTCTATTAATAACATTACATCTTGGCACATTTGTAAATAAGTGAGTAATACATTGAATAAGGTATATATATTATAAAAGTAATCCTTCCAGTTAGTTACAACCAATTTTCCATTATTTTTGTGATTCATGTATCAATGGAAAAGAACAAATATATTCTTTTCCATTGTTACATGAATAAAGTTTGCTCTCTTTTTTTCAGATAAGAAAAAGGAAAACGGTGAGTAAGCAAGTAGGTAGAGAAGTAAGTAGGGCAATAGTTAATATTAATAATACCTATATTTACTGTACGCATGTCAAAAGATTTTGTCAAACATTTTGCATATAAAAACAATTATACAATAATATAATATTAATAGTATAATGATATTTGATTGGTATTTGATTGTGTATTTGGAACAATTATAAAATAATATAATATTAATGGTATAATGATTTTCAATTGGTAATGGTATTTAGTACAATTATAAAATAATATAATATTAATGGTATAATGATATTTGATTTGTACTGGTATTTAGTACAATTATAAAATAATATAATATTAATAGTATAATGATATTTGATTGGTAATGGTATTTGGAACAATTATAAAATAATATAATATTAATGGTATAATGATATTTGATTGGTAATGGTATTTAGTACAATTATAAAATAATATAATATTAATGATATAATAATATTTGATTGGTAATGGTATTTGGTACAATTATAAAATAATATAATATTAATGGTATAATGATATTTGATTGGTAATGGTATTTGGTATAATTATAAAATAATATAATATTAATGGTATAATTATATTTGATCGGTAATGGTATTTAGTACAATTATAAAATAATATAATATTAATGGTATAATGATATTTGATTGGTAATGGTATTTAGTACAATTATAAAATAATATAACATTAATGGTATAATGATATTTGATTGGTAATGGTATTTGGTACAATTATAAAATAATATAATATTAATGGTATAATGATATTTGATTGGTAATGGTATTTGGTACAATTATAAAATAATATAACATTAATGGTATAATGATGTTTGATTGGTAATGGTATTTGGTACAATTATAAAATAATATAATATTAATGGTATAATAATATTTGATTGGTAATGGTATTTGGTACAATTGTAAATAAATATAATATTAATGGTATTTTGAAAAATGTTAAATGAGAATAAGAGGGTATCCAATGCATAATTATTTATTATGATTACTTTATATGTTGCTTACAACCAAGTTAATAGTGACTAATAACATTTGTCAGCATCAATTCCTAATTTTGCGAATATTTTTAATCACACGTATATCAGATTTTTTAAGTTGGGAATGCGTACTTTCAGCTGCCACAATGTTTGACAGCATACATAAGGGTATTTTCACACGCTGTAAGCTGTGGAATAATGTAATCGTATATGTTAGTCTACTTACAGATGTTAAATGGCATGTTATTGTTACGTCATAATATAGATGGTATCCATACATGACATGTACAGGTCGATTGCCAACGCTATTATACTAGTATGCCTCTCAAAGAAATAGAAGAAAATTTAAATGGCAATAGGGTTATAAACTTTGGCCAAAAAGAGAAGAGATCTGTGAATATGTAACACTTGCATCAGATTTGAAGTAGAACCCTATTAAATTAAAAAAAAATATTTCCGAGTACCAGTTGATCAATTCAATGAATTATTGAATTTATTGCGGACAATATTACACAAAAAAATATGAAATTTTGGAAATGCATCAGTAGAAGAAAGACTTTGCTTATCTGAGGTAAGGTAAAATAAATTTCAATTACTCTTTATTGAATAAAAGTTATATTTTATTTTTTTTTTATAATTTATTTGTGTCATTAACAAAAAAAGATCAAATAATTAAATAATGATAGAAACATTTTCAATATTTTTCTTTTTATTTAATCTCTACACAGTGTCCGAGAATAAGTGACAAAGATAGAAGTTATTCCTAGACCTATTCATATATTTTAAGACTTATTCCTTGATACAGAAGATAATTTAATATTTATATATATACCTCTGTAATTCTAATTTAATACACGAAATAAGTATAAATAAAACTAATAATATGAATTGTGCAAATTATATATTGTGGGTAACAATATAAAAAGTTTTTTTACTTATATGCAAATAAATAATATTACACGTATATATACAATATAAATGCACAATAACTGTAGTATTTATGTAAAAAGAAACAAATAAATATTTCAAACGGCAATTCATTATTACTGCTATTTGTTGCCATGCATTTTCCTTTCTATGTTGATCATTATCGTGCCAAAAAATATCATAGAGAGACTAATATTTTTGCACAAGTAAAATTATTCTTTTGGTTAATTTTTAACTGAATTAATATCCATACTCGAGTAGCAAAGATCTGTCGAACTGTCCAGTCTGTTGATCTGTCCATTGTAACCCATTAGTAGGTATTAGAAGTAAGACAGAGCTTCCCCTTTCATATTTTGTTCACCACCTGTATAAACATAACGACATGTACGTAGCTCATAATCACGTGGTTACACATGCACAGGATCCTTAAGCATTCTATTAGATAGTAACACTTGTACATTTTTGACCAAGTAAAATTAATTTGTCTTGGTTAATTTTTAAATAAATTAATATCCACACTCGGTTAACTATGATTTATCAACTGTCCAGTGTAAACTGTTAGTAGGTACAAAAGGGTAAGGTGGGACTTCCCCTTTCATATATTGTTCAGTACGTGTATGGACATAAGGACTTGTATGAAGTGCATCAGCTGCATTAACACGTAATTACGTGTTTATACATGCGTAAGATCCTTAAGCATTTTATTAGATAGTAACACTTGTATTCATTTTATACTCCATTTATGCGTAAGTTGAATCGATGTGAAAATGTAAACAGAGGTGTACATATTTTTATCCGAAACGATGATTTTAATTTCAACTTCAACAATATATTTCTTTCAAATAATAACATTTTTTGGCAATTCTTGTCATGCCTATATGTCCAACGTAGCCAAACAACATTTCTTCTTTCAAATTCATAATTACATTTCCTTTCATATTCTGACTTCTACAACTACTCTATTTATTACTAACGTCTTTTTATATTATCTAAGATTTGCTTCCATATATAACTATATACTACAATATATATATATATATATATATAAATATATATATATATATATATATATATGTAAACACATCGGAACTAATATACCATTGCATATACCTATTTTAATATTCATTTATAAAGACTTAAAAAATGTAGATGAAATGAGACGAAAAAAATTTATTAAAGACGTTAACGTAATTTTTTGCAAATTTCTTATTAGCTGGTTTGTATCTTAAATAAAAGTACTACTTGTCATGTTGGAAAAATTAATTTTAGTTTTCTTCTTAAAGATAATTATTACAAAATGAAAAATATCTTAAATGCTACATAATTTATGAACTGCTTACGGAACAATATTTTTTTTATTTACAAAATATTTTCACGTATAATATTTCTCAAAGGTAAATTGAATGGGCAATAAGAAATCTTTTAAATGAGTAACATTGGCGTAGCAATTTAATGAGAATGACTAGCTTACAGATTATCATTACGTATTTTATAAAAGCTTATTCATAAACATTTAAAGACCATTATTCCGGCAAAGCCTCATGTGTTATTTATATGTAAACAATAACGAGTTCTACATGTAGAGGGTCGAATAAGCAGGTCTGCGCATTCTTATTGCTTTATAAATTGGGGAAACAAGAGCAATAAGTTTTCTGGCGCTTCGTGACGATGAAGCAGCCAGTTGCTCCCTCCAATTATTAAATCTTATTTTTCTGTTAACCCTACAGAAATATTCAACCACCTCAAGAAAACTTTTTTTTTGCTATGTTCTAAAACAGTTTAAGTGAACAATTTTGTCAAAAATGTTAAAAATGCTTGATTTGATATTTAATAGCATGATAAGATTGCAATCTTCCTTAACTTTTTCCACAATAAGTTTATAATCTTCCATTTTCTGGGTTTAACGTGTATTCATTGCCTTAAAGTTCACCCAATTTCCATTTTTAAATATTTTGAAATATACAATTTAATTTTATAGATTCCTATTCTAAATGAGTGAATAGCTATCATGTTTAAATAGAAAAAAATGGTATAGAACAAGTTTGGTGTTGCAGGTTGAGTTTCTACCATTTCCAAACTATTGTTGAAGTCATGTCATTTCTTAGTTAAGTTAATGTTTAAGAATTAAAGAGTTGTATCAAATGTTTTTATATTTCTTTTTCAGCCAAGGTCGCAACTGACGGTAAGTTCTTAGAACTCTTAATCTTAAAAAAAATGAGGAAATAAAAAAATTCTTCAGCAGAATGTTTGTCTTCTTATATCAATCAATTAATATTCCTCATAAAAATAAGGCAATTCCAATAATTCACTCATAAACTATATATGACAGTATCTTATTTAACTAAGTCACGTAGCAATCATATTACTCTCTAGAGTTAAAAATTATGGAACGGCAGCATTCCACATTCCATCATGCATGCCACTTTGGAGAGCCACTCCTTGTAGAAGCCCTGTGCCATAGTACTGCTCGTACTCTCAGTGTTACGTTGACAAGGGAACTGTACTCCAAAGATAAGAAAAAGAGGTTTTGCACACTGTCGCTAAGAAACTAAATGAGGTCACAAGTAATCAAAAGAAAAAAATACATGTATTATTATATAAGACATTCATTATATCTCTTCTGCCTCAGGGATATGATCCACACATGATCACAACAGAGAGGAGGAAAAAAATCCTTCCAGTTATCAAAAGGAAAATTTGAAGTAAATTTTTGATAGAACATTCAATAATATTTGGTGAAAGACACAATTTTGAATCATTCATCATACTCATCTATTAAGAATGGATATGAACAAAACAGCCCTGGAAATATTTAATGACATTCCTTTCTGTAACAGAAGACTAAGAAAAGATGAAAAGATTGTCTGGAGAAGAACTTTGAAATTGAGTATTGAAATCCATAGCAAAAAGAAAAAAAACTAGACTAGGAAAACTTCTAAAGAAGCCCTCGCTTCGTTATTGTATAAATGCTGATAATTGTTGCTTTTCAATTACCTTTAATTTTTTCAGCCGTCGGCGACATTCTAAGCGGTGGTGCCAATCTGGGTGAGATTGGAATTAACGTATATTATGATGAAATATATAAGTCAATTTTAATAAATTTCCTGAAACTATAACATAAACAATAGTTTTCTTCATTCAATATTTCCCGTCTATAATATCTATTATTTTTATCAAAATGCAAAGAAAAGACCCTTATAATTTTGTTATGTTCGTTCCTCTGTCTGTAATTCTCTGTCTATAACATCCATATAATTTTTAAAATTTTAGACTTATGTAAATAAAATTTTGCTTTCAGTATTAATTGAGATCTTTAATATATAGCAATGCACTAAAAAAATGATTGTTTGTGTAAAGTGGGAGGGAAAAAAAAATTTCTTTGCTTATCGTTGAATTGAATTCAATTTGATAGGTCTTTCAAAATGGACTTGAGGTTTATTTTACAATATTTTTTCATTTTAAAGAGAAGTTTGAAAAATACTAATCTTTAAATCAATCTTAAATTCAAATACTAATCTTGGGTTTACTACAAGTATTCTTAATGTTTTGATGTGACTAAGTTTCCACCAAATTCTGTGCAAGACCAAGAGGTATCGTGTAGATTCTACCAATGGGTTTTCAAGAGATTTTAAGACATATAAATCTGAGTAGCTTTTGATTCTGCATCCATTTCTGTAAAATTTCATTGATATGTGCATACATGCAAGTTTTGACATGATAATAACAACAACTTTATGTCAGTGGTTTTTGCCTGATTGTTTTTCATGTGACACCAGTGTGGTGTCGCCATATAGTATTAATAGAAATAATATCATTTTTACACATATAGCTTCTCTTTTTTTTAGTTGGAGACACCCTATCAAACATTGGTGGATTCTTCGCTGATGGTATGTTATTTCATAAAATATCTTTTTGCAAATGTAGTAAATAAATATGTACCGATTTGCAATCAATACTGTGTTAGTTAGGACAATAGACTAGTGTGATATTATCATACTTTTTAGACTTAACTAAGTGAGATGTAGAAATATTTGTGCGAGTGGGGTAGTCATGATCTATGATAATGATGGAACATTATATAAAATTCTGGAGATAATTTTTTAATATCATAGTAATCTCATTCTTAAATGAATGTGTTTTATAATAAGGATACCTAATATTCACATTATGATTCCAGTACTGATCTGATAGTTTTATTTAAGTATATTCCAAGGATATGTTATCCTTAAACTTAACCAGGAGAACATAAATACATATTAGTTTGTTGGAAAAATCATAATGCATTTTGGTAACACAGAATGTGATGTAATTGTTATGTTATTTAATAGCTCTAGCTTCATATTGAAAACCAATTGAGCGATTTGGTTGAGTTTTGGAAATATTGTAGCAAGAGTAAACCACACAAGAACGACCAAATTGCGTTTTTGCTGTATTTTACCTTTTTACTTCTGTAAAGGGATGAATGTGCATCAAGTTTGTACAAAGTTGCAAGAATCTCAGTGCTAACAGTGGCTGAGAAAATTTCGTGGTCAGGGAGGTTCACCAAAGATGATGATGGCAAAATGACGATATTAACAGGGTCAAACCCACGTTATAAGATATGAGTGACTGGAGAAAAGTAAGCTGGGATAAGCATAAAAGCTGGAATACGTAAGCATGCTCAATATTTGGGATTTTCATAAACTCAAATGTTCAGTTTATGGCGTGTATACACTCGGTTAAAAATATGGAAAACGATACTTTTTTGAAGTGATTAATAATTATTGATGAGAAATAAATCATTTGCACCAATGTGCCATGCAAATAGTCTTGGCTCTGAGGTCAGGTGTTCCATCATGTCAAAATTTGTTGGAGCTTGGAGTGGTGTGTAACTATATTTGCCTAAAATTACTTTCTCAGACTATCAATTTTTGTACCCTTTTCAAAACTTCTTGCGTGGTATAGCAATAAGATATTTATCATTTTCTTTCTAATGAGATCTTTAAGCACCTCGTTCAGTATTCCCCCGATAAAGACATGTCTTTTGATGAACAAGGAATTATGAAGCTTACTGAAAGATGGTAAAACATTCAATCTTTGTTCTTTATATAATTAAATGATTTTAAAAAAAGTAGATGAAATGCATCATGACTTTTCACACAACTCAGTACAATGCAATTTCCAGAGGAGTAAAAGCACATTTAATTCATTATTTTCATAATATTTTTACAGACAAGAAAACAAAAACAGATCGTAAGTATTGCGACATATTCATTTTTAATGATTTTTACTGTAGGTCCGAGATGGTTTGTCATAAGTAAGTTTTGGGAACTAAGTACCCAGTCCTAATTTTATAAAGGTAGACAGTTACCAGCTGTCAAGATTTTAGATAGGAAAGATGAGCAAGTGTACTATATAACGAGTTATTTGACATGTCTCGATGTAGGTATCTTGGAAAATGATATAAATTTATATTGGTATGTAAATTCCAGATGGTCATTTGAAAAATTAGCCATTAATGTGTAGTGCCCAATTTTCCAACTCTTTGGAAGCAAATATTATAGTATAGACATTAGCTTTTTCTCACGACAAAACAAGGAATATATTTTTCTTCCTTTAATGAAAATTGTGAAAAAATAACAATTACCGGAACAATACTTTACGCAGTTCCATTTGGAAAAATAAAAAAAATTTGTATCTATGATTTTTCTGCATAGAATTATTCTGTTGCAATGTTATATAATGGTAAAGACCAGAGGAAAATTTGTGAAATGTATAATGACCGACAGTTTTTTAATTTTCTTTTATATATTATATATATATATATATATATATATATATACATATATATAAAATATTATTGTAGAAAAACTAATAGAACATTCAAGAGATAATATGTATTATGTATGCACGTAATATAGAGAAGAAAAATATGGACAATTTTATTAAAAATTATATGTTTTAGATCAATGTCACATAAATCTCAATTAGTCTTGATGGTAATTACTACCTTACAAAATGGGAATATCACTTGATCTACCATAAATAGTCAGCAGTGTCAACATAATGGCAGCCTTTTGAAAGAGCCCGCTGTTCTGGAAATGTAGATTTTAGGATCTTTGAAGAGCGTGAGAAATTGTATAGTGTGTGTATGTGACACAAAATATTTTTTTTTGAAGCGAAAGTATTTTGATTGAATAATGTTGATGAGATAAACACACACACACATATATATATATATATATATATATATATATGTATATTCAAAATATATATTAATTTCTAATTTTATTTTCAGCCAAGAAAGTACCGGCGAGTAAGAAACTTTATATTCAATCACTATAAAATTATATCTGTCAATGTTTATTTAATAGTAATGATTTTTTATTTAATAAAGCAGCTATGTTTGAGACACGGCCAATTTAATATATGAAAAATATGTTTGTTGGATGGGTTTCTATAATGACAATATTTTTACAATACTTAAATTGAAATACTAATATAAAAACTACATTGAAAATAATTTTTATATATTAATATCGTTTTTTGTATTAATGCAGATAAATAAGTATAGTTCAGTGGCTCATAAAATTCCTTTTTTTTAATTTTTTATTTCAGATCCTTTCTTCAAATCAAAAAAAGATGGCCGTAAGTATTTCAATGTAAACTTTAATAATTTTTTTAGCAGCTTAAGCATGTTAATTGTCTGTCGGGGAGGGTAAATTCATGTTATATGGGTTTCTAAATTTTATAACTTCTAATGGTGCCAGTATCACTTATGAGACTGTATTATTTTAATATATTTTGATCTATCATGCAATTAGTCAAAGTAGCTCTGAAAAAGTAATGTTTATAATTTTCTAAATGTTTACATTAAGAAATATAGTTATAATACTGAAAATAATTTAAATGTTTCAAATAGTTTTGATGCAATAGAAAAGCACAACTTTTCCATAGACTTTAGTTCTGTTTTAGGACTGTATACATAAATTGAGCTAATAAAAGACATATCAGAGTTTAAAAATAAATTGGACTTTCAAAACTTAACATTACTGGAATCACTTCTATGGAACTAGTTCACACTGAAGCTTGCCCATTGTTTGACATTGTTGAAGGGGTAGGACAGTGTATACACATTTATATATCTTATTTGCTTTTAAAAATATAATTATGGATGCTGATATTACCAGAAACTATTTTTAGTAATTACATACATCCAGACCTATATTAAAGACAGATATATTGTAAAATTTATGAATGCATTAAATGAAACATTTTTTGCTTTGTAGAAATAGATAAGTACAAATGAGTTAAGAAAGAACAAAGGAAAAAAAAGATATGTAATAATGTAAAAAGAAAAAGGTTTGATTGTTCATGATTTGAAATTAATTAATCCAATTTGTGTCAGATGCATCAACAGGCCTAATAAGACTTATTAGGCCTTTTAATGCCCCTCAAAAATTATTTCTGCACTCCTTGGAGAAGCCCCGTGCCATAGCACTGCTCGTACTCTCAGTGTTACGGCGATAAGAAAACTGTACTCTGGAGATAAGAAAAAGAGTTTTACACATTGTAACTAAGAAGCTAAATGAGGTCACAAGTAATCAAAGGAAAAAAACACATGTATTATTATATGAGACATTCATTATATCTCTTCTGCTTCAGGCACATGATCTCCAATAGGGAGGTGGAAAAATCCTTCCAGTTATCAAATGGAAAACTTAAAGTATATTTTTGGTGACATAATCAATAATATTTGGAGAAAGACACAATTTTGAATCATTCATCATACTCATCTATTAAGAATGGATATGAGCAAAACACAACTGGAAATATTTAATGCCACTCCTTTCTGTAACAGAAGACTAAGAAAAGATGAAAAGATTGTCTGGAGAAGAACTTTGAAATTGAGTATTGAAAATCCATAACAAAAAGAAGAAAAGTAGGCTAGGAAAATTTTTAAAGAAACCCTCGCTTCATTATTATATCAATGCTGATAATTGTTGTTCTCCAAGTACCTTTAACTTTTTTCAGCCGTCGGCAACATTCTAAGCGGTGGTGCTAATCTGGGTAAGATTGCAATTAAAGTATGTTATGATGAAATTTGTAAGCGAATTTTAATAAATTTCCTGAAACTATAATATAAACAATAGTTTTCTTCATTCAATATTTCCCGTCTATAATATCTATTATTTTTATCAAAATGCAAAAAAGAGACCCTTATTAATTTTATTATGTTAGTTCCCTGTCTATGACATCCAAATAATATAAAAAATTTTATACTTATGTAAATAAAATTTTGCTTTCAGTATTAATTGATTCTCTAATATATTATTAAAAAACATAATTGTTGATGTAAAGTGGGAGCGAAAAAAATTTTCTTTGCCTAGTTTGAAAGTTTGAAAAATACTAATCTTTAAATCAATCTTAAATTCAAATACTAATATTGGGTTTCCTACATGTATTCTTAATGTTTTGATGTCACTAAGTTTCCACTAAATTCTGTGCAAGACCAAGAGGTATTGTGTAAAACCAATGGTACCAATGGTTTTCAAAAGTAAAATTTGATATGTGAAAATATACACAAATTTTGACATGATAATAACATCAACGTGATGTCACTGGTTTTTGCCTCACTGTTTCTCATATGACAAAAATGTAGTGTCACCATATAGTATTAATAGAAATAATATCATTTTTACACATATATCTTCTCTTATTTTTAGTTGGAAACACTCTATCAAACATTGGTGGACTCTTCGCTGATGGTATGTTATTTCATAAAACATCTTCTTGTGAATGTAGTAAATAAGTATGTACCGATTTGCAATCAATATTGTGTTAGTTAGAACAATAGACTAGTGTGATATTATCATACTTTTTAGACTTTACTAAGTAAGATGTATAAATATTTGGGCGAGTGGGATGGTCGTGATCTATGATAATGTTGGAGCATCATAAAATTCCGGAGATAATTTTCTTTTAATATCATAGTAATCTCATTCTTAAGTGAATCTATTTTAAAATAAGGATTACTAATATTCACATTATGATTCCAGTATGGATCTGATAGTTTTATTAAAGAATATTCCAACAATATGTTTTTCTTAAAATTGACCAGGAGAATATAAATACATATCAGTTTGTCGGAAAAGTCGTGATTCATTTTGCACACACACATTTTGAACACAGGATGCTGATGTTATTGTTATGTCATTTTATAGTTCTAGCTTCATACTGAAAACCAATTGAGCGATTTGGTTGAGTTTTGGAAATATTGTAACAAGAGTAAACCAGACAAGAACGACCAAATTACGTTTTTACTGTATTTTACCTTTTTATTTCTGTAAAGGGATGAATGTGCGTCAAGTTTATACAAAGTTGCAAGAATCTCAGTGCTAACAGTGGTTGAGAAAATTTCGTGGTCAGGGAGGCTCGTGGCAAAATGATGATATTAATAGGCATGTAAAAGTCATGTAAAAGTCTTGGTTCTGAGGTGAGGTGTTCAATCATGTCAAAATTTGTTGGAGCTTGGAGTGGTGTGGAGCCATATTTGCCTAACCTTACTTTCTCAGACTACCAATTTTTGTGCCCTTTTCAAAACTCCTTGCGTGGTATAGCAATAAGATATTTAACATTTTCATTCTAATTAAGCAATTAATATATTTATCATTTTCTTTATAATGAAGTTTCAAGCACCTTGTTCAGTTTTCCCCTGATAAAGACAGGTCTTTCGATGAACGAGGAATTATGAGCTTACTGAAAGATGGTAAAACATTCAATCTTTATATAATTAAATGACTAAAAAATGTAAATGAAATGCATCATGACTTTTCAGACAACTCAACACAATGCAATTTCCAGAGGAGTAAAAGCACATTTAATTCATTATTTTCATAATATTTTTTCAGACAAGAAAACAAAAACAGATCGTAAGTATTAGGACATATTCATTTTTAATGGTTTTTACTGTAGGTCCTAGATGGTTTGTCATAAGTAAGTTTTGGCAACTAAGTACCTAGTCCTAATTCTATAAAGGTAGAAAGTTAGCAGCTGTCCAGATTTTAGATAGAGATGAACAAGTGTACTATATAACCAGTTATTTAACATGTCCCAATGTAGGTATCTTGGAAAATTATATAAATTTATATTGGTATGTAAATTCCAAATGGTCAATTGAAAAATTAGCTATTAATGTGTAGTGCCCAATTTTCCAACTCTTTGGAAGTGGTATAGAAATTAGCTTTTTCTCACAACAAAACAAGGACCATTTTTTCTTCCTTTAATGAAAATTGTTTTCCAATTGTCAACAATTAATACATAGCAATTAGCGGAGCAATACTTTATGCAGTTCCATTTGGAAAAATAAAAAAAATTTGAACATGTAATTTTTCTGCATGGAATTGTTCTGTTTTAATGTTGTATAATGGTAAAGACCAGAGGAAAATTTATGAAATGTATAATGACCAACAGTTTTTTAACTGTTTTTTATAAATTATATACATAAAAAAATATTATTGTAGGAAAACTAATATAACTTTTAAGAGATAATACTTATTGTGTATACATGCATGTAATATAGAGTAGAAAAATATTGACGATTTTATTAAAAATTATTTGTTTTAAATCAATGTCACTTGAATCTCAATTAGTTTTTATGTTAATTTCTAGTTTAAAAAATGGGAATATCACTTGATCTATCATAAAAAATCAGCAAACAGCAAGTGTGAACTTAATGGCAGCCTTTTGAAAGAACCTGCCGCTTTGGAAATATAGATTTGTAGTATCTTTGAAGAGCACAAGAAATTGTATAGTGTGTGTATGTGACACAACATTTTTTTTTAAATAGAAGGCATTTTCATTGAATAACGTTGATGAGATAAACATGTACATATGCATTTAAAATATATATTAATTTGTAATTTTATTTTCAGCCAAGAAAGTACCAGCCAGTAAGTAAATTTATATCACTATAAAATAAAATCTTCTTCCTTGTGCATTTAATAGTAACGGTTTTCTGTATAATAAAGTAGCTATGTTTGAGACATGGCTAATTTAAAATGTGAAAAATATATTTGAGTTATTGGATTTATTTCAATAAAGAATGACATTAAAATACTAATACCAAAACTACGTTGAAAATAATTTTCGTTAATTGTATTAATGTAGATAAATTAGTATAGTTCATTGGTTTATAAAATTTCTGTTTTTAATTCTTTATTTCAGATCCTTTCCTTAAATCCAAAAAAGATGGCCGTAAGTATTTCAATGTAAACTTTAATAATTATTTTAGCAACTTAAGCATGTTAATTTAGTGACAGGGGAGTCAATTCACCTTATATTGGATAATATCTTTTGTCATCTCTAACAGTGTCAGTATCACTTATGAGACTGTATTATCTTAGTACATTTTGATCTATCATGATATCTAATGGTAACTTTTGCAATGTACAACCAGTGTTACTGTTTTACTTGCTAGGTGTCACTCAGGGAATAAATCACACCAATATTTTTCGTGTCATATCAAATTATATGTACGGTATAAAATGATGAATCAAATGAGATATTTATTATAATTAAAGTATAAAAATGTCTTTTTCCATAAAATGATAAATTACAAATTTTCATTCTTGCAATTGTTCAATGGAAAATAAATTAAAAAGTAATATTTATTAGGTATAATTGCTTAACTTTATTTAAACAACACTCGCTTGCAGTTAGAGCTTCCTATCTGGAATTATGAAACTACATAACTCCAGAGTGTTGTAGTGACTTTCCATTTTTCAATTCCAGAGTGAGACGTAAAAAGCAGAATTATTTTTGGAATTTGAAAAACTGCATGTTTCTCGATCTACAACCTCACTATCCCAACTATCAAGTATTCATATACGCTGAATTTCTCCAATGCATCGATGGAAAGAGAAGCATAAGTAGCAGGAGTTTTAAATTACTTTCATGACTGTGAAGGTTCTTTCCATGGAACAAGATTAAATTTTCATAAAACTGAATAATGAAGAAATATCTGTGACAATTGTTGCTGTTTTATCCATTAATTTGTAGCTTTTCGACAGTGTCGTCACATAATGAAACAGAATTAGTGATCGACACTCTTCAAATGGAGCATCACCAGAGTGTTCCAGAACAACTTAAAGATATCCAAAAAAAGAGTCAAGTGCGAGTAGAATTTGCACTCTGAAGGTTCCATACTGTTATATTATAGTGAACCTTAGTAAATAGGTATTTTATAAATACAACAACAAAAAAACAAAACAATAATTCCACATAAGATTATAAAGTAATGATTTATTCCTTGATTTGTGATACGAGACCTTCCTTCGTACAAAATTCCAATGTCAATGAGAATGGGAAAAGGAAGTCAGTGGAAGTGCCCTTAGTAGTTTTGATGAGTGTGTTGGTACCAAAGTTTGTGGTATTTGGAAGGCCACATATTTTTATTGCGCTGAGTTAGAAGCTTGAAATTTTTATGGTGCTATAATGCTATAGACCTTAGTATTTGATAACTTTAATTTGAAAAGACGTCTTCAGAGACTGATAGAAGCAAGTGATCTTCATTCTGAAGTAGGGAACACCAAAAACGGGAAAGCAAATTGTTGAGGCTAATATCTGACTAAAATCTACAGGTACTTCGTATGTATCCTACCAAAAATTTTTGAACCTGATTATATTTTCTTGCAGATAATTCTATAGTATGTCTGGATGCTCTCTTTCCGATAGGTCGCTCAGCGCCTTATCTTTTTTAAAAATGTACCATCAAGATAACAGTAAATTGGTTTTTGCCTGTTTCATTTCTTAAAGTTTTGTTTGTCTCAGAATTTATTGTTACCAAAACTATGTTGCTTAAACATTTTAACCTGTCCTAGTTTTGTTTTCCATTAAGAGTATTGAATTAGTATTTATCATGATCACAGAAAAATATTGGTGTAGTAAAAATAAAATATAGAAAACAAACTACCCCTGATATTTCAGAGGGTTTTCTGAATTCTAGTTGCTATCTTTAACAAGTGTCAAGGTGTGGCAAGGTATTAGATTATTGATGGCACCTAGATATGGCCTGTTTTGATCATCTGACAAAGTCAAAAATTATGTTCTCATAGTAAAATCACTCTTCTGTTTCTCATTATGAAAAATGAATTGGGCCTAGTTATCTGTTTGTTGTCTTCTGTGAGTTGAAAATTTGAAACTCTTTTCAGAGATAGAAAACTAGTCTGATTGTGAGCTATTTTAAAGTAATGTTGACTCAGTATTCCGGAGTCTGAGCAGAGGCTAGATTTTAGTCTTGTATCCTATTTGTCCTCTTGGTGCACAGTTACGTGTTAAATAGAACTGCGCTTGGGAGGGTACCCTCTGTGTACGGCCACCATTGCAATTTGTTGGAAGGCCTCATGTCGGGTTTGATATCGTAATGGTTTATCTTCTTGACTGTTACGGGAGAAGACAAATTCGTAATTTATTTCACCTCCGTAGAGTATATATGAATATATTGCAATGCAAAAGATATTTAGTGTGAAGTTTTTAACAATTACTTCTTATATTCCCTTCAGTCTTGGATGCGACCATACTTTTAGATGTTGGGTGTATTCAGATATTTAGTCAACAGATAAAATTTTGTAAAGAATTTCGTCATACTGGTCAGAATTAAAGTCGGAATTTCATCACGCTCATCTAAGTCTAAAATTGTTTTGACCCAGACGATTCAGTTTTTTTTCTTTTTCAATAATGAGATTCCAATATCTTCATTTCTGTTAGGGTCTGTGCTCAACATAATCAGAAAGTTGTTTATTGTATTAGCTGCCTGTTCTTGTTTCGCCTGGGTATAAAGGGATCATTTTGAGTTTTTGGCTTCTTATCTAATAATTGTGTACACTCAGGATTTTCCAGAAACACTAAATATTCGCTTTTTAATTTTTTTTAAATTTTCATGTTTTTATCTTTAATTATTTTGAAATTCCTCTATTATCTTCAACGACAGCTTTATTTTTTTTGCGTATTTTTCTTTTATAGAGCAGGTTGATAGTCCACAACTGAATCTATTTTTTCTATTAATGACTATTTTTTCGATTTGATGTTTAATTTAAATCTATACGTGTTGTTCTATTTTATTCATTATTGTTTATTTTATCCTTTAAAAGGTTTCATATCTTTGGGTGTTTACATATATTCAATTCTTTGGGCAAAACTCTGTGTAGGACATCGGGTTTTTTAACAAATATATAAATCACTGATGGTACTCTCATATGAATGTGATAAAAGTGCTTAACTTTTCTAGATTTGTTTATTCATTTATCTTGGATTTTATTGCAACTGTCAGTTTTTTGAAATCATTTTCATCAATATCCGTTTATTTGAAACATTGTTAAAAATTATTTAATAACTTAACTATGAAAAGTGTAGTATTCTCAAACAATTTCCAGATGATGATAGTTAGCTGTAAAAATTGATTTCACTTGAGCAAATCAGGGCACAGATAGCCATTTTTTAATGGAGGAATATTTATAGTAAAAATGTATCATTTTGGTTTCAGATAAGAAGAAAGATTCCGGTAAGTTATTGTTTTTTTTAGAAATCTTGACTTACACTGCAACAGAAAAAGAGTAGCTAGAAACTTTATTCTGAATGTAATATTAATTAAGTGCAATATTTTTATCATTTCTTCAATGTGACAGAACTAAATTCTCAAATAGAAATCAAATTTGAAAATAAACCCAGTAATGTTAAGGATAAAAGCGTTGTTGACATCGAATGCTAAAATAAAGCCATTGTTAAAAGTTGAAAATAAATCTTGGTCATTTAAGTTAATAAACAATTTTAGTGATAATAATAGTGTCCCATATCTACTATTGAATGAGGGATTCCACCTAAGAGGGTTAAGCACTATCCTTACTCAATGAGCCATTCAGTGTTTGCATTTTTTATAGAATGATTTTAGCATTCTAAATGCCTCAAATATCAGCCCATATTCAACTAAATTATGGCAGCTAAAAATCACTTGATCTAAACGGTCGCGTGATTCTATGTTAATGCACTCACTAGCAAAACCCTACGCATATTATCATGCTTACTACAATAAAATAATATGTGATTTGCATCCTGCATATCGAAACCACAGGAGCACGCCGGGCTGTGCCTTTATGCAAAATAATGTAAACTCACACAAAAGGTGCCATGTCCAATTAAGAATTGTGAGGTTTAATAATCGCATGGTTTCATAATTGCATTTTAATGGTTTCCCTCTCGGAATTGGGGTAAGTCTGCCTGGATTTTCAGTGAGCAGTGACGATCTCAAAGATATGTCTTTTTCCATTCAAAAGTGGTTCATAACAAATTCAAAGTTCAACGGGGCTTCTAATGAAAGCCAGTGTAAAATTGGCCGCCCGTTCTTTGATTGCGAATTCAGCAGGCAGAAGACCCGCCAATACCAACCATGCATGATAATTTCTTATAGTATTAATTCATAATTTTTGCTCATCTGCTTGTAAAATGTATGCTATGGAGACTTCACCCTAGATATAATGTTATAGTAACCAAACATTCATTTATTTTCTACCAGATGGCACTGAAGACAATTTCATCGACCTCTATAAAAATTGTACAATGTACTATCAGTGGTATGCGATACTTGCCTTGCGGAACATTTGATTGCACAGCAGTCTTTTTTTCATTTGAAGTCCCCAAAATGTACATATTATAACCAATCAAAATTCTTTAAAATGCTTAAATATGGTGTAGAGCACTGTACAAAATAATTTAAATAATTCATAAGTACAATAAAGTTTTTAGTTTTTTAAAAACCTAAACTTATTTTTACTCGTAATTTACATTCAATAATATTTAATATTTTCTGTCGATAAAAAAATACATTGTTATTAATGGAAATGTAACTGAAAATTCTTATGTTTGTGGTCTTCAAGCGTTTGTCTCTGTGTTTTATATATGGTCCCCATTCAAAGGTTATATTTTCCAAATAACCAAGTCGACACTAACAAATGTTTGTAATAAATGTAGTTTGCTAATATATTTTTGGTTTCTAAGACAGAATTCAAAATTTGTTTTAACATTTCAATGAAGCGTTGATAGTCTGTTTATTTTTTATCAAATATTTCATACATGAGTATATTTTGATATTAATAGTGATATAATGGCAAAAAGATTTTACTAAATATTCTTTTATTAATATAGCTTTATTTTTTACTATGTATGAGTCAAAAGTGATATAAAATTATAACTTATAATGTTACATGAACTGGGAGATTATAAAAACTTTTTGCATTAGATCCGTAAATTAAAAAGAAAATACTTCAGTCACATAATAAATTTTACCTATATGTTACTTGATATATTAAAGTATGTGTTCTGCCCAAATACATGGTATGTATTTGGGCAATACACATAGGTTTATTTAATTATATGTATATATTTTGTGCATGTGCACTAACCAAACACATGAATATAAAGGTTTGTAATACTAAATAAAAAATATAATTAAACCTAACATTTCCCCATGAATATTGAAATGCAAAATGGAAAGGTTGATATTGTAAAACTGCCTTTTTATTAAAATCACCATGTTGGTTTTTCTGTCTTATTGCTCAAAGGATTTATAATAATGTAAAGCCTATCTTTCAGATTCTGATGAAGATGAAGGTATGTCGAAATTAATTTTATATTAACTCTTGCTCAGAATGGTGGTCATGTGGACTAGTGCTATCTAAGGCTGTCAGTTTAAGTATTGTTACAATAATATTTTGTAACATTATTTTAACATAAATTTTTCAATACAGTTATGCTAATGTTTTAACATTAAATATGAAATGTGACATAAAAAAATTTCACTAAGAGAAAAATTCACATATTCATTACGTTATTTGTCACATAAATGATATGTTCTTCATACTGTTATATAATTTCACACCATATCAGGTTTTTGAATAAAATTTACACTTTTTTATGTGATAATTAATTTGTTAAGCATTTATATCCCGAACAACAGACAGAGGGAATTATGTATCACTGAAAAGTTACACAACCAAAATTTAACACTCCGAACAGCCATATGACATAATCATAAAAATATTGCTGCAAACCTGCCAGTAACATTCATGTATACGAAATAAATGCTACTTTTACCCAGTACTCTGAATCATTTTTTCTCATTTTAATTAAAAACAATAGGATGAATATAGCAAAACCAAAAGATGGGAATTTATCCTACTTTAAGTTTTTGTAAAACATATGTTTAAATCTTAAGGACTTGTATCTTGTATTGTGGTTTTCCAAATCCTGATATATTTAATTACGTATGTGCTGCAAAGTGCTATGAAACAAAATAAGTCATAACGGAAAATAAGTCAACCTGACCGGAAAATAAGTCAATTGGATCGGAAAATATATCATTTGGATTTTTCGTTCAGCTTTGAGAATGTGTACAAAGAGTTCATACACATATATGTACATATGAACATGCATACTCACAGACTATGAGGCGATTCATGTATAATTAATTTTTGTATGATACATGTACAAATGAACAAATTAATACATACACAAAATTGATAATGTTATATTGAGGTGAAACATACTTCATTTAAGTTTTAGGACCACCTAAATTTCGTAATATTGAGAACGCCATAAAAATCCTCATAGTAATTTTTGTGTGAAAGGCATCAAACAAATAAACAGAGAGACAAAAATATTTTTAAAATGGTCTTCTTTTTTGAAATATCGATACGCATAGCTTTTTATGCCTTTACTGTTTTAATATATCTATAATTTGTTTATATTTCAATTTTGGTACAATAAAATTTTCTGCATTTGAACACTACAGGTACAAAAGTGAGTTATTTTTAATATCTGGTATCTGGGATAATAAAGGAGACACTTACGGAATTAACTCATTATCTAGCTATTTGTAGAAAATTTGTTTGTTTAATATTATTTTTGGAATATGAGACAAATAAATAAAAAAAAGGTAACCAGAAAAACAAATTACATTTGTTAAAGTAAAGGAGAGAAAAAGCAGTTATAAGAACTCACAAAATTTTATTATCTTGTGATTTCCAAAACATTAATGACATAAATGTGATAAAAATCTATGAAAATATACCAAATATGTTGATATACAAGGTCGTTGAAAAATTGTTAGCAGGTCTCTCACACTGTGAAATCTGAACAAGCTATATGTATCACGGGACGAGAAACAGAATAGTTAATCTATTTAATGAATAGTATTTTGATATAAATTTTTTTGGAAATTTTTATCAGTTTTTTTGTTTAATATTTAAGGTTTAATATCGGAGTTACATATTGGAAATCTTTATAAATTTTTTTGTTAATCTCATTTAAAATGCAATTTACAAAAACAAATATTACAAATTGTTAATTTCAGTTATACATAGCTAATTGGTGTAATACATATTAATTTAATTTCTTTTTCCATTACCAGATGACGAAGATGGTAAGTTTATTTCTTTATTCATACATTAGATTTAAGTGACATTTTTTTTATTTCTGCGTAATATAGGTTCTACTTATTAATTAAGCATTTTATTATTACAAACATTTATTTTGATGATTTCCCCTGTTTAAAATATTATATACTTGTTGTACGTCTCGCACACAGCAACCTGCTAAAATATGGTCCATCTTACGTCTTTTCTTTGCTTGATGCAAAGTCTTGATGTTCTTTAATATTTTATGTAATTAATTTATGCATCATTTCATACAAAACATCCTTCTTACCTTTGCCAATAGATGTAGGCAACGGTAATAAGCCTGCTATTTGTTAGGCTGCTCACAGAGGTTGTTAACATTTTATCAATTTCAGTACTGTAAGTAATTTACATACACCAGAGAAGTTTAGTTTACCATTTTCTGTTTTGTGTGTTCACTACTTAAATAGAATTTAATACTCCCATTCTATCTCATAACCTTAAAGTATTCGAACTGCAATAGTTTCAATTTGATAAAAAACAATCCATGTTTTATTCTCAATTACTTTTATTTTTAAACACAATATTATGATTTCCCATGTCAAATTGTGTAATCTCAAATTCAATATATTACAAATATTTTTTGAAATAAATTATAATTTTTTAATTTTTGTTATAGAGAAGAAAAAGAAAGCAGGTGAGTAAAGTCATGTTTTGAGATACTTATTTATTTTCTTTTGTAAAGTGCGATGGATATGCCGCTATATACATACATATATATATATATATATATGTATGTATGTATGTATGTATATATATATATATATATATATATATATATATATATATATATGTATTTAATGTATAAATGTTTATTTGCACAAAACAAAAAATTAACTTATTAAACCAAAATTCACAACACACTTTTGTTTAAATAGTTTCAAACTAAGATACAATCAGAATTTTAAAAAATCACAGTGGCAAAAGTTTCTGTACGTTTATGATGAATGTGTTACCATTTTATTAATAATTTCATTCTATTTTCCATGATATATAATTGTCTATATGTTTATCTTATTTTAACCTAATTTTTTATGTTTGAATTGTACTAGTTGCCATGTCAGTCCACAAGTTTAATGCCAACATAAAGGAAGTTTATTTGCACAATTCTAATGATAATTAATCAGAATATCTGAATTGTCTACCAATTATAGTTTTTGGATGACTTACCTGACTAAAGTATGTTTTTGTACGTATTGTTGGAAAGATGTATTGTTTCATAAGATTACTTATCATAGGTTAATCATTATCAATAATAAGGAAATTTAATTTATCGAAAAATTTTGAATAACTTAAATGCAACCACGAAAGAGAATATTACTACTATGATATACTATGAAAAGAGTTGTATTTGGTCACCACTGTTATTTTTTTACATGAATATGTCTTTAGTACAGAAAGAAATTTACGCTGTTTTATTTTTCATTGTTCGAGTTTCAAATTCAGTTGAGTCATAGTTTGAGTTTTGCATAAAGGATTGTGTACTACTACTCAGCTGGTTGATTTGATGCATTTTTTTCTTTTTCTGCAAACCTAGAACTTTCAGTGGGTCCAGGCTGCACGTTTTTGCCTCAATAAGTTGGTCATGTATGTTTTCTCGAGTTTTGATTATATACTTTTTGTATATAATCATACATCACAATATTTTGTAAATTTTTTCTACATACACCTAAAAAAATCATATAAGAATAAAAAATATTTCTAAAATGTTTCTCATATATATTCTGAGATATTCTCGTCAATTGTTGGAGACGTAAAGAGAAGAGTATGAAATAAAATAAAGTCAAATTGCAATTTTAGAAAAACATAGCTTGATAATAGTTTGAGATAATGTATTTAAGGGGAAAGTAACTTAAGAAAGAAGAATTTGAGTCAATATTAAAAAATGAACGATTTATGAAAAACCTTTCAAAACTCAAGTTCAAAATTCAAATATTATTAAATCTATAATTAATCAATTTTTTTTACAAAATAATTAAATGTAAGCACTATCATTTAGGAATATTGTCGTCAAATGGATTAAGCTCTAGATTCTGTTACGCTGATCTGAGAAACCAGAGATATTTTTAGGGCTCCATCTGTTCATCTGTCTATATGTGTGTATATCACAACCATTTTACTCGGAGACTATAGGCACTATATGTGTGGATGAAATTTGGATGGTAGGAGTCTTCTATAAACCGCTATATAATGAAATAAGGAACTTATGAAAAAAAACATTCGTATCCCAATTTTTTTAAATAAATCCATTGCACATAGGTGTGTAAGGTATCGTTAGATAGGCTTTAAAAATTATATGGAAGTTCCAAAATAACTTTTTCATTAAAGTCAATAGTTAATGAGAAATACGGTTATAAGTCTTAAAAATTGTGTAATCTTAAGTATCAATACAATTCCAAATAAACTTTCAATGAAAATTGTTTGAATAAGATATGTTGTGTAGTTTTTAGATATGGGATATTTTAGGTAACGACCACAACAATAATTTCGTTTTTTACAGTTTTTTGGGAAATACAAACTTATAAGTTTAATATTGTTTGGTGCTACAGAACTCTCCGTGCCCGACATCGACTCGCACTTGGCTAGTTTTTTTATAATTGTTAATATTTGTACGGCGTGTGCAAATATAATCCAAGTTATATATTTAAATATGCCAAATTGTTAAATATAAATTGTACTCTAGTGTTCTTTCAAGTTATGACATGTTTAGGTGATGCAGGAAGGATGTATGCTAAGTTTTGCATAAAATGTTTAAAATATTGTCAACGTACAGACAAACTTCTATTACAGCTTTATAATACTATAGATTTCAATTGTTCATGTTTAAATTTTTGTATATATTATTCATTAAGAGTGCACATAAAATTATATCCACTGTGGTCTTAAATATACTAGCACCTGTCCAGAACTTTCTCTGAGCGTGGTGCGTACTTAATTTTTATTTTCATATAAATATAACAAAATATTCCTCGTATGCTGAGTAAGAGTCCAAGTAACACATCGGGCAAAACTTAACCAAAATCGTTTCAGCAGATATCGCAAACAAACTACAAGCTAAAAACATAGAATATTAATTAAAATTATATTATTATAATAATATTAATATTATGTGGCCATCCAATGCACATAAGAATAATCAATATGCGCATCGATTGACCACATAACTATAATAAAAAGCCATAATTATTCTCCTCTTAGTTTTAACATTTTTTAGACTAATTTTGTATTTAATACAGCGTAAAATTAGAGATCTAGTCTGGCTGTGGTATTATTGTTATCTATACAGGGCTGTTAGTATAATATATTGGAGAGAGACACAATAAAATGATTGAGTTTTTTTTAAATTTTAACATTTTGTATACTTTTCCCAGTTTCTTTAGATCTGTAATGCAATTATCATTACTAACGATGATAAAATCATAGATTAATTTTGACAGCAGCACTCTTACTAATTATGGTCTAGTTATAAATTTAATCTTCAATGTAGGAGGAATTGAATGGAAGATATTTCTAAAACGTTTTTAAATTAAATAATATTAACTCTCTTAATGAATAATAAATACATCATTTAGTTTATAATATATCATATAATTGAATAATACATACATCATTTAGTTCATAATATATCATGTAATTGAATAATAAATACATCATTAAGTTCATAATATATCATGTAATTGAATAATAAATACAACATTTAGTCATTCTCAATAAGTTCATTTTTCAAACTGATTTTAAAATTTTGTTGTGTCTTCATTACAGCAAAGGTGACACCACCCAAGACCGGTAAGAATGTTTTTATTTGTATTAATTGATTTAATTGCAACATTGAAATACATTTATACTTATATTTTTATTTTATGTCTTAAAACTTTTAAATGGATATTTCATGAAATAAATACATTAGATTATAGTGTTGGTAGTTTTAAATTATTTTTATTCAGTTTTTCATCAAACATTTTCTGTCAATTAGGCATGAGACGCTTTAGCTTGAGTTGTGCAATTTATTAATAAAGTATGCGGTGTTAAAGTTCTTGAAATGGTCACATAGTTCATATCAGAGGTTTATTTATTTTTTATAATAATGAAAAGGCGAAAAAACACAAAGGTGGTGCGTACTTATTATATTTTCTATACTTAAAACTTATGTACAATTATATTTTAACAGGAAAATCAAGAATACGAATTTTATTTAAAATTGTTATTATAAACATGTAAACAAATTCTGAATCATCCGAATATGGTAATATTCTAGACATACCTAAATTATATAATTAAGTCTACAGCGCCACTGTAATGTGAACACTCTGATATGAAAATTTCATATATGAGTATTGTTTACTGCCGTTTAAGCTGAATTTATTAATTAATAATTCTAACACTTAAGGTAATCCTATCAATCATTCTCAAACTTTAAATCTATGCCAAAAATGAAGCGTTACTAGGATTTAACTTGAATTATCACAAATGTAATCAGCAGTAAGCTACATGTGGATAACTGAAGAAAACAGGCCAATGAAAATATCTGGATAAGCCTTGTACCTTTAACATGTCAAATTTTGTGGATAAAGATAAAAGCACAGACTATGTATAGAAAAGAAATGATGAGTGTTTGTTGTGAAAAGGGTAGTTATACCATGCATTGTAGGCTGTGGCATGCTGTCAGGTACAAATGGTGCAATGTCATATACATTTTTGGTTTGTTTCTGATAACCTGATAATACTCCAATGCTTTTAGCTGTTTTGAATCACAGGTGTAGTCAGTTTCGGGGAAATAATTGTATTAAGAAGAAGTAATGAGTGTTTCAGTTGTTTATCAACACAAAACGATCCAATAGTGTTGACAAATTGCATAAGGCCAGACTATCCGAGTGTGCGAAATGTTTCCGTTACTGTAAGGTTTGAATATTTAGAAAGAAATACTGATGCTGTATTTTGCTTGAACTAATAGATTCAAATCATTCATTCTGCAAATCACAAAATGGTACCTAAAACTTTATTGCCATATTTGAAATTATGTGTCAATGCCATAATATGAGATAATTGAAGGATATTTTTGTATTTAAATTATAAATAAATTTGGTTTTGATTAATGTTAAAAAGAACGCAATAGCCTCTTCTATATCAAATGCGCTAAGTTCCAGCTAGCGTAGCTAGGAATAGAGGTTGGTTATCAAGTGTTTTATGAGTCACGAAGGATTGTCAATATCTTTGGAGACTGTCACAGTATTGTTCTTTTCTCTGATTCTTCTAGAGTGCGGTACCAGTGTGTTTGTGGAAGTTATAATAGGACGAAAGCAACTCTATTTAATATAAAATTCTTGCACTATATTGTTGTCTTTCAATCCAGTAATAACTGATAATGGAATCTGACCAAAGATGTCTTAGGATGATTTTGAATATTTAGAGTTGAATTAATAATGAGTTAAATCAAAAAGACACTTCTTCCTGAGAAGGTGTAGTTCTTTTTCTCTTCTTGCCGGTCACTCTTTTGAATCAGTACTTTGGTTTTGGAAACCAGCACACATTTAGACATGTGATTTTTTGATCATGAAGCAAATGTAATTCAGTTATGGTTTTCAATCCATTATTGGAAGAATTGGAATACCTATGCATTTTGGTATCTAAACCGGTTGGTGAGAGATCCCACATGGTATTAAAAAATTAATTTTACCTATTTAGAATATAGCTGAAGAGGAATAATTTCATCTTATTAAGCACAAAAATTGTGTTTGTGAGAATATTTTTCAACTCAAAAAAGGCAAGTGTTTATATAGTATCCCTTAGATAACCTAATCTGTAAGTTCTGTATAGTAAATAGACAAAGTAAAACTTAATCTGTATAGTAACATAGTAATAAAGATTAAAGTTGGAAGCTCTGTATGCAATGACGAAGTTATAGTTTATTTCATCTGTGTAAAGTGTCTGCCAATATACTGTAATAATCACATGTACCTACATTGATAAATACGATGTTGTATGACACGCTTAGTCTTAACAATATCTGTCATTTTATTGAGAGCTTCACTTGTAGGATAATGGTGTTCCTGGATAGTTTACAACTGAACATTTGTAATCTTACTAACTCAGATGTTAATTTGAATTGTTGTGTATTTTTCTGTTTTGTTCATAAATTTTTTTATTATATTTTAAAGTCATTATAAGAAAATTTAATTATATTGGAAAGTTCTTTGTTATAAAATTTTTACGAAAGATGTATGAATTTATATTTTGTACATTTTTATGTACTAATATTTAGTTAATCAATGAAGACGTAATACTTATATGAAAATAATGAATACGAAAAAATAGTGAAAAATGTCTGGGGTCATCAGAATAAATAAAAACAATATTAGGTTTGATGATATATTTGAATATTAGAAGTTAGGAAATGTTGGTACATAATCATAATTACAAATATATTATTATTTTTAAAGTAATTCATAATTCCTTATACTAAGAGGTTATTAAATTCCAAACCAAGTCTATTTATCTCCAGACGTTTCTTTTGTTTTTTTTACTTATGCAAATAGTCTTTAAATGTAGTTGTATGCTTAAAATATAAAAAAAAGTTCACAATTAAAGAAAAAAGTAATAAAAGTTTCCATACAGGAAGTGCTTAAAATAAAACTCATAATTTTTTTTCACAGAATCTGTGATTTTTTTTCTTTCCCACTTCTTTGATATCTGTTTATAAGTTTTTAATTTAATTTAGTACTCTGACAAAAAACTGTAAATGGACATGACACTTTCATGTTGTGATGAATAGTTTGCTTGTGGCTAAGTCTAAAATTAGCTAATATATAATCAGTAAGTGAAAAATTAGCTACTACAACCAGTAGCTGATTTATTTTTAATTTACTTACAACACAGTAATACCTCTCTTTATGTGATATCGCTTATGGTTTCTTTATTACACAATGAGTTGCAGGATAGTTAACCAAAAAAATTACTCTTCAGTTTTGACAATTTTTTTAAAAAGGCTAATGAAATTTGTTATTATATATTTGTTTAATTTTGAGAGAAATCATTTAAAATAATTGACAAATTGTTTCCTGTTTTTTCATTAATTTTTAAGAGAATATGTAATTGTGATTTATTAGTCACTTCACCGAATTTCGTAGACTTGCAAAAAATATATTTGAATATATACATATACGTCAAAGGACTTTATATTCTTTGATATTTCTGACCCCAATTGCAAAATATGTTAAAAAACATATAAGTAAATAGCATAAGTAACATTTAATCATACACAGATTGTATACTAAATTCAATGTTTTTTATTAATATGAAACTCTTGTGTTTTAATTTCAAGATGATTATGAAGGCTATTATGTGACTATTGTCAATACTTCATACCTTCATTATTGTTGCATCAGGTCTTCATAAAATTTCACACTTCCAAACAATGGTCATGATGTATTTAATAGTTTGGAGTTGTAACTTACCTTTAAATTATCTTTTGTTTTAAAAGAATTTGTCAATAATTTTGTTTAGAAATCAATTAAACATAAATATTGTTCAAATGTACCTTAATTATTTCTATTGCCACAGTTTGTCTAATATTTAAGAGTTGTAACTTATATTTTATTTTAATAGGATTGGCTAATACTGTTGTATATAATACAGTATTCAATATAAGATAAATATTGCTTAAATATATCTTAAATATTTCTTCATTTCAGATGCCAAGAAGGCAGCTGGTAAGCAAATTATTATTTTTGGAAATTAAAGTTTTAAAGAAATGTGAATGCTTCAGTTTCAATACTTATCATATAATATTAAAAACAAAGAATGAAAAATGAAAAAAATTCAGTCATGGCTGTTGGTTAAAGTAGATATTTTTACAACTTAATTCCTAATAGTATGTTGATGTTGTTTAAGTCAGGACCATATTTTGACATATTTTTATATTAGATATGGAGACATATTTATATAGATATGGAGACATATTAATATGGGGACATATTTAATTAGATATTCATTGTAACAAAGGGCATGGATATTGCTCTCTTGCAATTTCTAATACAGTAGTTATATTCTTTTCTTATTGTCTGTTCATTATTGGATTATATTAAATTAGGTAATATATTAAGTTGATTAATGTATTGGCATCAAGAAATAAGTTAGGGAAATACTCTTTGGTAAGAAATAAATAATTTGATAACATATTTTGCTCATTTTTTGATAGTTGTTATAAGGGGAATAAAGTATAAAAATGTAAAACATGTTTTTTTGTTTTATTGTAGAAATTTGTACGGATATTGGCAGACTAGCCGGCTGTGGCATGCGATAATTTAAAAGTTATTATTTTAGATGTGTCCAGCAGTTAATTTCATACAGTTTAATTAGGGTTTCTAATAACTCCTTAAAATTTGGTCTTTTATTTAAATGTAAACCTGTAAATATACATATATACATATGTATGTATACATAAATAAATATATATGTATGTATATAACATGTATATTTGACCATTCGACAATAAATGGAAACTAAGTCAGTATTAGTTGTTATGAATACCTTAAAATAGTGAATTAAACAATTACGCCACAAATAAATATCAATGTTTAATTTTTTTTATTAAATATTAATTTAATTACATTTTAATATAAGCAAAATGTAAACACCATTGTCAACGGCAGTGGTGCGCTGTTGTTGTTTTTGTTCACACCGGTGACAAAGCAGTATACTGCTCTGTTTCAAATTACATACATTATGTTTGAAATTACAAACCACTTAAAACCATTCCTGTGACTGAACTACTGAATTTTGTTAACTGATTTTTGGTGTACAGTTCAGGACCACCATTTTATATATGAGGATTTATTTAATATCGAACGGTGATATCCTCTTTGTATACATATAGTTTG
Source organism: Druceiella hillmani (assembly GCA_039881145.1). NCBI lineage: Eukaryota > Metazoa > Arthropoda > Insecta > Lepidoptera > Hepialidae > Druceiella > Druceiella hillmani. The sequence goes on along the minus strand of JAYKKI010000067.1, from coordinate 2,821,680 downwards.
ATACATTATGGATGTCGAACAATTAGTCTTCTCATAAAGGCACTAGGGTGGTCATATTTTAAATACAATATTGGTAAACTTCATTGTTTTCTCATAATTTATTGAAAATGTCCATAATGTACGAAAGGAAAAATTGTTGATAATGAAGAAGAATACTTAAATTTTTGTTAATTACATTTTGTGAAACGTTCAGCTATACACCTTATACATATTTATATATATTTTGACACACTATATATATATATATATATATATATATGTATGAGTGCATGTGTTAAATTGGATTTCTGGATATTGCAAAGATCTTTGCTAATATCCTACCTGAAGATGTTGTAGTACAACGAAATCTAGGTCGTGGTAAAGAAATTAAAGAAAGTAGAAATAATACTACATCACGTAGTTTCATTTAATTGTGAATAATGAATTTCTATAAAATTAACGCCAAATATATCAAAGTTGAATATATTCATGCCATCTCAAGTTAGCTATATCCATCTTAGTTGTAGATTTTTTAGAATCCAATTAACCATATTTTATATTCATTTTCACAATTTCTAAAATTTTCTGCCAGATAAATTTCTGGTTATCCAGAATGGTTCATAGATATTTATACAATCGGTAAGGTAAATTTTGTAGACATAAATTTTTTTGTTCATGAAACAATTACATAAATGTATATATATATATAAATATATATATATATATATATGTATATACATATATATATATATATATATATATATATATATATATATAAATTCGAATATACAATTCCAAATTAATTTTTATAATAAAATAAAACAAACTAAATATTTAAGGAATGAAAAATGAATACTCATAACCTGAATTCACATTTACCAGTTTCAATTACCAGGCTAGTCCATTTTATTTAAAAGTGGCTTTTACCTGTGGCTTCGCTCATCATATATATTAATACGCTAAGGTTATAAGATGTTACTCTCCCTTTTTAGAAAAAACCTCACAACTAATCCACATAAATTATATATCATTTTATAGATAATTGCTTGCTCTACCGGCATCCACAACTAAAAAATTTATTATTGCTATTGTTTTTGCAAATTAATTAATTATTAAATTATATACACAAAACAGCAATGCTGCCATCTAACGGCTCAACGTCAATATGATTGACGGTCGGTAAAATTTTTGTTTAATTTCAAATCCACTCATGTATAAATAAAGTGGCGCTGTAGCTCAATGCTTTTGATACTTGCGCCTCTATATGTCAATTTTAGTAAAATATTTGTTTGATCTGTCATCTGAGCTTCATAATGGAATAAATAATGCGAAGACTTCGCACGGGTCACGCTAGTATAGTTATAGTAAAATACTTATAGGGAGAAATTAAAACACATAGTGCCATTTAGAAGGTGTAAGAAAAATTTAAAATTTTTTATTTTTGTGTCTTTAATAAAAATGACAATTAGCATAAAAACATTTCTCTTTAAAGAAGGTATTAAAGGCATTGACTTGGTTGCTTGGGTATCTTGCACATGCAGGATTTTAAAAAAATCACATAAACTTTTGTACCATTGCAACATTGTATTGTTATTCCATTTTCGTTTCTGAAGGAGCATTTTCACAAAGAAATGAGATTTCCTGAGATAGGAAGTAGTCTATACTATTTCCTTATCTGCTGACTATCTTCATGCTTATAATCAATCTGTTGCAATATTCCAATAGGAAAGAAAGACGAACAAACACACTTTTCCGTTTATAACATTTGTTAGTATATTTATGTATAGTTTGATATATATGAATAGTATGTATAGTTTGATAATGGAAATATATCTATTTTTTCAGCCAAAAACAAAGCTAAAGTTACGTTGTCAATTTTACAGTCATTTTCTTTGATTGTTTTTTTTATTTAAATTATGTACTGGAACATAAATTATTTTCTTTTCGATATTGTTTTGAATTTTCTAAGATACTTTCACATCTGAAATTTCTCGCAATTACTAAAAACATTATCTGAAATTTAAAAAAACTAAATAAGAATATTTTAAAAAAGGGAAAATGCGTAACTAATTTCTGCTGTCACATGTAGTAGGTATGTCGGCAAGTAAACAGATAATTTTTTTTTCTTTTTAAAACTAGATAACTTCATAAATGAAATTTAAAGTGAGTGTATCTAATTATTTAATAAATTATGAAGTCATGATTAATTGTTTCCAGATAAGAAGAAAGCTAGTAGTACATACGTATTTAGTAAAAGATAAGTGTGCTATTCATATTGAGTGAAAGATTACCTGGTTGAAGAAAATATTTATGCTGTGAAAATAATATGAAATAAGATCATATTTAACAAAATAATAAATATATCTACAAATAATTTTAATTCATAATGTTTAATATCATGAGAGAACCCTTTCATGAAAATAAACTTTGTGAATTGAATGAATGAATCCAATTAATGGTTGATGTACTTTAAACAGACTTCTTTCTATGCTTCTTTTTCTCTGTATTCGTCATGAGAAGATTTTCTTCATTTTACGCATAATTTGGATCCATTTAGAATCATTTACTTTTTCAAGCATGTACATAGGTGGATTCAAGGGGAGGGCACGTCCCCCCCCCCCAGAAGTCCCAGAATAATCTATTTATTTTGTTTAGTTCTCGCAAGTTACAAAACAATATACGTAAAAATTGCATACAAATATTTTTTTAATGATGAAAAGTGCATTTTCGTGAGCAAAATTATAGAATAAATAATACCGAGACTGGTACCCATAGCTACTACACATGTAGTCTACAGTTTTGAGTTCCACGTGTGTCTGTGAGCAAGCGATCGGCACGAGTTTTTTCCCGTTAATTTAATTCAACTGACACTTGTTGCCCCCCGCCCAGAAAAACATTCTTGGTTGTGACCCCCCCTTGCCCCACCCAGGAAAAAAAACTTAGTTGTGCCCCCCCCCAGAAAAAAATTCTGTATCCACCCTAGAACATGTATATCATGATGATCTCTCTGTCTAACATATCTTTGGGCTCATAAAAATAAATATGTTAATAAAATCTAGTAAATCCAAGTTATATCAGAGATTTTATTTGAAAATTTGTTTGTTGAATAAAAGAATTTATAAGTAGTAATTCATGAATGGGTAGACAAAGAGCGGGGAAGCTAATTTTGTTGGAGCGAGGTCGGGTAATAAGTAACTTTTAGTGTCTTTGGAATGTCGTAAAGAACTCGGTCCACAAAATCAGTGTTTAAAATAATTGCTGTAAGGTAATGTTTTTGTGCCAGCGACCAGAGAACCGAAAATGTCTTATAGAGCAGCTGCATGATACATACAGATCTTAAAGCAATAAGTTTGGGTCATAATGTGCTTAATTGCTCAGGACAATGTAAACGTTAAAAAAAATGTTTAGACACAATTTATTTAAATATTGTAGCAGGTGCAAAAAATATCTGAAAAATATGGAAGTCAGTATGAAAGAAATGAAATATTGAAGTCAGTATGAGAGAAATAAAGTAGCTTGGTTGTTGCTGGGTTGAGATACAGAAGGATACTCTTGCAAAATATAAACAAGTTGGTAAAACAATATATGGATTACACAGATTGGTGCTCGTGAATACCGTTGCTATCGCTTTTTCATTTGACTTTTAGCAATACCAATATGTGAGCCAATAGTATTAATGAAGTCTGCGCAGAAATGGATTGGGTTAGAAAATTACAACTGGATACTTCAGGAAGACAATGATTACAAACCTTGGAGTATGTGCATCATGGAAATCAGAAAACTATATTGTGGAATTTGTTAATATAATGAAAAATATCTGGTAGGTTACAAAGATGAAATTTTGATACAATGGTTAGAAGTAGCATTCTTTTTAATTCTGCAAGGTTTGAATATAACATAAGTCAGAATAATAAGAATTTTCCGCAAAGTTAGATAGATTTCATTCAGAATGGGAGTCGAAAAATCATGTCTCGCTCAGATATTCCCAATAGTAAGTTGTTCTCAATTTAACAGAGGATTATACACATAGTTTTTAGATTTGTAGGGAACTTCTTTAATTCGTAGATTAGAGATGGGTAATTGTCAGTCTCTTGTTAAATAATTTCATACGATATGTCTAATTGATGGTTTTTCTTAGACATTTTACACAATAGTTTAATTTATATATCAATATTTATCCATTTCGACGATGGTCAAAAACTATAAATGTTTTGATTTGTATCGAATATAGAAAATATTGAAAATAGTAAATTGGAGAATAGTTCAGGAATGGATTCTAAAATTATGGTTGTGATATATTTTTCTAATATTGAATATATGGTTGTGATAAATTTTTCTAATATTGAAATTCATTATTCACAATTAAATGAAACTACATGATGTAGTATTATTTTTACTTTCTTTAAGTTCTTTACCACGACCTAGGTTTCGTTGTATTACAACATCTACATATTTAATTTAATTGTGGATAAATTTTTCTATGATTTTAGACATATCATTTAATTCAACTATACATACTATTTAATTAAATTTGACTATAAATAAGTATATCAAATAAACGCAAGTTGAGTTTATGACCAAGTAAGAGTAATTTCACATGATCATGATATATAAAAAGATGTATGTCTAACAACTGAATAAGAAAATTAACTATTAAGAAACGGGAATTTTAAAAGAATCTTTTAGGATATTTGCAATATGGATATTAAACGAGTATTCAAAGCCCGAGGGTATTTAAAAATGAGGCTGATAAAGGGAATATTAAATGATGAGGTAATAGACAAAACTATTAGTGGGAGATATCTTTAAAATAAATTATTTTTTTTACATTTTAGTTGACAACTGCTAGTGCTTGTTCAAATGCTCTTCAATATAGAAAATATTAAAGAAATTACTGATTAGAAAAATGATAAAACACACTGAAGGCATCCAAACTTCTTGAAGTGTTGAAAAAATCTGCAGCGGTAGATATTTATTCATAATTTGGATACATTTAGTATCATTTACTCTTTCGATAGATATTCATTCTTAATTTGGATACATTTAGTATCATTTTCTCAGAAAGTAACATAATTAAATACCTGTTATTAATTACTTACCTGTTATTAAATACTGTGTCATTGTCATCTTCCTCTGATAGTATTTTCAATTTCTCATTTTCTTAGAGATAGGAAATTATACTTATCTCTGTTATCATATTCTGCGAGCCAATAACTAATTTTCTAGTTTATAACATATAATAATTTGTTTCTTTCAGTATTATAGATTTCGATTATTATCAAAATTTGTATACAGTTTTCCATAATACTTAATTTTAATATTGGAGGAATTGATTGATTTAAATTAAATTGATGCATGTTTATGTTGGACAACAAATAATTTCCATTAATTAAAATAAGTTCCTCATTCATATAGGCTTTATAGTTTCATAGCATGCCATGTTTTAATATAATGTTTTATATTTTCATTACAGTAGCACCATCCAAGGCAACACCACCTAAGGCTGGTAAGAACAATTTTTGTTTAAACTGATTTAATTGTATTTTAATTCTGAGCTTGAAAACTTTTGAGAAGTCATCTCAGAAATATGTACGATCTGTCAAATATATATTGGGAATTGTTTATTTAAAAATGTTGCTAAATTACACAAAGCTATTCCTAGTTATCACTGACACAGTAAATCATTACTATAATATTAAATTAATATTAAAGTTTAAATATAAAATAATTAAAGTCTATTTAAAAAAATAATTAATATATAGTTTGTTAAAATGTATTTTTTTAGGAGAGAACAATATTAAATTAATTTTTTCTAAGATTATTTCCCTTGAGTGTTACAATTTGATGAAAAATGTAAGTTATATTGATAGTATCCAGAAAGAAAGTATTTTCTGCATAATAATAATTCCAAATCTTGATACAATAAAATGACAAATAAGTACCATTAAAGTTTTAAAATGGCCATATTGCACATTATAAAAGTTGGTTTAAATTTTTTATTTTACAGAAAATGTGAAAAAACACAAAAAAGGTGAGTGTTTATTTTATTTACTTCCTACGTCAGATTTTCATGCAGAATTATAATTGATGTGAACAGTACAAATCTTGTACTGTATTTACACCTGTAAGACTGTTTATTGTGCTTAATTTTAAGATAAATTAATAATTCAGACACTTAAGATAAAATTCACAATATTCTCAGGCTTTGAAACTTATCATTTGAATGAAAGGATCAATAGTGGAATGGTACTAGGGTTTAATTTTAACTAGCTCCAGAAAATAAGTTGATAACACCATCTAGACAATCTTTAAATGTTTTAGTTACCCTTCCATACTAAGCTTAATAGCTGAAGATACAAGCAAAGACAACGCCATTGTAGGAAGGATCTAGCTTGTGTTCTTTATGATAGAATTAGCTAGTAGTTGTTCGTGAGTTGTAAAGAGTCATTGTAGAGAAAGTTGTGAAGGCAGTAGCACACTGTCAGATAGAGATGCTGCAACTTCTCTGAAGTTTGCAACTGGTGTATTATCTGCAATAATCCAAAATGTTCATGGGGGTAACATATATAGATAGAAAGATTTTTCTGAAAATGAGTTTGGTAAGTACCAATTTAAGGGAAAGATTTACTGGTTGAATTTAATTGAGGAGTGTTTTAGTTGTCTGCTGATTAGAAAAACTAAAGCGTGTTGATGAACAGTCTATAGCAAGATTGTTGTATTAGCAGGTATAGGACCCTCTATTCAATTTGTAATTTAATTTCCTTTCTGCGAATTAAGGTGTCATCACAAAACCTGATACTAAGGGAGGTTTACCTAACTTCTTTATACTATTTTTTCTGATATCTAATTATCATTTTTAATATATTATATTTTTATATTTAATCAATATATATTACTAAAGTAAGTATACAATATGTGTGCCGCTAAAACTCAGAAACAAGTCCTGGTACAATCAAGGGAGTTATATGGTCTGGTATCCATGAAGAAGGTCCCGTTTTTACCTAAAGGATGTGTTTAAAGACTGGAAGTTCCTCTCTCTAGAACAGTCCAGAGCGTTCAAGAGTAATCAAGAGCTTTCCACTACATTCCAGAATATCCCGGAACATTGTGAAATGTTTGGGAATAGTCTGGAATATTCTGGAACATCCCAAATCATTGTGGAACATTCCAGAACAGTCTCGAATTTTGTGGAATATTCTGGAATATTGTGGACCATTTGAAGACCTTTTTGTATGGGTGGGGCTACCCATTGTTAGGCGTTATTTAAAGCAAGAACGTTCGTGGATTCAAATGCCAGTTTCTTATCAGTGAAGTGCAGTGAGTGAATAAAAACAAACAGTGAAGTGTGAGTAATCAAAGTGATACAGGGACGGAATTAAAATAAAAAATAAAGCGTGAAAAGTGTTCAAAGTGTACTTAGTGTATTTCTTAGTAAATAGTTGCTTTGATTTATATTTTATACAATGCCCAAACATAAACAAGGATGATATCTTGCCAGTTCTGAAGTAAAACGGTGAAAACATAATAATCGAAGAGCGTGAAGCATGTTTACGTTCCCAGCGAACAAGAATAAACACCAGGAGAAGCAGAAAAAACAAAGAACAACGAAATGAATGAATCGAATCAAAAATTGTGGCACAATTTTATAATAAAAGACTGTGAACGCAGGCCACCCATAAAAATATCACCCTATAAGAAGCAAGGACATTCTACATTATTATATACAGGAATTTCTACATTACATGACAGGGGAAACTCCAGAATCAAAACACTTTCTTCAAAATATAAAAGCGTAAAACACCAGCTTCTAAATGACTTCTTCGGTGTCATTCTGATCAACACTAACAGAGATGAAATCAATTATGTTTTCCCTTCCAAGGATAAATCTTTCACATAATGGAATCATTACTACCACTACCCAACAAAGATTATAAATTTCTGCAAGTATATTTTATCGGAAATGAAGAAATAGAAATTGATCAATGATACACAAACAAATACAATCAACTTATTTGCACATTCAAAACAGCACTAGAACAAATGATTTTTAATGACTATAATGTTACAATTCGAGCTGATAAGAGACAACCTGGAGAACACAAACATCGATTTAATGCACCTTAGATAGATTATGTCGCCATCGTAATTGTGGACAAGGAAAACACAAGCCATGACCTAATTGTACAACGAAAAAGAGAAGGACTGTAATGCATTGCAGAGATACACCATTCATATGATGCCCTCCAATATCCATTAATATTTTTGCGCAAAGGGGACAGAACAAACCCAATCTCAAATAAGTGTAGAAACAAACAAAAAAGTCATTTCCAAGGAGTTCTATGCTTACTGTTTAATGATCAGAGACAATAAAACATACAATCACACTCTCAACACTCACCATTTATTCAAACAATTCCTGGTAGATATGTATGCAAAAATAGAAGCGGAACGGATGCTTTACATAAGACTGAATCAGAAGAAACTACGCACGGGAGAATACATCCACCTTTGAGAGCGATCATAAATGACGAAACTTTGATGACAATGGTAATCAATAGTAATCTTACCCTCATATTACATAGGAATTCTAAGACACATGCATGAATACACTTAAGATACCATGACTGACATAAGAAAATATGGACGACCTGACCTCTTCATAACATTCACATGCAACTCATCCCATGGATCGACACGACATAAATGCCCGTGTTTTTCGACAAAAACAAATGAGATTTATTAAAATCATCACAAAATACCACATCTTTGGAACCGTTAGATGCTGGATACACACAATCGAATGGCAAAAAACGAGGACTGCCTCACTCATACAATCCTATGGCTACACAGCAGAAATCACCCCAAGGATTTCGACAAAATCGTCCAAGCTGAATTTTCCAATCCACAAGAAGATCTGCGGCTATACGGCATAGGTGTGAAAAACATGATTCATGGACCTTGCAGCTTATTAAATCCCAATTCGCCATGTATGGGTAATGGAAAATGTACAAAAAAATACCAAAAACCATACTTGGGTGATACACAAACTTGATGACGATGGCTATCCCAAATACAGAAGACAACCCAAAAGAAAAAAAATCTACAATATCAACAAACTACTTCAATACATTACTCACAATAAACCATACCTCAACGACAATCAAAAAAATATTTACAATATTATCATGGACTGGATCAACAACAACACTGGTGGAATTATTTACTTGGATACACAAGGCGGCACCAGGAAAAAGTTTCAAATAAAACTATTGCTGGCAAAAATAGTGCTAAAAAATTTATCGCACTTGCACTAGCATCATCCGGCATTGCCGCCACACTTATGAAAAAAGGATGGACTGCCCATTCTGCCCTACAACTACCGTTGAATATAGCCGAAGTACAATTCCCAGTATATAATATCTCAAGGACATTTGGCTGTGGTGAACTTCTAAAACAAGCTAAAATTATCTACTGGGATGAATACACAATGGCACATAAAAAATCACTTGAAGCCATGGACAGAACATTACAAGGCTTCCGAGGAAACTCTGAAGTGATGGAAGAGCTCTACTCATACTCTGAGGAGATTTTCGACAAACACTTCCAGTCAACACCAGTAGACGAAATCACTGCAAAAAAATTACATCTCTGGCTACACATACAAATACTGCGAGTAACAAAAAATATGACAATTGAACTATCGAAAGATTGCAGGTAGGCGAAGACATATATCCTACTGACCAGACGACCGGCCTCATTGAATTCAACAGTGATTTCAGCAACATAGCCACTGCTGAGAATAAACTCATCAACCAAATTTATCCATACTTTGTTTACATCTATACTATTTCAGAGGGCAATTTTGGCAAATAAAAAATAATATTGTCGACGATATCAACTTTAATATTCAAAAGAAAATTCCCGGTGAAGAGGGAATATACAAATCGATCAACACAAAGGTAAATGTTGAAGAAAGTATCAACTTCTTGGATTGAAAATGTTACACTGCCTTGGATTGAAAATTAGATCTCTGATCATATTACTCAGAGATCTCAACTCACCAAAACTATGTAATGGAAAAAGGATAATCGTCAAACAGCTATCGAATAACATCACCGAAGTCGAACTTATGACTTGAAGGGAAAAAGGACACACAATATTTATCCCCACAATATCACTGATCTCTACTGAACTGCCATTCCAGTTTAAAAGACTGCAATTTCCAATTAAATTAGCCTATAGTTTCACAATTAACAAAGTGCAAGGACAAACTGTAAAACATTGCGGCAACAACCTCAAAGAATCCTGTTTTTCTCACGGTCAACAAGTATACGTAGCTTGCTCTCGAGTAGGAAATTCGAAAATTTTGTACGTATATACCCCAAATAACAAAATGAAAAATGTGGTTTATAAACAAGTGTTGTAAATAGTTAGAATATTTTCTATAAAAAATTATTACCTCTTATATTTTAAAGTTTATACTTTTATTCCAACTACCACACAATCTCATTTCAACTCCTTGAGCGAAGCCGGGTACTCTAGCTACATTTTTAATAAAATAATTTTATGTGTTAAGAGTTTAGTAGTTATTACCAACAAATGAGGTAAGCACCAAGCTCGAGAGTCACATTGTTGTTAAGTTGCTAGAAATCTTAGCAACCGGCTCTATTAGGTCTCACTGCAATATGTGTAAATTGAGGTTAGTTAACCGCTTCCCTGTGTGCTTCATTAACTGTCGTTTATTTTTAATTATTTTGTGGATGCTTTTGTCAGTATTGATGCGTAGGTCAAGTATGTTTATTGTTGTAATGTTTGGTGCACCTAACTAAATATATAAAAGGCACTAGACAAGTTTTACAATATGTTGATTTCTTGTATGAAATTTAACTCTGTAATTGACGATAGGCACACAATAAGCCAGGATAAATTAATTATTAGCTGAGGTAAACTATTTAAATTATAAAATGTGTCAGAGTGGTTTAAAGGCGAGTTTCTTATTTTTATTATCTGTAAATTCATGAGAACCTGCCAATAGTAGTCATGAATTGTCTTGTTCTTATTACGTCCTCATCATACTCCTATTTCATAATCATGCCAATGAAATAGGTTTGGTGTTAAAAATGCTCCCAAACATTTTTGAAACCAAACTCAGGCTACTTAGCTATTATTTTTAGCAGAAACACCACCAGAAAAAAAATGTTAAAGAGCTTGGACCACTCAATCAATTTTATTAAATGTAGTTAAGGATCTTCTCAACAGGCGAAATAGGCAAAAAAACATAGTACCATATTAAAGGGTTAACAATTATGACTCATGAAGGTATTAAAAAGAAATATTTCTTAAGTAGGTTGAAATTATATTCTAGGATATTCAATATAGATAGTATATTATCCATTTACTTATACAACATGATTATGTCTAACAATATAAAGAAAATGAGGCCGATTTTATAGAATCATTCTGCCAATTAAAAAAAATAATAATTAGGGTTAATTATACATCTATTTTATGATATGTAGATATATATAAAAAAAGATAGGGATGGAATTATGAATGTACAATTATTTCCAAGGTGACTAACTGTTCAGAAATGAATATCAGGAGATTCAAAAAGTACAAACTAAATTAATCATTCCAGCTTCTTTTTCTGATATAAATAGTCTTCTTCTCTTACATTTTTCAAAAAATTTCTGATATTTTTATCCCATTGTCGATTTTACTTGGAATCAATTTTTTTCATTTTGTTTATTATTTTTTATAACAGGGCATTATTAATAAATATGTTAAGTACATCTCTTAAGGCATATTACATATAGTAATTGACAAAAAAACATTTTTTTTTCTTTCAGATTCCGAGGACGATGGTACGATGACTGCTGTTTTTTAAAATTTCTAGGATAAATTAACTTTTTCTTCATTTAGTATTTTTTTGTAAAATATTTTAATTTTAAATCAAACGAGGGCCAAGTGCTAGCAAAAGCTAGCGGCCAAGATTAGGCTAGTTTCCACTAAGCAAAAGTCAGATGAATTGTAGTTTCTAATTATTAATCATGATATGTAGGTACCAAAACAAAGATGATTTATTATTAAAAATAAAGATTGTTTTAATTTTGAGGAAATAAATTTGGCAAAATTACGTATTGAGTCATGTGACGTAACGCTTCCTGATTGGTGTGCACAATCAGGAAGCGTTACGTCACATCCCACAAAACACCATTGTTGATATTTTCATATATAGAACAGAATTTGTGTTAAATTTTTAATTGAATAATTTTTTGTTTTTAACAATTTTTTTCAAGTTGATAGAGTTGTCCTCATTTACAACTTAGTAAAAGACAAATACAACAGGCTCGCAATGGAATCAGGTTATAGCAAAGCAAACATTAGTAATATGCCCAAAATTAACACCATTATGCTTGGTAGATTTTTCGCATCACACAGTAACTTTTGTTCAACAGAATTTCTGAATAATAAAACTTCAACGTAAGTGTATACTTGTGTATAAAATACGTATTATTTCAGTTTTGCATTCAGTAACCATTTATTTTTATATTGTAAGGTAATTGATATTGGTTTTGAGGTTAGATTTACGAAGTATAAACATAAAATCAAAACAACTTAACCTCAACCCATACATTATTATTTTATTAATAAACTTGTAAAAAATAAGTTTATTGATAAATATCAAAAACCAATAAACTAGTAAAAAGAATGACTACAAAATTCATCAGAATTGCTTTAGATTTAGAAACAGATTGTGTATGAAACATATTAATTTATTCGTTTGTAATCAACTTATTAGCTCAGAGCTTCGACATTAATATTTTTCTATAGAAAACACAATCAAAATCATTATTATATTAATTTTGGTAATATTACTAATGTTTGCTTTGCTATAACCTGATTCTATTGCAAGCTAGTTGTATTTGTCTTTTAAGTTGTAAATGAGGACAACTCTATCAACTTGAAAAAAATTTTTAAAAACAAAAAAATTATTTAATTAAGTATTTAACACAAATTCTGTTCTATATATGAAAATATCAACAACAATGGTGTTTTGTGGGATATGATGTAAAACTTCCTGATGGGTGTTCACTGTCACGTGATGCAATTCGAAATTTTGCTAAATTTATTTCCTCAAAATAAAAACAATCCTTATTTTTAATAATAAATAATTTTTCGTTTTGGTACCTCTATATCACGATTAACAATTAGAAACTACAATTCATCCTATTTATGTATAGTGGAAACTAGCCTAATCAAGTAATAATCCCTATAGTATATACAGATTTGAGAAACATTTGCTATTCTATTTGACGACGCATAGACTCAATTTTAAGATGCGTAGAATCTTTTAAACAATTGAAATAAAAAGGCAGACTATAATCAATTTCAATTTAGATTTTTGTCTTAAAAATAAAAAAAGAAGTAGCTAAATCCTTTAAGAATTGCTGCCTACAGAGATAATCTTCATTTTGTAATTTGATACAAATTTCACTTAATCCAGAAATGGTATTATATATATGGTATTGTATATATATAAATTGGTATTATAAATGAAATATTTTGTACAGAAATGTAGAATATAACTGGAACTTAGTTTTATGGAGGCACTTCGTTTCTGACATACTGATTTATAAACTTTCTATATATACATTTATATTATAATTTGAATAGCTGTTTATTAAAATTAGTATAGCCATATAGTATAGACATAGAAATTGTTTTCATCAACAGTATTCATAGATTAATCCATGGGTTGCTTTAAATGATGGATTCATCAATGAAATTATTATGTAATTGTGATATAATGTACCTTCCCTTAGTAATGTTTGGACTATATGTGGTTCACATATGAATTTACATATTTAATATTACGAAAAACTTCAATTAATCTTGATTTGACTCTTTAGTCCACTAAAAGGTGATTGTAATGATGAAATCAAAATAACTAATTTTTAATATATCTTTATGTTTGTGGGCTAGTTTGTTCTAATTTATTTCTGCCATTATTACCGACATATTAATTCTCATAATATATTATATATATATATATATATATATATATATATATGTATATATATATATATATATATATATATATATATATATATACAGGAGTTGGATAAAGTAATGTGAACACCTGACGTATACACAATATTTATTTATTAATAAGGTGTTAGGTCACCATTTGCTTGTAGAACAGCTGCAATTCTTCGCGGAATAAATTCGTAGAGTGTCTGAATTGTTTCCAACGGAATGTTGTCCCATTCTTGTACCAAAGCATCCGTCAATTGCTTCAATGATGTTGGAGGTGGAATCTGCTCTCAATTCTCTGCTCTAAAACTCCCCACAACGGTTCAATAATGTTGAGGTCTGGTGATTGCGTTGGTCAGGGAAGATGTTTGATGATATTAACATCTTGGAAGATGGCAGTGTTTGGCAGCAGTACGCTAGTTATAGCTTGAAATGCTTACATTTCATCATTGAGGATATCGAGATATTCATTCGCAGTCATCCGGCCAGTGATGTGAATGAGAGGACCAGTGAAATACCATGATATAGCCACCCAAATCATAACGGCACCTCCCCCATGCTTGACTATAGGAAGCAGGCAGTCAGGATCGTAGGCTTCTTTTGGGGTTCTCCATACACAAACCTGGATGTTGGTCAGAAACAATGTGAATGATGATTCATCGGATCATACCACATTCTTCCAATCCTCAAGTGTCCAGGTTTTATGCTCGTGGCACCACTTCTTTCGCAGCTTAGCATTGGGATCCGTTATGAAGGGTTTTGCAATTGCAGATTGCAAATCCTTGAATGTTAGCTTTGTGGAGTTTCCTCCATACAGTTTTAGTCGACACAATGTTTTTCAGGTGGATGATGAGTTCTGCTGTCACTTTTGCCGTGGTAGTGTTGTGTTGTCTGGCAACAATACTTTTTAATGTTCGTTGATCTCTGTCCATTAACTTTAGCTGTCGTCCACTATTCCTCTTTGCCGATGATGTTTTCCCTTCTTTTGTGTATGCTGTCATTACCGTGGATACCATTGCTCATGAGACGTTACACAGTTCAACTGGTTTTCGTAACAGATGCTTTTGCAGACCGAGCGCCAACGATTCACCCTTTTTCAAAGTCGGAGAGATTACACATTTCACTGTGTTGACATAAGGTCTCCCAAAATGTTTTTGCCGTTTCTGAAACAAAAAATTAAAAGTTTGTTGAACCAAAGCAGTGATTTGGTTCAAAACTGAATTTTCTCATCAAAATTTGATCTTTTACATTCTATGACTTTCCGGCGGCTAAATTAATAAATGCCAGTTTTGTGAAAACTTTTACTTTGACTGAGGAGATATCTTGTCACTTCTTCTTTTAGCTCATGCACATTTTTGAATTATTTGTTTTTCATATGATTAACCAAGTTATGGAACAAGAGGAAATCAATTAGCGACAGATTTGGTATAACCATATCGGTATGTATACCATATGGAGCATAATCTGCCAACCTTATTTCATTATCTTGTTATGTATTATCCCTGCCACGTAGTGACAGGCATTTTCATCTTACAATAAAACTTTCTTTCTATTTGCAATATGTTTTCCAGAAGTTGTTCTAATTGATTATAATAGGTGTCCGAATGGTTTTTTAAGTTTTAAGATTTTATAAATTTTTTCTTGGGTTATCTGGCAGCCAATGACGAGAATATTCCCATTTGAAGTACGAAATACTCGACATATTTTTTTGTCACATGTGAAATACAATTAGAAAAGGTACCCTTTTAAATCATGTGATGTGAGCAGAATAAATGATGAGTCACTGTTATTTCTTTATGGGAATTGAGGATTCATTATGATCCATCCATTTACTTAATTTTCATGCTTGTCTTAGCCAATGCAAATGCTATCTTATGGGTTCCCTCACTTGCATTTAAAGTATAGAATTGATTGTGAGGAATATAACATTTAACAGAATATAACATTTAACAGAATATAACATTTAACAGAATATAACAATTAACAGAATATAACATTTAACAGAATATAACATTTAACAGAATATAACATTTAACAGAATATAACATTTAACAGTATATAACATTTAACAGAGTATAATGAAAACTTTCTCATTTTTATCAATCAATTATTTTATCATTTCTTTGATTTCTCTTAAGTCATTAAAACAGAATAATATTCAATGTATTATTAATTTTCAGATGAATAAATCACCAAGAATTTCAGCGCCCCAAAGATATATCAAGAGGTTGGCTACAATTTCAAAAGTGTAATGTAATACTGAAGTCTTCATTATGTCAATTTCGTGGTCAACATTCTAATAAAATTATTGCAAAAAAATCAGTAGTTGTTTATTATAATCAATAAATGCATATCTGTTTATCAAAATTTGTATTTTTTTATAGAGACATATTCCCGGCCAGCCGGATAGGGTTTGTACAGTTTTTGTAATAGTTAACATATAGTGACATTTTACTTACTGGTCATAACAATATTATACTTTATTAAATTTATTTGTGTACATTACTATTCAGAAAATTTACATCAACATTACAGTATTAACGCTGTTAGATAGAGTAATTAGAAAATAACTAGATTGCAAACAATGAAGTTCAATATTTGACCTGACCTGAAAAGTTGTTCTTTTTTTTCTTGCCATCAGCTTAACAAGCTCTTAACAGGTTTGTTGTGGGATATCTGGCAGGCGAGAACTGGCCCTCCAGCGAGGAAGCTGTTTTAATTATTTAGGAATTTGTTATTTAACAAGATCCCATATGTGGTGTCTTTTAAGTCGTCGTTTATTTATGGGATTATCTAGTGCTGTTGCGAGGGTATTAGTGTGAGCTTTTATGCAGTTTCGATAGGATTGTACTCTGTGTTCTACTTCCTACTTTACGGTTTTCATTCCTGTGTACTTATGTAATTCATTGTTTGTGATGAATAGAGGTTAAAAGTTGTCCTGACTGTGGAAGTTTGGTAGAAAAAGATTCTCAATTAAATATTATTTTGTGACAGTATTAATTGAAATTAACGTCTACTTTGAAAATTCTTTAAAAAATAACATATATGGTCTTCCCGTGAGTGTATTTTATTTTATTATTGTAATTGAGAAGTATATATAACAAAGAAGTCGCATTCATTCAATGATTTGTAAATATGAAAATGAGAGGGTAAACTTAGCATTCACTGAAAAAGGTATTCATGCCCTATTATTCTTGAAGAGTGAGAACTAAACAAGTGAAGCCAGTTATATTATTCACTGACCTAAAATTGTAGATTTTCTTACAAATATATTAGTTACCCTATAATGGTGTATGCAGCAGGTAATATTTGGGAAATATCACTCTGAAAATTATATACCATGGCCTATTGTTATTAATATTGGTCACTCTTGCATTGTCTTTCTTCATCACAATTTGGAAATTTGACCCAAAACAAATGGTTGACGTCCTTGGGTCTAACTTTGTTGTGTAATCATAGAAAATGTGGTAGTGTGAGCATGTGGTAAGCCACTCTTTTGCAATTCGATATAATACATAAAATAAGGAGTTTGACTTTTGTTACCAAATTTAATAAAAGTTTGAGTTTTAGGTGAACAACTTTTGATACTATATTGTGTGGATCACATGGCACTTATTCAGGGAGTAGTTCAGAGATAATGTCTTCCTACTTTGAATTGGTAGTGAAAATGATGAATAAGTCAGATCGTCCACACTTTTTGATGTAAAAAAATGCACCTTGAATGCATTTATTCATGTAATTCGGGTCACTGTTAAAACTTCAAGGCAAAATAAACTACTAAACAAACCAAATTTTCAAGTAAAGGATACCGTGGCAAGGTCCGTATCCTGTTGCATGGTATACTGTAGAACAAAATGATTCTCGGAATGCCATATTTGTTATAGTAACCAAATAACCACGAAAATATATAAACTACAAGATCGCTAAAAGTACGAAGCGAAAGGTAATCACAATCACTTGCTGTAGATACGCATAATTGCACATTCGACGTCTTTCTGTTATAATTGGGCAATCCAGTAATTGAGTCAATATTGTGTATGCTAAAGTTGTACCCATATTTTTCGCAGCAGTATATCAGTGGGTACTAAAGAGAGTCATAGGAGCAGTGAGTCTCGCAGATGCATGCAACCTATCCATCCCGAGCACACAGCATAATATCGCGCTGGTCGCATTCCTGGTCGTTTGCAAAAGGAGCATTGTAGCAATCGCGATGTTCATGTATTGCCTTTCCGCGCTCATTATGATGTTATACTCAGTGATCTGAACTGACGGAGCAGACTCCATAACAAATTTAAAGCTACGCTCATATGAATTAACGATATGTGGCATATTTTGTAGTCCCATAATTATATTCGGACTCAAGTTTCTAAAATTTTGTCCTCTAATGTTTGCCTGTAGATTTTAGCCAGACATGAAAAGCATTTGCAGAAATTTAGACTCATTTTCAGTAACCAATGACATGGTAAACTTGACCTTGAATTTTTAATGTTGGCGTGAATGGCATGTATCTGTTTAGTTTCAAAGATGTCATTTGGAAGCAGTATCATAAGAATGAAGATATTCTAGAAACTATTTGGAATCTTGACATTCACCAATCCATTTCCGCAACTCACAATGTCGACAGAACTCAAATTTGAACCGATACCAGAAGATTGGCCATAATTTACTCTTGGACAATAAGCGAACCCACTCTGTTCCTTATTGTTCCCTGGAAATATTTCATTAGATACGCTGTATTTCTGGGATTTCTCGTAGCCTTAAGTAGAAAATAATATTCTGTTTAAATAGTGTTTAAAACGGCCATCATTTAACTGAGTCGCGCTGTTATGTTAGTGTGGAGCGGAAGTTTCTTATTCTCTTTAGACATCTTGAATATTGTGAAAGCCCCGATATATTTCTGCCAGGCATTATCTGTAACTGTAATTCAGAGTGCAATCGTACAGCAATATCAAGAAGTCCTTAGGTCAATAATGCCAAGTCAGTAATAGAAATTTGAAATTCAGTTCGAGGAGTCCTTATTTTATTGCCAGTGATATATTCAAATTTTGAAACTTAGTTCTTAATACTCCTTTACCCAAATCTATGAATTATGCTCACAGAATGAAGTCACTGAAATTATGTTATTCCAGGTTTTTTTTTAATATCGCAATAAAAAATATAATTCTTTTGTACAATCTATGGCAAAACTTTAATACCAATACTTAATTTGCTGGCAGAGAAATCTATTGTGAATTGTTGTTATTACGTAATGTATGACGCATATTAAAGTCACAACAACTTTATTATATCGACAATTGTTGAAAAATAGATCTATAAATATTGACACAACAAAGATATGTTTAAAAAATCAATACATTGATTTCATTTTCTATCAGCGTAAAATTTGCAAATATCATGAATAGGTATCGTTAACTGTATATTTATTTTGATGGTAATAAATAAAAAATCAGGTTATAAACTTTAATATTGAAAGAAGGAAATCAGTGCATTTAACAACTACTGTAGACTACATAACGGAAAGTCGATCGGCCGGTGGGAATCGAACTCTTCGGCGTACTGTGCTAACGTGCTAACCATTACACCATGGTTGATCCTACTGATCTATTAAAATTGTATTACTATTATTTTTTATTTATGTTTACAATATCAATTAGCGTATAGTTTACAAAAACAATAATAGACGGCGTTGGCAGTACCATGTTGTAATATATCTTTTTGCATACAGTTTACTAAAAACGCTAATAGATGGTGTTGACCGTATCAATATCGTAAAATTTACCTAGTCAGGGTTTTTTAATATACAATATGCAGATAAAAATATTCAGAGAAATTCTACATGTTGCTCGAGGCTATAAACTATTACCAGATAAATTTAATCAAAATCCGTCCAGTGATTGAACAAATTAGCACAATGACAGACAGACACAAAAAAACGTTTCTGGCTACTATTATTATTCCATACGCTAAACCATTCTTTTTAAAATATTTTCCATATACAGAATTCACTCTGTGCTGTTTATAGTTGACGAATTATTTAACGTATCTTAAATTTTAATGCACAAAATTCTTACCTTTTTTTTACGATACTACTTCTGTAACTATACACACTCCAATAAAAAAATCATCCAATTTGATTGACTAATTCTGAAAATGTTAGTTAATATGAACAAAAATAAAACTTTTTTAAATTAAATTATTTCCTTTTTAAAATCGATGATGTTCCAAAAGCTTTTTTGTGGGAGTTTTGAATTAAAATACTAGATACTATTTTAATAAACTCCCACAAAAAAAGTAAGTCCCCTTAATATTGTAGTCAAATGGTTTGTTATAACAAGAGAAATGAGTCGTAAAACGTAGCAGTATAACATTTCCCGCGCACAATGTTTTTATTGCAGTCCGATCAAAGTCCCAGATTGGTGACTTGTAATTATTTTCGAGCTTTTAGTACACCATTTATTGTAAAAAACGTTTAATTTAAAAAGGTTTCTTTATCTTTACGTTATTTTAACGTTTTTAGTTATAAGTCATTTGTCGTGATTCACTCTTTCAATTTGAATCCAGAAGATTTTCAGCAAGTTTAGTCAGCTAGCACTTCTGCAGTATCAGGATCGAGGTGTTGGAAATCGGAGTTTAATGACAAAGTCTCCGCTTGAGGCCTACGGTACTAATTTAAAAACAGCAGGTCTTCGTGTCTCACGATTTAGACAGGCAATACTCCGGTAACATAAACACTGAGGAATTGGAACCTAAAATTGAATTATAGGGTGTCTGCTTGAGACCAATAATTCTAATTTAAAAACAGTCGATTTTTAAGTCTTTCGGTTTAGGCCGGCAATATGCCGTATTAATAGGATTCATAGACCAAAGGTTGATGAACTTATGGATCAAAGATTTATAGAAAAATTAAGATAATGATATCATGGAAACTAATTACTTGCGCGAAGTTTCATGAGAACTGATTAAGTAAAAGTAGCTGAAAAATCGATCACAAGTTTTAAATAAACAACAACAACATACGAAAAGTGAGGGTAAATAAAAACATCCACAAACGTGACTTCATACCTTTGTTTGTACTCGTATTTACTTGCCTACCTATTTACTTTATTACTTTCTTGCTCACACCAAGACAAATTAAACGAGTTCAAACTCGATTAGTTTATTCCGCATCACGGAAGAGTACCTGTCACCACATTTTGGATTCATCGTTGTACTCTAACTTTACTGTAGAACAAATTTATGTCATCCTTGGTGGTATTTATTAGATCATCATGAGGCCTTTGTCGTCCAAACTCGAACACGGTACCTGTGATGTTCAGTGTCAGGATGTACTTTCAGTTTAGATGATCGATTCTAATCAAAGTTTTCATGCGACCACACTGTGAGTGTACCCTTCCAAATAAAAAAAAGCAAATCCCACACAAGCTTCTCATCTCATTAGTATATATTTATTTCGAGTTCAGAAAGAGCATGACTAGTTTAGTTCAGAAAGAGCATGACTGGATATATAAGAAGTATTTAGTTTTCTATTTTTTTTTTAAGACTTGCCGCCATGACATGTTCAAAAAACATGGAATTAAAACATAAAACAGATGCTAGTATAGGCAGTACTCTCTTACTCACTTGGGTAGCTTATTATTTAAATGCTGATTTTATGAATTTCTTTTTAAGACTTTCTATTTCCTCTTTCCCCTTCACACGTTTAAGCAAAGAGAAAGGTGATATAAAATGTATTTACACACTCCATTACCTACTTTTACCTCCATGGTAAAAATACATAATTTTCTTTTCAAACGATAGACAAGATAAGAATGGAAATAAATTAGAAAAAACCTACTTAATATTTTTTTACAACTTAGATACTACAAGTATGTATATGAATAAGTATAATTTAAAAATTAACATCAATATTGATAAAAATAAAAAAGTAGCACAAGAAATTGAAAATTTTCCACAAACGTTGATCACGGTGTAATTAGAAACAGAACATTGACAAAATTGGACCTTCAAAATAAGACTTTTCTTTCAATGTTCGATTCTATGCTCTGCCTACGACGTGCACTCCAGGAAATGTGCTCCTCTTGTTTGTACACTAATGATGTCTTGTTAATGTTATGCCGGCCTTCTGAGTACTTCAATATATGACTCATACCATCATTAAGTAATCAAATATTACAATCACAGTTGATGTGTTAATGTTCAATATTAATTTGCTTTCTGACGTTTCAACGAAGACGTGCTTTACGACGTGCGCGGAGAATGGAACGAAATATTACACGTAAACATGAGAGGTTCTAAAATTGTAATATTTCCCGTATTTACACTTTATGCCGCTAACGTAATTAATTTACCGCAAGAATACTCTAAATCTATTTATAGAGTCGCGGTAGATATTGCTAATGAACATTTTTTATTGAATATTCCGACATTATTTTGGAATAACGGTGCGGTACATCATGAGAATATAAGATATTTTTATAATAATTTCAATGGGTCTATATTGCATCGAAGAGCACATAGGTACATAACAACAAATAGAACACTATATAGCAACATGCAAGCGAACAATATTTTTCAATATATTGTTATAATAAATACAACTGAAGATTTAAAAAAAATTGTCAGTGAAGTCAAACATTTGGATACATTAGCAAATGACGGTAAATTTATAATAGTTTGTGAAGATGACTTCAGTGGTATAAGCGATTGCGATGCTGAACTGGTTTTTTCGTCATGTTGGAACCTTTACATTGTTAATGTACTATTCCTTAATAAAAATTTGAAGGAACAAATAGTCGTATCGACGTATTTTCCATTGTCGATGGGGCAATGTAATAACATAAACCCGAAAGTTCTCAACATAGTAAATATCGAAAAGAAAAACAAGGATTTGGTCAACTGTTTTCCAGATAAATTTGTAAATTTTAACAAGTGTCCTCTGATAATATCAACTTTTAATGCACCGCCGTATGTAATACTTAAAAAAGATTCTAATAGTAAATTAACGATGGATGGTTTATACGGTCCACTTTTACACATTCTAGCAGAAATGCTTAATGTTAATTTACAAATATTGGACGTGATTCAAAATTACACCGATAAACCCCGAAATGGATATTGGTCTGTGGCATATAAATATCTTTCTATGAAACTTGCAAATTTGACAATATTACCATCCATCAAATCTATAGAAAGAGATAAGAACTATAAATCGCTGCATTCCCAAGGATTCGCAAAAGTCGCCTGGTCCACGCCACATCGAACCCTCAAACCAGCTTGGAAGAAATTGTTGTATCCAATTGATGAAACCATAAGAATCACGTTGGGGCTAACTTTGCTTATATTTCTGGCCGTATTAATGGTTATAAAAAAAATTGGGAATCTTTCTTCGTGGAATTCATATTTACATATGGATCCTGATAACAACAATGTTTTTATTGATTTCTGTGCCATATTTCTTGGGCAAATGACAAGAAGAATGCCTCAAAAACATGTTACATGTTATATGTTGACGTTACTACTATGGTTCAGTTTGATTATACGCAGTGCTTACCAGGCAGCTCTAATCAGCATCCTCAAGGAAGAAATTTACGAACCGCCTATCAATACTTTTCAGGATGCTATGGAAGCTGGAATCAGTTTTGGAGGGCTGGGAATATTCAAGTTTCATTTGAAGAATGTGCCCAGTTTATATAAAACATTTGTCAACGTCGATTATTCTTCGCTATTTGATTTTTACCTCTCAATTGAAAATGGAACAAGAAAAGTTATTATGTTGGACTATTCGGACAGATTATCATATTATAACTTAATAGCAAATAACACATATGACCTACATAGATTTCATTATACCAGTGTTTTAGTACCTCATGCAAATTATTTGCCGAGGGACTCGCCTTTAGAAGAGACGATAAACAAATTACAAGGTCGTATTATATCAAGCGGATTTGTAGCCAAATCTGCAGCTGAATTCAACACTGTAACAAAGGTCAACTTTCTCAAACACCAATGGTTTGACAAGAGAGATGAAACATTGGGTATGCACGACATGAAAGGATGTTTTGTTGTTTTAGTTGCTGGTCAAGTATTGTCATTTTTAGTATTGATTGTTGAGTTAATTTTAGACTATTTTCGGCCTTACTTGATCATTCATAATACTTGTTTATTTTTGTAAATGTAAATCTTGTTTCTCTATACAGGCAGTCCCCCTACTTACAGCATGTTAGGTTCCAGAAATATGCGACATAAATCGAATCGACGTAAGTCGAAACATACTTTTTCCTACATTACCGTATAATATTCAGGAGTTAGGTTCTACAAGGTCTTTTATTAAAAATAAATCCACATTTAATTTCAAATAAAAATGCTGTATTACTGAAAGTAAGTACGTAAAATATATAGGTATTTATTAAAATAATAATTATTTTTCATATCTAAAATTGAAAAAACATATACGAGTAAGAAGCACAAGAAATTAGACCTTTGAGTTGAAGAAAAGTTTCTTTTTCTTGTAATCATAAAGGTATCGATAACACTTATGGGCATCACTAATTTTATTGTTAACATTAAGACAATTTGTTGTTAACGTTTTCCATCTCAGAAATTAAAGCATTTCTTTTACGTATGATAGTGCTGTTACACGGAATAGTGCAGAGAAACGGAATATAAAGCTCTAAGAAATTTATCTTTGTCGTTCAATATTGTCTGTACAGCTGAACGCGATAAATTAAGTCCACGTCCAATTAATGAAGTGGATAAACAGCGAACTTTGAGTTTTAAAATCTCAGTTTTAACCTCCATTGCCATTGTCTTCCTCGCTTTTTTCTACACTTCACTATTACTGTTTCGTTTAGATGGCGTAATTCAAAACAATTTTAAACAAGTAACAAACAGACACTCTCAAAAAAAAAACCATAACACGTTTGATCGTCTGTCGGAAACTTCAGTGATACGGCGTGCGCGCTCTTTGACACAGCAAACCCCCGCATGTCGAGACCCGACACCCGAACAAAAAGAGTTTATATTGCCCAAACCCTACACGACTACAGCGTGACGCAAATCGAAACAATTGCCGCTATTTTTGGAATGGTCAAAACATTGTTTGACGTAACTCGAACCGACTTAAGTCGAATCGACGTATCTCGAGGACTACCTGTATATTTGAAAATTACGTTATTTGTGAACTACCTCATAATTTTAGAATAGTTGGTATAATTATTTATGATATGGCAAGAACAAAAAATAAAATTATTTATTATAACACAAAATATTATAACACAAAAAATTATAACAAAAAATAAAAATAAAATTATATATCAAAAAATAAAACTAGAAATTATTTTTTTTAATTACGAATTTAGTTACGTGACAGTGAACACCAGTCAGAAAGCGTATGTCACACTACGCAAAACACTATTGTTTAAGTTGAAATTTTCTTTATTGAGAACAATTTATTTGATTAGGTTTTCGTTTTTAACAATTTGATACAGTCGTCCTCAATTACACCTTAAAAGACAAGTACAATTTTGCAATAGACTCTGCAAGCAAACAGTAGTAATTTGCCCAAAATTGGTGCTTGCTAGATTTTTCGCGTCAAACAGTGACTTTTGCTCCTTTGAATTTGGGAATGTTAAAACTTCAATTTAAAATATGTATTATAAGTTGAAAGAGCATTATTTCTGTTTCGTAGTCAGTAATCGTTTATTTTTATACAGGTATTATTAGGTAATTGATACTGGCTTTGAGGTTAGGTTTGCGAAGTATAAAATCAAAACAATTTAACCTCAACTTATACATTATTATATTATCAATAAACTTGTAAAAATAATAAATCTGCAAAATTCATCAGCATTACTTCAGATTTGGAAATAGATTTTGTGTGTGTGTAATTTTTCCGTTTGTAATCAACAATATTAGCTCAGAACGTCGACATTTTAATGTTTTGCCATAGAAAACGCTAACTGAAGCCATTGTTTAAGACAAGACTACAATAACATTGATTTTTTAGTGAAAACACTATTTATTGAATAGGTACTTAAACTGCAAATAAATACTTACATCAAAATGATCTTCACAAAAATATATTCGTGTATTTGTAAACTACGAGCATCTCTTCTTTTCTTTGGCTACTGTTTTCGTGTTCGTGCATTGTTTGGGACATATATAAATAATTTGTTTTAGCGTTTTAATAGTTGTGTGCTTTTACACTGGAGCACTACACAGTACTTGTAATAATACGAATTTGTTTTTAATTCAACAAAAGGAGCAATTGTCACACAAACACGATTGTTTTGATTTGTTTTACGAGTAGTGACGTTATTAGAACGCCATGACAGCTTGGAGCGTTTTCGAAGTAAATTTACATTAATTGCATTCACACACATACATAATAAATGTTGCACTTTTTGAAAAATATTGTGGGTTAAATATATATTAAGATAAAGTATTAAGCATTTCCTAAAATTTAGCCAACTAGCCAATTAAAGATTCAAAGTAGCTATAAAACTGTCCACGTTCACGACTGTGGTTAATTTGTGACATTAAAATTAATCTTTCTTTATTATAAAACTTTTACGAATCATAATTTTAATTTGCACGTAATGTCATATTTCTTTGTAAATTCTGGTGCATCCCTTAATTAACCTCACGGGATGTATAATAAATAGTAAATTAAATTACTATTCAGTACGAATTACTAGTATCCATTACAAGTATAACGTACACTAGTAATTATTAAAGTCCCAAATAATTCCTAATCCAACTAAATGATTAGCTCTTTGGATACACGTGATACTTATTAATACTGTCGGTGTCACGTCTTCTTTATTGATTTATTTTTGTAATAAACACTGTTTCTTTTTAAATTACCAAATATGTTAGATGAATGTGAAAATATCAGTGTACGCTGAAAAAAAATATAATCGTAATGTGTATTTAATTATGCACTAAACAATATCATTACGAATATGAGATCGCAATTTATTCGTGATTTGAGTAAGTGTCGAGATAATTCATGTTGAATCATATAAAAGTTTGCTGTCATTGCCCGTGGAATTTTACAAAGCCGACTTTATTATTTTCGTTTTGTGAACGCACGAATTGGCCGAATGTACTTATTATTCCGGCCTAATGTACTTATTGAATTACAAATACGGGACAGCAATTTATTTGTGATTTGAGTAAGTAATGCTTGAGATATTTGATTTTTCATGTTGAATCATATACAAGTTTACTATCATTGCCATCGGAACTTTACAAAGCAGACTTTATCACTTTCGTTTTGTGAGCGAACGAATTGGCCGAGTGTATTATTCCGTATGTTCACATTTTTATAAACAATTTCATTACGAAAATGGGACAGCAATTCATTTGTGATTTGAGTAAGTAATACTCGAGATATTTGATTTTTATGTTGAATCGTAAAAAGTTTGCTGTCATTGCCATCAGAATTTTACAAAGCAGACTTTATCACTTTCGTTTTGTGAGCGAACGAATTGGCCGAGTGTATTATTCCGTATGTTCACATTTTTATAAACAATTTCATTACGAAAATGGGACAGCAATTCATTTGTGATTTGAGTAAGTAATGCTTGAGATATTTGATTTTTATTTTGAATCGTAAAAAGTTTGCTGTCATTGCCATGGGAATTTTACAAAGCAGATTTTATCACTTTCGTTTTGTGAGCGAACGAATTGGCCGAGTGTATTATTCCGTATGTTCACATTTTTATAAACAATTTCATTACGAATATGGGAGAGCAATTCATTTGTGATTTGAGTAAGTAATACTCGAGATATTTGATTTTTCATGTTGAATCATATACAAGTTTACTATCATTGCCATCGGAATTTTACAAAGCAGACTTTATCACTTTCGTTTTGTGAGCGAACGAATTGGCCGAGTGTATTATTCCGTATGTTCACATTTTTATAAACAATTTCATTACGAAAATGGGACAGCAATTCATTTGTGATTTGAGTAAGTAATACTCGAGATATTTGATTT
Source organism: Druceiella hillmani (assembly GCA_039881145.1). NCBI lineage: Eukaryota > Metazoa > Arthropoda > Insecta > Lepidoptera > Hepialidae > Druceiella > Druceiella hillmani. The sequence goes on along the minus strand of JAYKKI010000067.1, from coordinate 2,793,662 downwards.
TTATGTTGAATCGTAAAAAGTTTGCTGTCATTGCCATCAGAATTTTACAAAGCAGACTTTATCACTTTCGTTTTGTGAGCGAACGAATTGGCCGAGTGTATTATTCCGTATGTTCACATTTTTATAAACAATTTCATTACGAAAATGGGACAGCAATTCATTTGTGATTTGAGTAAGTAATGCTTGAGATATTTGATTTTTATTTTGAATCGTAAAAAGTTTGCTGTCATTGCCATGGGAATTTTACAAAGCAGATTTTATCACTTTCGTTTTGTGAGCGAACGAATTGGCCGAGTGTATTATTCCGTATGTTCACATTTTTATAAACAATTTCATTACGAAAATGGGAGAGCAATTCATTTGTGATTTGAGTAAGTAATACTCGAGATATTTGATTTTTCATGTTGAATCATATACAAGTTTACTATCATTGCCATCGGAACTTTACAAAGCAGACTTTATCACTTTCGTTTTGTGAGCGAACGAATTGGCCGAGTGTATTATTCCGTATGTTCACATTTTTATAAACAATTTCATTACGAAAATGGGACAGCAATTCATTTGTGATTTGAGTAAGTAATACTCGAGATATTTGATTTTTCATGTTGAATCATATACAAGTTTACTATCATTGCCATCGGAATTTTACAAAGCAGACTTTATCACTTTCGTTTTGTGAGCGAACGAATTGGCCGAGTGTATTATTCCGTATGTTCACATTTTTATAAACAATTTCATTACGAAAATGGGACAGCAATTCATTTGTGATTTGAGTAAGTAATACTCGAGATATTTGATTTTTATGTTGAATCGTAAAAAGTTTGCTGTCATTGCCATCGGAATTTTACAAAGCAGACTTTATCACTTTCGTTTTGTGAGCGAACGAATTGGCCGAGTGTATTATTCCGTATGTTCACATTTTTATAAACAATTTCTTTACGAAAATGGGAGAGCAATTCATTTGTGATTTGAGTAAGTAATACTCGAGATATTTGATTTTTCATGTTGAATCATATACAAGTTTACTATCATTGCCATCGGAATTTTACAAAGCAGACTTTATCACTTTCGTTTTGTGAGCGAACGAATTGGCCGAGTGTATTATTCCGTATGTTCACATTTTTATAAACAATTTCATTACGAAAATGGGTCAGCAATTCATTTGTGATTTGAGTAAGTAATACTCGAGATATTTGATTTTTCATGTTGAATCATATACAAGTTTACTATCATTGCCATCGGAATTTTACAAAGCAGACTTTATCACTTTCGTTTTGTGAGCGAACGAATTGGCCGAGTGTATTATTCCGTATGTTCACATTTTTATAAACAATTTCATTACGAAAATGGGTCAGCAATTCATTTGTGATTTGAGTAAGTAATACTCGAGATATTTAATTTTTCATTTTGAATCATATACAAGTTTACTATCATTGCCATCGGAATTTTACAAAGCAGACTTTATCACTTTCGTTTTGTGAGCGAACGAATTGGCCGAGTGTATTATTCCGTATGTTCACATTTTTATAAACAATTTCATTACGAAAATGGGACAGCAATTCATTTGTGATTTGAGTAAGTAATGCTTGAGATATTTGATTTTTATGTTGAATCGTAAAAAGTTTGCTGCCATTGTCAGTGGAATTTTACAAAGCCGACTTTATTACTTACATTTTGAGAACGCACGAATTGGCTGAATGTATTATTCCGTATTTATCCTTGTTGTATTTTGACTATAATTTTGTATTTATTCTACACGCATAGTGCATAATCTGTAAAATATTGATTTATTAAATTTCTAGTTAGCATATTTTGTATTTATTCAACATGGCTTGTATACATCATTTATGCATAGGTATATTATATATTAGGTCGTCGTATATAAAATTCCATAATGCCTATAATTCAATGTATTCTCTATTTATTCTTTAAGTTATAAAATCGATAATAAAATGAATGAAGTTTTTAATAAATTAATAAATTATGGTATAATCCGCCATGTAATAAAATAGGAGAAATAACTTAATTATCCTATTTTGTCATAAACACTATATTCATGTGTAGATTTTATGTAAAAATAAATTGTAAAAAATAAGTCATTAGTGCAATATTAAAATGTAATAAAATAGCAAAAATAACTCAATTATCTTATTTTGTCATAAATGTAATAAAATAGCAAAAATAACTCAATTATCTTATTTTGTCATAAATGTAATAAAATAGCAGAAATAAGTCAATTATCTTATTTTGTCATAAACACTATATTCATGTGTAGATTTTATGTAAAAATAAATTGTAAAAAATAAGTCATTAGTGCAATATTAAAATGTAATAAAATAGCAAAAATAACTCAATTATCTTATTTTGTCATAAATGTAATAAAATAGCAGAAATAACTCAATTATCCTATTTTGTCATAAACACTATATTCATGTGTAGATTTTATGTATAAAATAAATTGTAAAAAATAAGTCATTAGTGCAATATTAAAATGTAATAAAATAGCAAAAATAACTCAATTATCTTATTTTGTCATAAATGTAATAAAATAGCAGAAATAACTCAATTATCCTATTTTGTCATAAACACTATATTCATGTGTAGATTTTATGTAAAAATAAATTGTAAAAAATAAGTCATTAGTGCAATATTAAAATGTAATAAAATAGCAAAAATAACTCAATTATCTTATTTTGTCATAAATGTAATAAAATAGCAGAAATAACTCAATTATCCTATTTTGTCATAAACACTATATTCATGTGTAGATTTTATGTAAAAATAAATTGTAAAAAATAAGTCATTAGTGCAATATTAAAATGTAATAAAATAGCAAAAATAACTCAATTATCCTATTTTGTTATAAATACTATATTCATGTGTAGATTTTATGTAAAAATAAATTGTAAAAAATAAGTCATTAGTGCAATATTAAAATGTAATAAAATAGCAAAAATAACTCAATTATCTTATTTTGTCATAAATTAAATAAAATAGCAGAAATAACTCAATTATCCTATTTTGTCATAAACACTATATTCATGTGTAGATTTTATGTAAAAATAAATTGTAAAAAATAAGTCATTAGTGCAATATTAAAATGTAATAAAATAGCAAAAATAACTCAATTATCTTATTTTGTCATAAATGTAATAAAATAGCAAAAATAACTCAATTATCTTATTTTGTCATAAACACTATATTCATGTGTAGATTTTATGTAAAAATAAATTGTAAAAAATAAGTCATTAGTGCAATATTAAAATGTAATAAAATAGCAAAAATAACTCAATTATCTTATTTTGTCATAAATGTAATAAAATAGCAGAAATAACTCAATTATCTTATTTTGTCATAAACACTATATTCATGTGTAGATTTTATGTAAAAATAAATTGTAAAAAATAAGTCATTAGTGCAATATTAAAATGTAATAAAATAGCAAAAATAACTCAATTATCTTATTTTGTCATAAATGTAATAAAATAGCAAAAATAACTCAATTATCTTATTTTGTCATAAATGTAATAAAATAGCAAAAATAACTCAATTATCTTATTTTGTCATAAACACTATATTCATGTGTAGATTTTATGTAAAAATAAATTGTAAAAAATAAGTCATTATTGCAATATTAAAATGTAATAAAATAGCAAAAATAACTCAATTATCTTATTTTGTCATAAAAGTAATAAAATAGCAAAAATAACTCAATTATCTTATTTTGTCATAAATGTAATAAAATAGCAGAAATAACTCAATTATCTTATTTTGTCATAAATGTAATAAAATAGCAAAAATAACTCAATTATCTTATTTTGTCATAAATGTAATAAAATAGCAAAAATAACTCAATTATCTTATTTTGTCATAAATGTAATAAAATAGCAGAAATAACTCAATTATCTTATTTTGTCATAAATGTAATAAAATAGCAAAAATAACTCAATTATCTTATTTTGTCATAAATGTAATAAAATAGCAAAAATAACTCAATTATCTTATTTTGTCATAAATGTAATAAAATAGCAAAAATAACTCAATTATCTTATTTTGTCATAAACACTATATTCATGAGTAGATTTTATGTAAAAATAAATTGTAAAAAATAAGTCATTAGTGCAATATTAAAATGTAATAAAATAGCAAAAATAACTCAATTATCTTATTTTGTCATAAATGTAATAAAATAGCAGAAATAACTCAATTATCCTATTTTGTCATAAACACTATATTCATGTGTAGATTTTATGTAAAAATAAATTGTAAAAAATAAGTCATTAGTGCAATATTAAAATGTAATAAAATAGCAAAAATAACTCAATTATCTTATTTTGTCATAAACACTATATTCATGTGTAGATTTTATGTAAAAATAAATTGTAAAAAATAAGTCATTAGTGCAATATTAAAATGTAATAAAATAGCAGAAATAACTCAATCATCCTATTTTGTCATAAACACTATATTCATGTGTAGATTTTATGTAAAAATAAATTGTAAAAAATAAGTCATTAGTGCAATATTAAAATGTAATAAAATAGCAAAACTAACTCAATTATCTTATTTTGTCATAAATGTAATAAAATAGCAAAAATAACTCAATTATCTTATTTTGTCATAAATGTAATAAAATAGCAGAAATAACTCAATTATCTTATTTTGTCATAAACACTATATTCATGTGTAGATTTTATGTAAAAATAAATTGTAAAAAATAAGTCATTAGTGCAATATTAAAATGTAATAAAATAGCAAAAATAACTCAATTATCTTATTTTGTCATAAATGTAATAAAATAGCAGAAATAACTCAATTATCTTATTTTGTCATAAATGTAATAAAATAGCAGAAATAACTCAATTATCTTATTTTGTCATAAATGTAATAAAATAGCAAAAATAACTCAATTATCTTATTTTGTCATAAATGTAATAAAATAGCAAAAATAACTCAATTATCTTATTTTGTCATAAATGTAATAAAATAGCAAAAATAACTCAATTATCTTATTTTGTCATAAATGTAATAAAATAGCAAAAATAACTCAATTATCTTATTTTGTCATAAATGTAATAAAATAGCAAAAATAACTCAATTATCTTATTTTGTCATAAATGTAATAAAATAGCAAAAATAACTCAATTATCTTATTTTGTCATAAATGTAATAAAATAGCAAAAATAACTCAATTATCTTATTTTGTCATAAATGTAATAAAATAGCAGAAATAACTCAATTATCTTATTTTGTCATAAATGTAATAAAATAGCAAAAATAACTCAATTATCTTATTTTGTCATAAATGTAATAAAATAGCAAAAATAACTCAATTATCTTATTTTGTCATAAATGTAATAAAATAGCAAAAATAACTCAATTATCTTATTTTGTCATAAACACTATATTCATGTGTAGATTTTATGTAAAAATAAATTGTAAAAAATAAGTCATTAGTGCAATATTAAAATGTAATAAAATAGCAAAAATAACTCAATTATCTTATTTTGTCATAAATTTAATAAAATAGCAGAAATAACTCAATTATCCTATTTTGTCATAAACACTATATTCATGTGTAGATTTTATGTAAAAATAAATTGTAAAAAATAAGTCATTAGTGCAATATTAAAATGTAATAAAATAGCAAAAATAACTCAATTATCTTATTTTGTCATAAATGTAATAAAATAGCAGAAATAACTCAATTATCCTATTTTGTCATAAACACTATATTCATGTGTAGATTTTATGTAAAAATAAATTGTAAAAAATAAGTCATTAGTGCAATATTAAAATGTAATAAAATAGCAAAAATAACTCAATTATCTTATTTTGTCATAAATGTAATAAAATAGCAAAAATAACTCAATTATCTTATTTTGTCATAAACACTATATTCATGTGTAGATTTTATGTAAAAATAAATTGTAAAAAATAAGTCATTAGTGCAATATTAAAATGTAATAAAATAGCAAAAATAACTCAATTATCTTATTTTGTCATAAATGTAATAAAATAGCAGAAATAACTCAATTATCCTATTTTGTCATAAACACTATATTCATGTGTAGATTTTATGTAAAAATAAATTGTAAAAAATAAGTCATTAGTGCAATATTAAAATGTAATAAAATAGCAAAAATAACTCAATTATCTTATTTTGTCATAAATGTAATAAAATAGCAAAAATAACTCAATTATCTTATTTTGTCATAAACACTATATTCATGTGTAGATTTTATGTAAAAATAAATTGTAAAAAATAAGTCATTAGTGCAATATTAAAATGTAATAAAATAGCAAAAATAACTCAATTATCTTATTTTGTCATAAATGTAATAAAATAGCAGAAATAACTCAATTATCTTATTTTGTCATAAACACTATATTCATGTGTAGATTTTATGTAAAAATAAATTGTAAAAAATAAGTCATTAGTGCAATATTAAAATGTAATAAAATAGCAAAAATAACTCAATTATCTTATTTTGTCATAAATGTAATAAAATAGCAAAAATAACTCAATTATCTTATTTTGTCATAAATGTAATAAAATAGCAGAAATAACTCAATTATCTTATTTTGTCATAAACACTATATTCATGTGTAGATTTTATGTAAAAATAAATTGTAAAAAATAAGTCATTATTGCAATATTAAAATGTAATAAAATAGCAAAAATAACTCAATTATCTTATTTTGTCATAAATGTAATAAAATAGCAAAAATAACTCAATTATCTTATTTTGTCATAAATGTAATAAAATAGCAGAAATAACTCAATTATCTTATTTTGTCATAAACACTATATTCATGTGTAGATTTTATGTAAAAATAAATTGTAAAAAATAAGTCATTAGTGCAATATTAAAATGTAATAAAATAGCAGAAATAACTCAATTATCCTATTTTGTCATAAACACTATATTCATGTGTAGATTTTATGTAAAAATAAATTGTAAAAAATAAGTCATTAGTGCAATATTAAAATGTAATAAAATAGCAAAAATAACTCAATTATCTTATTTTGTCATAAACACTATATTCATGTGTAGATTTTATGTAAAAATAAATTGTAAAAAATAAGTCATTAGTGCAATATTAAAATGTAATAAAATAGCAAAAATAACTCAATTATCTTATTTTGTCATAAATGTAATAAAATAGCAGAAATAACTCAATTATCTTATTTTGTCATAAATGTAATAAAATAGCAAAAATAACTCAATTATCTTATTTTGTCATAAATGTAATAAAATAGCAAAAATAACTCAATTATCTTATTTTGTCATAAATGTAATAAAATAGCAAAAATAACTCAATTATCTTATTTTGTCATAAATGTAATAAAATAGCAGAAATAACTCAATTATCTTATTTTGTCATAAATGTAATAAAATAGCAAAAATAACTCAATTATCTTATTTTGTCATAAATGTAATAAAATAGCAGAAATAACTCAATTATCTTATTTTGTCATAAATGTAATAAAATAGCAGAAATAACTCAATTATCTTATTTTGTCATAAATGTAATAAAATAGCAGAAATAACTCAATTATCTTATTTTGTCATAAATGTAATAAAATAGCAAAAATAACTCAATTATCTTATTTTGTCATAAATGTAATAAAATAGCAGAAATAACTCAATTATCTTATTTTGTCATAAATGTAATAAAATAGCAAAAATAACTCAATTATCTTATTTTGTCATAAATGTAATAAAATAGCAGAAATAACTCAATTATCTTATTTTGTCATAAATGTAATAAAATAGCAAAAATAACTCAATTATCTTATTTTGTCATAAATGTAATAAAATAGCAAAAATAACTCAATTATCTTATTTTGTCATAAACACTATATTCATGTGTAGATTTTATGTAAAAATAAATTGTAAAAAATAAGTCATTAGTGCAATATTAAAATGTAATAAAATAGCAAAAATAACTCAATTATCTTATTTTGTCATAAATGTAATAAAATAGCAGAAATAACTCAATTATCTTATTTTGTCATAAATGTAATAAAATAGCAAAAATAACTCAATTATCTTATCTTGTCATAAACACTATATTCATGTGTAGATTTTATGTAAAAATAAATTGTAAAAAATAAGTCATTAGTGCAATATTAAAATGTAATAAAATAGCAAAAATAACTCAATTATCTTATTTTGTCATAAATTTAATAAAATAGCAGAAATAACTCAATTATCCTATTTTGTCATAAACACTATATACATGTGTAGATTTTATGTAAAAATAAATTGTAAAAAATAAGTCATTAGTGCAATATTAAAATGTAATAAAATAGCAAAAATAACTCAATTATCTTATTTTGTCATAAATGTAATAAAATAGCAGAAATAACTCAATTATCCTATTTTGTCATAAACACTATATTCATGTGTAGATTTTATGTAAAAATAAATTGTAAAAAATAAGTCATTAGTGCAATATTAAAATGTAATAAAATAGCAAAAATAACTCAATTATCTTATTTTGTCATAAATTTAATAAAATAGCAGAAATAACTCAATTATCCTATTTTGTCATAAACACTATATACATGTGTAGATTTTATGTAAAAATAAATTGTAAAAAATAAGTCATTAGTGCAATATTAAAATGTAATAAAATAGCAAAAATAACTCAATTATCTTATTTTGTCATAAATGTAATAAAATAGCAGAAATAACTCAATTATCCTATTTTGTCATAAACACTATATTCATGTGTAGATTTTATGTAAAAATAAATTGTAAAAAATAAGTCATTAGTGCAATATTAAAATGTAATAAAATAGCAAAAATAACTCAATTATCTTATTTTGTCATAAATGTAATAAAATAGCAAAAATAACTCAATTATCTTATTTTGTCATAAACACTATATTCATGTGTAGATTTTATGTAAAAATAAATTGTAAAAAATAAGTCATTAGTGCAATATTAAAATGTAATAAAATAGCAAAAATAACTCAATTATCTTATTTTGTCATAAATGTAATAAAATAGCAGAAATAACTCAATTATCTTATTTTGTCATAAACACTATATTCATGTGTAGATTTTATGTAAAAATAAATTGTAAAAAATAAGTCATTAGTGCAATATTAAAATGTAATAAAATAGCAAAAATAACTCAATTATCTTATTTTGTCATAAATGTAATAAAATAGCAGAAATAACTCAATTATCCTATTTTGTCATAAACACTATATTCATGTGTAGATTTTATGTAAAAATAAATTGTAAAAAATAAGTCATTAGTGCAATATTAAAATGTAATAAAATAGCAAAACTAACTCAATTATCTTATTTTGTCATAAATGTAATAAAATAGCAAAAATAATTCAATTATCTTATTTTGTCATAAATGTAATAAAATAGCAGAAATAACTCAATTATCTTATTTTGTCATAAACACTATATTCATGTGTAGATTTTATGTAAAAATAAATTGTAAAAAATAAGTCATTAGTGCAATATTAAAATGTAATAAAATAGCAAAAATAACTCAATTATCTTATTTTGTCATAAATGTAATAAAATAGCAGAAATAACTCAATTATCCTATTTTGTCATAAACATTATATTCATGTGTAGATTTTATGTAAAAATAAATTGTAAAAAATAAGTCATTAGTGCAATATTAAAATGTAATAAAATAGCAAAAATAACTCAATTATCTTATTTTGTCATAAATGTAATAAAATAGCAAAAATAACTCAATTATCTTATTTTGTCATAAACACTATATTCATGTGTAGATTTTATGTAAAAATTAATTGTAAAAAATAAGTCATTAGTGCAATATTAAAATGTAATAAAATAGCAAAAATAACTCAATTATCTTATTTTGTCATAAATGTAATAAAATAGCAGAAATAACTCAATTATCCTATTTTGTCATAAACACTATATTCATGTGTAGATTTTATGTAAAAATAAATTGTAAAAAATAAGTCATTAGTGCAATATTAAAATGTAATAAAATAGCAAAAATAACTCAATTATCTTATTTTGTCATAAATGTAATAAAATAGCAAAAATAACTCAATTATCTTATTTTGTCATAAACACTATATTCATGTGTAGATTTTATGTAAAAATAAATTGTAAAAAATAAGTCATTAGTGCAATATTAAAATGTAATAAAATAGCAAAAATAACTCAATTATCTTATTTTGTCATAAATTTAATAAAATAGCAGAAATAACTCAATTATCTTATTTTGTCATAAACACTATATTCATGTGTAGATTTTATGTAAAAATAAATTGTAAAAAATAAGTCATTAGTGCAATATTAAAATGTAATAAAATAGCAAAAATAACTCAATTATCTTATTTTGTCATAAATGTAATAAAATAGCAGAAATAACTCAATTATCCTATTTTGTCATAAACACTATATTCATGTGTAGATTTTATGTAAAAATAAATTGTAAAAAATAAGTCATTAGTGCAATATTAAAATGTAATAAAATAGCAAAAATAACTCAATTATCTTATTTTGTCATAAATGTAATAAAATAGCAAAAATAACTCAATTATCTTATTTTGTCATAAACACTATATTCATGTGTAGATTTTATGTAAAAATAAATTGTAAAAAATAAGTCATTAGTGCAATATTAAAATGTAATAAAATAGCAAAAATAACTCAATTATCTTATTTTGTCATAAATGTAATAAAATAGCAGAAATAACTCAATTATCTTATTTTGTCATAAACACTATATTCATGTGTAGATTTTATGTAAAAATAAATTGTAAAAAATAAGTCATTAGTGCAATATTAAAATGTAATAAAATAGCAAAAATAACTCAATTATCTTATTTTGTCATAAATGTAATAAAATAGCAAAAATAACTCAATTATCTTATTTTGTCATAAATGTAATAAAATAGCAGAAATAACTCAATTATCTTATTTTGTCATAAACACTATATTCATGTGTAGATTTTATGTAAAAATAAATTGTAAAAAATAAGTCATTATTGCAATATTAAAATGTAATAAAATAGCAAAAATAACTCAATTATCTTATTTTGTCATAAATGTAATAAAATAGCAAAAATAACTCAATTATCTTATTTTGTCATAAATGTAATAAAATAGCAGAAATAACTCAATTATCTTATTTTGTCATAAACACTATATTCATGTGTAGATTTTATGTAAAAATAAATTGTAAAAAATAAGTCATTAGTGCAATATTAAAATGTAATAAAATAGCAGAAATAACTCAATTATCCTATTTTGTCATAAACACTATATTCATGTGTAGATTTTATGTAAAAATAAATTGTAAAAAATAAGTCATTAGTGCAATATTAAAATGTAATAAAATAGCAAAAATAACTCAATTACCTTATTTTGTCATAAACACTATATTCATGTGTAGATTTTATGTAAAAATAAATTGTAAAAAATAAGTCATTAGTGCAATATTAAAATGTAATAAAATAGCAAAAATAACTCAATTATCTTATTTTGTCATAAATGTAATAAAATAGCAGAAATAACTCAATTATCTTATTTTGTCATAAATGTAATAAAATAGCAAAAATAACTCAATTATCTTATTTTGTCATAAATGTAATAAAATAGCAAAAATAACTCAATTATCTTATTTTGTCATAAATGTAATAAAATAGCAAAAATAACTCAATTATCTTATTTTGTCATAAATGTAATAAAATAGCAGAAATAACTCAATTATCTTATTTTGTCATAAATGTAATAAAATAGCAAAAATAACTCAATTATCTTATTTTGTCATAAATGTAATAAAATAGCAGAAATAACTCAATTATCTTATTTTGTCATAAATGTAATAAAATAGCAGAAATAACTAAATTATCTTATTTTGTCATAAATGTAATAAAATAGCAGAAATAACTCAATTATCTTATTTTGTCATAAATGTAATAAAATAGCAAAAATAACTCAATTATCTTATTTTGTCATAAATGTAATAAAATAGCAGAAATAACTCAATTATCTTATTTTGTCATAAATGTAATGAAATAGCAAAAATAACTCAATTATCTTATTTTGTCATAAATGTAATAAAATAGCAGAAATAACTCAATTATCTTATTTTGTCATAAATGTAATAAAATAGCAAAAATAACTCAATTATCTTATTTTGTCATAAATGTAATAAAATAGCAAAAATAACTCAATTATCTTATTTTGTCATAAACACTATATTCATGTGTAGATTTTATGTAAAAATAAATTGTAAAAAATAAGTCATTAGTGCAATATTAAAATGTAATAAAATAGCAAAAATAACTCAATTATCTTATTTTGTCATAAATGTAATAAAATAGCAGAAATAACTCTATTATCTTATTTTGTCATAAATGTAATAAAATAGCAAAAATAACTCAATTATCTTATTTTGTCATAAACACTATATTCATGTGTAGATTTTATGTAAAAATAAATTGTAAAAAATAAGTCATTAGTGCAATATTAAAATGTAATAAAATAGCAAAAATAACTCAATTATCTTATTTTGTCATAAATTTAATAAAATAGCAGAAATATCTCAATTATCCTATTTTGTCATAAACACTATATACATGTGTAGATTTTATGTAAAAATAAATTGTAAAAAATAAGTCATTAGTGCAATATTAAAATGTAATAAAATAGCAAAAATAACTCAATTATCTTATTTTGTCATAAATGTAATAAAATAGCAGAAATAACTCAATTATCCTATTTTGTCATAAACACTATATTCATGTGTAGATTTTATGTAAAAATAAATTGTAAAAAATAAGTCATTAGTGCAATATTAAAATGTAATAAAATAGCAAAAATAACTCAATTATCTTATTTTGTCATAAATTTAATAAAATAGCAGAAATAACTCAATTATCCTATTTTGTCATAAACACTATATACATGTGTAGATTTTATGTAAAAATAAATTGTAAAAAATAAGTCATTAGTGCAATATTAAAATGTAATAAAATAGCAAAAATAACTCAATTATCTTATTTTGTCATAAATGTAATAAAATAGCAGAAATAACTCAATTATCCTATTTTGTCATAAACACTATATTCATGTATAGATTTTATGTAAAAATAAATTGTAAAAAATAAGTCATTAGTGCAATATTAAAATGTAATAAAATAGCAAAAATAACTCAATTATCTTATTTTGTCATAAATGTAATAAAATAGCAGAAATAACTCAATTATCTTATTTTGTCATAAACACTATATTCATGTGTAGATTTTATGTAAAAATAAATTGTAAAAAATAAGTCATTAGTGCAATATTAAAATGTAATAAAATAGCAAAAATAACTCAATTATCTTATTTTGTCATAAATGTAATAAAATAGCAGAAATAACTCAATTATCCTATTTTGTCATAAACACTATATTCATGTGTAGATTTTATGTAAAAATAAATTGTAAAAAATAAGTCATTAGTGCAATATTAAAATGTAATAAAATAGCAAAAATAACTCAATTATCTTATTTTGTCATAAATGTAATAAAATAGCAAAAATAACTCAATTATCTTATTTTGTCATAAACACTATATTCATGTGTAGATTTTATGTAAAAATAAATTGTAAAAAATAAGTCATTAGTGCAATATTAAAATGTAATAAAATAGCAAAAATAACTCAATTATCTTATTTTGTCATAAATGTAATAAAATAGCAGAAATAACTCAATTATCTTATTTTGTCATAAACACTATATTCATGTGTAGATTTTATGTAAAAATAAATTGTAAAAAATAAGTCATTAGTGCAATATTAAAATGTAATAAAATAGCAAAAATAACTCAATTATCTTATTTTGTCATAAATGTAATAAAATAGCAAAAATAACTCAATTATCTTATTTTGTCATAAACACTATATTCATGTGTAGATTTTATGTAAAAATAAATTGTAAAAAATAAGTCATTAGTGCAATATTAAAATGTAATAAAATAGCAAAAATAACTCAATTATCTTATTTTGTCATAAATGTAATAAAATAGCAGAAATAACTCAATTATCTTATTTTGTCATAAACACTATATTCATGTGTAGATTTTATGTAAAAATAAATTGTAAAAAATAAGTCATTAGTGCAATATTAAAATGTAATAAAATAGCAGAAATAACTCAATTATCTTATTTTGTCATAAATGTAATAAAATAGCAGAAATAACTCAATTATCTTATTTTGTCATAAACACTATATTCATGTGTAGATTTTATGTAAAAATAAATTGTAAAAAATAAGTCATTATTGCAATATTAAAATGTAATAAAATAGCAAAAATAACTCAATTATCTTATTTTGTCATAAATGTAATAAAATAGCAAAAATAACTCAATTATCTTATTTTGTCATAAATGTAATAAAATAGCAGAAATAACTCAATTATCTTATTTTGTCATAAACACTATATTCATGTGTAGATTTTATGTAAAAATAAATTGTAAAAAATAAGTCATTAGTGCAATATTAAAATGTAATAAAATAGCAGAAATAACTCAATTATCCTATTTTGTCATAAACACTATATTCATGTGTAGATTTTATGTAAAAATAAATTGTAAAAAATAAGTCATTAGTGCAATATTAAAATGTAATAAAATAGCAAAAATAACTCAATTATCTTATTTTGTCATAAACACTATATTCATGTGTATATTTTATGTAAAAATAAATTGTAAAAAATAAGTCATTAGTGCAATATTAAAATGTAATAAAATAGCAAAAATAACTCAATTATCTTATTTTGTCATAAATGTAATAAAATAGCAAAAATAACTCAATTATCTTATTTTGTCATAAATGTAATAAAATAGCAGAAATAACTCAATTATCTTATTTTGTCATAAATGTAATAAAATAGCAAAAATAACTCAATTATCTTATTTTGTCATAAATATAATAAAATAGCAGAAATAACTCAATTATCTTATTTTGTCATAAACACTATATTCATGTGTAGATTTTATGTAAAAATAAATTGTAAAAAATAAGTCATTAGTGCAATATTAAAATGTAATAAAATAGCAAAAATAACTCAATTATCTTATTTTGTCATAAATGTAATAAAATAGCAAAAATAACTCAATTATCTTATTTTGTCATAAATGTAATAAAATAGCAAAAATAACTCAATTATCTTATTTTGTCATAAATGTAATAAAATAGCAAAAATAACTCAATTATCTTATTTTGTCATAAATGTAATAAAATAGCAGAAATAACTCAATTATCTTATTTTGTCATAAACACTATATTCATGTGTAGATTTTATGTAAAAATAAATTGTAAAAAATAAGTTATTAGTGCAATATCAAAATATCGAAATTACAAGTTAAGTCATTGTTGCAACCAGACCGGCTCAAATCAAAGTGACGCCAAACATAATAGTTCTATATTCTGTGAACGGTGCGCCAGTGTAGTTTTTTTTGTTTATCTTGTTTATCTATATTCTATGAACGGTGCGCCAATGTAGTCTTTTTTTCTTTATCTTGTTTATCTATATTCTGTGAACGGTGCGCCAATGTAGTTTTTTTTGTTTATGGTGTTTATCTATATTCTGTGAACGGTGCGCCAATATAGTTTTTTTTGTTTACCTATATTTTCTCCATGCAAGTGTTTTTTTCGGAGTACCTTCTAACGTCCCTTTTATCTAGTTTTTAACGGTTTATAATATTTTTTGATGTATGATATACGCACGAGTGTATAAACAAAACGTGTAAATGAAAATGTCTTTTCTTTCGCCTTTTCCAAGCTTTTGTATTTGAATTTCTTAAGTTTTTCTAGTACGTTACTATAGAATATTTATTCATTCCAAATTGCGTAAACGAATTCAAATGTCGTAATGTGCTGGAAAATTTGAGATAAGTCAAAAACATTGGTAGATAAGATCATTTTTTATTAGGATAAACTATTTATTTATATTTTTTTACATTCACTCATTGTCTCACTCTTGAGGGCTTTTAATTTACGACCCTTTTTTTTTCCAAAAAAAAAACAGAACTTTTTCCATGTTTTCATAATTTATGAAACTCGGATCTACTTAAATATTGTGCAAATACTTCAAACATTTCATCAACTATACGTTTTCTCTATTTACTTGAAAAAGTTTATTCTAATCAGATACCAAATTTCATACTAAATAGATACCAAATTTCATACTAAATAGATACCAAATTTCATACTAAAAAGATACCAAATTTCATACTAAATAGATACCAAATTTCATCGCAAGCGACGAAACGGCCGGTAGCCGCGTTTCAAGCGAGCGCCTGACGGGTTAACATATAATTTTACGGACAATTCCGTTAACTTCATAGATTTTTTTAAAAATTATACTGTCTTATTTTCAATTGAATATGTAAGTTAATCATATCTTATTTTCAATTGAATGTGTAAGTTAACCATGTCTTATTTTTAATTGAATATGTAAGTTAAGCCTGTTTTTTTTTCAATTGAATGTGTAAGTTAACCGTGTCTTATTTTCAATTGAATGTGTAAGTTAGCCATGTCTTATTTTCAATTAAACGTATAAGTTAACCATGTCTTATTTTCCATTGAACGTGTAAGTTAACCATGTCTTATCTTCCATTGAATGTGTAAGTCAACCATGTCTTATTTTCAATTGAACGTGAAAGTTAACATTGAATATGCTAAAAACCGTGAGTATGTTTAATTGCAACCCCTTCTAATTAGTGTTTATTATCCTCAAAGCTTCCCATGGACTGTCGACTTACATGTCTCACTATCAGTATTATAACGATCTCCTCTTTTTAGTTTTCCCTTAATTTTCTGCTAAGCTTCTTCAGTCTAGTTTTTAATCAGGCCAAATTATTTCAAACGCTGTTGATACACAACATATACTTTTCTATAAATAATCCCCAGCCATCTGTTCTCGTAATCCTTGTTATAGTTAATGCATTCATTTTTATGTTAACAACTTTATGTTATAATTTAAAGTATATATTTAATAACAATTTTTTGGATTATATAATAGAGAACTTACAAATCATCTCTTACGCTCAGGTGTTTGTTGATTACGTTATATATTCAATCTAATGATGGTAATTGGATAATTAAAACTTCAAACTTGCTCATATTTTGGAAACAGCACAATATTTATTAATATTTGTTTAATCAGAAAATACAAATGAAAAACAATAAATATTTGGGAACCAATTACATAATTAAGTTTTAAATTATTTTACGGCCCATAATTGTATGTTTTTTCTTTATTTATAAGTTAAGTATAATATCTCACACGTAATTTTGATACGGGTGTTTCAATTAGCATTGCGTTATTTTTAAATAAAAAACCTTTTCAAATTAATAAAGAATAAGGAGATTTTTTAAAATTTATTCTAAGGCATTAAGACATTAGATAATTTTAGAAAATGTCTTTAGATTGACATTGAGATATTAACTAAATTAACCATTATATGTTTTTTTTCCTTCACTTTATGTTTTTCCTTTATTTAAATCTAAGTTAAATAAAATATCTCACATGGTGATTTTAATAGAAGTTTTTTAATCAATTAACATTGCGCCAATCTTAAATAACAAAACAACCTTTTTAAATTAACAAAGAATAAGATTTTTGTAACCTCTATTAAGGCATTAAGACATTAGTTAGTTTAAAAAAAAATCCTTAGAATAAACTTCAAGATATTTACCCAATGAACCACTAGATAACCGGTGATGATTTTCAAATAAAATAACAAATATTACCTACAACAGTATCCTCTAATATTTATAGATTAAACTGAAAAAAAACACGAAAAATGCATATAAGCGAAACGAAGAATTTATTGGGAGATACTTATAATTAATTGCCATATGGTGATACCATTTGTTGTCAAAATTAATATATAGGGAAAAGTGAATTAAAGGAGTATAAATACGATACTCATAAGAAAGACATAAAGTGTTGTCAATCTAGATTAATAACGCAACGGGGTATCGGATTGCATTATGAGGATAACTCACTTGTAAGTGGTTCTATTAACAAACAAAATAACAGACAAATACATTCGCGGATAGTAACGAATGCCTTAAAACAAATCCAGTACTCACTTTATACAAATAAATTGTAACAGTGAAGCGAGATCATTAATAATGTTGTTTAATTTCTCTTCATCTCATCAGTAATATCACTCTCCTGCATACTTTTGAATGAAAACGTGTACCTTCTAAGTTTACAAAATACTTTTGAATGAAAACGTGTACCTTCTAAGTTTACAAAATACTCTTGAATGAAAACGTGTACCTTCTAAGTTTACAAAATACTTTTGAATGAAAACGTGTACCTTCTAAGTTTATAACTGTAATTCCAATTATAATAAACGAAACTATCCCTACTAAAGAGTTCCTTACAGATGCAATTTCATCGATTAATTCGTATAAGTAATGTGGTTTAAAATATGATTACTCTGGAATTTATTCGGATGTCATCTCAAATACGTTAAAATATTGTTCATTCACAGATAAGTCGTAAATAACTTCCAAATATATGTAAAGTTTTTTAAAGAAACACTGAAGATAAACAACTCCAAGCTTCTCTATTTTACGCAAAAACAAAATGATGACGCAAAAATAATATGACAGGAGAATAGTTTTCACTGTGATAGTAAACATAAAGTCTATCAAAAAATAATTTCATTTATCCTCCGTGTCATATTTTTATGATAAGAATAATAAAACTTTAAATAAAAAAATAACCGAAAGATTTTCGTCTAGACAAAATTAAAGGTAATATGACAGGAGAATAGTTTTCACTGTAATAGTAAACATAAAGTCAATCAAAATATAATTTCTTTTATCCTCCGTGTCATATTTTATAAGAGTAATATAACATGAAATAAAATGAAACACTTGACTTTACTCTTAAAATTATAGCTTAATTTAGAACAATGATTTCACTTATTAATTTTTACTTCAATTTGTGTAATAGCGTCGATATAATCGATTTATTTTTATTAGGTTAATTAATAGATAATAATAATTTTCCTAGGGTAAAACATGCAAATGAAAATATATGAGCAACTTACGTACAAAATAATGTGACATGCGCGCTCTATGTGTTAAGTTGAGCACGATAACACCCAATCTTTCTAGACCTCTGGTGAAGATTTGATTGTAAAAACAAAAATAACTTTATATATATATATATATATATATATATATATATATATATATATATATATATACACGGTATTCGGGAATAAATGTCGGACAAAGAAAGAAGTTATTCGTTGAGGGAAAAATACTTGATTGTCATTAAAATAAAGTTCAAAATAATAATATTCATAATTATTTGTCATTTCTTTCATACTCACAACACTTGCGCATGTTAGTCAGCACTGCTTGGAGTAATGACCGTGAACCTGCGGTACAAGACATTGTATATTATAATAAGTAATTTATACGTAGCGAGTATTTTGTTTAATTGAATGGTTAAATAACACGATATATAACTATTAAAAAATTGAGAAATAATATTATTAATGTACTCACTCATATTGTAGTTCTGCGGAAACCACTGCTCAATCCATGATTTTTTTCACGTTTATAAAGTATTACCACAGGAAAGTTATTTTAGTAAAAATTATTTCACAAAAAAATTCATTAAATTAATGCTCATGTAAATGTATAAACGGAATAGAGTAGAATATATATATATATATATATATATATATATATATATATACATATATATATATATACACACATATATATATATATATATATATATATATACATATATATATATATATATATATATATATATATATATATATATATATTCTACTCTATTCCATTTAAATACTGAATAATAATTTTCACAGCATAATAATAATATTTATATCTCATTTAGCAAAATCTGATCTTCTATTTGGTTTTTACAAGTAAATAAAAAACTCTTACAAACACACATACATCCATAATACTTTTTACGCGATATATATTTGGCAGCCAATTTGTAAATGACAATTTTGCTTGTGAGTTACTTTGAAAAATTGCTAGTGAGTAAGGCGTTACTGAGATAGTATTCTATGAGATTGAGTAAGACAGGTGGATTTCCCCACTCTATCCATATTACTAAATTTAAAAGCCAATAGTCCATTCTTTAATAAAGTTATATACTTTTTTAGTACTGAATTTTAGTTAGCATGTTTTATGACATTTTACTAGAAATGTCAAATTTAGGAGTAGTTAACTGCCATATTTTAGCATAAAACTTATCGAGGTTAAACATGCTATAGGGCATGGACATTGATTTTTGAAGGGTTTTTTTAAAATTATGACGGAACTATGGTACCTTATGATTTGCGACTCTAGTAGTTACTTTAGGAATGAATGAATATTATCGAACTTCCGAAAGAACAGTATGAACATATGGGCATAGTAAACCTTTTTGTGAATTCTTTCATCCCTAACAATTTTATTTCACACCAATATTCCTGATGATTCTCTAATAAATATATACTTTCATGATGACATATTTACGAACACTTAAAAAAGAAAATATTCCGTCTTCCATTTCTTTATTTTCCGTTTTTTATATAAAATATAATGACATAAATATTTACTTAAAAGAAGAGACAAGAAATAAATATCTAGAATTAGAAGTTAATATGATTTGGCCGTACATAAAATTTCATGCTTTGTAAAAAAAATGTTTTATTGTAAGCGCATTTTGATACAATATTTTGTGCCAACATATCTACAATAATCGATAGCCTTCTGTATTAAAAAAAAAGCAATTTAACGAAGTGTTCTATATATTCTGATCCTCGTAGGTTGAATTACCTTGAAACTGGTAAAATAATAAAACCCTGATGATTGAAGTAATCTTTATAAATATAGATGACTATTCTGTGTTTCTAAAAAAAAATTGAAGTTACATTTTAAGCAACTGTCCAACGTTGGAAACGTTGGACAGTTGCTTAAATGTAACAATAAATCGGGAAATATTCATTCTTTTCTCCAACTGTGGTTGAAATAATTATAAATGTTAATATCTGTAAAAATATTGGATAAAAGATGTAATAGAATTTAATATAATATCCCTCTATAATCATGAGTAGTAACTATAATATTATTTTTATAATAATTAATGTAATTTTTTTTATAATTTACTGATATTTTCTTTTCTTTTATGAAAAGAAAATATCAGTAAATTATAAAAGAATGTTACATAAGGTCTTGAAGAACAGTCTAGACTGTTTATTTCCTGTAAGCAATTCATTTCTTAATATTGAAGATGTTTCGTCACAACTTTAATCGTTTACTTATAGCTGGTATTTCTCATCAATTATTGAATAATCTATATTTTTGTTAAAAACTAGCCATTTTTTCCTACTTTATTCAGACACAATTAATTTATTTGACTACTGGTTTATATGCGTATCTTTTGTTTGGTTAAAGGTGCTTCCCCACCGGGAGCATTCGCCAGTAATGTAACGTTACATATTCGGGGATCACATCAGTGAGGGAAGACAACCGAGCACTACAGTGCGCAACCTGTAATGATACAATCTATAATATTGATATGCGCACCACTTGTAATTGACCGTGTCGCGGACGCGGAGCGCTCCTCGCCCAGCTCAGTTCAGTTCAGTTCACTCACACTATATACCTGTGGAAATTATAAACCATCACAGTAGGACAATTTACGTTAATCGGTTCAGTAGTTTCTTCCTTAGTAGGTTTTGAGTTCATCCCTAATAGGATGAAAGTAAACCGAATATGATTCACATGATATCGAAACGAAATATTAAAAAGTATTAAGTGATTACGTGGTTAAATTTAAAATAATGTATAAGATACGCTAAATAATTCAATACATATATTAAGATATTCCAACAGAACACGATATTGAAAACTCTTTTAAATCTCAGGAAAAATGTAAAAAAAATTATATAAATATATCAAGATTAAACAAAACATTTTTAGTATTCAAAAACAGTATAAAAAAAGAAATATCGTAGAAATTCGTGTTAAATATAAAAAGCTATCGATTGAATATATAAAAAGACAGGTCTTTAACGAAATAATGTCGTGCTTTGTAAGGTAGAGTTTATATAAATGACTAGAGTTTGTATAATGAGAACTAGAGTTTATATAAATGACTAGAGTATGTAAAATGAGAAGTAGAGTTTATATAAATGACTAGAGTATGTAAAATGAGAAGTAGAGTTTATATAAATGATTAGAGTTTGTATAGCGAGAACTGGAGTTTATATAAATGATTAGAGTTTGTATCATGAAAACTACAGTTTATATAAATGACTAGTTTGTATAATGAGAATTAGAGTTTATATAAAAGACGATCGTTTCCTTCTGACTGCACTTTCATCAAATTGATCGCTAGTATTGAATTGCACAAATTACCTCATTCTGATGAGGCAATATGTATAATATGTGAGCAATATTTGCAACATGAGACCGTTTTCTCTGATGTTTGAAGCTTGCAATTTATATACATGGAAATCGTTTCTTTCTAACGTCCTGGTTTTGATATTCTGTACTCTGCGACTTAAAAGTTAGTAATTTTTGGAAGGCTTCAGCAAATATGTTTACACCTTTCAATCCAAGACTTTGCAACTAAACAAGTCGGATGTGCTTGTATAAAGAGACAATCTTTTTAAGGCTTTAAACTTAAATTTTTTTTTTGGGAACGATTTCAACAATAAAGCAATCTTAAACAAACTTTTTTGGGATCGAGCAGAAGTGTATGCGTACAGAAGTGTGCAATAATCAATATACCAATTGGTGTACCATAATTTTTGATCGCCTAGATAAGGGCAATTGATGACCTCAGATGTTGCAATCAGTTATTATTTTCTTTTATTGAGTTTCGTGCAATATTGGTTTATAAAACTTAACAATAAGGTTATATCGTATCAACGATAGTAAATTTATCGTATGCTACATAACTTTTAATAAATTTCTTCAAGTTCGCAGCTTTCCAAGTCTTGGTTGTTTCTTTTTTTTGTTTCAAAAGAAATAAGATTAAAAACCTGTGTTTACAGTTTTCTTCACCAGTTTTTCTTTCGACGCCAACGCTTTCAGCGTAGACGAAGACCAAAGTAATAGCATACATTAAAAAAATATTTACGCACTTGCCTTAAATCAGATCAACCTTGGAAGTTTATTATTAACTTATATTATTAACAAATTTGCCACATCACTTGGTAAATTCTTGAACTTAGATTGAAACTATAAAAACATAGGCCAACAATTTTGTTAGAAAGCGGTAATTTATGAGTTAGATGGCATTTCATTCTTCTGTCTAGGCATATCCTATTGGAAAAATGTAAAAATTAATAATAATTTTTCCAATTAATATTTTTTATTATTATACGAGTATCGATAAAAACATTTTTGAATTGAAAAAAAATGATAAACAAATAGAAATAAATTAAAAGAGGTTTAATCAATATTTTTTTCAATATTTGTCTACTGCAAGCTAACTCATAAATAAACTTTCTGCTTATGTTGTAGGTATAAATTCAAATTGTAAAACAAAATAATATCAATACTAATAAAAATTTTAAAAAATCTTGCGAATATTGATCGTGACATAATCAGTTACCGGAAATCGGTAAAACGGGAGCGTGAAACAAAACGTTAAGACCATAATGAAGAGTCTACTTTTATCTTCATATTTAAGTTCAATCCGACTTTTGTTTCAATGTTGAATTTCATACTCTGCCTACGACCTGCACTCTGGCAAATGTAAACCTCCTCTGTTTACACACTAATGAATTTTGGTCGACGTTGTATCGGTCCTCGCAGTACTCCGATTTATGATGCATTCCAACGCCACGTAAATAAAATATTGGTGTCTTAATATTCAATGTTGGTGTCTTAATATTCAACGTTAATTCTGCTGTTAACGTTTAAACTTACATTGTTATGTGCGCGAAAACCGAAATGAAATTGTTTATCTAAAAATGACATGTTTTATAATTTTCGTATTTCCTGTATTTACGATTTATGCCGCTAATTCAATTGATTTACCTGAAGACAATTCTAATTCTGTTTCTAAAATCGTTATAGATATAGCCAATAACCATTTCTTGGAGAATATTCCGACACTATTTTGGATTGACCGTGCGATAAGTCATGAGAAAATGCGATATTTTCATAATAATTTTAATGGCTGCATATTACATAAAAGAGCTCATGGATACATTACAGCAAACGAAACGCTACATAGCAACAATGAAACAAACAATATTATCCAATATATCGTCACCATAAATAAAGTTGAAGATTTCAAAAATTTTATTCGTGAAGTCAAACATTTGGGTGCTTTAGCAAATGATGGTAAATTTATAATAGTTTGTGAAAATGACCACAGTGAAATAAGTGATTGCAATGCTGAACTTATTTTTTCGGTATGTTGGGACCTGTATATAGTTAATATATTGTTTATTACCAAAAATTGGAAGAAACAAATAGTCATATCGACGTACTTCCCATTATCGATGGGACAATGTAATAATACAAACCCGAAAGTACTCGACATAATAAATATTGGACAGGAAAACAAAGATTCGCCCAATTTTTTCCCTAATAAATTCACAAATTTTTACAAATGCCCACTGATAATATTAACTTCCCGTATACCACCGTACATAGTACTTAAACAAGATACTAATGATAAATTAACAATGGATGGTGTATATGGTCCACCATTGCACATTTTGGCAGAAGTGCTCAATGCTGATTTACAAATATTGGAGATGGTCCATGATCGTGCTAGTAAATTCAAAAACGTATCGGTATTTCAAGATCTTTCCACGAACCGCGTAAATCTGACAATATTACCATTCGCAAAAACTATTGAAAGAGACAGGATCTTTAAATCGTTGTATTCCCATGGATTTATAAAAGTCGGCTGGTCCACACCACATCGTATCCTCAAACCAGCTTGGAAGAAATTGTTGTACCCTTTTGATGAAAACATAAGAATATTTTTGGTGATAACTTTGTTTATATTTATTGCCGTATTAGTTGCTGTAACGAAACTAAGACATTTTTCTACTTGGAGTTCATATTTATACTCAGATCCTGAAAATAATAACATATTAATTGATTTGTGTGCTATATTTCTAGGACAAGTGGCAAAGGGAATATCTCAGAAATATGTTACTGGCTATATGTTTACTTTATTACTATGGTTCAGTTTGATTATACGCAGTGCTTATCAAGCAGCTCTAATCAGTATCCTCAAGCAAGAAATTTATGAGCCGCCTATCGATACTCTCCAGGATGCATTGGAAGCTGGAATGACTTTTGGAGGACTGGAAGTGTTTAAGTCTCAATTAAGGGATATACCTAGTTTGTATAAAACATTTATCAACGTAGAATATACTTCGCTTTATGATTATTACCTCTCAATTGAAAATGGAACAAAAAATGTTATTATGTTAGACTATTCAGAGAGGTTATCATATTATAACTTAATGGCAAATGACACATATGACCTACATCGATTTCATTATACCAATGGTTTAGTACCTCTTGCAAATTATTTGCCGAAAGATTCGCCTTTAGAAGAAATATTAAACAAACTACAAGGATGTATTACATCAAGCGGTTTTGTAGCTAGATCTGCAGCTGAATACAATACTCTAACAAAGATTAACTATCTCAGACATCAATCGGTCAACAGGAGAAATGAAATATTGAGTATGCACGACATGCAAGCATGCTTTATTGTTTTAGTTGCTGGTTGTGTGTTGTCATCTTTAGTGTTGATTGTTGAGTTAATTTTATACAATTTTCGGCCGTACTTGATTATTTATAGTTTTTGTCTGTTTTCATCAGTGTAAACCTTGTCACGGCATATATTTGAGATTGACGTTATTTTTCACCTAACTCATAATATTAGAAATAAGGACTCAAAATGAGTAAGAACTAATGACTCAATATGAACTAAGGACTTAATATGAGTGTATGTGTTCACAATTGTGGTTTATATTTCATATTAAAACTATTTCTTCATTTTTATGAAATTTACACACGTCGTAATTTTGTGCTGCATATAATGTGACATGTTTTTGTAAATACTAGTATATTTTTTAACTAATTTCGCGTGATAAACATTGAACAGCAATTTAAATACTTTGCATTAGCAATTATTAATTTCACACATTAAAAGTTTAAATGTCTTTAATAACTAGTGTTTGAGTCTTTTTTTATTGTGTTAGTAAATTTCTATTAAATTTAATTCATTATTTTATCTCAAAAATTAATTTAAACCAAAATTAATAAATATAATGGGGGATATGTCTTTTTCGTATATATGGCTAATTCAAATGTAGTGAATGAAATTTACAAATATACTTTGTTAAATTCTTGTTGTTAAATTCACTTTGTTAAATTCTTGTTGTTAATAAATCAACTGCCATTAAATTAATAAAAAAAGATTAACGACATACATAGATTTATACTTCGAGTTAGCATAACAAGATTTTCCGTAGGATAATTTTCCTTTTAAGTGAATGAAATTTACAAATATACTTTGTTAAATTCTTATTGTTAAATTCTTGTCGTCTGTAGCAAAGTTTAATATCAGTGGCATAAATCAATTGCCATTAAAATAATAAAAAAGGATTAACGACATATATAGATTTATACTTCGAGTCAGAATAACAAGATTTTCCGTAGGATAATCTTCCTTTTAAACTTTTGGCTAAACGGAAGGTTTATAGGATATGACTAATAATATAACAGAAGAATGCTAGAAGGAAGTTTATTATAGCAATACCATAGCATCACAGTACAACGAAGTGTTCCGTTATATGTAGATCAGTTTGGAACAGAGATATCAACAGGGTACAAAATGATATTTGAACAGAAGAGAGCGTGATATTTCTGTACGTGATTGTGGAAATAAAGAAATAAACTTATAATAAGAAAATAAATTGAAACAATTTCAGAGAATTTTATTTTTCAAAATTTTACCATATTTCATTATTGAAAGGATTAATGATAATATATAAAAATATCAGTGTATATGCGTTCAATTCGCTGTTGGAAATTATTTATGTCAACAATTAAAGTAGATTATTTAATTTTTCTCTAAATCTGTTTTTGATATCCAGTTACATTTAATTTATTTAATTATGCTAAAAAAGTTTCAGTTTTAAATAATAAAAAAAATATTAAAAATATATTTTTGTGTGTTTCTAACTATATACTTGTTTATACAAAAGTTTTTTAAAATAATGTATATACGGAATAAAGCAATATACAAGATTAGAAAGTTCGCGCCAAATTATATCAATTTCTTCTCAATCTAATTGTATTATTACAATATATTTTTAGGTTATTAATCTAATTCTATTATAATACATAATTAAAATTCATAGGTTTCGTAAAAAACATACTGACCTAATTAAACCGAATAAGTCATATATTGTCGAAAATGCTAACAAGACAAAATACGTTTAATTGTAATCCATTCTACTTAGTCTGTTAAAGATACCCACTGGCTGTCGAATTATACATGTTACTATTACTATTATAAAAACCACAACTTATCAGTTTTCCCTTATTTCCCTCAATCTCCAGTTTAGTTTTAATGCAGTTCGAAGTACTTCAATTACTAGTAATACACAACGTGCACTTTTCTCTAAGTAATTTCCAAGTATGTCTTCAAGTAATACCCGGTACGGATAACACATTCATTCCTGTGCTATTTTTGGTTATATAATACAGATTTTACAAATCATTTTAAATCCCTTACAATCGTGTGTTGTTGAATATTCTCTAAAATATATTATCTTTAATGTAATGATCGTAATCAGAGTTAAAAAGTTGCTCACAATATATTATTTGTATTGCTGAAAATCAATGTGGTGTTTTAGTTTCTATATCTTTATAATGCAATAGTTCATTTGAAATCATATCGTTATCTACAGACGTTTATAATCTGCAAGTTTTTTTCTTAATAAAATCCCTTCTTCAGTAATATTTAAACACGGTCTTTAATCCAATAAGAAAATTAAAAAAAAAAACATAGGCAGTCGTGGGGACTGCCGTCAGAAGTCAAAACTTAAAACTATGAAATAACAATGTTTTTTTCTGAATTTTCAAATTGCAGTTTACCAAAAAATTTAAATTTCATAATTTGTTAATTAATATTATATATAAAAATATCAACATATTTAGTAAACATTGTTGTTCTGCACAGTGGTCCTACAATTAAACAATTAAAATAATAATAAAACTAATACACAATTTAAACAGTGCACAGTAAACAAACATTGAACTTTTGACATAGTCAATGTACTTTACTTGTACAGATATACTCGTACACTGCACTAATGTAACACAACACGTCACACTTTAACTGCTATTACAGCATGTCAGTGACGCGAACTCACAAGATTTTACGCATTCAAAAAGTGTCTAACGAGCACATCATACAGTCATAACGCACACACACACACACACATACATATATATATATATATATATATATATATATATATATATATATATATATACATGCTTTCACTGCTGGCCAAGTGCAACACGTCATTCTCATAGCAACAGATATACTGTTAACATTAGCATGTCGGTGACGTGAATCCATAAGATTTTTCCCTGCCAAAAATCGCTCAACGCACTTAAAGAAGTTTTAACTTGAAAAACACCCGAAAATTTTGACTTTTATTATGTACATTAAATCACAAAATGTCAAAAAAATTGAAAATGATTAACTACCTTACTTCAGTCAGTAATTGACGATTATGGGATATCGATTTCTTTTTTCTTAAAAGATCTCGCCTTTGGATTGATTGATTAACTCTCATAAATAATATTCATATAAGCTGTTGTATAATTTTCACATAAGCTGTCCTTATAAAGTCAGAAACAAAATGAACATACTCTCTGGAACTTGTATTAAATTGTATGTCATTTCGAAGCGAGGGAAACTGATTACCCCAGAGTGTCGACAGATTTGATACTATACTTATACTTGTAAGATAGATTTTAATACTAATTATTCATAAATTGCGTATAAAATTTTCAATTTACGATATATATAATGTTAATAAAAATTTATGAAAACGTCTAATGAAATTCGAAAATTTTGTTTTATATAATTCGTACAAGTAAATATCGTTTTCTTAAGAACATTTTGTGCGTACAAAGTTGAACTTTTGTAAAGTATCATAATGCATTAAGAGGCAGATAAACGCCAGAAAAATACCAATAGCAGGCGTGGCAAAGCAACAGGAGATGGAACGCGCACGGCAGCCAGAGTACAGTCTGTTTGAAAAGGGATATCATCATATATATTAATACGCTAAGGTTAAGATGTTACACTCCTTTTTTAGAAAAAACCTCACAACTAATCCACATAAATTATATATCATTTTATAGATAATTGCTTGCTCTACCGGCATCCACAACTAAAAAAAATATTATTGCTATTGTTTTTGCAAATTAATTAATTATTAAAATTATATACACAAAACAGCAATGCTGCCATCTAACGGCTCAACGTCAATATGATTGACGGTCGGTAAAATTTTTGTTTAATTTCAAATCCACTCACGTATAAATAAAGTGGCGCTTTAGCTCAATGCTTTTGATACTTGCGCCTCTATATGTCAATTTTAGTAAAATAGAATAAATAATGCGAAGACTTCGCACGGGTCACGCTAGTAGGACTATAATTCCGCAATTAGTGAGGTGTATAGCACGGAGGTTATATAAGTACGTTCCGAAAAGGATTTTTTAAACAAAATTGTCACTGTGTAAATAGTTTTAAAAGCTATCCACGAGAAGGTACGTGCATATTTACTAAATTATTCCTTTACGTATTTGAATCATTTTTTTTTATTTATTTACAAACACATACGCAATAAAACGGCATTGATTGATGTCGTTAATAAAATATGTATGTCTCTCTATACCCATAAAAATTGTCACTGTGTAAATAGTTTTAAAAGCTATCCACGAGAAGGTACGTGCATATTTAATAAATTATTCCTTTACGTATTTGAATCATTTTTTTTTATTTATTTACAAACACATACGCAATAAAACGGCATTGATTGATGTCGTTAATAAAATATGTATATCTCTCTATACCCATAAAAATTGTCACTGTGTAAATAGTTTTAAAAGCTATCCACGAGAAGGTACATGGATATTTAATAACTTATTCCTTTACGTATTTGAATCATTTTTTTTATTTATTTACAAACACATACGCAATAAAACGGCATTGATTGATGTCGTTAATAAAATATGTATGTCTCTCTATACCCATAAAAATTGTCACTGTGTAAATAGTTTTAAAAGCTATCCACGAGAAGGTACGTGCATATTTAATAAATTATTCCTTTACGTATTTGAATCATTTTTTTTTATTTATTTACAAACACATACGCAATAAAACGGCATTGATTGATGTCGTTAATAAAATATGTATGTCTCTCTATACCCATAAAAATTGTCACTGTGTAAATAGTTTTAAAAGCTATTCACGAGAAGGTACGTGCATATTTAATAAATTATTCCTTTACGTATTTGAATAATTTTTTTTTATTTATTTACAAATACATACGCAATAAAACGGCATTGATTGATGTCGTTAATAAAATATATATGTCTCTCTATACCCATAAAAATTGTCACTGTGTAAATAGTTTTAAAAGCTATCCACGAGAAGGTACGCGTATATTTAATAACTTATTCCTTTACGTATTTGAATAATTTTTTTTTATTTATTTACAAACACATACGCAATAAAACGGCATTGATTGATGTCGTTAATAAAATATATATGTCTCTCTATACGCATAAGAAAATTGTTACAAAGTCGTGTGTGCATATCGAATATATTTTGAAATGACACACAGACGCCTAGCAAGGCCCAATTATTGCAAAATGTTTGCAAAATTAGGGAATTACCTAATTAATAAAAACTACCATCAGTACGGAAGACATTATTTAAGTATGGTTTTAATATTATAAAAATCACAATATTTTATTGTGTTTTCATATTATAAATTTTCCTAATAAGGTCTATAACACAACAGAAAAAGTTCATAATTGTTATCCACCAAACAATCCTTTAGAAGTTCTAGTTTAAGTTTAAATTCCAATTCTTAGAAAAACAATTTAACCAAAATTAGGTTACGGGCCTTCTTAAATCTATTAAAAGGAAAAATTGCAATAAAATAAAAAACCTCATGAAATGAAAATAAAACTTATTTTTTTTCTAATTTGTAAAAATTGGAAGAAATAACTAATTTGTAAAAAATTAAATAAGAGTTAATTATTTTCTTAGTTTATTTGTTACAGACAATCTCTAATTCGAATCGGTCATTCATTTTTAATCACAATTTTCCGTGGATCTTATTGGGAGTATAAAAAAAAACACTTAAACAAACCTTATTAATAAAGAAACTAAATTGGCTCTTTCTCCTTAATACAAGAATCAATTTCTAGTAAAAATAACTAAAAATACTAAGGAAAAACGATACTTATCTTCCGTCACAAAAATCAACAAATTATTGTCCGTCTAAATTGTTACCCGCAGTTAGGCCACATGAAAGCTTCATCTTCTTGAAAGCAATACTTTTAAATAGAACAAGTACCACCCCCACAAATACAGTACAGTGGTAAAATATTATAAACTAGCGTGACCCGTGCGAAGTCTTCGCATTATTTATTCCATTATGAAGCTCAGATGACAGATCAAACAAATATTTTACTAAAATTGACATATAGAGGCGCAAGTATCAAAAGCATTGAGCTAAAGCGCCACTTTATTTATACGTGAGTGGATTTGAAATTAAACAAAAATTTTACCGACCGTCAATCATATTGACGTTGAGCCGTTAGATGGCAGCATTGCTGTTTTGTGTATATAATTTTAATAATTAATTAATTTGCAAAAACAATAGCAATAATAAATTTTTTAGTTGTGGATGCCGGTAGAGCAAGCAATTATCTATAAAATGATATATAATTTATGTGGATTAGTTGTGAGATTTTTTCTAAAAAGGGAGACTAACATCTTAAAACCTTAGCGTATTAATATATATGATGATGATACATGCGATTATCTACTGGTATTTTTGTCATTTTGCAGAACCCGGTAACATGTGAGCTTAAATTTGAAATTTCTAACTGAAATAAAGGCTAAGATTTACTCATATCAGCACATTGATTAATGTCAACACCGTGGTTTATTAGATTGATTACAGGTTTGTGGCTGTGATGGTGCGGCGCACCGCATGGTCCCCGGTTCGGTGTCCGGCCGCTCGTTGAGTGGGACTGGATTGATATTCAGATTGGTTGTAAGAGGTTGCTCTCGTAGCTAGGTCTAGGTCGTAGATCAGTTACATGCATCAACTGTACATTACATCTAGTGTACATTCAAGTTTACAAATAAATAAATACGTACATATTATCCTAATCTTTATCAGACCCTTCAGTTTGAAGGTCTTAGAATGGTATATCGAGACTGTATATTTCAGCTTTAACTAAAAGTTTCTAACTGTCATAAGGGCTAAGATCCAAATGTTATTGTCTTAGAGCTCATAGGACCTTCGAGTTTTTGCTCCTAAGAACTGTCCAACTAAACTGAGTACCTATTAGAATCCAAACTTAAAACTTCTAACTGCAATACTAGTTAGATCTATGTGTTGTCATTCTGGTCATAATTAGAACCTCGAATTTGCAGGTCTGAGAAGTCACCACTAAAATAAAAAATTTGGTCTTAAACTTAAAATCCCTAGCGTAATATCAGCTAAGATTCAGATATTATTATTTTGGTTCTAAACAAACCTTAGAATTTGCACGTTTAAGAACTGTCCTACACAATTGAATATTAGAGCTCAAATTCGATGCTCCTAACTGTAATAATGCTTAGAGCCAGATGTTATTATCCTGATCATTATCAGGCCCTCGAATTAGTGGGTGTGAGAACTGCCTAATAAAACTAAATATTTGGACTCAACCGCAAAGTTAGTCTTGATATTGGCTAGTATACAATTATTATTTTGGTCATTGCAAAACATTGAGTTTTCATGTATGAAAACTGCCCAATAAAACTGAATAATGAAGCCTAAAGTCGATGGTATTACCTGTCATATTACTTAGATCCAGGTGTCATTATTCTGGTTATTATCAGATCCTCAAATTTACGGTGTGAGATATGCCCATTCAAATCGAATATTTTACTTCAAACTCGATGTTTCTAGCATTAATAGTGGCTAAGATCCAAGTAATCATCAGACTC
The DNA here is from genome assembly GCA_039881145.1 of Druceiella hillmani. NCBI lineage: Eukaryota > Metazoa > Arthropoda > Insecta > Lepidoptera > Hepialidae > Druceiella > Druceiella hillmani. The sequence continues at coordinate 2,760,333 of JAYKKI010000067.1, read as the reverse complement.
TCAAATTTGTGATGTGAGATCTGCCCATTAAAACCGAAGATTGAGCTCACACTCGAGGTTTTTTACTGTAATAGTGGCTAAACCAAGGAAGTATTACCTTGATCATCGTCAGACCCTCTAGTTTGTCGTTTGTTAATGGTCTTTATATATGTGTATAATTCGAGGTTCTATTAAATTTTTTTGTTTCCTGTATATTATATTTATACCTATAATGAATACGACACTTTCATACCAAATCAGTTTTGCCTATTGTTTAGTTTATTTGATAGATTAATAGTCCTTGTATAGTTGTAAGTTTCGTGACGCAAAAATTGCACATTGATTGTAATTCAAGAACCATTTTTCTACCCGTCCAGAATAGAAAATCAATAAGTACTTTGAGAAATTGGTTTCATTCAGTGGGACCTTTTCAAATAAGCTAAAATTATCTTACACTTTACGAACTTACCAAAATTTATAATTTTTTACAACTTGCGCTTAGGGACATTCTATTATGACGTTTACTATAGTATTCATTCTCCATAGTTTCATAAATACACATTTTCTTCCAGTTTATAACACGATATTTGTATAAAAATGTCATAAAATAAAAAAAAGACATAACTTTTTTCACATGAATCAGAAGAGCAAAAATATTATTCTGCTAGGTAAATTCCCATGCAAAACATATTAGTCTAGTCTATGAAGACAATTCACATCATACAGAGTTTGATTATATGGTCACCCTGATAATAGTTACTTCCCCTTTAACACTTTGCGTAATGTTAGAGTATCTTACGTAGGTAATAAGTACCGGCCAAATCCATTTTCTTTAGTTATGAAAATTAGGTAAAATACCTAAATACCTGCAAGTCTCAATAAATGTTACCAGTAAAATTATTCTCTCCAAAATTTTTTCACTTTTAATTACTGATGGACAATGTGAGTATATATGTACAAAAATCCAGTATTTTTCCGAATGCCTAAGACAGTATCTAGAAAAATAGGTATTTTCAGCATAATTTTTATAGGGAAATTTCTCCGTCAATTTTTTTGTTGAATTATATTTCTATTGTTATTTTCCCTAATCACTGTGAAAATTCATTAAAAAATTCAATTGCATAAAATTTTCCAAACTTTGTCCTGAAAGTCCCTTCATAAAAATTATCAGCCTGACTTTTTCTCTTATCTATTTATTTGTCAAAAAATCCCATGTCAAATACTAAAGGAACAACAGTTTCCAGTATACATAATAATTTAAAAAATAATTAAGAAAACAGCAATAAAACACGCAGTAATTTAAATGATTGTACACAGAGATGCCTCTATGTACAATTGTCGGTTGTAGAAACAAGTAGTGTTTGCGTCTACGGTGCCGTGGCATAAATACACAGTTTCAAACTGCCACGCACTTTTATATACATAGTTAATACAATAATAAGAACTGCGCTCTAGGTAAAATTTCAAAATAATTAAAAAAGAAAAACTAAAACAAATCTATATTAATATAGTTGAAAACAGAGGCAAATAAATAAGAACGTACATTTGCCTTATTTTATAACTGTATTAAGAAAGCTATAATCAAGGTCACGTCTAATACTGAAAATTTATTCCTTAAATAGGCATAATAATTTTATCCTTAATAGGCCATTTAATAATTTTATCCTTATATTAATTATCCGTAATTTTATCCTTAATAAAAAACATTGAAAAAATATATTATTGTTAAAACAAATAATCCGAATTTGTGATTCATTCCTGTTCTTTAGTAGTGACATCAACCAATTAAAAACTAATGTACAATAATACTTAAAAACAATATTATGGTTAACCCATTTTTATGATTTTCCTTTTCATTTTCAGCGGTAGTAATCACTTATTTTAAAAGCGCAACTAGTGAAACAGTGCTTAGACAATATATATTTTTTTCACTACAGACTCAACAAAAATTAAAGATTATAATTGGGAATATTGATTATGAAATAAGTACAAATGAAAATGAGTACATAAAAACGAATATTAACGAGTGTTACAAATGAATTTAATTTATAGATGAAAAATAACAAAAAAAAGTAATATAACTAAATCTAGTTGAAAATCAGGTTAGTTATAGACAATTATATAAATGACATTACTTATTAAAACACCGCTCTTTCCTAAAGCGGACTGCTTTCTAAACAAGATTATTCATAAACCGAATGCTTAACTGAATGAATGAATTACTTAGTTTAGGAGACTAATTTCCGTGTAAACCATGTTCTCCTTAAACCAGCTTCTACCTACACTGGGTTCTTTAGTAAACCAATTTTTCCTAAGACCGATTCCTCTCTCAACAAATTCTCTCAACAAAGGTTATCCCAATAAGGTTTAAACCAAATTCTTTCTCAAACAAAATTGTACCTAAACTAGGTTCTCCCAAAAACTAGGTTCCTTTAAAACCTGTCCTTCTTGAAACAGGTTTTCCTAAATAAGATTTTCGTTAAACCATAATCGTTTTTAAACCATGTTTTCGCTGAATCCGTATCCTCCTAAACCAGTTATCTTCCAAAATTTGGTTCTACCTAAACCCGGTTCTTCCTAAACCAAGTTTTCCTTACCAGGTTCCTTCTCAATTATATCTTCGCTAACAAGAAATCAGGTTTTTTCATCCTAAATTCGATTCTCTGAATCACTTGATGAAGATTGTCTCAAAGACAAGTTCACCCCAAACAAGGTTCTTTCCTAAATCAGATTCTCATAAACTCATTGTCATACCCCTAAAGTAGTACTCATTCTCATACCCCGAAAGTAGTATCTCGCCAAACTAGATCCTTTCTAAGCCCGGTTTACTTTAAAGCAAGGGTTCCATCTAAACGAGTTTCCGTCTTAAAACAAGTTCTACCTAAACCTGGTTCTCCATCAATTAAATTCTACCCTAAGCCAGGTTTTTCCTTAAAGCAGGTTTCCACTAAATGAATGTCTTTCTAATACCACATTTTCCCATAACTAGTTTTCCCTTAAAGGAGGTTCCTTCATGAACGCGCATTTCCCTCTAAAGAAGTTTTCCCCTAAATAAGGTTTCTTTACAAACATGATTCTCCCTAAACTAAGTACCTTAACTTAACTCTAACCTAGGAGGGATCAGAGGAAATTTAGTTTAGACAGAACCTGATTTAGTGTAAATATGACTAACGAACGGCTTTAAGAAAACCTTGTTTAGAAAGATTCTGATTTGGAGAAAAATTAGTTTGGGAAGGAACCTGGTTTAGAAGGAACTGGATACAGACAAGACGTGGTTTAGAAAGCAAAATGATTTATGGAGAAATGGATTTAGAGTAAATCTAGTTTAGATCTTGGTTTAGGGCAACCAAGTTTGCGTAAATTTGGCTTAAGATGAAACATAGTTTAAAAAGGAACCTAGTTTAGGAAAAACCTGTTTTTAGAGATAATTCCCACAAGGCCGAAGTTTGTTTAAGGGGAAACCTGGTTTAAGGGTGAACTTGGTTTAGCAAAAATCTGGGAAGTAGAACCTGGTTTATAAAAGAACTTGGTTTAGGGAGAAGGCGGTTCAGATGGAACTGATTTAAGAAAAATATGTGTTAAGAAAGAAATTCATTTAAGGAGGAGTCCAAACTAGTTTGGATAGAGCCCGATTCAGGTTTAGGGGGAACCTGGTTTAGAGAGAACATCTTTTAGGAAGGACGTTAATTTGGAGAGAAGCATGTTTTGGAAAAAGTCTCGTTTAGGGAAAACATGGTTTAAATAGAACCTAGTCAAGGAAGAAATCTGATTAATAGGATCCTTGAATGGGGAGAATTTTGATCTAAGAAGAAAAGTGATTTAGTTAAAAATCAACTTAGGAAGAAACCGGGTTTAGGGGAAACCTTTTCTAATGAGAACCTGATTAGAGAGAGCCTTATTTGGGGCTTAAATTTGTTTAGGGAAATCCTTACCTACAAATGTGTCTGGTTTAGAAAGAAACTAGGCTTAGGCAGAATCTGGTTTAAGAAGGAACTTTTGATTGAGGTCTCCTGATCATAAGACTCTTTCCTTATGAGGGCACCTGATCATAAAGAATCTGGTTTTTGGAAGTCCTAGTTTTGTGGGCACTTAGTTTAGGAAATGCTTTGTTTAGGAGGAAAACTTCTTTAGATTGAAACTGGCTTATAGAAAACGTGGTTCAGGTAGAAATCTGTTTTAAAGGATGAATTTGGATCAAGATGGAAACTGATTGGGGTAACCGGATTTAGGGAATTCTGGCTTCAGGAAAAACATGATTGAGGGTGAAACTGATTTAATGAAAACCTGGTTTAAGGAGGAATTTGTTTTAAAAAGAACTTTTCTTAAAGAAAAGTAGGTGTAAGAAAGTGACTTATTAAGTGTTAAACCAGGTTCTTTCTAAAACAGATTATGTTTATGAACCATATTTTTTCAAATCAACTTTTTTTACAAATCTCGTTTCTTCCTAAAACAATTTCCTCTGAACCAGGTTTATCTCAAATCATATTCTATAATAATTTAGGTTTTCTCTGATCCAGGTTCTATGTAAACAAAATTATTTCTTAAATTCATGTTCTCCCTAAACTAGATTTTTCTTAAATTAGGTTCCCACATAACTAAAGTAAAAAGAACATATTACTCCCTAAAACAAATAATAAACCAGATTACTTCCTAAAACAAATTCGTTCTTAAGAAAGTTCCTTCCAAAACCTGGTTCTACATGAACAAGGTTTCCACAAATAGTTTACTTCCCTACACCAAGTTCTTCCTAAACTAGAATGTACCTAAACCAGGTTTCTTCCTAAATAAGTTTCAATCTAAACCAGGCTCCACTTAAACCAAGTTCTTCTTCAACATGATTCTCTTTAAACCAAGTTTCTTGCAAATTGAGTACCTTACATAATCTGTTTTAGTCTAAATTAGCTTCCCGTAAACAAGGTTCCCTTAAACTAGACTCCTTAATAATTCAGGTTCTTTCTAAACTAGGTTCTCTCTCAACCAAATATTTTCTTGAGCTTGGACCCCTAAATTTGGACCCCCTAAACCAAGTTTTCCCTAAACCAGATTCCCTTTACACCAGGTCCCTTCCTAAATAAACCAGATTTTTCCTATCAGCTTTCTTCTTAAAACCAGGCTCTCTCCATACAAGATATCCCATAAAAAGGCTTCCTCATTGAGCAGGTTCTCTATAAATCAGATCCACTTTTTTATAATCTGTTCTTTCCTGAACCGAGCTCTCAATAAACCAGGTTTCTTTCCAAAAAAAAATTCTCCTTCATCAAGATCTTCATTAAAAATTTTTTTTTCGTAAATAATGTTCTCAGCACTCAAATTCAACTTGGACAGGTTTCTCCTAGAACAAATTCTTTCCAGAAGTGGGATTCTCATAATTCAAGTACTTTTCTCACCCAGGATCTGCCCAAATCAGGTTTTCCAAACTAGTATCTACCCAAATAAGGTTTTCTTCTAAAATTAACTCTTTGTAAATCAGGTTCCTCCTAAACCGTGTTCTCCCTAAAACAGAAACTCCATGACCCAAATTTCTATTTATATCAAGTTGCCCCTAAATCAAGTATTTTCTAGAACGGGCTTCCCTTATGCTAGGTTCCTTCCTAAATACTTTCTAATCCAAAGTCCCTCTAAGCCAGATACCACTACCAGGTTTCATTCTAAACTAATTTCTCTATAGACCAGATGCCCCACAAAGAATGCTTCTTCGTTAAGCTCTCTAAGCCTGTTAATTTTCTTTAAATTTCGTTGTTTCATGAAACAGGTTCTTCCCAAAACAGGTTCATCTAAAACAAGTTGCTTCTAAGACGGGCATTAACCAGTTTCCTTTCTAACCCTGGGTTCTTCGTAATCAGGTTTCCTTACACAAGGTTCCTTCGTGAACCAAATTCTCCTTAAGCAATGTTACCTGTAAACTAGGCTCCTTTCTATGCCAAGTTTTCAATAATTCAGGTTCTTTCTTCTAGTATGAAACATTGAATCTGAAAGTATGAAACATTGTGTGAAGCCAGAAAAAGGAAAGCATATAGGAGCTGCAAATGACGAAAAAAACCAAAGCAAAATTAATTATGACATTTGGCTCGTATTTACGTTCACGTAATACGTAATACGTAGAAAAAATTCCGTGTACGTAACACATAGAAAATTTAAAATCGTCGAAAGAATTGTGGAAAAAGCTGAAATCATTATTTGACGACAATGGTTTTTCGCGAAGGATCAGTTTACTGCAGAATTTAATTTCGATTCGTCGACTAAATTGCAGCTCATTGGCGACATATGTGACGCAGAGTATTGATACTGCATGGAAATTAAGAGGAACGGAATTCAAATTAAATATTAGTGGACGGTTAGTGAGATTGCCTGACTGATTCTCTGCTATGAACATGGCTATTGAGCATTCTGAGGGTTATATAATGACAGGTTCCATCAAAGCCAAACTATTGGACAATAGGGGGTCGGTAGAACAAGATTAGAATGAATTTAAATGTGCATTTTCCACCTATTCAAAGTTTAATGGAAAAAGACATAAGAATCTGTCTATGGCCGGAAATTGGTAATGTCGGTAGCACCGACTTATCAAAGTCAAACGTAAGTTTGTGAAATGTGATTAATGTATTCAAACATACCACTATAGAAATCAGTATATAAATAACAAAAAAAAACTCGTTACATCACAAAAATAAAAGTGCAGTGCAGTCTAATGTGTTAAGCGCAGTAAAAGCATTGTGGTGTCTTGCAAGTAGAAACTTCAACAAATTTGAATTGTATATCGACTTGGGCGCAGATGTTATGCAAATGGAAGTTGGGTTATTAATGCTTTGTATAATCAAGATAAAAATTTTTTTTATTGCAAACAATGAAAAGGTGTCAGTATTATGTTCTGGTGATGTGGAAATAACGATTACGACTGATAACTTCGGGAATGACATCATGGTAGAAAATGTGTTTTGTGTACCAAATCTGACAACAAACTTACTATCTATTAGCCAATTGATTAGAAAGTCGTTCTCGGATGACGGTTGTTTAGTATACAATAAACAAAATAAGTTGGTAACCACAGCATGGTTATTGGCAAAAGTAAACCTGCTTAACCAATTATATCTAGCTGAATCAGTTGTGTCACGAGTAACATAGCATTGTAGATTACTATATATTAATGCAATCTACTTGAATTAGATAAAGAATGCTGTGCTGGATATAAGCGCGAAAAAGTGGATATAAGCAAGTCCTCATATACTACATATTGTGAAAAGAAGCTGTGTCACTTATCATTTAAGATTACTTACCAGAGAAGCAGTAATTTCCTAGATATAGTGCAAACAGACGTCCATGGAACTGTGGCGAATAAGTCTATAGACGGTTCGAAATATTTCTTATTGTTTGTTGACGATCATATATTGTTGTCAAAGATGGTATTTGTTTATTTTCCGAAACAAAAGAACGTGACTTTAAAGTGCTTTAAGGTATTCAAAGCTTAGGTAAAAAAAGACACAAAGAGGACAATCGCAGTATGAAGTAGTGATAACGGGCTGAAGTACTGCAACAAGGAATTTGACAATTACCTGAATAGTGTTGTTGAAATCCATTACAATATCAATCTTTACATTCCATAACAGAGTGAATTATATGAATTGTACGATTCAATCGTACACTCATTGAAAAGGCAAGATGTCTATTCTTTGACGCAAAATTAAAATAATAGTTCTGGGGGGAGGCCACCAATACAGCAGTATAATTGCAGAATGGAATTGTAATAGCGGCATCGGCTAATAAATTTCCATATGAGTTACGAACTGGTTTCAAACTGGATATTAGCCACAGCAGAATATTCTATAGCCTTGTAATGGTCTATATAGTTAAAGAAAAGTAAAAGAAGTGGTGCAAGATGTCAGTAAAATGTATTCTCATCGGATAACTAAAAAACATAAAAGTATATAAGGTCTGTATTCCAGTGTTGATTAGTAGAGGCGCGATTATAATTGAGTAGGAATCAAGATCTGAATGTCTGAATTGAAGTGTAAGGATTATTGATCCAGTGGATGATGCTAAGCCTGAAGAACTAAACATAAGAGCAAACGATTCAATGTGTATTCAAGACTACTCAGAAAATTTTGATGATACCCTTCACGATGATAATGAGGTTCATGGTTGCAGTGATTATACAAATCTGAAAGGAAAAGGTGGAAGTCAAAAAGATTTGGTGTCTCAAATCTGTGTGTAGGCAGTGAATACAATAACAGTCTGCATGAATGGACCTGAAAAGCGGCAGTGGGAGATGGTCTTTAAATCCTTTTTTCTAGGTAAGTTTGCTTCCTTCCTGAACCAGGTTCTGCCCAAAACAAACTAGTTTGGATTCCTAAGCAAATTTCCTTCCTAGAACAGGTTTTCTCTAACCGAGTTCCCTCGAACCAAATTCTATCTATACCAGGTTCTTAATAAACCAATTTCCTTCCAGATTCTTCCTTGACAAGACTTCCCCAAAACTGGGTTCTTTCCTAAACCAAATTTTCCATAAACTATTTTCCTCTAAACCAGCTACCTCCCTAGGCTAGGTTTCTTCCTAAGCCAAGTTCTCCCTAAACAAACTTTTCCCTAAAGTAGATTCCCACCGAAAGCAGGTTCTCCTTAAATAAATTTCCTTCCCATAGACTAGGTTTCCTCCAGGTTTCTCCCAAAACCATGTTCCTTCCTAAACCATATTCTCCTTAAACATGTTTTTTCCTAAATCAGGTTTTCCCTAAACCAATTTCCTTTCTAGACTAGGTTCTTCCTAAATTAGTTACTAACTAAACCACGTTTCTTCCTAAGCCAAGTTTCTTCTAAACCAGTTTATCTTTAAACCAGGTTCCTTTCTTAAACAGGTTGCTTTATAAATCAAGATCTTCCTCAACCAGGTTCCTCTAATTAAGTTTCCTTTCTAAATTGGGTTCTTCCGTAAGCTAGTTTCTTCCTAAACCAGGTTCTTTCATAAATCATGTTTTCCCTTAAACCAAGTTCCTTCTTGAACCAACTTTTAACTTAACCAGTTCTATTTCAACTAAGTTCCTTCCTAAACCAGGTTATTATTTAAACTAGGTTATATAATAAACCAAGCCTTAAGAAGAGAATTCTGGGTAAGGAACTAACCTGCCTTTCTTTGCCATAATTCTACCTGAACCATGTTCCACCTTAACCAGTTTTCTTCCTAAACCAGAATTCTCCCTAAATTTACCTATCATAATATAATTGTGTCCTAGATATATCATATTTTTTTTGTGTATCATGAAAATATAAAAAAGTAATGACCCTCACTTTTTATCGCGAGACCTCTTGACACTCGCTTCCTGGGAGTTGAAGTAACTATACATTAAATATACGGTAATTTACTAATAAATACATAATATAAGGTAGTTTACAAATAAATCAATAAAAAGAATTGAGCCCATACAACTCAGTACACGTGACACAAATGAAACTTCTTTGACAATTTAAACTTCAATTTGTAAGTATATAGTAAGAGGTAAAACAGCAAAGAAAGAAAGAGAGAGACAGAGAGGGAGAATGTTATTACAAATCGATGTAAATATATAACGAAACTTTCATATAAATTTAAAGAAACGATTTACCATTAAAAATATTCACGATTCCAGTACCAAACACGGCTAAATGCAACTGAAGGAAGTCGGGGTGTATAGCTTCTGTTCTAAATTATACTTATGATAATTATACGTGCAGGTACCATTCTATATATTATTCTAATACCAATTTTTTATAACCTTCATTTACCAAAAAGAAAAAACCTACTTACCTAAAAGTCACTTATTCATACCGTAATAATCAATTTTTTTTTAATTTTTGTACGGTTATATGTAATGTTATTTGCATTCACACAGAGAGAATTGTCGTAGTGAAGTTATTATGCAGTATATTACCAGCTGGGCTGAAAAAGATGGCTATCGTTTAGGGTTGCTAGTTCCAAAGTTTAAAAATCTGTAAAAAAGATGTGAATCATAATAGTGGCAGATTTTAATGTTTGAAAAATTGTAAAAAAAACTACACCTCTAATACAAAGTAGGTTTATTCTAACTTTATAACAACAAATGCGGATTTCATTTTTTAAAAACCACGTTTTCCAAATGGCGGCCATCGAGTCTGACACACTCTTCAAGTCTAGCACGCATGTTTTCAAAAACGCGTTTGCAGAGCGACTGGGGTATCCTACTGACTTCGGCTCGAATATTTTCTTTAAGTTGTGTCACAGTGCTCGGATTTGTTTTGTAAACAACGGATTTTAAGTATCCCCATAAGAAAAACATACATGGGCTTAAATCGGGTGACCGTACCGTGGCCACCTAGGGCCACGGTACGGTACCGTTTCGGGATATGTTTTTTTCTGGAAATAACTGCCGCACTGCATTCGTGGACACATTAGCAGTGTGAGCTGTAGCCCCGTCCTGCTGGAACCATGTGTTTTGGTTGAAGGATGGACTATTCTGTAGTTCTACTCTGAAAAAGTCATTTAACATCTGGGCATATCTCTCCAAATTCACAGTTACAGTTTGGCCACGTTGATTTTCAAAGAAATAAGGCCCTAGGATTGCAGATGCAGACATAGCACACCAGACTGTTACAAGCTCTTGATGCATTTGTCTTGGATTGTGGAGATCCAGAGCAGACATAGCACACCAGACTGTTAAAGGCTCTTGATGCATTTGTCTTGGGTTGTGGACATCCCAGTAACGAAAGTTCTGCTTATTCACATATCCTCCAATGTGAAAGTGAGCTTCGTCACTAAAGAATATGTTGCCCATCCGGGTAGCAGTACGAAATCTCAACAACATCACCTGCGCGTAAGTTTTTCTTAATTCAAAGTCAGAATCGTGTAAATCTTGAACAATTTGAATTTTATATGGATGGAACTTGAGCTTTTTTTGCATTATTACCTGTAAAGTTGTTTTTGGAATTCCCAATATCGATGAACGTGTACGCAGTGATAAACGGGGATTTTCAAAGACAGAAACCATAACACGCTCGACATTTTCATCCGTGGCTACCAATGGTGTAGGTCCTGGCCTGGGCCTATTTAATGTTGATCCTGTAGCTCTGAATCTTGCTACCCATGACTGAATGAGGTTGATCGATGATCCATCACGTAATCGATGAATACTGTAACGATTATTAAATCGACGGCGTGCTACAGACAGCGAAAATCCCCTCGAAATGTACGCCTCGACGGAAAAAGCGCGGTGCTCTCTACTCCACTGTTCCATGGCTACTAAAACATCTGCACCGCTTGCGCTTCTAACGACGCCCCCCGCGCCCCTCTTATGTGTTGCGTTCAGAAACGATGTTTTTTCAAACTTTGAAATCTGCCACTGGACACCTGTATTAATTTTAGACATGCAATTTACTAGATCTTTTAGGTCTTTTGATGTTTAATACCCAAACTTGCAATGACCTTTGGTAACCATACTTTCATTGGACAAAAATATTTTGTTTATTCTATCATCAATTAATTAAATAACCTTATACAAAATATCTTAGATGTCAGAAATAATATTTTATTTTATTTCTATTCATACAACATCAATGTGAATTATCGAATAAACCGAGAAATAGTTAAACCTCGGCTCAGCTGTTGTTATAAAACTGCAAAAATATGTTGGGGAAGTCATTTAATCCGGTGAGCGTATGTTTAAGATTTATAACTCCGAACGTAATGTGGGTGTAACTAACCCAAAGGGTGAATAAAGCCTTTTCACGTTATAAACATTTTTGTTATTTTACTTAATATAAATTAATTATTACATATTTTTTTACATCAAAACAATATTTGTTTTTATTCGAATTAAATGTAACGTATATGTAACTTATAGCATAATAGCATTTATTTACCTATTTTAAAATATATTTAAAAATAAAACAAACAAAAAGTATTTTTTCTCCTAGAGTAACAAAATAAAAAACAAATAAAGACTATTCTTACTTTAAAAAACTAACCAAACCCAACGTATTCGTCTTGAGATCTAATACAATAATTACATGAAAAAATGGCGTGTTCCACACACAAATAACGGTTGCAGTGGTAAACACCCTATTTGGTTTTGCGACATTTTAGTGAGACGTATCTCACATCTCCTTTTAGCAACTTTGTTATGAGGTCTTTAGAACATTCTCCCACTTGATCTGTGATCCCTTTGCGAAGTTTTTTGAGTAAGTACTGATTGTCTTTTCTCTTTTATAAGTGCTCCGAAACGAGTCCTATTCCTAAATACCAAATTCTCGGCATAATTTAGTGCTATAATTAATGGTTTTTTAGATTACGGTGCTGTTTATACCAGACATATTTAAAACTACAGAAAAAATAACCATCGGCCAAGCTTTGTATTGCGTGAAACATCGTAATTTCCATAAATATATTTTTCTTTGGTAGATGAAGAGATAGCCTTTTGAAACCCGTATTGTGAATATCTCTATTATGTTTTTCGAGCATTTTCTTTGGAAGTTCAGTCCTATTTTTGCGAACAGTTTCCGGGTTCATCAAACGATGTTCTTTCAATAAGTTAAATATTTAAAGATACTGATTTTTTTTTCTTTGGCAAATTGATTTTATTTTCTGTTTTGTAAGTGCTCCGAAACGATGCCAATTCCTAAATTTCTAAGAAATTTTCGGCGTAATAAAGTGCTGTAATTAATGATTTTCCAAAGTATGATGCCGTTCATACCAGATATGTTCAAAACTGCATAGACATAACCATCGGCCAACGCTTTGTATTGCGGAAAACATTGTAATTTCAACGAAGCTCGTCCACAACACTTACACCTCTCCTAGTCTAGTTATAAAAGCTATTAATTTCTAGCTTTTTTTCTATAGTTATTCCACGTATGTTATCATTGTGATGTAATGTCGACCTCAATAAGACCATCTTATTTTTCGTTGATATATTAGATAGATGAAGTTCAAATTTATTTTTATGAAGTGCCAGTGCTGGCCAAACCATATTTTTTCAATAAGTATAACATCAATGGATAACTCGTAAATCAATTATTAAATGTCAAATTATGGTTGCTTATGGAAATTGGGACTAAAAGCTCGTCAATAACATCATAAGCTTTACTGTTAAGTGCAAACGACCCCAGCAGTTGTTTTCCCAAGTAAATTTCAAGATTGACAACGTAAAACGATTTCTAGTCTACTTAGGCATATATTTTCAAATCATATTTGTTAGGCTTATTTGGTATGTGCTGAAAAAAAGTGCAACAGCCTGGAAGCGATAGAAGTTGTTCGTCAATTGACATATATTCTGAAGGTGCGTAAATTGGTTGACAGATTTCTACGAACTTCTCAAAAAAATTATATGCACCAGCTAAATTGTCAAATTGTTTTCGTTTTGCATGAGTACTCTTGTCATCAAATCATAAAATATAATAATAAAGTTCTCGATACCCGATCCATCACTTCTCCATATATGCTTCAAATTTAACTTATCCGCTCTAAAACGTCCACCAAGGTACATTAAACCTATAAATTTATTCAACTCCGACATTGTCACGTCGGTCATGACGTATTTCTTTATGTGGTTATTTTGTCAGGCAGTTCGCTTCACACTTATTTGTCTATTTAATACAATTTCCTGTAATATATCGTCAGTAAAAAACACATTCTAACACGCCACAGATGTCTTTGTATGTCCATGCCCATGTCTCTCTCTTACGATGTTTTCTAACTTAATGCTATTGTTATATCTTACCGGAACACAATTCCACTCAGTGCCATTTTTCCCTATCAAATATATTCTGTCACTTTCTGTCTCTTATTCTGGCTCTTTTACTCTCTCTTTCTTCCTCGGCATTCAAAGCTAGTTCTGTGTCACTTTTACACCATTTTTTGAGAAATAATATCAATTTTAATTCCACTGTCGCATTCGCCAGATGAATCGACCTCAGCTTCGTCGAAAAGACTAATAACCTATCTTAAGAGTCTTTAAATGACAACTTTGTTTTGAAGATAAAAGATAGACCAGAAATTAAAAAAAAACTGAAATAGTCAAAGACGATAGAAAAAAGTTATTGTACAAATTTGTAACACGAAGCGTAAGGTGGTCACTCAACTACAGTTTATCTTCATCCCGCCCCTAAGATCTTGGCGAATGGCGGCCAATTGAACGTTTTCTTGCCTCCTTCCGCACAGCTACTCTGACACACCTAGCATTTCGTGAGGTTGTCTTCAATATATTGCGAAATTTACAAAGGATACCCAACCTCTCGCTTGCCAGGTTAAACTCTGAAAATACTCTTTTAGCTGTTTACAGTATCTTAATAGTTTTTCGATGTCCTGAAAAAGGTTCAACCAACATTTCTTTGCGTGAAACTGATGCAGAGTGTATTTTTTTGCAACTTCATCAAAAACTTGTGTGAATTTTTTATCCGAATTGTGTTCGGCTAAAAAAGAGACACAGTATTTATCTAAAATAGGGAAATGAGTATTTATCTGAAATACTATATAAAGTATGTTACATCCTTGGTAACAAAACAACAACACCAATAATTTCCTCGCCTAAGTTTTTAGTTAAAAACCATTATTTTTTCGAACCCTTCCTCTTCCACTAAAATTTGTGTTGCAATTTTCGTCGGAGAATGCTGCACATCTTTCTGTTATATTTTTGAATTTGATTGTTTATAAAACTCACTATGGTTTCAGACAGTTTTATAGCCAAAATTTTACTATTTGTACCATTATTGTGTACAATCATCAAAGCAATGAATTAGTACGAATGTTACTTTGGTCACTCCATAATGGCTGTGGTTATTAGGTCCATTGTTTAAGACCATAATATGTACTGATACTAGTCTTATTTTTGATGTCGTCTATTAATCACTTTATAGAAAGAGGTCTGAACGTGTTAGCCATAATTGCAACATTTTTGCATGTAATGTATGCTATTGTCCCTTTTGCAGCAATATCTTTTCATTCATTGAAGATTTCTTAAACAAATCTGTTGAAATTGTATTTTCCTCACTTTCACGTAGTGTCCAGGTTTCTGTGGTGTAGAAGAAAATTAGGAACGCTAACGCTTGAACGTGTTGGGTTTTCATTGTTATTGTGATGTTATTGTTTTTCCATATCTTCCTCTGCTTCTCCATAGCAGACTTAGTAAGCGACATACGTCTTTTTATGTCATCAATGCATTATTAGAAATTTTGCCACTTGAATTACTCCACAAGCCTGTCAGAGAAAAAATCTGAGATCATATATCTTTGCTACCAATAGTCTTCAGCTATAGAAAAAAACAAATATATAGACAACGTAAAACGTTTGATTAGAGTAATGCACAAAGTGAACAGCCGACAATAGTCGGTCCGACAATATTCGAAAAGGAAGAACATAGTATATTTACACTTTAATGCACACGTCTCGCAAAAATCAATCCTACAATAATATCGAAAGTGTTCTGACCGACTTTCGCTGATTTCATCTTTAAACGCGCTAAAGAAGGAAATGATAGAATATACGACTGTAGATGTACTAAAGCAAACCTTAGTCGGTCACCAACCACCTCCGACTAAAGTCTGCAGTTAACGGCCATTGACTTTTGTTTTTTTTAACATTCGGCACAAGAAGACAAGCAATTTAAAAGTGTTTTTCTGTAGGCAGAACTAAATAAAGCCTCTGCGGTTCAGATTTTGCTTGTACTTATTAACATTTTCCAACAAACGTGTGTCTGAAGAAAGCTATCCACTTGTTAAGAAATTTCATTTATTTAAAATTAATTAACATAGCTCATATGAACAATATATTTTTCCTAACGAATAGTTCTCATATTCGTGAAAATATTGGATCAATGCAAGTTTTTATAAAAAGGTATTTGGAGGTACCTACATGGAATTATAATTAGGACTAATTAAGGGCTATTAGTACTTGTACATTACGGTTGAAACATCGAAAATTCTTTCTGTACTAGAGTGTGTTTTAGTGAACCTTTTAACGAAGATGTGTACTTTTAAAATTTAGTTTTTTTTACTGTTTAAATCATAACAGCTTTTATTTGTTACGTGGTTAGACTTTGAATATTTCCTTTCTAATTCTTTTTGTGATATTTCAATTTCATATGTCTAAGAAAAAAAATTGATAGTTGCAAACTCAATCATATATTTTATACGATAAATACAAGTTGTCGTATTCTATTCGTGTCACTTAAGTGGTACTTTATGGTTTGCAACATACTTGGAGATTTTCTTTCAGATGCACCTTGGGGTTTAAATAACGCCGGCTCTTTTCACGCGTGACAAGGCAATCACAAAGGATACAAAATAAGCTGTGTTCGAGAAGCTCTCTAAACTGTTTTTGATTTAGATAATTGTTTTGATGAGAACCGAACAGTTGTCAATGAAAAATTAAAGGTTTTTGTATGGTGGCATCAAAAAAAATGGACCAAATTACGACAAGACAAACAATTTCTTAAAATATAATGACATGTGACTGAGCTGCCAACTATATTGCCATGAAGATCCAGGACGGGAGAAGAGACCGATCCTGGATCTTCACGAATCCTAAAAGATTTGACGAATGCTAAATATATTTGACGAGTACGCTCCTTTTACGAAACGAAAGAAAGTGAAGGTTTTGCTGGATAGCCATCCCCTTTCTGAGTTGACTCTGGCACGTATTATGTCCTCGCGAGCTGAAGGGCAGTTTGCAGCAGCTAATGTTAAAAAGAAGGTATCGATGTACCCTGTCAAATCCAGTATCGATCGAGAAGACCCCAAGAAGTTATTGAATAATGAAGAAGCTTTTTCGTTATATTTAGATTCAGGTTTTTTGCAGAGTAAACATAATTTACTCCGGACCACCGTCAATAACTTATACCAGGACACCTTCCCGAGTATTCAGAATAGAAAAGCCAAAAAACTTTGTTATCTATCATATTATTTCATTGAGGTGACAGAAACCTATACTGAGATTAAACTCCAAGCCTTATTGGATATACAGTTTCTAGAATTGTTGAATCTTATGAAGATGTTTTACGTCAGATATCTCCTCACGGAGACTTTAAGCTGATTTATCAATATAGATATATTGACGGTAGTTCGGAGCATATATTCTGTATAAACAACAATTTACAAACTCTTCCAACATGGATGAATATTTACTCTCCATAGTTTTAGCCCCCTTTGAGTTGAAACATACTTTAGATGGGACTATTATCTGAAACAATTCGTATTCCGGATTGACAAGATATTGTAGGCCAATTAAATTTGCGTTTGTTAAAGAAAATTCAAATGTAGTTAAAAAAGAATCTGCTCTGTTAGAACAATTGATTGCAAAATTAACTCCATCCAATGTGCGCACTACTGAGATATAATTAAGCATTACTCATGATTTACACTTCACAATGGTCCATGGTAATATACATAATATTATGTCTAATGTCGCTAGTGCGTCCAAGTATTTTATGTGGTCCAAAGCTTTCAGTGAAGAATAAGCCTGTGGAGAAGATTGCAAATGTAAAATTTTATAGATTTTGCATTTCACCTCTACACGCGTGGATTCGTTCTTTTGAGTGTCTGCTCCATATTGCGAATCAACTTCCTGTAAAATCATGGGAAGTGGGAGGTGTTGATAACAAAAATGTGGTAAATACTACAAAGCAATAAATCCAAACCTCATTTAAAGAAATACTTGTACTTATTGTCGACAAGCTTAAAAATACGGGAACATCACACTCGGAAATACTCGCGGATTAATACAAATGGGGACTTGCTGAATTTGCATCTTTTAACATCAGGTTTGAAAATGTCATCTCATTGAAAGTGTATCAAACTTACAAAATTAACTCCATTCAATGTGCGTACTGCTGAGTTATATTCTATATAAATATAAATACCAAGTATAAATTGTAAAAGTATGTAAGCAAAGTACAATTAAGCAAAACCTTCCTAAAATAAAACCCGAAAGGTGAATTTTAGAGCATTTTTGAGTACCTGTATTATTTATATTGTTGACGATAAAATAGTAACGAGAAACAGTATGCGAATGACAAATATTTTTTTATATAAATAATTTCTCTAAAATAATATAGCGCCACTTAATTAAATAAATATATAGAGCCACTAATAATATAATGACATTTTTTATTTGATTAACGGTTAATTTTGTTATCCTTCGTTTTCTATATATTTAGTTTAGATTATGCACTTAAGTAAAAAAAACAAATTAATTAAGTAGCCTGATTTTTGTTAATAATTGCATTAAAATGTAGAATCAGATGTAACATTTCTCGAATAAATATTTCACAATTAAATGAAACTACGTGATGTAGTATTATTTCTACTTTCTTTAAGTTCTTTACCACGACCTAGGTTTCGTTGTATTACAACATCTTCAGGTGGGATATTAGCAAAGATAAAAACATACAAAACAACATCTTCAGGTGGGACAGACAAAACAACATCTTCAGGTGAGCTATTAGCAAAGAAAAATCTTTGTTAATAGCCCACCAGAAGATGTTGTAATACAACGAAACCTAGATCGTGTTAAAGGATAACCATACCTTAGATCGCCAATTTCAGGAACGTGACGTTTTTGGATTCTGATGATTCTGACGACAGTGTCGGCAATAATTGTGAAGAGTAAATCTTTATTATTATGGTAATAAATTAGATCTAAATTAGGTAAGTTAATTTTTGTAATTATTGGAAAATTTTAAATAATTAAAAATTTGTATGAAGGAAGTACTTAAATACTTTCTTCATATAAATTTATAATCAATACCTAGTTTATAAGGAAGTTTTATTTCTTTTTATGGTTTTGATGCACTAATTCGTGATTTATTTTAAATCAAATTTTATTGTTTCTATCTGTCTTACTGTATTGATTATTTTAATAAATTTTTCTAAACTTTAACTGTATATTTTTTATTTTTTAAATATTCCAAATCATTTTCTTTTTAACCAGATAATACCCTTTTGTGTGTTATATTCGACAAAAATCATTATCTGTGCCATGGTCTATGATGATTTGAGTAGATTTTGTAAATTACATAATTTCAAACAACCACTTGTATTAGGATGGACCCAGGGCGGCGCCGACCCCCCACAGAGCCTGTGTGCGAAACCTATGAAGCGCCTCTTTTTTTCATGAATCTTAATGTTTCAATTTATTTTTATTTCTTATTTGTTAATTTTGACCGAAATAAATGTTCTCTAGTTTTACATAATTAGATAATATTTTCCTAAATAGGTGAAACCAGTTCGTTTTCGCTTGCCAATTATTACGAAAAATAAAACGCGAATTAAATTTTTACATATTTTATTTATGATGTTCCATCTAATCGTATAATTATATATTAATAACAAAATAACTGACTTTTTTCTTATAATACTAATTTAACTATTACGTATGCTATGTTAAAAAAAACAACAAGAGTCTAAAATGTGAATGAATATAAAAAAACATATTTAAATTATATTATTTCCACTCTTCAAGCTTTTTTCTTTGCGAAATCTTTAATAGTTTCGTGTATGTCTATATGGTCTAATATGGCCTCCTCTATGGATATTGTTGCTAAATTTGTTAATCTTTCCTGGCTCTTTGTTGAGCGCAGGTAATTTTTTATTAGTTTTAATTTAGAAAAGGACCTTTCCACGCTTGCTACGGTAACTGGCATAGTTAGCAAAATTCGTAATGCTATTGTGATGTTAGGGCATACAGCTGTCAAATTGTTTAAATATATAAATTCGAGAATTTTCGCCACATCATTATTTAATTTTTTGAAAAAAGATTGACATGATATAATTTCTTCACACAAATCATCGGCGTTAATGTCCAATGAATCATTTGCTGGAAGTTTTTCCTGCAAACGATGACAGCTAATTCTTAATTGACTTTGTTCTTGGTCATCACTTAGTTTAAATAAAAAATTAAACACGTCATTGTGATTATTCAATAAATTAAATCTTTCGTCTACGGAGGATAAAGCTTGATCCAATATATAAAAAAATACATTAATTTTAAAAGCTATTTTCGGATCATTTATAGTGTGGTCTTCGTGTTCATAATCAAAACTCTTTGGAGTCTTACGACGTCTTAGGGGTCTGGATCTGGAAGTTTCAAATTCAGCCTCATCTAATTTTTCGGCAATTTTCATGGCATCATTTACAATTTCTTCAAAATTAGTGTCGGTTCTAATTTTTATCAAAAACTTTTTTAAATCCGTTAAAGCATCTAAAGCAGCCTGCATATTCATATCGACGGACTGCAGCATTTTGCTCACAAAATTTACTTTTGTCAATATTATATGCCATATATTTAGTGAACATATGAATGAAAAGGAGCATATTTTTTCTGCTAGACATTTAGTGTCATATTTTGCGTTCTGATCATATGATACACCATTTGATATTTCATATAATGCATCATAAATTTCTGGTAAATTTGTAAACAGCAGTTTGATAGCATCTATTCTGCTTGACCATCTTGTTTCAGACAATGGTTTTAAGGTCAGATTTATGACATATTTTTTAATAAGTCCCATCTTTTGGTAGACGACGAAAAATATTTATATAATTCTTGCACAATACTAAAAAATCCAGTCGTATGATGATTAAGATTGGCAGCGTCGTTTACTATCAAATTTAAACTATGGCTACCGCACGGTGCATAGCAAGCGCGGGGATTTAGATTCAGCAATCTTTTTTGAAGATCATTATTTTTACCGCGCATATTTGATCCATTATCAATGCCCTGTTCCCTTAAGTTGTTTACGTCCAAATTAATTTTGTCTAGTTTTTCTATTATGAATGATGTGAATCCAGCGCCAGTTGTATCGATAATTGGACAGAAGGCTAGGAAATGCTCCCTTATTTCCAACTATCTAGTTTCTGTGTTAAAATTGACAAATCTTATTGTAATACTAATTTGCTCTACGTGTGAAACGTCAGGAGTACAATCCAGTATTATTGAAAAATATTTATTAATTTTACATAAATTTAAAATAAATTGTTGAATTTGGTTACCAAGTATGTAAATGATTTCATTTTGGATCTTATCTCCAAGATAAGTCGGCATATTTTTGAAATCCGAATCATTCGCTACGCGTCGTATATGTTCAATCATTGAAATATCGAATTTTCCTAACATTTCAATACATTTTAAAAAATTACCATTGTTACGATTGTATAATTTGTTGCTTTGGCCACGAAAAGACATATTTTGTGTACTTAGAAACTGGACCACATATATTAGTCTTTTGATTACATCGTACCAGCACTGCTTTTCAACCTCTAAAAGTTTTTGTTGTATACTATCAATAGTGTTTTTATTTTTAAGAGTGTGACACAAATCTATCCATTTTTTATAATTATTGAAATGAGCAGAACTTTTCTCATGTCTGCTGCAATACAAAGCTAGATGTTGCCAATCACTAACTCCCTCGCAAAATTTATTTTTATGTTTTGATTCAAATAGCTTGCAACAGAAGCAATAAACGGCATTTTTGGACACTAAATACAGCAGCCACTCTCTGTGATACTTTTCACCGTTTCCTAAATGCCTTTCATAATAATAATCGGAAAATTTTCGCCCCGAAGAGTCACGCGGAAAATTATACTGTTTAATTTGTTTAATCGGATTTTCTGTTAGATACTGGATCAAAGTAGCATTTAAAACTTCTGGCCAGAGTCCAGGGTCATCTTTGGAAAAAGTTGGTATTAGTGATGATAATTGTCTCGACGGTGACAATGGTGTATCAGCAGTATCAAGCAGAGGCACTGACGTAACTTCGGCGGCATCATCTTAAATTAAAGACAGACAAACAAAAACATAATATTGCTCGTACATATCTAATCTACTTGTCTGAATAAACTGATTTGTCTATCTATGAATAATTATGTATAATAAATATAAATTAAATAAATAAATAAATGAATATTTCTCGACAATTAAACTCCGCCGTTTAGTCCTAAACTAAGTAGGGCTTGTAATTATGGGTACTAGACAACTGACGTGCAAGTGTGATTTACAGCATTTTAAATTTGAATTTGAAATACTACCAATATACTTATTTCTGCAAATAAATACATATTACATACACACAAACACAAAGTTTTTTTAAAGCACCTTGTGGGAATCGAACCCATGATTTCCGGCAGCGATTAGTTGTATAAAATTAAACAGTCACGGCATCTATCCGCCACATCAAAATCGGTGAGGCGTTTCGATGATTAAGAAAAAGACTAACAGGAATTAAAAAAGAAAAGTGTTTTTTTTTATCTTGACATCACTAACAGACTAAAGTTATATTTATTTATTACATAAAGCCACTACATGAAGCGTTTTTTGAATCAGATTCTACAACACCTTCATCGATAAAATGACTGGTTTCTGTCTCTAATGATTCTTTGGAAGTGGATGGTAGAGTCGTAAAATATTTATTTATTTTAGTATATTTATTTATTTTTGTATTTTTATCATGTTCTTCTTCTTGTTTTCTTTTCCTTATTAAATTCTGGTAACCAGATAATTTCTTTTTTATCTTGATTCCTATCACTCATTGTGGAAACACGTTAACACAATCAGTAACACACAAACTATTTTATTGTTTTTAGTGCTAGAACTTCTCCTTATTATGAAAAAATAATGCGCACCTTGCCCACACTTTCGATTCAATAACTGTTCAATCAATTGTTTTGGCTCTCTCGTTCTTTAAAGTTGGGCTGTCAGGGAATCCCCGTGAGCCCATCCCGCTCGCGTCGCAGGCATCGCATCGGTCGGGTTGCGTTCATAAACTCATTCAAACAAACTCATGGCGGCTCTTTTGATTCTAACGCTGAGCTCGTAATTATTGTAAACTAAAACCCAAAGCGTGAAATTAAACCACAAACGTGAATATTATCTTGGGACACTTGTACAATAAACGCAATATTATGTTTTGTTGTTTACGAGGCATTTGTTGCGCCTATTATACCTACTTACTTATCGATACTCCACTACAAAGAAATATGTTGTTGTGTAAGTGTAACAAAAATAATTTTGATAGCGGCGCCCCTATTGTCTTGGCGCCTGTGTGCGCCGCACACTTCGCACACAGGGGCGGCGCGGCCCTGGATGGACCACTCTGTGACGTTTTAGTTAAGACGCTGTGATTTTAGTCTTGTACTCGCATTATAATCTGAACTATACGTCTTTCTGGCTTTCTGAAATTATTTATTATATATTTGATTATGCACACAAAATCATAATTCTAATTATTTTTAATAATCTATTCTAATTATTTCAAAAAATAATTTTAATTATTTTTAACAATGATCATTTTATTACCCTAAGCTGTCTATGTAAATAAAGGGGCATTTTATGTTATAAAGTGTTAGTTACCCTAAAATTTAATTATCTATATGCATTTGCGATTGTTTTGGAAAATTCTATATTTGTAAGTAATTCTGGAACTATATAATTAGATCTAAGAATGAAAGACAAATAAAAAAGTTGAGTGTGTCATATTACAATTTTACTTACATTGTCAATCAGATGAACGAGAAATCTCATATTGTTTTGTAAACAGTATTTTCTTCATAGTTGATTGAAATAATATTAACAATGTTATTTCTATAAAAATTTTCGAACCGATAAAATGGAAAATCCTTCAAGTATGATATAAGTGACTTTGGATATTGGCAGGTCTATGTCACTATGCAGCATGGGTACGATTATCCGTCTATAGCGTGCGACCCGCTTACTAGGCCAAGCGGCCTGGGCTGCCAGACACTGCGCCAGCTGCTCATTCCTATACACCTTTATTAGATGTCCATACTAAGCAAAACAATAAAATAACAGTATACCAACATTTCGATTATTAAAGAGTAGTTATTCACAAAAAACACATGATTGGGTATAGTGTAAGACATAATGTAAATGCAAAATTACTTTTTCTGTTTGCTTAATTGAAACTTTATAAGTTTAGATACTTATAAAAAAATACTCAATGAATAGAAAAGTCACAAAACGAAACAGTTTACTTACGGAATAAATCGATTTTACATAACTCTTCCTTAATATTACATGTAACTTACATAAAGATTCTAAATTGTTAAGTAATTAAAATACTTAGGGTAATTGATAAAAGATTATAACAAACAACCAATACTTTTTCACAATAATTTTATTATAATACCGAACACAAATTGCCATATTGAAGACTACAGTATCACATTACAACACTTGAAATTGTAGCCAGACTCTTGAGATATCTTTGGGGTGCTGAATTTCTTTGTTGATTTATTCATCTGAAAATTAATAATACATTTAATATTACTCTGTTTTAATGACTTAAAATAAATAAAAAATGAAAATGTTTTTGTTGTATTCTGTTAAATATTATATTTCTCATGCAAATCAAAAATACAAATTAACCTCAATTTTTGCATACAGAAATACAACCGAGACCAATATCTTTTGAATCAATTCTTTACTTTTGATGCAAATGAGGTAACCATAAGATCATATTCGCATCGGCTGGGACAGGTGTGAAAATTAAGTAAATGGATGCCTCATAACGAATCCTCAATTCCCAAAAAGAAATAACAGTGACTCATCATTTATTCTGCTCACATCACATAGTTTAAAACAGAACCTTTTTTAATTGTATTTTAATATGACAAAAAATATGTGTAATATATGAATATTCTGATCAGTCAAATGCCCCTTTGCCACAAAACTTGCAAGGCACCACTGACCTCAAGAAAAAAGCATATGAATTCTTAAATGTTAGAAAAACCATTTGAACACTTATTGTAATCAATTGGAATGAGTTCTGGAAAAATTATTGCAATACAGCTTGCATTAATAAACAGAAAGAGAGTTGTATTGTTGAACAACAATGCCTTTCCTCATGTGGCAAAGATGATGCATTACAAGATAATGAAATTAGATTGGCAAACTATGCTCCATATACCATACGTACCGAACCTGTCGCCAACAGATTACTTTTTATTTCATAACTTGATTAATCATTTAAGGAACAAATAATTTAAAAGGGATCCTCCCTTGAGCTAAAAGAAGAAGTACCAACATATCTCCTAACTCAAAGTAAAGGTTTTACCACAACTGGCATTTATTAATTATTTAGCCACCGAGGAAAATAACAGAATGTGATGGATCAAAGTTTGATGATAAAATTCAGTTTTATACCAAATCACTGACTTTCAATTTTTCCTGTTAAAAACGTTTTAAGATACCTTATGTCATCATATTAATTTTTCCATTTTTCTTAATTTTTAGTGTACACTTCTTGTTAAAATTTGCAGCGGTATTAATTTTTAACCAAGAATGAAAACAAAATAAAATTTTCATTCTTGTTGTAATTTGACTAGAGAAAAGTGAGAATTCATTTTTCTACATGTTTTTTTAATACCAAGCTCTTTAAAAACTAGTGTTAAGTTGTTTATTATCAAACTTAGCACTAGTTTTTAAAAAGCATGAAATTAAAATATACATATTACTAAAACTATTCCTGAAGAAAATGTAGCCTATCAGAGAAAAACATTTTGAGTATTAACATGTTGTTAACAATGGCAGAAATAAATTAAACTGAACTAGCCCACATATATAGGGGTATTTTAAAAAGTTAATTACTTTTATTTCTACATTAAAATCACTAAAGGGTCATATCAAAGTTAAGTGATGTTTTCTCTAATATTAAATAAATGTATTCATACGTGAACCATATACAGTTCGAACAATCTTTTAATAGAAGAAGGTATGTTTTATCACTATTAGAAAATAGTTTTTAATAATGAATCCATCATTCAAAGAATCCATCACTTTTGATGAAAACAATTTCTATATTATTGGCTATACTAATTTTAATAAACAGCTATTCAAATCATAATTTAAATGTCTATGTTGAAAGTTTATAAATACGTATGTCGGAAACAAGACGCCTCCATAAGACTAAGTTCCAGTTATATTCCATATTCCTGTTGTATTCAATATACACATGAATTGTTAATAAAATATTCCATTCTATGATACCAAGTAATTTTTGGATTGATAGAAATCTGTATTAATTTCCAAAAATAAAGATTATCTCTATAGGTAGCAATTTTTAAAGGATTTGGCTTCTTTTTTTTATTTTTATTATATATATTATATTTGTGGAATAAAAATTGGGTTAAAGTAATGATGCTACAAAAATACAATTTTACTGGATTATAATTACTGAAACATAAAAATTATATATTATGAAAATCTTCGTTTTAAGCAAATATTTTATGTAAAACTTAAAGAAAATATTTTGATTCTCAAAAAAAGCAATAATATTTGCAGCAAAATACAATTTTATTAAATAAAACTAATTCAAAAATGGTAAGATTTTGAATGAATATGAGAATAAATTTTTACCACTTAATGGTTTTAATAAATTAATTGAGTACTTGAGATAAAAATATTTATAATTTCGTAATTTTTAACTGTTTATTCTCATAACAGTGCCAGTGGCATTGCAGGTGCCAGTGCCACTGGTAATGCCAGTGGCATTGCAGGATCTATAAAAATATTTTGATTAGTTTTGAATTTGTATAGGAGATAGGTATTAAAAAAATTATGAATGATGACAATATGTTTGCTATGGTAACTTCATATAAATAAATCACATTATACAAACTAAATGTTTACCGACATACCATTTGCCACATTATTATTAGTTTTCTATCACAACCAAACTAAGTGGGAAAACTTTTTATCCTAAGGTTCAGTGAAAGCATCAGAAGAATATGCATCATTCATAATTTTATTCACTTTCATTTTACAAATCTCTCACTCATTTTATATAAGCGGAAAAAAGAAGTTTGTTACACTTTCTGCCTTTATAAATAAGGAGATAAAAATTATTAAAGAAATTGGAATTGTGACATTAATATCTAAAATTAGAAAATAAAAGTATCAATACTAGAAGTATGAGTAAATATGAATATTTACTATGTATGAATATAGAAGTAAGAGTAAATATGAATATTTACTATGTATGAATATAGAAATAAGAGTGAATATTTACTAATGCCAACAGCGTGTCTTTAACTTACATTTCATTTCAATATTTAAAGGATGCTTTTATATTTAGTTACTTTTACATAAACATATATTCAAAATTCCCTGTCTCTCGTTTCTCTTTCCTTTCTATGAATTTATTTATATGAATGACCTTCAACAGGAATTCATTCGGCTAACCAAATTTCCACTGTATCTTCTAACGGCAATGAGTGAAGAGATCTAAATAAATTAACAACTTACCATCGATTAACTTCTTGACTGAAAAGAAGGTGGGAAAAACTATTAAAACATTTTATATTTCTAGTAATACTTTTATAAAAAGTCAGAAAGCCAGTTTATTGGCAATAAAATAGTCAGGACTGATTCCATTGTATTGTATTTACAATTCAGTTATTCAGCTTTAAATATTTTTTTTAAAAATATTTTTAGGATCGCAATTGTAAAATGAAATTTGCAATGTAAAAAGAAGATAAATTAATATTAAATTGATTCATCAACTAGTCAAATAAAAAAGCTCTAACTTGGTTTTATCATTTAGCTCCAGAAAGTAATGTTAAGTAAATAAAATTTATTTTCAAAATTCAATTGAAATTTTGATAAAACTTTTATGTAATTAATTATAAAATCTCAAAATCCTAATTATAATTATCAAAAACCAAAAACACCTTGAGTTTCAGATAAAATATTTCAGGTGTCTCAATTTAATAAAATTTAATTTAATATGTTAAATGTGTTGTAAACTTTTGTATAATAATTCATGAATTGTATACATCTTATATATATATATATATATATATATATATATATATGTATGTATATATATATATATATATATATATATATATATATATATATATATATGTATATATATATATATACATATATATATATATATATATATATATATATATATACATATATATATATATAAACATATATATATATATATATATACACATATATATATATATATATATATCTATATATATATACATACAGCTATTTTTAATATATTCCATTAAATTTTACCTGCTCATTAATTACAGCATATGGTCATAATATACCTAACACTTATTATATAACAATAGCTCTAATTTATAAAAGTAATATCTCACCAGCTATTTTATTTTTATCTGAAGTCAAAATAGATAACTAAATGTAACTACTTTTTTAAAACTGATCTTGTTTACTTTGCTATTTTAGCTACTACAGCAATCTGTTACAATTAATATTCTTGTTAAATGTTTCTTTCACAGATGTCATATTGCAAAAGTTGAAATACACAGGAGGGTATTAAAAACTGACGTGTCAGTATATGGCTCAATTATCAGGATCGCAATCTTACATATTTGCGAGTATCCAGACTGTCAATAATGGATGAGAGTGGAAACAAAGCTAGATGCCAGCAATTGTTTATGTGAATCACATGTCACACTTGCATACTTCTCCTGCGCTTCTGTCCAAATCCCTGCACTATCTTTGCACTCATCCCCAAATTGTTTGTTTTATTCGTTGACAGGTAGCTATATCACAACTATGTGTAATGATATAGAAAATGGTGAAGTATAAGATTGGTTTTGACATTTAACATGCAGAAAGTTTATTGAAATATTATTGAATCCAGAAAAGTGTGAATCTGGTCATAAATTAGCTTATAAGTAAGCACTTTAACTACATTTGATATTAAAAGAACTAAAAAGAGAAAGATTAAAAAGAACTATTTGGGAAGAAATAAGGGACATCAAATAATATAAAAAAATAGGAAAAGACTGTGACGCCGAAGATATGAATGTATTCCTTAACTGTGATAATAATGAAGAATATTTTCGGATTATATCAGTTGATGAAATTTTTAAAAATTAATTGCAGCTAAATGAAAATATATGACGAAATTTACTTTTAAATGGTTTGAAAAGCAAAAAGAAAGTGATACCATAAATTTTAGTTAGAAAATATGGAAGTAAAAATAAATATGAATATTTAATAATGCCAACAGTGTGTCTTTGACTTATATTTCGTTTTATTATTCACTTTTATATAAATATTTATTCAACATTCCCCGTCTATCGCTTCTCTTTACTTTTATGAATTTGATTATATGAATCACTTTCAAAAGGGATTTCTTTGACGAGATTTTTCTATCTTCAGATGGGAATGAGTTAAGAGATATAAATAAATTAACAACTTACCATCAAGCACCTTCTTGACTGAAAAAAATGGGAAATACTATTAAAACCTTTTATATTTCAAGTAACACTCTCATAAAAAACCAGAAAGCCAATTTATTGACAGTAAAGTGGTTAGGACTTATTTGATTATATTTAAAATCTAGTTAGCAATCTTTGAACATTTTATTTTTTAAAAATATTTTTTAAATTTTAATGATCATATTAAAAAAAATCATCTCGACATTTACCCTAATATGAAAGCTGTAAGTTGATTTTGTCATTCAGCTCCAGAAAGTAATGTTAAGAAAACATTCTTACCAGGAAACCGAGGAATCTAAAATACCATTTTAATAATACGAAATTCTATAATTTCCCTTCATATCTTCAACTGAAATAAAAAAGTATATGTGCCACAATACACATCAGAAGTAAAAGTCCTGTGTGATATAAATGTAGACATTAATTATAATCACCATATTGAAAATTTGTGTAGAAAATTTCATACAAAGATTGCCGATAAATTTTGTTCACATTTATCTCATTGAAAAAGATGATTATCCTGCCTAAAGATGGTGCCAAACAATACAAGCCCCAACACGACACGTTTGGCATGAAACATAAACGGAGTTCTGTTATAAACTTAATTGGGTGTAATTTTAGATCGAGCACATGGCATGGGCCATTAGAACGGCCATCGACCATAATGAAATTCAATTGTAAGCTATACTATCTTGGCTCCAGCATCACATCGTGCACATGACATGGGCATTATATCTTCAGAACTGTGTATAAAACCTAACAAACACAAACACAGCATGTCTGCCATTAACTATTAAGTGGTACCATCAACCCCTTTCTGACCCTAGGCTTCAGCCCCTGAACGTCAAACAAGACCAAAACTATGACACCAAAACAAACTGAATATGCCGAAACACAACAAGTCTCACCAAACATTGGACAGCATGTGAGACGAAAGGTCATGCCTATAAAAATTATATGAGCTCAAATATGATTTGATATCTAATATATGATTTGATCCTTTTGTAGTTACGAAGTCACTACATCCACTTTTGACACCATCATCAAGCCATGAACATCATGCAAAGCCAAAGATCAAGCAAATCTTAACATTTGTTTTTGGTAAACATAATGCCACTGCTACTTATTGTTATTAAGTTGCTGTCGTTGACATCATTGTCAGACCATGGATATCATTGGAGACTAAAGATATTGCAAAGATAAAATTAAATACCATGGATCTGCTACTTTTCACTAAGAAGTTACCATGATCACATCAAGGACATCATGTCAATCATCAAGGACATCATAATTCATCTTACCAAATATATTAACAAGATGTATTAAACTTGAAAGAAACCTGATGGCTCCACTACTCACCATTATAATGTTAATATGACATTTATCAGCATTACCATCAGACCATGGACTTCATGCAACACCAAAGATCTTGCTAATACGAATGCCTTAATACAGTGTACCTTTTCCTCACCATTATTAAGTTATGACTATCTTCCAGCTTTACCATCAGAACAGCTCAATAATGCCATAATATTGGTATTGTCACAAAAACTAAGAATTCATGCAAATTTTCAGCTCACTAAGATAATGAAAAGTAAATCAAACTTGGAAAGAAGAAAATAAAATTCTTTTAACATATCCTATATTTGAGTGGAATCTATAAATACTGAGAGTGCATTTGAAGTTGGAGAAATTATTTACTGTCTCTTTCTACCGAAAGCAGTGGTAAAAATATCATCCAACTTGCATAATGCATCTCTCATTTAAAATATTTATATACTTTGATATATGTAATTGATATATATCTTGGATTTATTGCTATGAGAGCAATATCTTACAGCCAACCATAATATCAGTCTAAACGAGTGGCTGAGAATTGTAACTGAGTTGTAACTCAAAGGCCGTATATCTTGTGATCGACACAACTCACTACAGCAGCGACTATTTATTTGGCTGTCAATAAATATAACTATGGCTACCCTTGATAATCTGAATTTTTTTACGTCTCTCCTAATTGCAGACTTTTCTCAATATAATAGCAAGCAAGAGAAAGTTAGCAGGAAACACAATTTTTACATATATATTTCTGTATAATTAATGTTCCTGTCAATAAATAATTTGTTGTTTGACCTAATCTAAAGAAAATGACAATGAGCTCAGAAAAATTAGCAACTTACCGTCAGCTATCTTCTTGGCTGAAAATGAAATGGCAAGTAGTATTACAATTAACATTTATTATTTTCAAATATAATCAACTTCTCTAAACTTAGAAAGCCATTGTGACATATTTATATATAAATATAATATATATTTTAAGATGTAGTTTCACAATTTATTATTACCAGTAGAGATCATTGTTCTTAGATAAAATAATACAAAAAGCATTGTCATTCGATTTTATATGCGTGAATTGGCAAACATGTAATTATCGAAAACAGTTTCATTGAAATAAAATTTTTTTGCATAAATTTAAAACAATTCAAATGTCAAATGAAAAATAGGGAACAGAGAG
The DNA here is from genome assembly GCA_039881145.1 of Druceiella hillmani. NCBI lineage: Eukaryota > Metazoa > Arthropoda > Insecta > Lepidoptera > Hepialidae > Druceiella > Druceiella hillmani. The sequence continues at coordinate 2,728,625 of JAYKKI010000067.1, read as the reverse complement.
CAATGCTTGAAGTTCTAATTATCGGACCTCACACTTTTGAGTCAAGATTTATATAAACGGCTGTCTCTACGCAGCCTGATGAAATACATTTAGTCAATTTACTATAATGATATATAAAGAAATATTTTATACCATCACTTCAATAACTGATGTGACTTTGACCTGAATTTTTAAATGAAATGAACGAGATCAACAATTTAGGCTATTTTTTGTAAGATAATGGTACCACACCGAAACTGGAAAAAGTAATACCTCACTTTTAATACACAAATTTATGCTTGTTTTTCTTCAAATGGCTACTGTGTTTTTAATTATAAACAAATAAAGAGTTAAAAGTTAAAATTATAAACATATAAAGAGTTAATAGTCGACAATGAAATATTTAAGGGAAATAAAATATAAATGTAAAATATATTTAGGAAGAAATAAAATACCTCTATTTTTTACTCCCCATATTACAGCATTTTATGGAATCACTTAATTCTCTTCTAATAAGATTTTTTGACCAACTTATATCTTAATGCCAATGCATTGAGCGAAATAATACACTAACTAACGTAATATAGGCTTGTAGCTGAGATAATAAAAATAAGTTGAAACACAGCCCCACAATTTTATATAAGTTGACCAAAAAATTTGTTGTTTTCCCATTAAACATTTCTTTTGTATTTTATGACAGTTACAAACAATTTGTTATCTAACGTGAAATAATAATTATCGTCTGACGACAAATAATCACCAGTAGTTATTTATTATTTTAAATGTGGTTATTCCAGTTATTTAAAATGTTATCTTCATCTAACAATATTTTGGTAAAAAATATTACCAATTTGTGCTAAATAGGCAGGCAAAATTGACATAAATAACTCCTTGGTTGTTTTAGAACTTCATACTTTATTAGTAAAAAATAACTAGCTAATTGGCGTCGGTGGTTCCACAAGCACTTTGTTGCCAAGTTGCTAAAATCTATTTTTATAAAATCAAAGTGACTAAAATTTGCCTTAGAATAAAATATTACGAAGACAATTGCGTGTTCAACTGAAAAAAAATCTATTCTTGCCATATTTATAATCTGTAATTTGTGAAATATTTTGATAATTATCTTCAAACCACATGTGAGTATAACTGAGATTCACAAGTCTTTATGGTTTTTCTATAAGTCCTGAATACTTGTTACTTTATAAGTGTGTTCTGTTTGAAATAATTGATGCTCAACAATTTTAATGTATGCTGCTCTACAATAAACAATTTTACTTAAAATTTTTATGAACTTGTGATTTGAGATTGCATGATGTCAAGAGTGGTAAAGTTTACGTGCATAATTCTTGGAATAAAACAAATATTCTGGAAATTTAAGTACCATTAATGTATGCTTCTCTATGTAAATCTGAAATTTAAGTACACTTATAATCGCCACAACAGTCACTACATTAATGTTACTTAAATCTCCAGAATATTTGTTTTATTCCAAGAATTATGCAAGTAAACTTTATCACTCTTGACATCATGAAATCTCAAACCACAAGTTCATAAAAATTTTAAGTAAAATTGTTTATTGTATTGACAAAAAGTTTGCAGAATGGAGGGGATTGTGAGTTGTGGACTACTTACTCACATAGTCGCTAATGAACGACTCATTATAAATATATATACCGGGTTTCTGCTTAACTGTGTCATTAACCTTTGAGCTATCATCGATCAAGCAACTCTGGAAGAAAGAAAAATTGAATTTCAAACTGTCACCAAGTTCCTGACAAAACAAAGAAATACACCACAAATTATATTGAATGAGATGTCAACAGTTTACAAGGGCACTCGTGCTAGTAAAACTATATTTAAAAGTGGCATAATCTCTTCAAACAAAACAGTGATTCAATTGAAAGTGACCCGGGCTCAGGACAGCTGATCATCAGAGAGTCATCTCCTCAGACATTGTTGAAAAACTTGTTTTGGAAGATGTTTGATTAATAAGAAGCAGTGGTTAGAGTAACTTCTACAACCAATTTAAATATTCTTCATTGACCATCTGTGCATGTCAAAAGTCAGTGTAAGATGGATGCCAAGAATATTCACATCGCTGCAAAAGCTTGTTGCGTGTTGAGTGTTCACTCGACATTTTGTATCTCTTTAGTGAGAATAAGGATGAAATTTTGAGCTGAATTTTTATGAGTGAAGAAACTCGTGTTTATCATTATGAGCCTGAATCCAAGTAGGAAAAGTGTGACAAAAAAGGGTACTCCACCCCCTAAGAACTTCAAGGTGTTGCAATCGGCCAGAAAAGTTATGATGATGGTTTTTTAGGATACAGAGGGTATCCTGTTCATTGCTATCAAAGATAAGGGTGTTTCTGTAATGAAAGAGTACTACGCTGGTCTAATGGAGCAATTCCAAAAAGCGATGAATAAGAAAAGCTGATTGAAATTAGCAAAAGGTGTGCTGCTTTTGTACGACTCTGCACCTGTACACAAGTACCATGCTGCGATGACTGCACTTCACTTCAAATATTGCATCACCCACCTTACAGCCCAGACTTGGTCCCTAACAACCATTATTTGTTCCTAAAAATGAAAAAGAAGCTTTGTGGAACAACATTTCGCGATGATGAAGAGGTCAAGCCTACAATTTTGGCTTATTTTCAAGATAAAGATAAAACATTTTTTTTTTGAAAATGTAAATAAGTTAATCTGAGAAACGTGTTGGGGTTAAGGGTGAATATGTAGAAAAAGAAAAACAGCATCAAATTTTTTTGACCTTTCTTCCACCCCATTCCGCAAACTTTTTAACTTTCCCTTATATATCAAATAGTAATATTTAAAATAGCAACACTGCAATGATTTTTCCAATTCTGCTTGTCTGTAGCCTTTCCCAAATTTGCCTTTTCAGCCTTATAATTTGTGCGACTTTGGTTCAGTTTTAAAGTGTTTTAACACTTTATTATCACATCATAGAAATTGTAATTATTACTTATATTAGAGCGAGGTCTATGGAAGCTTAAGTTTAATCGAGTATTTAAAATACAAGATTACCCAACCTCTCTAGATATGTTTGAATGGAAAATTCTATGACTAATTTATGGGCATGTACAGGACAATAGACAATACCAAATTAATTAACAGGCTCAAAAGAAACCAAGTATTCTAATTGAGTAGTAGTGGCACTGGACTCTGCACTCTAAACACCAAATTTCTCACCCAAGAAAACTGATAATAGTCCAAAGGGACTGATCGCAGTTATACATATATATATATATATATATATATATATATATATATATATATATATATATATATAAAATGTGCAGGATAATAGACAGGTGAAATCCGGATATAACTATGGACAACAGTTCACACAGAACTTCACTATTTACCCAACTCATCTAACTTAGGTGGCTAGATCAACTGTGGAGAAGCCCAGGTAATTATTCAGTCAAAACCACTAGCCGAAAAATAACCTATCTAGGTTGGGACTACCAACTCGATAGTTGGTAGATGCTGAAAAAGGTTTGGCAGCCTTAATAGTGAAAGAATGGAGATAGCATATTGTCGAAGTAAGCAATGCATGTAGCGGGCTGTTGTGCTCATAAAGAAGAAAAAGAAGAGATATAGATATTAAGACAGCAATATTACTTTATAAGTTGGTAATTTTTCTCAGAACACCACTCACATTAAAGTTTATACATTTGATTTATACTCATTTTAAATCATTAGTGAGATAATGTTTATTACGATTAACATGCTAACTATAATGACTAATATAATGTAATATAAATTTTCAAAAAGTTTAAAAATAAATAATGTGAACTTTATCAAAATTTAAAAATAAATAAAATAAACATTTACGAAGATTATATAATTTCGGGAACTTTTTATTACAGCACCTTACCTTACGTACATAGGCGCGGCAATGATTTTTCCTGGGAGGTAGCAAATTTTCAACTCTAGACATAACTTGTTATTTATATGTGAACAATCAATATTTTAGGGTGGGCCAAGAGGATTCTAGGATGGTCCAGGGTCACATGGCTACCCCTATGCTATGCCTATGGTTGTGTAATCAATTCGCTTAGATGTTAGAAAAAAAAAATTTTGCAGTCTATAATAAATAAGTATTATAATAAATGATATTTTCAGGGCTAACAGATAGCACTTTTCTCTTTTTTTACGTTTATAAATATATTTAGAAAATACTGTATATGCACGTTGCACATTTCAATCACCAAGTGAATGAATTCAGGAAACAGTTATATACATTTGTGCTTTTGAAAATAAAATGATATTTTTTCAGCTCAACCTGAAAAAATATATACATAAAACTTATCTGAGTTAGTATGACTTTTATTTCTGATTTTTGGGCATGTTATAGACTGCTTATATGTTTTGATTTTTGGACTTGTCACTTAATGTCTGTGATTTGGAAATTTTGAGCTCTGTTAACATCAATATTTTAATTGAAAGAAAATATTCACTTTTGTCTCTTATTAATATGTGTCTGCGTAATTTTAAATTTTAAATTAAAAAAAAAAACAAATATATTTAAGCTATAAAAGGTTGATAAAAAAAGCAAAAAATTAAAGTACTAAAACCTGACTATGATATAGGAGGTGTTTTTATATATTATGTATATATATATATATATTTATATATATGGTATCCGGGAATAAGTGTCGGACAAAGAAAGATGTTATTCCTCGACTGAAAAATAATTAAAATAAAATTTGAAAGAATATTATTTTCAGAAAATTGAAAATAATATTCATAATTATATATGTGTTCATATTCATAATTGTCATCTATTTCGTAAATACGATACGCACATTATTTGGCACTGTTTGAGGGAGTAACTTGGAAACAGCTGCGAAAACATCGCCACTGTGGGTAAACACATCACCCCAGACAAGTATTGGATGTGTTAAAAAGAGTTATGAATAATTTTTTTCCACTCAAAAGAAGGGGGCATTTTACGTTTTATTTCAACGGCAATTTATTCCTTTATAGCCAACAAATAGCTTCTTTTTTTGTCCGACATTTATTTCCGAACCATACGTATCTATATGTATATATGTGGAGCTATTTTTTATGTTCTATACATTCCTTTATGTACTTAAAACGTATATAACATTTTTAAAGTTTTCACTATTTGCTCACAGATAGCAATGTTGACATAAAATATTCACAGGTCTAAATTTTAGCCCGTAAAAATGATAATTTAATAAAATTCACTTGCCCAACGTTTCTACTTAACTCGTTAATGGTCAGAACGAAATATAACTAGATTAAAAACTGCCAAAACTTCAGTGAATATACTTTATATTCATAATACTAAAGCCACAAATTAAATATCAATGTGCAAACCGCAGGGGATGTTATTCAATGGCCATGATTGAAATTCTAAATGATCATTCTTCTGTAGTTTAATACTATATAATAAGTACTGAAATTCAAGAATGACGTTTCTTCAAATCTGAAATAAATTATAGCTAAAAAAAGTGAATTACATACCCGCGGCTTTTTTACCATCTGAAATAAAAATATAGTTAAGATAAGGATATATTTATTTTACATTGAATTCTGCATTATACACAGCATTATGAACAAATCTCATTAAAATAAGAGATAAATTAAAGCTAAGTTACAACCCTAAACTTATTAATATACCAAAACATTTCCTTGGAATGTGTAAAGTGTTGCCATGATCTAGTGAAAGAATTACTTTGAGATGCTAAGTAGTGCCAACAGTCATACAATCAGAAGCAATTCCATAGACAAGACAAAGAAAAGACTTACCTTCATCTTCATCTGGAAATTAAAAAAGAAACTTTATATTAATTAGAAGTATTAAATGTCAGTTAAGTTTTATAAAGCAGGTTAGGTTAGGTTAGGTTAGGTTTTTATAAAGTTTTTATAAAGCAGGTTAGCGTTTTTAAATTTAGAACTGACAAAATTCCAACATACGCCATGTGATAATTTAAATTATTTGACATATTCCACAACTTTGTGAAGGTAACAAAGTGAAATTGAAAGTTTTGAAATTGTTTTACCACTGTTTCATTGAATACATATGATATAAAAGTCAGGAAACATATCACTCTTGTAATCAACTTGTCGACTATAAAAATATTATAGGAAATTGTCATTCTAGCCTTTCTACCATAACACACTCAGAGACAGTACAAGTAATTGAGCAAAGGGAATTGACGTATGTTATAGTTTACCCCACTAAAATAAGTAATCTTTAAATAGTTAAAGAATGTGAATGCAATGAAATAAAAATTTTGCTGTTACTTTCTTTAAACATTTTTCATGCATTATTTTTTACAACCATTTAAAATATTTGTCTTGATTGTTAAATTTGTATCTCCCACAAAGTATTAAATGTATTTGGTATATAATCAATAAACAAACATTACAATTATTTATTTAATGATATAAAATAATAATTATGGATAATATTCATTAAATTTTATATATTTTATATATCCATAAAGAAATTAAAATAATTATTGATTATTGACTTATTTTTTATAAGATTATAAAGATTCACACTTAAAGATTTACACATCACAATATTTCTTCTTCTTAGAAAATGTTACAAACATTTTCTAAGAAGAACAAATATTTTTATATAACACCTTTGCATACAATTTGTTTCCAAAAGAATTAAATCATTGCTTAGTTTGATGTATAGTAAAAAGATTTTATGAAGAAAATACTAAGTGAAGAAAAATTAATTCATGATATAAATTTTAAAAAACAACAGCCTTTATACCATCATCCTCGGAATCTGAAAGAAAAAATTTTTTTTCTTATCAATTACTTTATATAATATGCCTTAAGAGATGTAATATATTTATAAATAATGCCCTGTTATAAAAAATAATAAAAAAATTGATTCCAAGTAAAATCAACAATGGGATAAAAATATTAAACATTTTTGGATAAAAATATTAGAAAAGAAGACTATTTATATCAGAAATAAAAGCTATAATAATTAACTTGGTTCCTGATATTCATTTCTAAATGGTTGCCTTGGAAATAATTGCACATTCATAATTCCTTCCCTATCTTTTTTTACATTTATCTACATATTGTAAAATAGATGTATAATTAACCCTAATTATTTTTTTTTATTTGGCAGGATGATTCTACAAAATCTGCCTCATCTTTTTTATATTGTTATATATAATAATGTTGTCTCATTTACTTATGTAAATGAATAATATACTATCTATGTTGAATATCTAAGAAAAAAATTTCAACCTACTTAAAAAATATTTCATATTAAGACCTTCATGAGTCATAATTGTTAACCCTTTAACATGGTACTATGTATTTTTGCCTATTTCTTTACTTGAAACTGCATGCTGTTGAGATGATCCCTAACTATATTTTTAAAAAATTGATTGAGTGGTCCAAGCTCTTTAGCTTTCCTTTTTTTTCTGGCGGGAATGCCGCCAAAAATAATGGAAGTAGCCTGAGATAGGTCTCAAAATTGTTTAGGAGCATTGTTAACACCAAACCAACTTCACTGGCATGATTATGAAAAAGTAGAATGATGAGGACGCAATGACAACATTTGAATTCATAATGACCTGCCAATAGGGCAGGTCTTTATGAATTCAAATGCTCAAATGTCCTCATGAATTGACACCTAATAAAAGTGCTCAACTCATCTTTATTCCATCCTAACACATTTCATCATTTAAAAAGTTTACCTCAGCTAATTTAAAGTTTACCTCAGTTAATTTATCCAAGCTTACTGTGTGCCTGTCACCAACTACAGAGTTAAATTTTATAAAAGGAATCAACATATTCTTAAACTTGTCTAGTACCTTTCATATATTTAATTAGATGCACCAAACATTACAGCAATAAACATACTTGACCTACTCATCAATACTGACAAAAGTATACACAAAATAATTAAAAATAAACGACAGTCAATGAAGCACACAGGGAAGCGCTTAACTAACCTCAATTTACAAACATTACAGTGAGGCCTAATAGAGCCAGTTGCTAACATTTCTAGCAACTTAACAACAATGTGACTCACGAGCTTGGTGCTTACCTCATTTGTATGTAATATCTACTAAACTCTTGTTAACACGTAAAATTATTTTATTAAAAAAATTAAACATATTAATAATGACAATTAGATATCAGAAAAAATAGTATAAAGAAATTAGGTAAACCTCCCTTAGTATCAGATTTTGTGATGATACCTTAATTTGCAGAAAATAAATTAAATTACAAATTGAATAAAGGGGCCTTCAGCTGCTAATATAACAATCTTGCTTTAGACTGTTCATAAATACGCTTTAGTTCTTCCAGTCAGCAAACAACTAAAACACTCCATAATTAAATTCAACCAATAATTCTTTCCCTTAAATTGGTATTCACGAAACTTATTTTCAGAAAAATCTTTAGATCCATATGCAGTGAGTCAGCTCATGTTACCCCTATGAACATTTTGGATTATAGGAGGTGATACACCAGTTTTCAACTTCAGACAAAGGTGCAGCATCTCTATCTAACAGTGTGCCACTACTTCTTTACAACCCATGGAATAACTACTAGCTGCTTCTATCACAGAGAACACAAGCTAGATTCTTTCGACATGAGCATTGTCTTTGCTTGCATCTTCAGTTATTAAGTTTAGTATGGAAGGGTAACTAAAATGTTTAGTATGGAAGGGTAATTAAAATCTAAATGGTTTTATCAATCTTAGTTCTGGAGCTAGTGAAAGTTAAACCTCGGTATTATTCCACTTTTGATCCTTCCATTAATTTTCCATTTTAAAACTTGAGTATACTTACATTTTTACGTTAAGTGGCTGAATTATTCAATTATTAATTTATCTTACAATTAAGTACAATAAACCGTCTTACAAGTGTAAATACAATACAAACTACTCACCTTTTTTGTGTTTTTTCACATTTTCTGTAAAATAAAAAATTAAATAAACTTTTATCCAGGGCCACTTTAAAACTTTGGTAATGCATATTAGTCATTATAATGTACTAAAATTAAGAATTATTATTACACAAAAAATATTTTCTTTCTGTCTAGATTCCAAACTATACATGTTCGCGATATGAGCATTTACACGTCTACACATGATCACCAATATAATTCACATTTTTTTATAAAATTGTAACACTCAAGTCAAAGTATCTCTGAAATGATAAACAATATTGTTCTCTCCAAAAATAAAAATTGAAAATTCAAAATTTCAAAATGTATGTGATTTTGAAATGTTTAATTTAAATTTTTTTCCTGATTCCTAATTTTTATAATGGGGAAAACAATTCTATCTAGTTGAAAGAAATACATTTTAACAGACTTAAATAACTATGTCATAATTAGGAACATTTTTAAATATACAATTGGCGATATATATTTGACAGACTGTACATATGTCCGAGAACTCAGCTCAGAAGTTTTAAGCTTATAATTAACCTTACAATTAAATCAGTTCAAATAAAAATTATTCTTACCAGCCTTAGGTGGTGTTGCCTTGGATGGTGCTACTGTAATGAAAATATAAAACATTTTATTAAGACATGGCATGCCATGAAAGTATAAACTCTATATGAAAGAGAAACTTATTTTAATTAATGGAAATTATTTGTTGCCAAAATAAACATACGTCAAATTAATTTACACCAATAAATTCCTCCAATATCAAAATTAAATATTATGGAAAACTGTATATAATACTAAAAGAAACAAATTATTATATGTTATAAATTAGAAAATTAGTTATTGGCTCGCAGAATATGATAAGAGAGATAAGCATAATTTCCTATTTCTAAGAAAATAAGAAGACTGAAAGAGAAATTGAAAATACATTCAGAGGAAGATGACAATGATAACAGGTATTTAATTATATTATTTTCTGTTGTACCTCTGAATGAATATCTACCACTGCAGATTTTTTTTCAACACTTGAAGAAATTTGAATGCCTTCAGTGTGTTTTACAGTTTTCTAATCAGTAATTTCTTTAATATTTTCTATATTGAAGAGCATTTCAACAGGTACAGTTGTCAAGTAAAATGTAAGAGAAAATGTATTTTATAGATATCTCCCACTAATAGTTTTGTCTATTACCTTATCATTTAATATTCTCTTTATCAGCCTCATTTTTAAAAACCCTCAGGCTTTGAATACAATTTTAATAACCATATTGCGAATATCCAAAAGATTCTTTTCCAGCTCCCAATCTTAATACTTAATTTTCTTATTCAGTTGTTAGACATATGTCTTTTTATATCATGTTAACTTATTATATCATGTTAACGTATACTTATTATATCATGTTAACTTATTATATCATGTAACTTTTATATCATGTAACGTTAACTTATTATATCATGTTAACTTATTATATCATGTAACTTTTTATATCATGTTAACGTATGTCTTTTTATATCATGTTAACTTATTCTCCCTTCGTCATAAAGTCAACTTGCATTTATTCTATACACTTATAATTAAATAGCACATCAAAAATCATAGAAAAAATTTATCACTACTATAATTTTAGGTCAAGAGCCATTTCATTAATTGTAAAAAGAATCCATTCCTAAACTATTTTCCAATTTACTATTTTCTATATTCGATAATATATAAATAGGTTTTGACCATTGTCAAAATGGGTAAATATTCATATGTAAATTAAACTATTATGAAAAATGTCTTAGAAAAAACCATGAATTAGAGATATCGTATGAAATTATTTAACAAGAGACTGACAATTATTCATCTCTAACCCACAAATTAGAGAAGTTCCCTACAAATCTAAAAACTTTGTATACAATCCTCTGTTAAATTAAAAGTGATTTACTATTGGGAATATCTGAGTGAAACATGATTTTTCGACTCCCGTACTGGATAAAATATATTTAACTTAGCGATCAAACTCTTATTATTCTGACTTGTATTACACTATGATTGCTTATGTTACATTTAAATGTTGTAAAATTAAAAAGAATACTAATTCCAAGGAAATATATCAAAATTTCATATTTGTGACCTTTAAATCTATATGCAGTGAGATATTTTTCATTATATTAACAAATTTCACAATATCAATTTTTGATTTCTATGGTGCGCAGACTCCAAGGTTTGTAATCATTGTCTTCCTGAAGTATCCAGTTGTAATTGTCTGACTACCGAATGGATTGGCCATTCCTGCGCAGACTTCATTAATACTATCGGTGCATATATAGGTATTACTAATAGTCAAAGGAAAAAGCGAAAGCAACAGTATTCATGAGCACCAATAATGTTACACCTTTTTTTTTACCCACTTGTTTATTTTTCAGCTAGAGTATAATTCTCTATCTCAACCCAGCAACAACCAAGCTACTTCATTTCTCCCATACTGACTTCCATATTTTTCAGATATTTTTTGCGTCTGCTACAATATTTAAGTAAAATGTGTCTAAACAATTTTTTTAACGTTTGCCTTGTCCTGAACTATTAAGCAAATTATGACCCAACCTGGAAGTTCATCTATCTTCAAATTGCTATAAGATCTGTATCAAGCAGCTGCTCTATAAGACATTTTCGGTTCTCTGGGACGCTGGCACAAAAACATTGCCTTACAGCAATTATTTTAAACCCTGAGTTTGTGGACCGAATTCTTTACAACATTTCAAGTGACTTTAGTTTACTTAAGAAGGGGTTAACCTCTTCCCTTCATCCAAAAAAACTTTCTCACCCTTTGTTCACTCATTCACGAGTTACACCTTGTAAATTCTTTTACATCAACATGAAAATTTGAGAAAAATACCTCTGATGTAACTTAGATTTACTAGATTTTATTAACATATTTATTTTTATGAGCCAAAAGAAAAGTTAGACAGGTTCAAACGTCATCATCGTGTACATGTTTGAAAGAGTAATTGATTCTAAATGTATCCAAATATTGCCCAAAATGATGAAAACCTTCTCATGGCTACGAATACAAATAAAAAAAGCAAAAAAACAAGTCTCTTTAAAGTACACCAACTACTAATTAGATTCATTTATTATACTAGTGGATTCGTTTAAATATATCTACAAGTAGTTTTAATTCAATATTATAATATATTATTGAATTGAAACTACTATATATATTTATTATTTTGTTAAATATTACCTTATTATTAAATATTTATATTATTTCGATAGTGTAAATGTTGTCTTCAATCAGGTAATATTCATTCTCCATAGAAAGGTACCATTAAATATATTTTATTAAAATGAATAACATTCGCTTGTTTCTTATTTGGCAAGAATTATTCATCACGTTATTAATTAATAAAATAATTAGAGACACTCACATTAAATTTAATTTAAGAAGTAATATAGTACGAAAAAATAAAACTTTAAAAAAGTTATCTGTTTACTTGCTAACACATCTACTTGCTAACACATCTACTACAAGTATGAGCAGAGATTTGCTAACACATCTACTTGCTAACACATCTACTACAAGTATGAGCAGAGTTTTGCTAACACATCTACTTGCTAACACATATACTACAAGTATGAGCAGAGATTTGTTATATAGTAGATCTTCCTTTTTTTAGATATTCTTCTTTACTTCTTCAAATTTCAGATATGGTTCCTAATAATTTCTATAAATTTTAGATATGAATATATACCTTAGAAAATTTAAAATAATATCAGAAATAAAATGATTTATGTTCCAGGACAAAATCTAAACCAAAAAACAAGGAGCGAAGAAGTCTATAAATATTAACAACATACCTTCAGCTTTCTTTTTGGCTGAAAAAATAGCAAAATATTTTCATTATCAAAGTTATACACTAAAACTATGTTATAAAAACAACAAAAGTGTGTTAGTTTGTCTTTTTTTCCTATTGCAACGGAAGCAATAAATTGATATGATTAATTGCATTAAGAGAGTCAGTAGATTGGGAAATAGTAAGACTACTTCTTATCTCAGAAAATGTCATTTGTTTGTAAAAATTCTTATTTGAAATTAAAATTGAAATAAAAATATAACATTGCAGCAGAGCAAAGGATCGATGTGATTTTTTGAAATGTTACATGCGCAAAATTCATCAGTAACGGAATCAATACTTTTAATATTTAATTTATAGAATAATATTTTGATTTTCATTTTATTATAATCACAAAAATAAGGAATATTTAATTCTATTATTCATCAACAGTTCTGATTTTTTGTATCTAGCATCAATTCTGTCTCTAGTGTACCTCTAATATATTCAATACAACTGCCATTCAAACATGCATTCCGATATTCGTACACGCAATGCCTAAATAAACAAAGAGAAATCAAATAAAAAATGTTACTTTGCAAATACAAACTGTCAAATGTCCATTTTTTATTTGTTATTGTATTTTATATTTATTGGCAGCCATATTGTCAGACTGTCAATAAATTGAAAGATCATTTGTGACTCGAATAGCTCCAAATAGAATTATTTGGAGCTATTCGTGTGAAAATTTTAATTATAAATAGCTCATAGTTCCAGAGAATTTTATTAATTGTGAATAGAAGATTGGTAAAAAACATGGTTAATTATTTTCTAAGACATCTGCAATTGAGAAAGATATAAATGGATCTAAAGTAATATGAGATGGTACCAGGTCATAAACCTTTCTCAATAAAAGCGGCAAGCAAGATTATACTTAAGTTATCCCTGTATATTTCTATCAGTGCAATTAATTATATCTAAATTCACAAAAATTCTCCTCTCTTTCAAAACACAATCACAATCATTTATTCTCCACCAAAATGTGAAATATTATATATTCTAAAATATAAGCCATTGAGTGAACTGATTAAAACTGACAACTTACCTTCAGCTTTCTTCTTCGCTGAAAATAAAATGGCAACCATTATTACCAATGTTTTATGTTTAAATTAAAATAAACTTAGCAAAATCCAGTAACACATGCATAGATATATATATATATATATATATATATATATATATGTATATTTATATATATATATATATATATATACATACATATATACATATATATATATATATATATACATATATATATTATATGTATATACTTACATATACATTTATTAATATATAAGGTTTTTTGTGAAACATTCAACTATACGTTTCTCAAAAAAATGCAAGTAGTCTTCTTTATTGTCAACAACTTTTCCTTTGGTACATTATGGAATCTTTCAATAAATTATGGGGAAGTGAAGAAGTTTACTATTAATGTGTTTAAAATATGACCACCCTTGTGCCTTCATAAAAAGGCTAATCGTTCGACATGATATAATAAATTTAATGCTAATTTTATTGACTAAACGTCAGTTGTAAAAATAAAGATTACAAGATGGCTGATTACTTGTTAATAAATGTTAATGTTCTTTGAGGTATTTAATAACCTTAGATTAACCGCTAGAGAATGAGTGTCACAATATTATGAATCACAGTGGTCATATATTGTACCATTACATGCTCGTGGGGTTAATTTTTATTTGTTAATCTAATGGTGGCCATTGACATTGATTAATTTTATAAAAAAGTTAAAGAATTTATAAAAAAAACTGATAATCACAATATTCAATACACTTAAAGGAATAGTTCCGACACACAACAATTAAAAGAATATAACTCTCTGTTATATTCTTTTAATTGTTTGCAAAACTAAATTCATCACTGATTAATATAAAACACTGCCTTATCAAATCTGTTCATTGTTCAATAAATTAATTTTTCAATTTATGAAGTATGTGATTTACGAACTATGCAATTATGCTGCATTTATACTGTATACTATCTTTAATATTTTTACAGCGTCAATTGTTACCAAGCATTCGTTAAATTAAATGAACACCCAACATTTTCTTTGCTATCTGTACATCAATCTATGATTGATTGTACCTAGAAATGTATGGAAGTCGGCGGTCGACATTTCAAAAAAATTTTTAACACTGCTAAACTAACTGAAGGCTAAGTGATTTTGTCAATTTCTGTGTAAAAGTGTAAGCTTACATTTTAAGTATGACGATGTAGTATATTTGGGTAATTTACTTTCATTTTAAGTGTATTATCTTTAATTATAGCTTTAATCTTGATTAACCAAATTAATCAAAATTAAATGCAAATAAATCAACATGATATTATAGAAATTATTAAAAGGTTTTTCAAAAAAATTTCATAATTATACCTATTTATTGAACAATATTATTGCTGATGTTAGCTGCGACAATTTATTTGTGTAAAAAGTAATTGAATCGGAATCTATTGTATACTATGAAAATAAGAACTAATCAAAATATGTAAACTACCTCTTCTTCTTGATTGACTATCTTGATTTCAAAATTACACACTGGAGCTATTAAGAAACCCTAATTAAACTGTATTAAATTAATAGGGAGACACATTATAAACAGTAACTTTTAAATTATCGCACGCCACGGCCTGCCAGCCTGCCAATACCTATACATACCCGTACAATAAAACAAAAACCATGTTTTACATTTTTATACTTTATTCCCCTTATGATAACATCAGAAAGCGACCAAAATGTATCATCAAATTATTTGTTTCTTATCAAGGAGATTGTTTAACCAACTTATTCCTTGATGCCAATGCATTGAGCAACTCAGTAACGTGTTACCTAATCTAATATAATCTAATATAAACAATTAACAGAAAATAAGAAAAGAACATAACTACTAAATTAGAAATTGCAGAGAGCAACATCCATGCTCTTTGTTACAGTGAAGCAACAAATCTAATATAAAAATATGGTCCCGACTTGAGTAACATCAACATACCAACTATTAGGAACTAAGTTGTAAAAATATCAACTTTAACCAAACCCGTTACTGAAATCCAAAGTGATCATTCTTTGTTTTTAATATTATATGATAAATAGAGAAAACTGAATAACTGGAGCATTTACATTTCTTTAAAACTTTGACTTCCAAAAATAATAATTTGCTTACCAGCTGCCTTTTTGGCATCTGAAAGGAAGAAATATTTAAGATATATATTAACAATATTCATCTTATATTGAATTCTATATTATATACAAAAGTATTGGCCAATCCTATTAAAATAAAATTTAAGTTAAAACTCTAAACTATTAAACACGCCATGGACATAGAAATAATTTATTTATATTTTAACAATATTTATGTTATATTGATTTCTAGACAAAATTATTGACAAATTCTATTAAAACAAAAGATAATTTAAAGCTAAGTTATAACTCTAAACTATTAAATACACCATGGTCATTCTTTGGAAGTGTGAAGTGTTATGAAGATCTGATGCAAAAATAATGAAGATATTAATTATTGACAATAGTCACATAATAAGAATCATTTAATTGATTTTAATTGACTAGAGAAAGAAATGAACTTGCCTTCATCATCATCTGGAAATTAAGAAAAAGAAGAATTTCATATTAATAGCGAACATTGAATTTAGTATATAATCTGTGTATTAGAGTTGAGGCATATTTATTGTCACCAGTAAAAATACTCGATATCGCAAATCAAAATATGTACTTGGTATGCAAAATACAAAATACTTGATATTTTACTATATTATACTTGTATGGTATGGCCGATCGGACGTTTGTATAATGGTTACTATATGGTCAAGCTGCGGCATAACCCTACTACTCTTTGCATATCATACTCAGATTTTCTCGCTCTTTCATGTTTAAAACGTCTATGAAATAAACGACAAATTGAATATCTAAATACTCGTAAGTCGTAATACTTTTAAAATATATTATACAAGTATGTTAAGCATGCTCGTTTCACTCATTACATTAAGTATTGCTTCACAGTTCGCAGATAAATATTTATCAATATTACAAGTATGAGTATTTTAAAATTATAGTTTTAAATACGGTTCCCTTTTCATCTAATGAATCTCCATTGTTCCACTGGAACAGCCAAGCGTTACTACTTTATAGTATGAATATTGTAAATAAATAGTGTATATAAAAAAACTAATTGTTAATTGGGTTAAATTCTAACTTTGCCCTTATGTCCGTCTAATGTTGTATGGAAGTATTTTATAGACTTTGGAGATTATTTTGCTTCTTGCATTATTTACAAACCTAAATTGTCATTCAAAAAAGCTACATCTAATTTAAGAAAACATCCAACTGTAACAATAATTAATACAGGACAAGTTGCTTGTTCGCAACGTGTTACTACATTATTTCAAAAACAATTAAGCTAAAATAAAGATGACAAAAATGGAAAAAAATTTTTTTAATAATGTGATCCATGTATTAAGTAACGTGATTCATTTTTTGAATACTCTATCTAAATAATTATGCCAAATGAATAATTTAGTTATTAATCCTAAGCTTGGAACCATAATATTTATGGTGGTATGAAGGAAAAATGAAACACTGTATTTTATTAAAAATGTCTCATTAAAAAATGATCCTGTCAATTTTTGCTGTAAAAAATAAAGAATATGAGCATAGAACTCTTCATAATAAGTAGCAATTAAGATTTACTGTACGTCTTCTGTAACTGTGAGTCTATAGCAATTTGTAATATAGTCCTATCATAATGGAATTACGCCGCCCTTACTCATCGTGTATTTTGTCACTGATATCTGTCACCGATATTTTATAATACTCATACTCGTTGTACTCAGTATCTCAAAATACTCATATCACTCAAATCTACTGAGAATAATTCAATGTTACTTAGGTTTTTACCTATATTTATTTTAACATATTTAACAATTGTGGCCAGTAATATCAAAGAATATAGTCCCTTGACATATGTGTATTTATATAAATATGTTTTCTGCTGTCTACAAGTCTATGAAATTTGGTGAAGTGACAAATAGCTAACATTTGCTAAATTTACCATAATTATATATAGTAATACCATAACATCACAATTACATATTCTCTTGAAAATTATGTGTTTATTAATGAAAAAAAAACAATGTGTCAATTATTTTGAATGTATATTCACTCAAAATTACTAACAAAATTGAACAAATATAAAAAGAATTTTGCCTTTTCAAAAAAATTATCAAAACTGAAGTGTAATTTTTTGGTTAACTACAATGTAATTAATTGCGTAATAAAGAAACAATAAACGAGGTCATGTGAAGGGAGGTATTTCTGTGTTGTAAGTAAATTAAAAATAAATCAGTTACTGGTTTTAGTAGCTAATTTTCGCTTAACAAATTTTTCTCTTACTGATTATAATAGCTAATTTCAGACTTAGCAAAAAGCAAACTATTCATCACAGCTGACATGAAAGTGTCACATTTGTATACAGTCTTTCATCAGAGTACTAAATTAAATTAAAAGCTATATACAGATATCAATAAAATTGGAAAGAAAGAAAAATGTGTTTTATTTTAAACACTTCCTGTATAGAAAAAAAACATGCCACACTTTATTATTTTTTTCTTTAATTGTGAACTACTTGTATGCAAAGCACAAGTATTTTATGAAGATATAATCAAAATAGAAGTAACTAATTAATCATAAAAAATTTAAAACTTTAGTCATCATACCCTCATCATCGTCGGAACCTGAAATAAAAAAATAGAATTCATTTACAAATGTCAATAGCATAAGGGTGTTTATTAAAGAATTATGAACAAATGGAAAAAATATCTACAAGCAACTATTTCTTGCATTACGAAAATTTTAAGTATGCAACTATATTTAAAGACTATTCACATAAGTAAAAAAAGCAAAAGATATGTCTGGAGATAAATGGACTTGGTTTGGAATTTAATAATCTCCTAATATCTGGAGTTACCAATTGCCTTAAAAATAATCATACGTTTCTAATTATAAATACGTACCAACACTTCCTACCTTCTTTAATATTCAAATATATCATCACACCTAATTTTTGGTTCTTATTTATTCTGATGATCCTAGAAATTTCGCGCTAATTATTTCCATATAAGTAACGCGCTAATTATTTCCATATAAGTTTTCGTATTAATTATTTCCATATAAGTATTACGTCTTCATTGATTAACTATATACCAGTACATAAAAATGTACAAAATATAATTCGCCTATCTTTCATAAAAAATTTATTACAACGAGCTTACCAAGATAATTAAATTTTCTTACAATGACTTTAAAATACAGTACAAAAATTTATGAACAAACAGTAAAACACACAGCAATTCAAATTAACATTTGAGTTAGTAACAATACAAATATTCGGTTGTAAACTACCCATGTACAACATTATCCCACAACTGAAGCTCTCAATAAAATGACAAATATTGTTGAGACTAAGAGCGTCATGCAACATCGCATTTATCAATGTAAGTACATGTGATTATAGCAGTATATTAGCATACACTTTGCACAGATGAAATAAACTATAACTTGGTCATTGCATAAAGAGCCACAAAACTGAAATCTTTATTACTATGTTGCTATGATTTCAATGTTTACTCTGATGAAAATTCATCTCACTCTCGTTTCCCCATCATTCCTAAATCTGTGCATATGTATTCCACTTTGTATTTGTGATTCATGTGCCTTATTCTGTCAGCAGTAAAACGAAACAAAAGTGCATACGCTACGCAGCCGCTTACAATTTGCTGATCTATACTTCTTTCATACCACATATATCAGTTTACTTTTTGAACAGATAGATATGGTTTCATATTCATAAATTTCAATTATTTTAAAGTTTGAGAATGATTGATAGGATCTCCTTAAGTGTCAGAATCATCAATTCATAAATTCAGCTTAAATTGCAATAAAAAAAGTATTAACGTAGCTCACATATGATATTTTCATATTAGTGTTCACATTACAGCGGCGCTGTAAACTTAATTATATAATTTAGGTATGTCTAGAATATTACCATATTCTGATGATTCAGAATTTGTTTACATGTTTTCAATGAAAATTGGAAATAAAATTCGTAATCTCGATTTTTCATTTAAAATATAAATGCATATGAAGTTTTAAGTATAGAAAATATAATAAGTACTTACCAGCTTTGTGTTTTTTCACCTTTTCTGCAATATAAAAAAATATGCATATTTCATTAGTCTCATGATTAATTGACTGGTAATGTTTGATAAAAAACTGAATAAAAATAATTTAAAAACTACCGACATTATAATCTAATATATTTATTTGATGAAACATCCATTTGAAAGTTTTAAGATCTAAAATAAAAATATAAGTATAAATGAATTTCATTGTTACAATTAAATCAATTAATGCAAATAAAAACACTTCTTACCGGTCTTGGATGGTGTCACCTTTGCTGTAATGAAGATAAGACAAAATTTTAAAATCATTATGAAGAATGAATAAATGATGTATTTATTATTCTATTATATGATATATTATGAACTAAATGATGTATTTTTATTCTATTATATGATATATTATGAACTAAATGATATATTTCTTATTCATTGAGAGAGTTAATATTATTTACCTTATAAAACGTTTCAGAAATATCTTCCATTCAATTTTCCTATATCGAAGATTAAATTTATGACTAGACCATAATTAGTAAGAGTGCTGCTGGCAAAATTGATCTATGATTTTATCATCGTTAGTAATGATAAATAACAACAGCTTAATAACAGCTCTATATAGATAACAAAAATACCACAGCCAGACAACTAGATCTCTAATTTTAAGCTGTATTATATACAAAATTACTCTAAATAATTTTAAAACTGAGAGCGAGAATAATTATGACTTTTTATTATAATTATTTGGCCACACTATGCGCATATTGATTATTGTTATGTGCATAGTATGGTCACATAATATTAATATTATTTTAATAATATCATTTTAATTAATCTTCAACGTGTTTAGCTTGTAGTTTGTTTACAATATCTGCTGAAGTCATTTTGCTTATCTTGCCCGATGTGTTACTGGTCTCTTGTTTAGCATACGAGGAATATTTTGTTGTATTTATATGAAAATATAAATTAATTATGCTCCACGCTCAGATGAAGTTATAGACTGGTGCTAGTATATTCAAAACCATAGTGGATATAATTTTATAGGCACTTTTAATGAATGATATATACATAAATTTAGACACGAACAATTGTAATCTATTGTATTATAAATCTGTAATGGAAGTTCGTCTGTACATTGACATTATTTTAAATATTTAGTGCAAAGCTTAGCACACATCCTTTCTGCATCACCTAAATACACCATAACTTGAAAGAACACTAAAGTACAATATATATTTAAAAATTGGGCTAGACAAACTATTTTCCTTGATCCAGGAAAATTAACAATATATAACTTGGATAATGTTTGCATGCGCTATACAATTGGAAGAAAACCAGCTAAGTGCAAGTCGGAGTCGCGCACGAAGGTTTCTGTAGCACCAAACATTATTAAACTTATAAGTTTGTATTCCTCAAAAACACCGGGAAAACAAAGTTATTACTGCGGTCGGTAGCTAAAATATCCCGTATCTCAAAAACTACACAACATATCTTATTCAAACCAATTTTCATTGAAAGTTTATTTTACGTTCTACTAAGATAAATTCTTTTAGAATTTTACACATGTAAGTTAAAAAGAGGAAGGTGAGACACCTTTTAGGAATTTAGAAGTGCATACCTCACAAACTATTGACTTAAATGAAAAAGTTATTTTGGAACCTCTGTAACATTTTAAAGCCTACCGATAACGATACCTTACACACCTATGTGCAATGAATTTTTTTCATCTCTCAATTACATCTAGAGAGTGGCACACCAATTTTTTTTCATAACTACGGGTGGCACACCAATTTTTTTTCATAATTCCATTATTTCATTGTATAGCTGTTTATAGAAGACTCCTACCATCCAAATTTCATCTATACATATAGTGCTAATATTCTCCGAGTAGAATGGCTGTGATATTCAG
The DNA here is from genome assembly GCA_039881145.1 of Druceiella hillmani. Taxonomy (NCBI): domain Eukaryota; kingdom Metazoa; phylum Arthropoda; class Insecta; order Lepidoptera; family Hepialidae; genus Druceiella; species Druceiella hillmani. Next base: position 2,706,728 of record JAYKKI010000067.1, on the reverse strand, counting down.
ACATATAAGACAGATGGACCCCTACAAATCCCTGTGGTTTCTTAGATCAGTACAACAGAATCCATTTTACAAAAATCTTTCTAAATAATAGTGTTGACATTTAATTATTTTGTCAAAAAAAATTAATTAATTGTTGATGTAGTAATAAATAATAACTTGAGTTTTGAAAGGTTTAAGTAAATCATCCATTTTCAAAAAAAATCATGAATATTGACTCAAATTCTTCTTTCTTAGGGTACTTTCCCCTTAAATACATTACCTCAAACTATTATCAAGCTGTTTTTCTAAAATTGCAATTTCACTTTATTTTATTTCATACTCTTCTCTTTACGTCTCCAACAATTGACGGGAATATGTCTTTAAGTTCAGTACTGGATAAGTAGCGAATTGAAAAATCATAAAATCGGTAGTAATTTGTATCAGAAAAATTTTGAAAATATTTTTCATTCTTATATGATTATTTAGGCATATGTATAAAAATTTACAAAATATTGCGATTTATGATTTTATACAAAAAATATATAATCAAAACTCGAGAAAACATACGTGACCAACTTATTCAGACAAAAACGTGCAGCCTAGACATAGAGAAAGTTCTACGTTTGTAGAAAAAGAAAAAGCATGCATCCAATCAACAAGCTGAGAAGTTGTACACCATCCTTTATGCAAAACTTGAACAATGACTCAACCGAACTCGAAACTCGAACAATGAAAAATAAAATAGCGGAAATTTCTATCTCTACTGAAGAGCTACCCCACTGTTTTCATAGTATTAATATTCTTATATATTTTTCGATAAATTAAATTTCCTATAATAGGTAATGTTTTGAAACAATACATCTTTCCAACAATATGTACAAAAACATACTTTAGTTATGTAAGTCATCCAAAAATTATAATTGGTACACAATTCAGAAATTAATTATTATTCTAATTTTGCAAATTATCTTCCTCTATTGACATTAAACTCTCGAGCGTGAATGTCGCCTGCGGAGTGACATGGCAACTAGTACAACTCAAACATAAAAAATTAGTTTAAAATGAGATTAACATATGGACTATTATATATCATAGAAAAGAGAATGAAATAATTAATAAAATGGTAATACATTCATCAAAAACGTACAGTGACTTTTGCCACTGTGATTTTTTCAAAATTGTGATTGTATTTTGGTTTGAAACTATTGAAACAAAAGTGTATTGTAAATTTCGGTTTAATAAGTTAAATTTTTGTTATCATAAATGATATTTTTACATTTACTGTTAATTGTCATATATACTTTTTTACGGTAGTTACAAAAATCACATTTCATAAAAATTTTCCTCAATAAATTTGTTTCTTACAGAAATAGGAAAATTTTCTTTTTCTTGTTTTCATTATTTTTTATAACTGGAACTACATAAAAATGGTACAAATACTTTGACAATATTGTAACTACATTTCTTCCCTATCTACGCTAAACATTTGATTACAATAAAATCAACTATTTCTAATTGATGTTATATGAAAATCATCAGCACACTCAAGGGGATAAATATTTTTATCTTCATAAGTAAATACGTAGATAATGTCTAGTTGTGATTTGCTACCTCTCTATTTTTCATTATTTTCTCATATATAAACTTATGGTAAAAATATTGAAAACAGTAAATCCCCTCTTCATTCTGAAAGCCACAGTGGAATATTCTCCATAATGAAAAAAATGCAGACTCCAACTCCAATAATAGATCCGGAAACAGTAATTTTTCTAATTTTAAGTTTAGGGTAAGGGCTTCATCAAAACTGAAAAACTGTTTTTATTTTGTTAATTTTATTTGACCACATATTTAACTAGGTTATTTAATTTCATAATTTTTTTTCAATGGATACTTAGAAGAGAATATAGCTAAGAGCAGCCATGTGTCAAGAAATTAAAAGAAAGATACTCTAATTTAGTAAAATTTGAAGAGGTTTAACCTCTGAAAGTTTAAAAAATGGTACATATGGGTGCACACTCAGAAACTTTTCTTGGTCACCTTCCTTCATCACATCACAATTTTTGTGTTTATGAACATGGTGTAATTATAAAGTTATTAACATACATTAAACAAGTAGATACTTACAGGCACAGGTACAACACTTACAAATATTAGTAGGATTTGTAACATATTAATACATCACTGCGTCATAAGATTATTCACCCCCAATCTCTGTCTTTTATCTGACCATTCCCTATTAAATTTTGGTATCTTCGGCATTTTAAAAACTTTATATTGAAAACCACCTAACCAAAGTGTTGAGCATGTGGAAAAACATAAAAACAAATGGTTATATAATGTACAAGTAATAACGAAGAAGAAGTAATTCTAATAAACATCACTCTAGCTAGTGATCAATCTTGAATCACTATAAGCAACTCCATAACCCTATTCCAGAGCAGGAAATAATAACGAGACTGAAGGCATTTCTTAATACTGTGTTGAAAAATGTGCACGAAAGCCAGGTGCATGATGCACAATATTTGCGCACATTCTAGGTCGAAGAATAAACTATGACATCATTCTCTCATGTAGCAGACAGAAGCATAAACCACTACTGAACTCAAAATCTAAGGGTTATTAACATAATTATTTAATAGTGTTAGAAAAACTATGACCAAAAACAATTCCGTTCAGAGTTGAAGGAAACTATATCTGGCCATAACCATTACAAAATATGAAAGGATAATACCCAAACATTTTGTAATACAAAACCCTATTAAATTTTTTTAACATTTTTCCAGCATGGGGATCTCAGTAGCTTCAGACAGAGACCAGTTGACTGCATTCATTTTGAGAATACTAGGATGAAAGAGTTGAATAAAGACACAATACATTTAACATCATGAAAATCGTGGGAATACCTTTGACAAATCCTAGTACTTTGTACATTTCTTGACAGGTTTCTATGATTTGACTGAGAATGTAAAGTAATTTTCCATAATTACATATAGATTGCGTACAGACGAAACCCTGTCAAGTATTTTCCACCCAGCTCATAACTGTGCACTAGGGAGATACGTAAACGGGAGTATGTCATCAATGCACTTTTGCCTACATTAAAATGTAGCATATTGTCCAGGTGCCATCGGAATACTGAGTCTGTACCATATTTGAACAACTCACTATCAGATTAGATATTGACACCTAAGAAGAATTTAAACGGTCAGGAAACCAATGGGAATTAGCAGTGCTTATCACTAAGGGCAAGTAATTTATCATAATGAGAAACAGAAGCAGACCTGAATTACTATCTTGGCTAACTGTAAAATAGATATATATGTATAAATATATATATATATATATATATATATATATATATATATATATGTATATATATATATATATATGTATATATATATATATATATATATATATATATATATGTATATATATATATATATATATATATATATATATATATATATACATATGATTCACATTACAAATGAATTTTTTTCCATTTATAATATATTTGCATATCTATCACATTTTTGAAATGAAAATAAACAAGTATTTAAGAACATCATTTTACTCACCTGCTTTCTTTTTCTTCTCTATAATAAAAATTAAATAAATTATAATTTATTTAAAAAAATATTTGTCACAATTTAACACAGAAAATCATAGTAGAAATGAAAGTAATTGAGAATAAAACACGTTTTTATCAAATTGAAATTATTGCAGTTCAAGTACTTTAAGGTTATAAGAGAGAATGGGAATATTAAATTCTATTTAAGTAGTGAACACACAAAACAGGAAACGGTAAACTTGATTTCTCTGGCATCTGTAAATTACTTACAGTACTGAAATTGATAAAATATTTGCATCCTCTTTGAGCAGTCTATTAAAAAGCAGCCTTATTAACTTAGAAGGATGTTATTTAATGAAATAAATTATAGAAAATATTAAAGAACATCAAGACCTTGTGTGCCTACTGCAAAGAAAAGAAGCAAGACAGAGCATATTTTATCTGGTTGCTGTGTTAAAGACGTACAAGAAGCAAAGTATATAATATTTTAAACAGGGGAAATCATCAACATAAAAGTTTACAAGAGTAAACTGCTTAATTAATAGTAGTAGAACCTAATAATACAAAATATGCAAAAATTAAAAAAATGTCTCCTAAATCTAATGTAGAAATAAAGAAATAAACTTACCATCTTCGTCATCTGGTAATTGAAAAAGAAATTAAATTAATATTTATTTATATAAACAGTTATATATAACTGAAATTAACAATTAGCAATATTTGTTTTTGTAAATTGTTATATAAATGAGATGCAATGTATCAGTGAGTCAGTACAGTATTTTTTATATTTAACAAGAGATTGATAAATATATCCAAAAATATTGACATCAAAACAATATTCATTAAGTAGATTTACTACCTGTTTCTTGTCTCGTGGTACACATAGCTTTTTTAGATTTTACTGTTTTTAACAATCTGTACGTTCTTAAACCTGATTTAGAGCAGATAAGGCCAAATTGTTCTAATATTTCCAGTGAATCAATTTGTCCATTGATGGATTTGTAGTAAAAAGTAAAATCCACAACTTGTCTGCAGAGACTTTTGATGCTATATTGTTATAAACTTCCTCAGTATTCATATTTGATCCCCCGATTTATATGTATGAATATAAATAAAGATTCATCAATTCCAAAAAAGAATTATGGAAAAATTTTAATACAATTTCTTTGCAAGTCTTTGGATTTTTTTAAGAAATTCATTTCAGGGTGAGAGACCTGCTAACAATTTTTCTACGATCTGGAGCATCAACATATTTGGTTTGTTTTCATAAATTTTTAAAATAATTTTGGAAATCAAAAGAGAACAAAATTTTGTGAATTTTTCGAACTGTTTTCTCTCTTTTTTACTTTAACAAATGTAATTTGTTGTGGTTACTTTTTTTATTTGTTTCATATTCCAAAAGTAATAGGAAACTTACAAATTTTTTACAAATAGCTAGATAAGGAGTTAATTCTGTAATTGGTGTTCAAGAGCAGAAAAGTATAATGTATCAAAACTTGAAATGAAAACAAACTATACATATAATAAAACAGTAAAGGCATAAAAGACTGTATGTACTAGCATTTAAAAAAAAGAACATTTTAAAAATATTTATTTGTCTCTTTGTTTATTTATTTGATGCCTTTTACACAAACATTTCTATAAGGATTTTTATGGCACTCACAATATTTATACAATTTAGGTGGTCCTAAGAGTGAAGTATGTATTACCTCAATATATCATTAGTTTTATGTATCACGAAAAACTAGTACATGGCTCACTTCTGCTGGTTTATTTCGTTTTTAATTATGTTTGTGTTTATGATTATCAATGTTTGCCGTTATAGGCTAAGGAAACATTAAAACAATGTTACAAAATATTATTGTAATATTTTAACATTAACTGATAAAAAATTAAAATAACATTAATTTCAACATACCTTCATCATCATCAGAATCTGAAAGATAGGCTTGATTTTATTAAATTATATCAATCTTCCATTTTACATCACCATATATATCAAAATTCATGCAGAAATGTTAGGTTTATATTTTATCATTATATTTTGTTTGTTCAGTATTAGAAACCTTTATATTCATGTGTTTGGTTAGTCATGCACAAAATATATACATATAATTAAATAAACTTATGTGTATTGCCAAAATTCATACCATGTACATACTTTAATATATTAAGTAACATATGGGTAAAACTTATTACGTGACTGAATTTTTTTCTTTTTAATTTACAGATCAAATACACAAAATATTTAATCTCCCAGTTCATTTAATATTATAATTTATAATTAATATAATTTTTAGTTCATCACAGACAAAAATAAGGACATATTAATAATAGAGTATATAATAATATCTTTCCGCATATTTATTATTATATTACCGTTAATATTAAAATGTATTCTTGTATGATATCTTCGATAAATAAACAGACTATAGTTACAAGTAATATCTATTGACAATACAGAGAAGTGTTATATATAAGCCAACAGTTTACTAAATTTTTAAAACAAATTTTCAATTCCATCTTAGAAATCAAAAATGTATAAACAAACTGCATTTACTGTAAACATTTGATAGTTTTGACTTAGTTCTTTGGAAAATTTAAACTCTGTACGAGAAATGTTCAAAAAACATAGAAATAAACACTTGAAGACCACAAATATAGGAACTTTTAGTTACATTTTTGTTAATAATTGTGTAGCATTTTATCAACAGAAAAAAGTAAATAACATTAAATGTAACTTATCTATGCTATTAACAAATAATTTTGATTGGTAATTATATATACACTAGGGGGAATTCAAACAAAAAAAACACATCAATGCAACCAAAAGTTTATCACCTATAGCACTGATACCATGTTGCACAGTCCTTACATAGACCGGCAAAATTACCATCAGTGCCATATGGTAGTAAATAAATGAATGTTTAGTAACTACAACACAATAGTGTAAAGTCTCTATAGCGTACATTCTTTAATTAATCAAAATGATGTTTTTTGCTTAAACATGATCAAGTGTTTTGTAAAAAAGATAGCCAAACAAGCAGATAAACTTAATAAATAAGAGGCCAGTATGTTTGCATTGTGGTAAGGAGATGAGCAAAAATTATGAATTAATACTATTAGAAATTATTATGCTTTCGGGTTTTGGTGGGTTTCCTGCCTGTTGACCTCACAATCATAGAATAGGCAGCCAATATCACACTGGCTCAAGGTAGGAGTTTCATTACAGATCCGTTGAGCTTCGAATTTATTATGAATGAACCACTTTTAGATAGAAAGAGATGTATTTTTGAGATCATCACCGTTCACTGGCAACCCAGATGGATTTCCCCCGATTCCAAGGAGGAAACCACTAGGTTATTTTTCCCCGATGTCTCCAAGTGAATGAAGAAAAACTGCTCAATAGCAATTAATATACCTCACAATTCTTGAAGGGATATGGTGCCTATCATTCGAGTTTATATCGTTTTGCATTGAGACATCCCGGCATGCTCCTGCGGTTTCGATACGCAGAACGTATATTATTTTGTTGTAGTGATAAAGATGATGCACATAGAGTTTTACTAGAGAGCATACATCTAAACTGTATTAACGTAGAATCTCTAGATCAAGAGGTTTTTAGCCACCATTACAAGATTGAGTGTAGCCGATCTTTATTATTTAGAGCATTCGTTAAAAGTGTTCTAAAAAAATGGAGACACAGAATGGCTCATTAAGTAGGGATAGTCACTTGTACTCACTTGGGGGAAATCCCTCATTCTATACTGGACACTATTATGGGGCCTTCAAAGTCCCCTCTTTTGTATTTACAGACACAGTTTTTTCACTAAAAATATTTAGATAATTTTAAATGACCAAGATTTTTATTCCAAATTTTGAAATGGCTTTACTTTAGCATTTGACGTCAAGAAAGCTATTATCCTTGACTTGATTTATTTTGAAATTTGATTTCTGTTTGAGACTTCAATTCTATTACATTAAATATATGGTTGGCTCTAATTTCTTACTTTTTATTCGTACTTTTTCACATTCTGCCAATATTTATCGAATGAAAACCATTTCTTAAAATAAAAATATTGCACTTAATTAATATTACGTTGAAAATAAAGTTTCTAGCTACTCTTTTTCTGCTGTGGTGTAAGTCAAGATTTCTAAAGAAAACAATAACTTACCGGCAGTTTTCTTCTTATCTGAAAACAAAATCATACATTTTTACTATAAATATTCCTCCTTTTAAAAAATTACTACCTGTGCCCTGCTTTGCTCAAGTGAAATCAATTTTTACAACCAACAATCATTATCTGGAAATTGTTTGAGAATATTAAACACTTCATAGTTTACGTCTTACCAAAAGTTATTAAATAATTTTTAACAATATTTCAAATAAACGGATTTAGAAAGCAAAATATTCATATTGATGAAAATGATTTCAAAAAACCGACAGTTGCAATAAAATCTAAGGCAAAAGAAAAAACAAACCTAGAAAAATTAAGCACTTTTGTCACATTCGTATGAGAGTACCATCAGTGATTTATATATTTTTTAAAAAACCCGATGCCCTACATAAAGTTTCACCCAAAGAATTAAATATAAACTTTTGTAAAGGATAATATAAACAGTAATAAATGAAATAGAACAGCCCATATATATATATATATATATATATATATATATATATATATATACATACATACATACATATATATATATATATATATATATATATATATGTATATATATTCAAATTAAACATCAAATCGAAAAAATTGCTTTAAATAGAAAAAATAGAATAAGTTGCAGATTATCAAGCTTCTCTATAATAGCAAAAAACTTAAAATAATTAAATGTAAAAACATAAAAATTTTATTTAAACCCTCAAATAGAAATAAAAAGACAAATATAACACTAAGTTTCTGGAAAATTGCTGAATGTACAATTATTAGGCACACAAAATGATCCCTTTTATGCCCAAGAACAGGCAGCCAGTACGATATACAGCTTTCTGATTATTTTAAGCTCAGACCCTAGCAGAGATGGAAATATTCGAAGGAACTTTGAATCTCATTATTGGAAAAGAAAAAAAGCTGAATCATCTAGGTTAAAACGATGTTAGACTCTAGTATGATGAAATTCCACAAAAAACTTATCTGTAGTCTAAATATCTAAATACACCCAACATCTAAAAGTATGGTCGCATCTAAGACTGAAGGAAATATAAGTGGTAATTCTTAAAAACTTCATACTTAATATCTTTTGCATTATAGGATATTCATGTATACTCTACGCAGGTGAAATAAACTACGACTTTGTCTCCTCCTGTAGCAGCCAAGAGTATAAAGCATTGCCATATCAAGTCCAAGATAAGGCCTTCTGACAAATTTCAATGATACGATTATGAAACAAGAGGTGGCCATCAATAATCACACAAGATCTCAAACAGATGATACCCTTCCAAGTGCAGTTCTATTTAATACATACGAGAGGGCATTTTTAAGTTCGCAGAATGAAAGATAGGCCATTAATAAGGGTGATTAACGGAATGGTAGCTAATTAAATAACTCATTATTAGTTTAAATACCAAGTTTTATCATAATTGGATTATTTGTCTTTGAACTATCGTCGAACAAACAACTCAATCTCGAAGAAAGTCTGAACTATGGAAAAAATCGAGTACTGCGCCGTTATAATGTTCCTTACCAAGCAAGGAAAGTCGGTTCAAACCATAGAGAAAGAGATGGCATCCATTTACGGGGACTCTTGCCCGGGTAAGACCATGGTTTACAAGTGGCATAGTCTCTTTAAACAGGGTAGAGACTCACTTGAAGACGACCTCCGAATCGGTCGGTCGATCGAAATGTCTACTCCAGAAATTATTGAAAAAGTTGAAAAATTTGTATTGGAATATGCCAGACTAAAGAAGAAACAGCTTGCAGAGATGGTTGGAGTATCAGATACATCAATTTTTAAAATTCTCCATGATCATCTTGGCATGACAAAGGTCAGCGCAAGATGGGTGCCGAGAATGCTCACACCTCCTCAAAAACAACGCCGTGTGGAGTGTTCTCATGCGTTTTTAGACCTCTGTAGTGAAGACAAGGATGTACTATTGAGTCGAATTGTTACTGGAGACAAAACTTGGGTTCATCATTATGAAACTGAGTCCAAACAAGATACAATGCAGTGGCACAAAAAAGGCACACCACCACCCAAGAAGTTTAAGATGTCACAGTCGGCTGGAAAAATCATGGCGACAGTGTTTTGGGATTCAGAAGGGATCCTGTTCATGGATAAAGGTGTTTCCATTACCAGAGAATACTATGCGTCAATTCTGGAGAGGTTGAAAGAAGCAATCAAAGAAAAAAGAAGGGTAAAATTGACCATTACACAATTTTTGCTTTTGCACGACAACGTGCCCGTTCATACGGGCCGCGTTGCGTTAGCCACCCTGCATAAGGTGGGCTTCGATGTTTTGGAACACCCACCCTACAGTCCTGACCTAGCTCCCAGTGATTATTATTTGTTCCCAAACCTTAAAAAAGAACTTAGTGGTAAGAAGTTTTCAAGCGATGAAGAAGTGAAGGACGCAGTTTTAGCTTATTTTTCGGGCAAAGACGAAACATTTTTTTATGGAAGATTTACATAACTAATTGAAAGATCTGAAAAATGTATTAGGGCAGCAGGTGAATATATTGAAAAAGAAAAATAATTTTGTATTTTTATTCTCACTCCTTACCCTCCATTCCGCAAACTGAAAAACGCCCCCTCGTAACTGTGCACCAAGAGGACACATAGAATACATGGCTCACATTAAAATGTAGCTTTTGCTCATACTCCATTGGAATACGAGTTGATATCACAAAAAGAGGTTCAAATCATCAACGAACAGATAACTGGGGACAAGTAATTTTTCACAATGAGAAACAGAAGAGTAGCAATAACTTTGCCAGGAGAATAACATTGTCGACTCAGTCATATGCCTTCTTAAAATCAAGATAGACCACATCTACCTACTGTGCATAATCTAACTTCCTGGACACACCTTGACACTTGTGAAAGATAACAGCTAGAATTTGGAAAACCCTCTCCAATAATGAAGGGTGGTTTCGGTTTGTATATTTTATTTTTACAACGCCAATATTTTTCAGCGATCATTATAAATACATTTCAATATTCCAAAGGGAAAACAAAAACTAGGATAGGTTAAAATGTTTAAACAGCAACATAGCTTTTGTAACAATAAATTCTGAGATAAACAAAATTAGAAAAATGAAACAAACAAAAACCAATTCACTTTACTGAGATCATCAATCTTGACAGTGCAATTTTAAAAATGATAAAGGCACTAAGTGATCTATAGGAAAGAGAGTATCAGGACACACTATTACTGTTTCCTGCAGAAAAAATAATCAGGTCCAAAACTTCTTGGTAGGATATACACAAAATACTTGTTGGTTTCAGTCAGATACTAGTTTCAACAATTTACTTTCTTGTTATTAGTGTGCCTTACTTCAGAACGAAGATCACTTTGTTACCCATGTGTCTATCAGCCTCTCAAGACTCTTTTCAAGTTGAAATTAATATCAAGTACTAAGGTCTATAGCCTCATAGCATCATCAAAATTTCAAGCTTCTTACTCAATCCAATAAAAATATACAATCTTTCAAATATCACACACAGTCGGTGTGAGATATTTGAAATTGAGTCAGTGGGAAGTACCCTTAATTGTTTTCTCATCAAAACTATTAAGGGTACTTCCCACTGACTCGATTTTCCCATTCCCATTGAAATTGGAATTTTGTGCAAAAGAAGGTCTCGAACTTTGTACAAAGGAAGGTCTCATATCACAAATCGGGAAATAAATCATTACTTTATAAACTTATATGGAATTATTATTTGACAAATGAATCTTTTGCTTCTTCGATTTTCAGTTTTTTTTATTGTATATTTGTAAAGTACCTACTTACTAAGGTTTGCTATAACATGATTTAACGGTATGGAACCCTCAAAGCACGAGTTCTACTTGCATTTGACTCTTTTTGCTTTACTTTAAGTTGTTCTGGAATACTCTGGTATTACTCCATTTAAAGGGTCACAACCATTAATTCTGTTTCATTATGTGGTAACAATACCCAAAAGCTAAAAATTAATGGACCATATTTCAGCCTTTGTAAAACAGCAACAAATATCACAGATATTTCTTCTTTATTTGGTTTATGAAAATTTCATCTTCTTCCATGGAAAAAAACCTTCACAGTCAACAAGGTAACTTAAAACTCCTGTTACTTATGCTCCTCTTTCCATCAATACAGGCGAGAGCTTCTGTGAAGAAGTGGAGGCTGTTTCAACAGCTGATCAACTTTATTAAATTGAGTTGAAGTTTCAACGGCTGATCAACTTTATTAAATTCTAAAAATGATTCTGCTTTTGAAAAGCAAAGTTATTTTTGGAATCTTACTCTGAAATAAAAAAATGGCAAATCACTACAAAACTTCGGAGTTACGAAGTTTTGTAATTCCAGATTAGAAGCTCTAAGTTACAAGTAAGTGCTGTTTGAATGACATTAAGCAATTAGGCTTAATAAATAATATTTTTAATATATTTTCAAATGAACAATTGCAAGAATGAAAACTTGTAATACATCATTTTACGGAAAAAGACTTTTTTGTACTTTTTATGATAAATATCTCATTAGATTCATCATTTTATACCGTGTATATAATTTGATACCACACGAAAAATACTGACGTGATTTATTCACTGAATGACACCTAGCAAGTAAAATACGTAACATTGAAGAAACATTCATTGTACGTTGCAAAAGTTACCACTAGATATCGTGATAGATCAAAATGTTCTAAGATAATATAATCTCATAAGTGATACTGGCACCCTTAGAAGTGATAAAAGATTGTTATGCAATTAATATGCTTAAAGTTGCTAAAAAAATTATTAAAAAGAAAAGTGAAACACTTACGGCCATCTTTTTTGGGTTTAAGGAAAGGATCTGAAATAAAGAATTAAAAAAAGAAATTTTTGAACCAATGAACTGTATTAATCTATCTGTATTAATATAATAAACGAAAATTATTTTCAATGTAGTTTTAATACTAGTATTTGAATTTATGCACTGTAATAATATTTTCAATACTTACTGAAACAAATCTAATAGCTCATATTTTTCTCATACTCAATTGACCATGTATCATACATTGCTATTTTATTATATAAAAAACCATTACTATTAGAAATGGTCTTTTATATAATTTTCAAAATAAATTTCAATTGAAACTAATTTTCAAAAAAAAATAAAAAAATTAATTCAAATTGAAAATAATTTTTATTTCTTTGCACATCATTTGTTACATTAATACACATTGAAAAACTATATTATTTTAATAATGATTGAATATAAAGTTACTTACTCGCTGGTACTTTCTTGGCTGGAAATAAAATTACAAATGAATTTATATTTTAAATACATATGTACGTGTGTATCTTATCAACATAACTCAATCAAAATAACTTCTCTTCAAAAAAAATATTTTGTGCCATGAAACTTCTATACAATTCAAAGATACTACAAATCTATATTTCCAGAGTGACGGGCTATTTCAAAAGGCTGCCATTCCGCTGATATATGTTGATACCGCTGATTATTTACGATAGAATAAGCGATATTACCATTTTGTAAGTCAGTAATTACTATCAAAACTATTTGAAAATCATGTGACATTGTTATAAATAAATAATTTTTAACGAAATCGTCATTATTTGTCTACACTACATTACATGCCTAAATAATAAGTATTATCTCTTGACGTTTATATAAGTATTTTATGCAATAATACTTTTATATATTTTATTTATTAATTAAACAATTAAAAAACTGCTGGTCAATATACATTTCATAAGTTTTCTCCTGGTCTTTACAGTCGTAAAATAGTTTTCGGATTTAGTTGGAAAATAGTCTTCATTAAAGATAGAAAAATATGTTCCTTGTTTTGCCTAATTTAAAAACGATAATATTTTCTTCAAAAGAGCTGAAAATGTGTTAAAGTATATTTTAGAAAAGTCAAGGCAATACCAAAATTAAAATAATTTATATTCCAGTACATAATCTAAACCAAAGAACGATGAGAGAAGAGGTCTATAAAAATGAACAACATACCTTCAGCTTTCTTTTTGGCTGAAAAAATAGAAAATATTTTCGTTATCAAAGTCATATACTAACAAATGTTATAAACGGAAAATTGTGTTTGTTTATATGCGTCCCATTGCAACAGAGCAATAAATTAATATAATTATTTGAGTGCAGATAGCAGATCTGGAAATAGTATACTTCTTATCTCAGGTAATAGTATATTTATTATTCTGTGTGAAAATTCTTATTCAAAACTGAAAATGGTATAGCAATACAAGTGGAGCAACTGAGTAAAGGATCTATGTGATTTTTTGAAATGCTACATGCACAAAATATACAAGCAACGGAATGAATCACTTTAATCTTTAATAAATAGAGAAATATTTTTATTTTCAGTGTCAGTTGTATTATAGCCACCAATATAAAAAATATTTTATTTCTCCTAAACATTCTCATAAGTTTGTTATAATGAGCTATAACTATGTGAGCAAAGCTACATAGTTATTGTAAACAAATGTGTAATGAATGTTTAGAGAATGTAAATGAGAATGTTTAGGAGAAATAAATTTGTTTTTTAAACATTAGTTTTAAATGAAATAGATTTGTCATACATATATATATATATATATATATATATATATATATATATATATTTATATACACGGTGCTCGGAAATAAGTGTCGAACAAAGAAAGACATTATTCGTTGGCTCAAAAATAGTTGATTGTCGTTAATATAAAATTTAAAACATGACTTTTTTTTTCAAAAAATTGAAAATGATATTCATAATTATTTACCATCTTTTTCCAATACACGATACTTGCGCAAATTATTCAGTGTTTCTCAGGGGAATAATCCGTGCACAGCTACGAAGACATCTAGTTGACTAGGTAAGCACCGCGCTCCAGGTAAGTATTGGGTCTTTACGTTTATTTCATGTTTACGTTTTATTCAACAACAATTTATATCGTTACAGCCAATGAATACCGTATTTCTTTGTCCGACACTTATTCCTGAACACCGTATATATATATATATATATATATATATATATATATATATATATATGTATATATATATATATATATATGTATATATATATATATATATGTATATATATATATATATATATGTATATATATATATATATATATGTATATATATATATATATATATATATTTATATATACATGTAATTATCTCATCAACCAAAGTATTTACGACTACAACATTTACTTTACCATTTGTATAAACATATCTATCATCAATTCTGGTTTTAATATATTCAATACAACTGTCTTTCAGACATACATTTGCTTTAAAAATACAAACTGCTTTTGTATTTGTTATTGTACTTTATATTTATTATCTGCCACATTGTCACACTGTCGATAGATTCAAGGATTTTATTTGAAGCTATTTGTGAAAGAATTTTAGTAATAAATATAGCTCATAGTTCCAAAGAGTTTTATAAATAAGAAAGGTTGGTACAAAATATGGTTAATTGCATTCTGAAAAATCTACAACTAAGATAGATAAGGCAAACATGAAACAAGGTCGTAAACATTTCTCAATAAAAGTGGTAAGCAAGATTAACTCAAGTTATCTCCATATATTTCTTTCGGTATATCTAACTTCAGTAATGTTGGTCTAAATTATTATTCTCTCTTTCAGAATACAATTACATTCTCCACCAAAATATAAAACAATATATTTACTAAAGTATTAGACATTGAGTGAACTGATTAACGCTGACAACTTACCTTCAGCTTTCTTCTTGGCTGAAAATAAAATGGCAAGTATACTTTAAATTAAAATAAACTTAGCAAAATCCAGATAGCCAATTTAACACATACATATATACATATATGAATATATAAGTGCATATATGGTTATATATTTATTTATATGTAAATATATATAAGGTGTATAGTTGAATGTTTCACAAAAAAATGAAAGTAGTTTTCTTTATCATCAATAATTTTTCCTTTGGTGCATTGTGGAATCTTTCAATAAAGTATGGGGAAATGACGAAGTTTACTATTATTGTGTTTAAAATATGGCCAGTCTTATGCCTTTATGAGAAGTCTAATCCGTTCGACATCCATCACATAACAAATCTAATGATAATTTGATTGGCTAGTCATTGTTTATAAAAATGAAGATTACAATTTGCCTGATTACTCATTAATAAATATTAATGTCCTTTGAAGTATCTAATTACCTTAGATTAACCGCTAGAGAGCGCATGTCAAAATATTATGAGTCATAGTGCTCAGATATTGCGGCCTTACAGGCACAAGGCCTTAATTTTCATTTATTAATTTTTTTTTTTTTAATTTGAAATTGATTATTTTTTTAAAAAAGTTTAAAGGAATTTATAAAAATAATCTGCAGTTGTCAATATTCTATATACTTAAAGAAATAGTTAAGTACCTATTGACACACAACAATTAAAAGAATATAACTCTCTGTTTCAATTTATTCGTCAGCAAAACTAAATTCATCACTAACTGATATAAAATACTTCCTTTTAAAATCTGTTCATTGTTCAATAAATTAATTTTTCAATTTATGAAGTATGTGATTTACGAACTATGCAATTATGCTGCATTTGTACTATTTACTATCGCTATATGCCCCGTCAATTGTCACCAAGTATTCGCTAAGTTAAATGAACACCTAACAGACTTTAACAGTTTGCTATCCATACATCAATAGATTGATGTTGACCTTTTCTAGAAATGTATGGAAATCTATGCTTGTCATTTTAAATATTTTTTTGTTACACTGCTGAACTTACTGACCACTAAGTGGTTTTATCAATTTCTATGTGAAAATGTAAGCTTAAGTAGTATACTTGAATAATTTATTTTCATTTTTACTTTATTACTATCTAATTAGTGCTTTAGCCCTGATTAACAAAATCAAACAACAATAAATGCAAGTAAATAAACATAATATAATAGAAATTAATAGAAGGTTTTTTTCAATTTCATAATTATACCTATTTATGTAGCAATATTACTACAATATTTAGTATGTAATTATTTAAAGTTCTAAAAAGAGCTACAAAATGTGAGACCGAGTAATTTATAAGGATAAATGGTTTATTTCACATAAAAAACATCAGTTTATGACCTAATCGCTTGCTCTACAATCTATTGCACTCATTATTAAGATATTTAGTAGGGAATTCATTTATTATTCCAAAAAGGGCTACAAAATATGCGAATAAGTAATTTTAAAGTTAGTATTAATAACTAAGGAGTTTTATTTATTTCATATAAACTAACTCCAATTTATGGCCCACCTCCTTGCTCTGCAGTCTATCGCGTTTAAGTATTGTAAAATAGATGACCACTCTTTATATGCAGTAATAGTAAATTTCACCGTTTTCTCAGTAAGTTTCGAAAACTCCACAATAAATAAAAAAATGTATGCCCTGATGGACAACTTTTCTCTAATTTTTTTTTTCCAACCAATAAAAATCCAACTTCATACTTTGTATTGTTTTACAGTTAAATAAACAGTTAATACCAACTATTAGCAATTAAGTTGTGAAACTCTCAACAGCCATGATTGAAAACCAAAATTATCGTTCTTCTTTTATATTATATAATAAATATTAAAACTGAAGCATTTACATTTCTTGAAAACTTTGATTTCGAAAAATAATAATTTGCTTACCAGCTGCCTTCTTGGCATCTGAAATGAAGAAATAATTAAGATACATTTTAACAATATTTATATTATAAATTCTATTAACACAAAACATGAATTAAAGCTAAGTTTCAACTCTTAAATATTAAATAAACCTTGGCTGTAGAAATAGTTAAGTTACATTTTAACAATATTTATTTCATATTGAATTCTACATTATATACGAAAGTATTATCAAATCCTATTAAAACAAAGGGTAAGTTAAAGCTAAGTTACAATTCTAAACTATTAAAAACACCATAGCAATTCTTTTGAAGCGTTAAGAAGATCTGGTGTAACAACGACGAAGGTCAATAATCACGCAATAAAAATATTTTTAATTGTGAATTTTAATTGACTAGAGAAAGAAATGGACTAACCTTCATCATCATCTGGAAGTTTAAAAAAAGAAAAATTTTACATTAATAACAAATGTTGAATGTTACTTATGTTTTTTTAGCTATATATTATTTTAACATATTTTATAATTATGGCCAGTAATATCAAAAAATATAAAGACTTTTGACGTACGTGTATTTATACAAATATATTTTCAGCTGTGTGTTTGTGGAAAAATCAGTGGAATGACAAACAGCTAACATTTGCTAAATATACCATAATTATTATACATATAGTAATATCCCATTTAAGCAGGTACTTTCAATAGTTCATAATTAACAAAACATCACATTTACATGTTCTATTGAATATTATGTGTTTATTAATGAAAAAACAACGCGTCAATATGTTCTCCCAAAAGTATTAAAAAATTTAACTAAAATGGAAAAAAGAAACTTATTAGCCTTTTTAAAAAAATTATCGAAAGTAACAATAACTTTTTTGGTTAACTGCTCCATAACTGATTGCTAATAACAAATCCATAAACAAGGTCAAGTAAAGTGAGGTATTTCTGTATTATAAGTAAATTAAAAATGAAACAACTACTGATTATAGTAGCTAATTTTTGACTTAGCCACAAGCAAACAATCCATTACAACTGATGTGAAAAGTGTCCTGGCTGTATGGAAAGTCTTTCATCAGAGTAGTAAACTAAAGAAGTTGGAAACAAAAGAAAAATCAAAGATCTTGTCGTCAAAAAAGGCATATGTGTTTTTTTTCAACACTTCCTGTATGGAAAAAACATGCCACACTATTCCTTTTTTTTTCTTGAATCATGAACTGGTACAAACTGGTCATGATTTAAAAAAACAAAGTCAAAAAATTTTATGAAGATATATTCAAAATAGAAATAACTAATCAACCATAAAAAATTTCAAATTAAAGTCATCATACCCTCATCTTCGTCAGAACCTGAAATGTAAAATAAACTTCATTTATAAGTGTCTGCAGTAGAAGAGTGTTTATAAAAAAAAAGGTTTGAACAAACAGAAAAAATTTTCTACAAGCAACTAAAAAACAAGCAAAAAAAAAAAATTATCTACAAATAATGAAAATATTATAATTTTTTAAGTATGCAACTATATTTTAAGACTGTTCACATAAGTAAAAAAAACAAGGGATATGTCTGGAGATCAAAAGACTTGGTTTGCTTGCCTATGCTCTACTTGCTTTTAATATTCAATAAATATCATTCATCCTAATTTTTTATTTTTGTTTAGTCTGATGATCCTAGAAAATTTTCACTATTTTCTCATATAAATTGTTATAAGAACAAATGTTGTCTATATAATAATATACGTCTTTATTGATTAACTATATGTCATTACATAAAAATGTACAAAATATAAGTTCATCTATCTTTCATAAAATTTGTTTACAAAGAGCTTCCCAAAATAATTAAATTCGCTTATAATGACTTTAAAATATAATACATAAATTTATGAAAAAAACAGTAAAACAAACAGCAATTTAAATTAACATTTGAGTTTAATAATGATACAAATGTTAGGTTGTGAACTACACAGGAACACCATTATCCAACAGATATTGTCAAGACTAAGCACGTCATGCAACATTGTATTTATCAATGTAGGTACATGTGATTATTGCAGTATATTGGCATACACTTTACACAGGTGAAATAAACTATAACTTCGTCATCGCATAAAGCACCACCAAGCTTAAATCTTTATTACCATGATTTCAATTAGTGTCACTGATGCAAACTCACCTCCAACTCGCATTCTCGTGTTATTCCTAAATCTAGGTATATATTCCGCTTTATGTTTGTGATTAACGTGCATTATTTTCAGCTGTGAAACAAATCAAAAGTGCTCCCACTACCCAGTCATTTACAACTCGCTGATCTCTTTCATACTACACACATCAATTTACTTCCTGAACCGGTAGATATAGTTTTACATACATAAATTTCAACGATTGGCTTATCAAAATTTTAGTCAACATTGTAATTGCTCAAAGCACAGCATTCAACTGAGTACTAAGTCTCTTACCATCTATTCTTCTATCCTGAACTTACGACATTTTCCTGACAGAGAACTCTAAGATTTTCTGAAATATTATAGTTACAACTGAACGTATTTGCAACTGCGGATGGACTCAGGCTGAAAGAGTAATTTCTTCATAATTTTCAGAGCTTACAGATTAGGTTACCTAAGGGGTACTACATAAACACGTGCCTTTTTTGAGCGGAAAAATAATTTTTCCACTCAACAAGATGAAACTATTTCTTTTCAGCTACATTCTCCGTAGATAAAATTCATTTTTTAATACCATTTGGAATCTTTCACCGGCCGGTTTAGATACCGAAATGCATAGGTATTCCAATTCTTCTAATAATGCACTTGCAACCATAACCGAATTACATTTGCTTCATGATCAAAATCACATGTCTAAAGCTCTGTCGGTTTTCAAAACCAAAGCACTGATTCAAAAGAGTGACCGGTAAGAAGAGAATAAGAATAACACCTTCTCAGGAAGAAGTATCTTTTAGATTTAACTCGTCTGTTATTAATTCAACTCTAAATATTGAATTCAACATAGGACATCTTTGGACAGATTCCATTAGCAGTTATTACCAGATCCAAAGACAACCATTATAGTGCAACAATTTGATATGAAATAGAGTTGCTTCCATCCTATTATAACTTCCACAAACACACTAGCGCCACATTCTAGAAGAATCACAGAAGACAACAATACTGTGGCAGTCTCCAAAGATAAACAACATTTTGTGACTCACAAAACACTTGACAAACAAGCTCTACTCCTAACTACGCTAGCTAGAACTCGGCACCTATGGTGTGAGCCCAATTCGATGTTTGTAGCATTTATTGAAACTATACTTATTTACAATTTAGATTTGAAAATTTGCTTCAGTTATACTATATAATAGCATTTGAAACATAATTTCAAATATGGCAATAAAATTTTATGTTTTTTTTATAATTTTGCAACTTTTAGAAATCAATGTCATTGAACCTATTAGTTCAACCAAAATACAGCATCAGTATTTCTTTATAAATATTCAAACCTTACGGTAACTGAAACAATTCGCACACTCGGATAGTCTGGCCTTGTGCAATTTGTCAACACTATTGGGTCGTATTGTGTTTGTAAACAACTGAAACAGTCATTACTTCTTCTTAATACAATTATTTGCCCGAAACTGACTACATCCTCTGATTCAGACCGTGTTGGCAATACCAATGCTAAAAGCATTGGAGTATTATCAGGTTATCAGAGGTTACACAAGAAACCACAAATTTATATAACGTTGCACCATCTGTACCTAATATCATGCCACTGCCTCTTAACAATGCACTCACACACTCACACATCCTTTCAAGACATGGCATTGTCTGTGCATTTATACACAAAATTTGATATAATAAAGGTACAGGGCTTATCCAGATATTTTCATTGACTTGTTTTCTTCAGTTATCTACCTGGAGCTTACTGCTGACTACATTGGCAATGATTCAAGTTAAATCCTAGTAACGCTTCATTTTTGGCTTCTTCATCTTGGTAATAGATTTTAAAGTTTGAGAATGATTGATAGAATCACCTTAAGTATTAGAATCATTAATTCATAAATTCAGCTTAAATTGTAATGAACAAAGAATTGACATAGTTCTAAATATACAATTTTTATATAAATGTGTTCTTTTAACAGCGGCGCTGGAGACTTAGTTATATAATTTAGGTGTGTCTAGAATATTACCATATTCTTAAGATTCAGAATTTGTTTACATGTGTTGCAATAAAAATTGGAAATAAAATTTGTAATCTTGATTTTTCAGTTAAAATATAATTGTACCTAAAGTTTTAAGTAGAGAAAATATAATAAATACATACCACCTTTGTGTTTTTTCGCCTTTTCTGTAATATAAAAAAATTAATGAACCTCTGCTATGAACTGTCTGACCATTTCAAAAACTTTAACACCGCATACTTTATTAATAAAACTGCACAACTCAAGCTAAAGCGTCTCATAATTAATTGACAGAAAATGTTTTTTGAAAAACTGATTAAAAATAATTTCAAAAGTACCGACAGTTTATAATCTAATATATTTATTTCATGAAACATCCATTTGAAAGTTTCAAGATCTAAAATAAAAATATAAGTATAAATGAATTTCAATGTTACAATTAAATCAATTAATACAAATAAAAACATTCTTACCGGTCTTGGGTGGTGTCACCTTTGCTGTAATGAAGATACAACACAATTTTAAAATCAGTATGAAAAATTAACTTATTGAGAATGACTAAATGATGTATTTATTATTCAATTATATGATATATTATGAACTAAATGATGTATTTATTATTCAATTATATGATATATTATGAACTAAATGATGTATTTATTATTCATTAAGAGAGTTAATATTATTTACCTTAAAAACGTTTTAGAAATATCTTCCATTCAATTTTTCTATATAGAAGATTAAATTTATGACTAGACCATAATTAGTAAGAGTGCTGCTGGCAAAATTGATCTATGATTTTATCATCGTTAGTAATGATAAATAATGCATTTCATATCTAAAGAAACTGAGAAAAGCATACAAAATGTTAAAATAAAAAAAAACTCCTGAATCGTTTTATCGTGTCTCTCTCCAATATGTTATACTAACAGCCCTGTATAGATAACAAAAATACCACAGCCAGACAACTAGATCTCTAATTTTAAGCTGTATTATATACAAAATTGCTCTAAAAATTTTTAAAACTGAGAGTGAGAATAATTATGGCTTTTTATTACAGTTATATGGCCACACAATGAACATATTGATTATTGTTATGTGCATTGTATGGCCACATAATATTTATATTATTATAATAATATAGTTTCAATTAATATTCTATGTTTTTAGCTTGTAGTTTGTTTGTGATAACTGCTGAAGCCATTTTGATTATCTTTTGCCCGATGTGTTACTTGGACTCTTATTTAGCTTACGAGGAACATTTTGTTATATTTAAATGGAAATAAAAATTAATTACGTTCCACGCTCAGAGGAAGTTACAGACTGATGCTAGTATATTCAAAACCACAGTGGATATAATTTTATATGCACTCTTAATGAATGATATATACATAAATTTGAACATAAACAATAAAAGTCTATAGTATTATAAATCTGTAATAGAAGTGTGTCTGCACATTGACAATATTTTAAAAATTTAGTGCAAAACTTAGCATATATACTTCCTGCATCACCTAAACACGTCATAACTTGGAAGAACACTACAATACAATTTATATTTAAAAATTTGGCTAGACAAACTATTTTCCTTGATCCAGGAAAATTAGCAATATATAACAATATATAACTCAGATTACTCTCTGATAACCTCCATCCTTACCCCACTCTTTTCATAGTATTAATATTTTCTTTTGTGGTTGCCTTTCAGCTATTCAATATCTTTCGATAAATTCCATACTATTGATAATGATTAACCTATGATAAGTAAACTTATGAAACAATACATCTTTCCAACAATACGTACAAAAACATACTTTAGTTAGGTAAGTCATACAAAAACTAAAATTGGTACACAATTCAGATATTGTGATTAATTAATTATCATTGAAATTGTGTAAATAATCTTCCTTTATTGAATATATTAGTTTTATAGAAATTCATTATTCACAATTAAATGAAACTACGTGATGTAGTATTATTTCTACTTTCTTTAAATTCTTTACCACAACATAGGTTTCATTGTATGACAATGTCTTCAGGTGGTCAATTAGCAAAGATAATAATCTTCGCTTAGGGCAATTAACAAAGAATAATTTTAAGTTTAGTGTAAGGGCTTCATAAAAAATAAAAACTGTTTTTATTTTGTTATTTTTATTTCAACACATATTTAATTAGGTTATTTAACTTAATGATGTTTTTTTAATGGACACTTAGAAGACAATAAATCTAAGGACACCCATGTGTCAAGAAATTAAAAGGAAGAAATTTTTTTTCATTTGCTGTAGTATGCTTCATTTGGAGTAATTAAATTCTAATTTAGTAAATTTCATATAACGTAAATTCTGATCCTTTGAAGAGGTTAAATAAAGTCTCAAAAAACGTACACATGGGAGCACACTCTGAAACCTATCTTGGTCACCTGCAGTGACCTTCCTTCATCACCTCACAATTTCTGTGTTTGTGATCATGGTGTAATTATGAAGTTATTAACATACATTAAACAAGTAGATACTTACAGGCACAGGTACAACAATATTACAAGCATTACTAGGAGTGGTAACATATAATACATCAATGCCTCATAAGATGATTCACCCCCAATCTCTGTAAAATTATCTCCAATCTTTTTCTACTCTGATTCTTCCCTAGTCTTATTTTTATAAGTAATATATATATCATCACAAACCCTATTACAAAACCATCCACAAAAACTTAACATGGAGACTGCATTCATTTTGAGAATACTAGGATGAAAGAGTTAATTAAAGACACAATACATTTGACATCATGAAAATCGTGGGAATGCCTTTGACAAATCCTAGTACTTTGTAGGTTTTTTAACAGGTTTCTATGATTTGACTGAGGAATGAAAAGTAATTTTCCATAATTAGATCGAGATTTCGAATAGATGAAACCCTTTCAAGTTGTTTTCCGCCCAGCTCATAACTGTGCACTAGGGAGACACGAAAACGGGAGTATGTCATCATTGCACTTTTGCTTACATTAAAATGTAGAATATTGCCCAGATTCCATCAGAATACTGAGTCTATCAGATTTGAACAGCTCACTATCAGATTAGATATTGACACCTATGAAGAGTTTAAACCATCAGGAAACCAAAGGGAACTAGCAGTGCTTAACACTAAGGGCAAGTAATTTAAAATAATGAGAAACAGAAGCAGACTTACGTATTGTTTACGAATGCAAAAGTAATTTGTGAAAAATGTTACAAGAGCGAAACTTTAACAATTTTCCTAGTAAAATATAACAATAAATAAAAACATATGTGTTTATATACGTACATATATATATATATATATATATATATATATATATATATATATATATATATATATATATATACTTCCAAATTAAATAAATGAATTCACTTTACTTATGAATTTTCTAGCTATTCTACTAAGCATAGTATATGATATAGCAGCATATCCATCACATTTTTCAAAAGGAAGTAAATTATTATTTAAAAACATGACTACTCACCTGCTTTCTTTTTCTTCTCTATAACAAAAATGAAATACTTATAATTTATTTATCACATATATAAAAGTATTTGTCATATATTGAACTTAAGATTACACAATTTGACATAAGAAATGATAATAGAAATGAATTAAGGTTATAAGAGAGAATGGGAGTATTCAATTCTATTTAAGTAGTATACACACAAAACAGGAAATGGTAAACTTGACTCCTCTGGCATCTGTAAATTACTAACAGTATTGAAATTGAAATAATATTTACATCCTCTTTGAACAGTCTATTAAAAAGCAGCCTTATTAACTTAGAAGGATGTTATTTAATAAAATTAATTATAGAAAATATTAAAGACTATATAGATTTTGTGTGTCTAGTGCAAAGAAAACAAGCAAGACGGAGCATATTTTATCTGGTTGCTGTGTGCGAGACGTAAAACAAGCAAAGTAAAAAATATTTTAAACAGGGGAAATCATCAACATAAATGTTTATAATAGTAAACTGTTTATCTTAAATTAATAAGTAGAACTTATATTATACAAAATATGCAGAAATAAAAAAAATATGTCCTAAATCTAATATATGAATAAAGAAATAAACTTACCATCTTCGTCATCTGGTAATTGAAAGAGAAATTAAATTAATATATATTTATATAATTGGCTATATATAACTGAAATTAGCAATTAGCAATATTTGTTTTTGTAAAAATTCAATATAAATGAGATGCAATGTATCAGTGAGTCAGTACAGTATTTTTTACATTTGACAAGAGATTGATAAATATTTTCAAAAATATTGACATCAAAATAATATTCATTAAGTAGATTTACTACCTGTTTCTTGCCCCGTGGTACACATAGCTTTCTTAGATCCTTAAACCTCACTTTTCAAGTCCTTAAACCTCATTTAGAGCAGATAAGGCCGAATTGTTCTAATATCTCCAGGGAATCAATTTGTCCATTGATGGATTTGTAGAAAAAAGTAAAATCCGCCACTTGTCTTCATAGACTTTTGATTTGTTATTGGTTATAAACTTCCTCAATATTCATATTCGCTTCACCGATGTATGTATGAATATAAATAAAGATAACATCGATTATAAAAAGTGAATTATAAAAACATTTTAATACAATTTCTTTGCAAGTCTTTGAATTTTTTAGAACCATTTCAGTGTGAAAGACCTGCTAACAATTTTTCTACGATCTTGAAAATTAACATACTTAGTATGTTTTCACAAATTTTTTCACATTTATATCATTAATAATTTTGGAAACCAAAAGAAAATGAAATTTGATGAATTTTTAGAACTGTTTTTTCTTTTGTTTACTTTAACAACAGTAATTTATTTTTCTGGTCACCTTTTTTATTTATTTGTTTCATATTCCAAAAATTTTCTACAAATAGCTAGATAATGATTTAATTTTGTAAGCATCTCATTCCTTGCTCTATGTACCAAATTTTAAAAATAACTCACTTTTGCACCTATGGTGTTCATGAGAAAAAAAGTTCAAAGTATCAAAACTTGTAAAAAAATGTAAAAACAAACTGTACATATAATAAAACAGTAAAGGCATAAAAGGCTGTGCATACAATTAAAAAAAAAGAACATTTTAAAAATATTTGTTTGTCTCTCTGTTTGTTTGATACCTATCACAGCAAAATTAGGGAAAGGATTTTTACGGCGTCCTCAATATTATAAAATTTAAGTGGTCCTAAGACTTAAATGAAGTGCGTGTAACCTCAATATGACCTCAAAACCACACCGTTTTCAAGATACGAGTCCTTCAGATTTAAACATATGTTTTACAAAAACTTAACATAGGATAAATTTACATCTTTTGGTTTTGTTACATTCACCCTATTGTTTTTAATTAAAATAGGAAAATCGGATTCAAAAATCTAGCTATAATATCGCATTTCCATGCACATGAATGTTACTGGCAGGTCTGCAGTAATATTTCTATGTCATATGACTGTTCAGAATGTTAAATATTAGTTGCATAACTTTTCAGTGATACAGAATTCCCTCTGTTTCTTTGTAGTATGGGATATAAATAATTATCACATTAAAAGCATAAATTTTATTTCAAGAAACTGATATGGCGTGAAGTTACATAAGAATACAAAGAAAACATAATTTATGTGACAAACCACATAACGAATATATGAATTTTTCTGTTCGTGAAATTTTTTTTTTGACATAGCTCACATTTTTTTTTAACAATAGCATTTCTGTGTCTCCTGTGATTTCTGTACTGGAAAATTTTGTTTTGATAAAAGTTTTGTTTTGTGTGTTTTACACAAGACTGCTGGTTTATTTTGTTTTTCATTGTTAAACAGGCTAAAGATATGGAAAAATAATGTTACAAAATATCATTGTCACAATATTTTGATGCTAATTCCAACTGGCTGCAATAAATAGCGCCAGTCCGCGTCATCACCATTTTGAGAAAGAGTTAATATAAAGTGAATTTCGACATACCCTCGTCGTCATCAGAATCTGGAAGACAGGTTTGACTTTATTATTAATGTTTTGAACAATAAGACAGAAAAATCAACATTGTGATCTTAAGAAAAAGGCAGTTTTGCAATATATCAACCTTCCATTTTACATCTCAATATATATCAAAATTCATGGAGAAATGTTAGGTTTATACTTCATGGGTAAAATTCATTATGTGACTGGCTTTTTTTCTTTTTAATTTGCAGATCTAACACAAAAAATTTTTATATTCTCCCATTTCATATAACATTATAAATTATAATTTTTTATCACTTTTGGTTCATCGCAGAATATATAGTAACATCTTTCTGCCATTATATTACCGTTAATATGAAATTATATTCATGTATGATATCTTGAAATGAAAAAAAACAGACTATAGTTACAAGTAATCAGAGATAAGTGTTAAATATCTGTTTTAGAAATAAAAAAATATATAAACAAACTACTTTCATTGCAAACATTTAATAGTGCCAACTTGGTTCTTTGGAAAATTTAAACTTTTTATGAAGACCGTGCAACAAACAAAGATAAAGGCTTGAAAACCATAAAAATAAGAACTTTTAGTTACATTTTCATTAATAATCGTGTAGTATATTATCGACAGAAAATAGTAAATATTATTGAATGTAAAGTACCTATGTCATCAGTAAACATAACCTGTATTATGAGTAAATACAAGTTTAAGTTTTTAAAAAATGAAATATTTTATTGTACTTATGAATTATTAAAATACTTTTATAAAATGTACTGCGCTGTACTGTATTTAGAAGTTATAAACAATTTTTATTGATTACGATAGGTACACTATGGGGCCTTCAAACTAAAATAAACAGCAGTGCAATCAGAAGTTCTTTAATTTATCACCACATAGCACTGATAGCATGTTGCACAGTTCTTATAGAGACTAACGAAAGTTTAATCAGTGCCATCTGGCAGTAAATAAATGAACATTTGGTTGCTATAACATTATATCTAGTATGAAGTCTGCATAGCATACATTTTGTAATCAATTAAAATTATGTTTATTAACTAAATATTGGTTGAGTGTCTTCTAAAAAAAGGTGGTCAAAAAAGCAGATAAATTCAATAAATAAAATGTTTGCAACGTGTTAAGCAGACGGGAAAAAATGATGTACTACTACTATTAGAAATTATTAAGCTTGGCTGACATTGGCAGGATTTCTACCTGCTAACCTAATGATCGTAGAACAGGTGACCAATTTCACACTGGCTTGAGGTAGGAAATTCATTATGAGTCCATTTAGCCTCGAATTTGTTATGAATGAACTACTTTTGAATAGAAAAAGACATATTTTTGAGGTCATCATCAGTCACAATCAGTCCAGGTGGATTTCTCCCAGTTCCAAAGTGAAAAGCACTAGGTTATTTTTCCCCAATGTTTCTGTGTGAATAAAGAAAACTGGCTCAATAGCGATTGTTATACCTCACAATTCTTGACGGGACATGGCGCCTTTCATGTGAGTTTATATCATTTTGCATTAAGGGACAGCCCGGCGTGCTCCTGTGGTTTCAATATGCAGGATGCAAATCATGTATTATTTTATTGTAGTGAGCATGATGATGCAGGTAGAGTTTTGCTAGAGACTGTATTAACATAGAACTATGCAAACCTTTAGATCAAGGGATTTCTAGCCACCATAATTTGGTTGAGTGTGGACTGAAAAGCGTTCTATTAAAAATGCAGACTCTGAATGGCTCATTGAGTAGGAACAGTGCTTAACCCTCTTGGGTGGAATCCCTTGTTCGATAGTAGATTTGGGATACTTTTAAGGGGCCTTCAAAACCCCCCTCTTTTGTGTTCACGTATACATTTTTTTCACTAAAAATGTTTAGTTAATTTTAAATGACCAAGATTTATTTTCTAATTTTTTAGCATTTGATGTCAACATAGTTTTTTGTATCAATAAAATCTGAGACAAACAAAATTTAAAAAATGAGACAAACAAATACCAATTTACTTTGATAGTGCAATTTTAAAAAGGATAAGGCACTAAGCAATCTATCAGAAAGAGAGCATCAAGACACACATTTAAAATTCTCTGCAGGAGAAAATAATCAGGTTCAAAAAGTAGGACATACACGAAATACTTGTAGGTTTCAGTCAGATATTAGTTTCAACAATTTACTTTCTTTTTATTAGTGTTCCCTACTTCAGAACGAAGATCACTTTGTTATCCATGTGTCTATCAGTGTCTTAAGACTCTTTTCCAGATGAAATTAATATCAAATACTAAGTCTCTATAGCCTCATAGAACCATCAAAATTTGAAGCATCTTACTCAATGCAATAAAAATATACCGCCTTTCGAATATCACACACTGACTCACTCATCAAAACTATTAAGGGTACTTCGCACTGGCTCTATTTTCCCGTTCCCATCAAAATTGTAATTTTCTACAAAAGGTCTTGAATTTTGTACATTTTGTGCAAGTCGAGGAATAAATCATTACTTTATAAACTTATGTGGAATTATTGTTTGACAAATTAATCTTTTGCTTCTTCGATTTTCAGTTTTTTTTTATTGTATATTTGTAAATTACCTACTTACAAAGGTTTGCTATAACATGATTTAACGGTAAGGAACCCTCAAAGCACGAATTCAACTTGCACTTGATTCTTTTTTGCATTATTTTAAGTTGTATTGCTCCATTTGAAGGGTCATGACCTCTAAATATATTTTATTATTTGGTGAAAATGCTCAAAAGCTAGAAATTAATGACTCATATATCAGCCTCTGTAAAACAGCAACAAATATCATAGCTATTTTTTCATTATTTGTTTTTATTAAAATTTCATTTCCTTCCATGGAAAAAACTTTCACAGTCAATTTAGACCTCCTGGAAAAGGAGCATAAGTAGTATGCTCCTCTTTCCATCTATACAAGTGAGAGGTTTTGCAAGGCAATTGACAGTGGCAGCTGTTGTGGAATGAGCAATATAGCATATATGTTTGTGTGACTGCATGTGTGTAGACACATGTGAATGCTTGATATTGTATTCAGTTGTAGATCGACTTGATTAAAAAACACAAACGTTACGCAACTTTATTAAATTCCAAAAATAATTCTGCTTTTCAAATCACACTCTGGAATTTTATGGTTAGCCACTACAAAACTCCGGAGTAACGAAGTTACGTAATTCGAGATTAGAAGTTCTAAGTTACAAGTAAGTGCTGTTTGAATGACATTAAGCAATCGTGCTTTATAAATAATACTTTTTAATTAATTTTCAATTGAGCAATCATCTTGTAGCATTGTATCATTTTGCGGAAAAAGACGTTTTTGTACTTTAATTATGATAAATATATCATTTGATGCATCATTTTATACATTATATATAACATGATATCACCCAAAAAATACCGGCGTGATTTATTCCCTGAATGACATCTAGCAAGTAAAATAGGTATATTGAAAAAACATTGGTTGTATATTGCAAAAGTTATAACTAAATATCATGATTGATCAAAATGTACTAAGATAATACAATATCATTAGTGATACTGGCACCGTTAGAGGTGATAAAATATATTATCCCATATAACGTGAATTCGGCCTCCCTAGTTATGCAAATATTATTAATTTATAAATTGAAACACTTACGACCATCTTTTTTGGATTTAAGGAAAGGATCTGAAATAAAGAATTAAAAAAAGAAATTGTATAAACCAAGGAATTCATTTAATAAACCAAGTAAATTTGTAAACCAAGTAAATTTGTAAACCAAGTAAATTTATAAACCAAGTAAATTTTTGAAATTTGTAAAATAAACTTTGTAAAATAAACAAAACAATTATTAAAAAAAAATTTGTAAAATAAACAAAACAATTTATGTATTGTACTAAACTTGTCATTACTTATTGAAATAAATCCAATAACTCAAACATATTTTTCACATTTTAAATTGGCCATGTTACAAACATAGCTGCTTTATTAAAAAACCATTACCATTAAATACACAAAAAAAGACAATTTAATTTTATAGTGATTGAACATAAAGTTACTTACTGGCTGGTACTTTCTTGGCTAAAAATAAAATTACAAATGAATATATATTTTAATTTCATATATATGTGTTTATCTCATCAACGTTACTCAATCAAAAAATACATTTTAAAAAAAATGTTTTGTGTCATCAAATTCTTATACGATTCCTCATGCTCTTTAAAAAATCTACAAACCTATATTTCCAAAGCCGCATGCTCTTTCAAAAAGCTGCCATTAAATTGACACCGCTGATTATTTATTATAGATCAAGTGGTATATCATACCATCAAGACTAATTGCTATTAATGTAGCATTGATATAAACTTTCAATCATTTTTAACGAAGTTGTCAATATTTTTCTACTCTATATTATATGACTACAAGCCATTTTTGCAGAACAGTAGTCATTTACAAAAAGGCTACGGTTTAAGTTGTTTGTAAACCGGTAAGTACTATCAAGACTAAATGAGATTCATCTAGAATTGCAACTCTATATATAAGTATATTACATGCGTACATATAATTTTTTACATGCATACATATATTTATTTACAAGAGATACATGAAGTTTACGTAAGTTTTTCAACAATAATATTTTTTAACTAATAAGATTCATCTAGAGAGATAACTAAATGAGATTCATCTACAACTGCAACTCTATATATAAGTATATTACATGCGTACAAATAATTTTTTACATGCATACAAATATTTATTTACTAGAGATGAACTTGAAGTTTATGTAAGTTTTTCAACAATAATATTTTTTTATATTTTTAATTTATTAAAACAATTAAAAAACTGCTGGTCATGATAAATTTCATAAATTGTTCTCTGGTCTTTACTATTTTACAATATTAGAATGGAATAATTTCATACCATAAAGTAGGAAAAATTTCATGTCTGATTTTTTTAAATTTTATCCATAAAGTATTGCTGTTGTAATTGTTATATGATGGTTTTTGACGGGTGGAAAATAGATTTCATTAAAAGATAGAAAAATATTTTGCTTGTTTTGCTCTGAGGAAAAAGTTAATTTCTAAACTATTATTATGTTTGCTTACAAAGAACTGGAACTCTGGCATTTACATAACAATACAAATTCATATCATTTTCCAAGATACCTAGATCTCAGGACATGTCAAATAACTGGGTATACAGTAAACTCTTTCCTCCGTTATCTAAAAATCTTGACAGCTTCTAACATTTCAGCATTTATAGCATTGGGACTAGGTATTTAGTTGCCAAAGCCTACTTATGGCAAATCATCTAGCACCTACAATAAAAATCATTAAAAATGAAAATGTCCTAGTACTTACGATCTGTTTTTGTTTTCTTGTCTGAAACAATATTATAAAAATAATGAATTAAATGTGCTTTTACTCCTCCGGAAATTACTTTATACTGAATTGTCTGAAAAGTCATGATACATTTCATTTAAGTTCTTTAAAGTCATTTAATTATATGAAGAACAAAGATTGAATGTTTCAATATCTTTCGATAAGCTTCATAATTCCTCATGTATGGAAAGTCCTGTCTTTATCAGGGGAAAACTGAACAAGGTGCTGATTTAAAACCTCATCAGAATTTAACACTATACTATGCAAGGAGTTTTAAAAAGGGCAAAACAGTTGGTAGTCTGAGGGCGTAAGATTAGGCCAGTATTGGGACACACCACTCCAAGCTCCAACAAACTATGACATGATGGAACACCTCACCTCAAAACAAAGACCGTTTGCGTGCCACATTGTTGTAAACAATTCATTTCTCCTCACTAATTATTAATCACTTCAAAAAAGTATCATTTTCCGTATCTGTGCTGAGCATATACACGCTGTAAACTGAACCTTTGAGTTTATTAAAATCCCAAGTATCGAATTTGCTTACATGTTCCAGCTTTTTTGCTTATCCTAGCTTACTTTTCTGCTGTCACTCTTGTCATATAATATGGATTTGACTCTATTAATATCTTCATTTTGCCATCATCATCGTTGGTGAACCCCCCTGACCACAAAATTTTCTCAACCACTGAGATTGTTGCAACTTTGCACAAACTTGACGCACATTCATCCCTTAAAGGAAAAAAAGGGTAAAATACAGCAAAAATTAAGTTTGGTCTTCCATGTTTGGTTTACCCTTGCTACAATAATTCCAAAACCAAATCGCACAATTAGTTTTCAGTATGAAGTTAGCAATACACAATAACATCACGTCCTGTGTTACCAAAATGCATCATGACTTTTCTGACAAAGTAAGATGTATTTATATTCTCCTGTTTATGTATAAGGGAAACATATTCTTGGAATACACTTAAATAAAACTTTCAGATCAATACTGGAATCATAATGTGAATATTCAGAATCCTTATTATAAAATATATTGACTTAAGAATGAGATTACTATGATATTAAAAAAAATTATATCCGGAACTTCATGTAATGCTCCATTATTATTATAGATCACGACCATCCCACTCGCATAAATATTTGTACATCTTACTTAGTTAAGTCTAAAAAGTATGATAATATCACACTAGTCCATTGTTCTAATTAACACAATATTGATTGCAAATCGGTACATACTTATTTACTACATTTGCAAAAAGATATTTTATGAAATAACATACCATCAGAAAAGAGTCCACCAATGTTTGATAGAGTGTCCCCAACTAAAAAAAGAGAAGAAATATGTGTAAAAAATTAATTCTCTTAACACTATACAGGGACACCACATGAAAAAAATCAGCCAAAGACCAATGACATCACGTTGGTGTTATTATCATGTCAAAACTTACATGTGCTTTCACTTATTAATGAAATTTTACCTAAATGTATATAGAATCAAAAGCTACTCCGATTTGTATGTCTTAAAATCTCTAGAAAACCATTGGTAGAATCTACACAATACCTCTTGGTCTTGCACGGAATTTGGTGGAAACTCAATGACATCAATATGTTAAATATACTTGTAGTAAACCCAAGATTAGTATTTG
The DNA here is from genome assembly GCA_039881145.1 of Druceiella hillmani. Taxonomy (NCBI): domain Eukaryota; kingdom Metazoa; phylum Arthropoda; class Insecta; order Lepidoptera; family Hepialidae; genus Druceiella; species Druceiella hillmani. Next base: position 2,672,195 of record JAYKKI010000067.1, on the reverse strand, counting down.
AATTTAAGATTGATTTGGAGATAAGTATTTTTCAAACTTTTCTTTAAAATAAAAAAAATGTAAATAAAACCTCAAGTCCATTTTGAAAGACCTATCAAATTGAATTCATTTCAACTACATGCAAAGAAAAATTTTTCCGCTCCCACTTTACATAAACAATTATTTTTTTTAGTGCATTGCTTTATATGAGAGATCTCAATTAATATTGAATGGAAAACTTTACATACATAAGTCTAAAATTGTAAAAATTATATGGATGTCGAAGACAGACAGACGAACAAACATAATAAAATTATAAAGGTTTCTTTTTTGCATTTTGATAAAAATTATAGATATTATAGATGGGAAATATTGAATGAAGAAAACTATTGTTTATGTTATAGTTTCAGGAAATTGATTAAAATTCTCTTACAAATTTCATCATAATATACTTTAATTGTAATCTTACCCAGATTGGCACCACCGCTTAGAACGTCTCCGACGGCTGAAAAAGTTAAAGGCAATTGAAAAACAATGATAATCAGCGAAAACTTTAGAAGTTTTCTTAGTCTATTTTTCTTCTTAATGCTATGGATTTTCAATACTCAATTACAAAGTTTTTCTCCAGACAATCTTTACACCTTTAAATATTCATATAAATTGAGTGGCATTCAATATTTCCAGGGCTGTTTTGCTCATATCCATTCTTAATAGATGAGTATGATGAATGGTTCAAAATTGTGTCTTTCACCAAATATTGTTAAATACATTTCCAAAAATATACTTTAAATTTTCCTTTTGATAACAGGAAGAATTTTTTCACCTCCCCATTGGAGATCATGTGCCTGAGGCAGAAGAGATATAATGAATATCTTATATAATAATACATGTGTTTTTTTCTTTTGATTACTTGTAACCTCATTTAGTTTTTTAGCGACAATGTGCAAAACCTCTTTTTCTTATCTCCGGAGCACAGTTTCCCTATCGCCGTAACACTGAGGGTACGAGCAGTGCTATGGCACGGGGCTTCTCCAAGGAGTGCAGAAACAATTGTTGAAGTACATTAATAGGCCTAATAAGTCTCTTCTTATTAGGTCTGTTGACACACCTGACATAAATTGGACTAATTAATTTCAAGTCCTGAACAATCAAACCTTTTTCCTTTTACATTATTACATATATTTTTTCCTTTGTTCTTTTTTAACTCATTTGTACTTACCATTTTCTACAAAGCAAAAAATGTTTCATTTAATGCATTCATAAATCTTATAATATATCTGTCTTTAATGTAGGTCTGGATGTATGTAGTTACTGAAAATAGTGTCTGTTTGGTAATATCAGCATCCATAATTATATTTTAAAGGCAAATAAGAGTACACACTCTCCTACTCCTTTAAAAATGACAAACGATGGGCAAGCTTCAGTGGGAACTAGTGCCGCAGAAGTGATTCCAGTAATGTTAAGTTTTAAAAGTCCAATTAAATTTTTTAAAACATTAAACTCTGATACGGCTTTTATTAGCTCAATTTATGTATTCAGTCCTAAAACAGCCCTAAAGTCTATGAAAAAGTTGTGCTTTTCTATTGCGTCAAAACTATTTGCAATATTATAATTATATTTCTTAATATAAAAATTTAGTAAATTATAAACATTACTTCCTCAGAGCTACCTTGACAATCTCCTAGAAATATTGCTATGCGATGTAAATGGGTAAAGAAGATATATGTGAAAATTTTGTAAGTAATGCATAATTAATTACCTAGATAATAAAGTCAAATAAATAAAGTTATTTTAACAAACAAGAACTAAATTCAAATATGACAATCATTAATGATCACTAAAGCACAATAACCAATTTAAGACATGTTTATTATCGTTGCTTTACAATGTGCTATATATATACATATATATATATATATATATATATATATATATATATATATATATATATATATAAATATATATATATATTTACATATATATATATATATATATATATATTTACATATATATATATATATATAAACTCTTTTGCAAAAAAACGGGCACTTATAGGAATAAATCATATCAGAGTTATTTTATTATTATTTGATGTATTTTATATGGCGATATGATGAGAATATTGTTGTTTATTATCGAAATATCGTTTTTACCTACTTCGGTGATTAAAAATGCGAATAAATAAAAAAAAACGATGTAAAGTCCACAGGCGAGCGTTTTCATACAGGTACATTAAAAATGGCTAAAGTTTATTTTTACAGTACATTAAAAATGGCTAAAGTTTATTTTTGAATATTTTTTATTAATTTAACATAAAATTTGAAAATTTAGTAATGAGTATGGCCTACTCTAGCTAAAATCAATGCGCTTAATCTGCTAGGCGTGCTTTTGACGATGTTTTTTATCATTTTCTGAGGAATACGTTCCCATTCAGCAATGATCACATTTTTAAGGGCCTGAATGTTTTCTGGAGTTGGTTTTACGGCTCTGATGGGTTGTTTGAGATTATCCCATATGTGTTCTATCGGATTGAGGTCGGGACTTCTACCTGACCAGTCTAACCAACGAATTCCAGTCTCCTGCATATACGCATCAACGTCTCTAGAGCGGTGGGCGCGAGCGTTGTCATCCATAAAAATGAACTCGCCTCCAACTATCGTTAATGCGGATTGGGCATGAGGAATAAGAACCTCTGTTATGTACCTTTGCGCATTAAGTGTGCCATTTTCAATAAAAACGAACTCGGTACGGTCATCTGAGTTAATACCAGCCCAAAACATTACGAAGCCTCCACTGTAAGGGGTGATTTCATCAAAGCACACTTCTGCGAAGTATCCTCCAGGTCTTCGTAAGACTCCCCAACGTCGATCCTCACCACTAATCGATATATGAGCTTCATCGGAGAATAAAACACTATTCCAGTCTTGCTGAGTCCATAACGAAAAATTTTGGGCGAATATCAATCTGGCAACTCGATGCTCACTGAGCAATATTGAGCCCCGAGCTGGGCGATAGCTACATATATTGACGGCCTGAAGTCTCTTTCTGACTATCCATAGGCTTACTCGTGTACCTCTGACATCCTCGAGGTTCTGTTTGAGATCCACGTACGTAACTTGACGATTTCGTAGTGCTTGACTGACTATGAAGCGGTCGTCCCGTGGCTCAGTGCACTGTTTTCTTCCAGAACCGGGCCTTCTATTGACGGAGCCCGTTTCTTGGTATCGTTGCCCGGTTCTTTGGACGGTGGAACGGCTCACATTAATACTGCTGAGACACATAACATTGGCTATAGCCTTCTTCAAGCAGCGCAATAATTTTACTAGCCCTTATAGTTTTTTCAACTATACTGAGAATAGCAAACAGAAGTGAACTAATGTAGCAAACTACAGAAATTTAACTAAAATTTATTCGGTAAAATATAAAATGTAACAAATGAAAAAGAACTTAATAAGATTTGGATTTCATTCCAAACAATACGTTTTTGTCAGTGAAAGAGAATTTTCATTCATTCAAAAGAAATAAATTTAAAATTTAGAACATTCGTTTTTATGTGCCAGAATACACTATACCTGCCAGTAACAATTACAATTAATAGAACCTCTTAATAAATAATATTTTGTTAATAATATGACAAAACCAAAACCGCCCATTTTTTATGCAAAGGGGTGTGTGTATATATATATATATTTATATATATATATATATATATATATATATATACATATATATATATATATTTATATGTATATATATATATATATATATATATATATGCATATATATATATATATATGTATATATATATATGTATACATATATATATACATATATACATACATTAAAAATTTACTGTGTAACTATAATATACTTAGAAGTGTATTTTCAACATGTATTGAGTAAGAAAGTATTATACTTGGAATCGTATCATAAATTAATTTATATTGGGTTGGCTAATAAGTAATAATCGTTGATATAATAATCACCATCATTGTGTATTACATGTCTTCAACAGAATGGCAGGGAGTGGATAGCATCTGCATAAAATTCAAGTGACTGGGAAGGAAAAAATTAGCCTATTAACTGTCATAGATGATCATCATAAAAATTTCTTTGGCGTAAGATGTTGCTGAGCGATCTAAACAAATAATAATCAGTAGCTGCAAGACCGGGGGTATATGGAATAATGGGGGATCTGTGTCCAACCAAAATCCAAAATTTTAAAGCGGACACATTTGGCTATATAAAGACCAGGCTACGGCTATGGCTGGTCCAGGCTAAGCTCAAGTAGTACCAATGCACCGTATTTGAAGCTTTTTCTCAAGCAGTGTAAATGATTCTCGATAATTCTGTGGGAGAATCCGGGAGCAATTTCGATTAACAATTTGAACCTGTCACTATCCAATTCCACGGACCGATCAGAGCATGATTGATCACTCAGCCAATAAACACTGCTATGAAACCACTGGAACCATCATTTTGCAGTAGCTTCAGACAGTGCTTCAGGAGCTACGCATTGTCATAAATCACGCGTAGCTTCGGCAGCAGAATGACAAGGTTGATACCCGTAGAATAGTGTCCCACATGTTTCTTAATGGTGTTCATATTTAATCCGTATTAACAGTGCAGCGTCTTAGTTACAAGTGAGTCAGTGAGAGCATGCCACGTTCTTTATATATCTTCGATCATGAAATCTTCTAGAACATTCCCATATTTTAGATAATTTTCAAAAAATGCTCATTACTTTTTAGCCAACCTATATTTAATGGGTACGTTATTAAAACATATCCTATATGTTATGAATAGTATTAAGTTATTTTGTATTAAATTATTTTTAACCTTATCTATAATTCTTTTTTCCAAAAATTCTATGTAAAGCTAAAATAAGAAATAAAAATTTAGAAAACTTTCCCTGAATTCCCTTAAACATGGATTCCCCTTGACATGAACTGGAACCATTTTCTCTTTAACATATAGAACTATGTAAGATATAGATGTCATTAACAAATAATGGTGTTTAGTATTCCCATTTTGTATTCCCAGAATGTATTTACTGGGTTTAAGAAAATATCATACTTTGAGCTATTTCTTAGATAAATTCATTGATTGTTGTCAATGACAGTCAATCAATTATTATTTAAGTTAATATAATCTCAACATTTTTAAGCGTTTGCTTATCTATATAATGACTTTCAAAATTATATGAAATACCCACTCCAGATTAAAAAAAAAATATTGTAGCACAGTTTAAATATTTTGGTAACAATAGATAATATTGATTTAACAATAGTTTTGTTATGTAAGTGTACAGCCACCTTTAGGTGGTATAAACTAAATGCATGATGAAATATGGAATGCTGCCCTAATTTTTAAGCCTAGAGAATATGATTGTCACATGACTTAGTTAAAAAAATTTGTATTTTATGAATTAATTATTGAAATTGCCTTATTTTTATAAGGAATATGAATTGGTTGATATAAGAAGACAAGCGTTCTGTGGAAGAATTGTTTATTTCCTCCATTTTTTTTAAGATTAAGAGTTCAAAAAACTTACCGCCAGTTGCGGCCTTGGCTGAAAGGGAAATATAAAAACATTTGATACAACTCGTTAATTCATAAACATTAACTTAACTGAGAAATAATATGACTTCGACAATAATTTGGGACTGGTAGAAACTCAACGAGCAACACCAAACTTGTTCTATACCATTTTTTTATTTAAATACAATAGCTATTCATTCATTCAAAATGGGAATCTACAAACTTAAATTGTACATTTCAAAAAATTTAAAATTGGGAATTGAGTGAATTTGGAGGCAAAGAATACACTTCAAGCCCAGGAATAGAAGATTACAATGTTATTGTGGAAAAAGTTAAGGAAAATTGCAATCTTATCATGCTATTAAATATCAAATTAAGCATTTTTAATATTTTTGACAAAATTGTTTTAGAACATAGTAACAAAAAAATGTTTCCTTGAGGTGGTTGAACATTTCTGTAGATATAACAGAAAAATAAGACTTAATAATAGGAGGGATCAACTGGCTGCTTCATTGTCATGAAGCACCAGAAAAATTATTGCTCTTATTTCTCCAATTTATAAAGCAATAAAAATGTGCAGGCCTGCTTATTCAAGTGAATCAGCAAATTTCTTAGAGTTTAACCATACAGCACACATGATGATAGTGACGTCCCAAATATGTGGAACACCAATCACAAACCGTCTATGTGATGAATACCTTGTAATTCATATATAAATAACACATGAGGCTTTGCCGGAATAATGGTCTTTAGATGTTTATGAATATAGTATTAATGGCTATTCAAGTAAGTTTTTATAAAATATGTAATGATAATCTGTAAGCTAGTCATTCTCGTTAATTTGCTACACCAATGTTACTCGTTCAAAAGATTTTTTATTACTCAAACTGCAATTTTCAACTCGAGCTGCCTTTGAGAAATATTATACATGAAGAAATTTTGTAAATAGAAGAAAATATGGTTCCGTAAGCAGCTGAGAAATGATTTCGCATTTAAGATATTTTTTAATTTTACGTTAATTATGTTTAAGAATAAAAATAAATTTTTCCAACATGATAAGTAGTACTTTAATTTAAGCTACAAACCAGCTAATAAGAAATTTGCAAAGCAGTAAAGAATTACATTTATGTCTTTAGTTTTCTTTTTTTTTTCTAGAATTACATTTATGATTACTCCTAAATTTGCCATTTCAAAGTCATGAACATATAGGTTAATTAAATATAATTAGTGAAATAATTACACAAATTCATTAAAATGTAAGCGAGCTATCAACTTCTAAATTTAAGGTTACGAAAATGTGGGGATATCTCCCTGTCACATTCGCGCTTGTAAAATACACGAGCATTATTACAAATACAATCGTAATTCAATATTGCTGTCCTTATCTAAACATAAAGTTTAAACCTGTGTAACTCATTAAATTTTTATTCACACCTGTAAATTTATTTCATTAAATGAATTCACTTATGTAAATTACATTCATGAATTTATGACACATGAAATAAAAAAAATTATTGAAATATTTAATTGCAGTACACCAAAAAATACCAGATTCTTCAAAGAAATTTCTTGAAAGCTTTTGATGTCCAAAACTTTGAATATTTCCGCATTCCTTCACATATTTTTCTGCGCATGAATTTTTTGGAATACCTCACTTAATTATTTAAAAAAAAAGTAATGGCCTAAAATTAGTTCACATATAAGTCTTTTAGTACTTTTGAAGCAAATAAACCATTTTTCTGAAATTGAAATCAGGGTTTTGTTTAAAAAAAAATAATACATTCATATTTTGTATTTTTAACCCCTGTAAAAGCTCCTTAAAACAATATTTCAAAATTCATTTCTTTAGCTCACATTTTGTAAAATATTTACTAAAATTATAATGGCATTAGAGTTTCGCATATTTTGGTTAATAATTTATCAAAATCTTTGTAGAAAATCTCAATCTACACCTATGAACAATGAACAGATGCGAATCTGAATATATCATTAGAACCTCTTAAAAGTTAAATAGAAGTTTTAAAATTAACTATTAGAAATAACTTATTAGAAATAATACAATTTGTTTAACAATAAAATTGCCAGAAAGAAATCTTACCAACGTCAACACCGGCATTCAACGCATGTGAAATGACTGAAAAATAAAAAATATTATTAGTTGTAACCTAAATACATTTCTATCTATGTTTTTTCAAATATAGTATTATAAAGACGAGCCCTGATTTTTAAGGAAAATAGGATAAAAATATAAGCGATATGTGTAGTACAATAGATAGTAATGATCTAAAAATGATCTAAAAATGATCTAAAAATATGATCTAAAAATAAAAAATAATGAAATAATGATCTAAAATTATGAAACAAAAATTAAGAAATCACTTACTTCCATGGTGCTCTTTATCTGAAAATTTCAAAATATAAATTATATAAAGTGTATGAAAAAGGTATGAAAATGAAAAGAAAAATTATGCACGGGAAGTAAGCATTCGATGCTCAGTAAATTTTGTTTTGCCTTAAAACAAAACATTAATTTAATGATCTAGAATATAAATCAATCGATTGATGGTCATTGAAAATAATGAAGGCTAAAATAGTTTATTGAACCAAATAAAACCGGTATAGATACCTAAACACTTTTCCATATTTAAAACTTTTAGCTATACTGGCTAAAGAATTTTTTGGGTTATTTTAGTCTAAAAGAAAAAATTCTTTCCAGGACCTGGACTGGACTAAAACCAGAACTTCCGAGCTCAGGCTCAAATATTTCACCACTAAGCCAATAACTCACTTTGAGAAGTGACAAAATAAAAATATACTTACTTTGCACTGTTCAGTGGTTTAAATTATTTATGGCAGAATTTATTTAAAAACCAATAAGGTCTCATTTAGTATTCCAATACCAAGTTTCAAGTTGTTAACTCAACTAGAAGTACCCAAATATGATTACATAACTGTCCAAAATGTCTTTATAAACATTTCGAATGTTGAAATAGGTATATGCAATGGTATATTAGTTCCGACGTGTTTACACACACACACACATATATATATATATATATATATATTTTAGTATATAGTTATATATGGAAGCTAATTTTAAAAGACATAAAAAGACAATGGTTGTAAATAGCGTAATTGATACTATGTGTAGAAAAATCCGGATATGAAAGAAAATGTATTTATTAATGTGAAAGAAAATATTTTGTTTATCTACATTGGACACATAGACATGACAAGAATTAACAAAAAAGGTTAACGCGTAAAAGAAATATATTTAAAAAGAAAATATGGACCATATTGGAAAATATCAGAAATATGAATGGAAAGAGATTTCGTAGTAGAGTATAGTATTCCATTAATCACCCTATTCAGCATCAAATCGTAACTTACTCATGTAAAATCAACATTTTATTTAAAAATACGTACATTTCTATTTACATTTTCATTCATTTTCATTGTAAAATGCGTACAAGTGTTCCTACCTAGTAGAATGCTTAAGGATCCTGTGCATGTATGGAGACGTGACTATGTGTTAATATAGCTGATTAACTGCATACATGTCCTTATGTCCATACACGTACTGAACAAAATATGAAAGGGGAAGTCCCCTTTTCCGTTAAACTAACAGTTTTACTGAACTACTAAGAAATTATTAAGGCTCTTCTTCAAATCCGACACAACATATAAGTGTGGCATATTTACAGATTTCCTCCCTTTTTTACCAAAGTGAATGAACCCAATGCTATTTAATTTTTTTTCATTAATTTCCTTCTATTTTTCAAGAAGGCATTCCATATAATGGAATCTGAAACCAATCTGTATATTTTGTGTATAAACGCCATTATGTATAAATAGATATTTTATTGCAAAACCAGAACGTCATTTTTAACATCTATTAGCAAATTAAAGTATATGATTGCATTAATTCACAGTTTTTTTATGCAAAAGTACTTTTATGTATGCTATTAAGTATTGTGGCATTCCTAGCTAAACTAAACTGATATGCATAAGTGCGATTAAAAACATTCGCAAAATTACAAATTGATGCTGACAAATGTTATTAGTCACTAATGCTTCTTAACTCGGCTGTAAGCAACATCTAAAGTAATAAAAATAAATAATTGTGCATTAAATATTCTCTAAACCTTATTTAACATTCTACAAAATACTGTTAACATTACATTATTTTATAATTACTTTTTAATCAAAATCTTTGACGTGACATGCGTACAGTAAATATAGGTATTCTTAATATTAACTATTACCTTACTTACTTCTCTACCTACTTGCTTACTCACCGTTTTCCTTTTTCTTATCTGAAAAAAAGAAAGCAAACTTTATATTAAAATATATTTGTTTTCTTTCATTGATACATTTCATTGATCGTAAAAACGATAAAAAAATTGATTGTATCTGACTGAAAACGATTATTCTTATAGCGTCAAATATACCTTACTCAATATGTTATACCATTATATACAACTGTGTCAAAAATGTAATTTTATTACAAAATGTTTAATATTTAAATTTCTCCACAGAAAATATTTTTAAAAACCATAAAAACTACACCACAATGATTCCCAATTCATAACTATAAAAAAGAATGTATTATAAAAATTTACTTATGTTCTGTGCAATCAGAATAGCCAAATTGTAAACAATATAGAAGGAGCTGAATATATCTGAAAATTTAATTCACTAGTACTGCATCTAAGATAATACCCAGTGCTGCAACATCAAGAAAAACATTTTCTAAAAAAGTATTTAAATATTATGAAACCATAAAAAGGCAGTTGAGACATAAAAGTAGCCATAACCAGAGGTCTAAGGTAATGTTGTAATGAACTATAGTAAATTGATTAGAATCTCACTGCATCCAAAACGTTTGTACTACTGCACAAATACTGTGACAAACAAAACAAAAGACAAATATTAAGACGTAACAACAGCATTTTGAAATTCTCTATTAAGTAAGTAATACTTACAGTCCATCATGCCATTGCTCCAAATTTGTGGCCCTAAGTATTCAAATTACTCTGATAACCTCCACACTATCCTTATTACCAAACAAAATACATCCTTTTATAAGCATTCAATATGCTATACTCATACTTTGGATATAAGTTAAGCTCTGGCATATGAAGTACTCCTTCGATACACATATTAAGATGTTGTCTTAAAAGTCATATCATATGGAACTCCATATTACCTTTGCCTCCTTTCTTTTCTTCCTTATCCCATTTCTTTCCAATTGGCCTTCAAATATTTGTACATGTTTGTATATGTGTATGTTAGAGGTTAAACCCAATTTTCAGCAGAATTAATTTTACCTAGGCCAAATTAAAAGTAAATGAGCCCATGTAAAACCTAACATAACCTCACTTAACCTAACTAACATAAAATAATCTAATATAATTAAACCTAACCTAATATAACCTCATCTAACCTAAGATAATCTAACCTGGTTTAACATAACAACCAACCGAACCTAACCTACTCTAGCATTGTCTATCCTATCCTATAACATGATAGTTTTGCCTAGGCAATACTATTTTAAGCTGAAGTGATCATTTTGTTGTCAGGACAAACTGATATTGCTTAGGTTAAATTAGTTTTACAGGATGCGCGTTTTCTAAACTAGTGTCAGATAGGCAAATTTGTTCTACCCGAAGTCTGATTTGACCGGTAACATATGCACACCTTAAACTAACAAAATAAATTAATAATTAAGTACATAATATCATAAAATAAACAACGAACCATCATTCTGTGCACCACCAATATTTGCAAACAGGTTTTGAACTGAAACAGAAAAACGTGTTTTGCTGTATATTATTTTTGTCAATATTTAATATTTTGCAAATTATCAAATTAAAAAACTTCATTTTGTCTACATTTACACATGTCATAAATTTGTAGAATTGACATTTCTGCACACTGAAGGTATTTACAAAAAAATGGTTTAGAGAACATAATAAAATTAACAGAACACAAAGATATCATTTTTGCAATATTTGTCAATTTATTTGTTCGTGCATTATGCAAGAAACACTGACAGGATCTTCAGGAACCTATGAGGTAATTTGTAAGCTTTTTTTTCAATCACTCCATTAGAAAAAGAGACATGGTCATTTCAAATTTCAAAACACAATAAAAGTGTTATCGAGTCTGACACACTCTTCAAGTCTAGCATGCATGTTTTCAAAAATGCGTTTGCAGAGCGACTGGGGTATCCTACTGACTTCGGCTCGAATATTTTCTTTAAGTTGTGTCACAGTACTCGGATTTGTTTTGTAAACAACGGATTTTAAGTATCCCCATAAGAAAAAGTCACATGGGCTTAAATCGGTTGACCTAGGTGGCCACGTCTACGGTACCATTTCGGGATATGTTTTTTTCTGGAAATAACTGCTGCACTGCATTCATGGACACATTAGCAGTGTGAGGTGTGGCCCCATCCTGTTGGAACCATGTGTTTTGGTTGAAGGATGGACTATTCTGTAGTTCTACTCTGAAAAAGTCATTTAACATCTGGGCATATCTCTCCGAATTCACAATTACAGTTTGGCCATGTTGATTTTCAAAGAAATAAGGCCCTATGATTGCAGATGCAGACATGGCACACCAGACTGTTACTTTAGGCTTATGTAAAGGCTCTTGATGCATTTGTCTTGGGTTATGGACATCCCAGTAACGAAAGTTCTGCTTATTCACATGTCACTAAAGAATATGTTGCCCATCCGGATAGCAGTACGAAATCTCAACAACATCAACTCCGCGTAAGTTTTTCTTAATTCAAAGTCAGAATCGTGTAAATCGAACAATTTGAATTTTATATGGATGGAACTCGAGCTTTTTTCACATTATTACCTGTAAAGTTGATTTCGGAATTCCCAATATCAATGAACGTGTACGCAGTGATAAACGGGGATTTTCAATGATAGAAACTATAACACGCTCGACATTTTTATCTGTGGCTACCAATGGTGTAGGTTCTGCCCTGGGCCTATTTAATGTTCATCCTGTAGCTCTGAACCTTGCTACCCATGACTGAATGAGGTTGATCGATGGTCCATCACGTAATCGACGAATACTGTAACGATTATTAAATCGACGGCGTGCTACAGACAGCGAAAATCCACTCGAAATGTACACCTCAACGGCAAAAGCGCGGTGCTCTCCACTCCACTGTTCCATGGCTACTAAAACATCCACACCGCTTGCGCTTCTAACAACGCCCTCCACGCCCCTCTTATCTGTTGTGTTCAGAAACTATGTTTGTTCAAACTTTGAAATCTGCCACTGGACACCTGTATAAGGCCGTGATTTCTTAACCTGGATGCTCGAAAGCGTCTGACAAAAATGTTACTAGATCGAAATGCCAGCCTCCAATAATTTGACTAGGACAATATCATGATGGACTCGGTCAAATGCCTCCTTTAAATGATAATAATATACAGAATCACTCGTCAAAATTATTAAGAGCCTTTTTCATTCCTATTGATCTTGAAACTTGGTTAAAACGAAGGTTTTATTGCACAAATAAAAGAATAAATCAAGAAATCATTACTTCATAATCTTATATGGAATTATCATGACAAACTAGATCTTTTGGTCATCTGATTTTAATTTTTTTTATATATTTTTAAAATACCTACTTACCAAGTTTTGCGATAATATGATAAAAAAGGTACGGAAACCTCAGGGCCAATTTCAAACCATATTTTTTTGTATTTCTCAATTAATTCCTATACAAGTCATTTTAGGAAACTGTGGTGTTGTTCCATCTTAAGGAACTTCACTGATAATTCTGCCTATTTTTCTAGTGACAATGGCAAAGAGTTAGAGCTTGATGGACGTTATTTCGGTCCCTGTAAAATTAATATCTCAGATATTTTCTTATTATCCAGTTTTATGAGTTTCTTTTTCTTCATGGAAACCTTAACAGTCACAAAGGTGATATCAACTACTGTTGTTTTTGTTCTTATTTCCATAGGTGCAGACGTGAGCTTCAGCTATCCACTTAGCGGTAGCAGTTGTTGTGGAGCAAAGAACACTGCAGGCGTATTTAGTTGAAAAGGCACAGGTACAAAAAATAGAAGAGAAAAATACAAACAAATAATAATTCTGCCTGAATAAGTGCAATTACGGAATTTAAAAATCCCAGAAGTCACTACAAAACTCCTGGAAAATAAAGTTTCAGAAGCCCAAATTAAAACCAGTATGTGAATATGTGAACTCAGCCTCCATTGTACCACAATTAACATGTTTAGGGTACTTAAAAAATTAATAAAACTTAACATTGAAACAGTTAAGGCCTTTTTTTTGGAATTTAAAAAGAAAGGATCTAATATCAAAAATTAAAAAGAAATTTCACGGTAACGTACTATACTTATTTAATTGAAACCTATTTAACTAAATTTTACAAAACTTATTTAACAAAATTTAACTATATTAATAAAACAAATGAGATGTGACCGAATGAAAATCAATTATTGTTTTAATATTATTATTTGACCTTACATATTGTAATGACATTGTCATCAGTTGTTCAAACAAATCCAATAGTTCAAGCATGATTTTCGCATAATAAATTAACCACATTGGGAAAATAGCCAATTACGATTGAATACACGTAGAAAGATAAGATTTTATTGTCACAGTGAATGAATTTAAAGTTACTTACTGGTTGTCGGTTTCTTCTCGGCTGAAAACAAAATTTCAAATTATTATGTCACAGTGAATGAATTTAAAATTAAATTTTATTGTCACTTTTAAATTTAAATTTTATTGTCAATTTTATTGTAAAAATTCAAATTTTATTGTCACAGTGAATGCATTTAAAGTTACTTACTGGTTATTGGTTTCTTCTCGGCTGAAAACTAAATTTCAAGTTATTATGTCATAAAAATACATATGTTTATGTCTTCAGCATTACTTGAGGTAGCTTTGTAAGCTATACATTTTTAATTGAAATATATTCTGTTCAAAATAATATCTTTTGTGTTGTAAAACTCTTATAAAATGTTGAACGTTGTTCAATCAATGTAAAGACACTTTCAAAAACCCTGGCCATTTAAATTGACATGTCTGACCATGGTGAATAAAATGTTTATCCATGTTATAAGCCAGTAATTTCCATCAATACTAGTTGAGACACATGTCGCATTGATATAAACAAATAATTTTTAATGAAACCATCATATTCTGTATTACATGCAAACATATTATATATTATGTCTCGATGTTTATTTAATCTGTTTCTAATTTTTTGTTCTCTTTATTTATTAAAACATGCATTCAAAATGTACCTCTGATCTATAATATCCTTGAACTATATTACAACAGAATAATTATGACCAATAAAACAGAAAAATTGCATCTTTAACTTTTTTTATTTTATTGAAGTAGAATTGCGTAAGGTATTGCTATATGCCAGTTTTTGACAATTGGAAAACAATTTTCATTAAAAATTAGAAAAATATTTTCCCCCTTTTGTTATGAAACAGGTTAATTTCTAAACTGCCTTTACATTTGCTTTCAAAGAGCCGTAATAATTGGGTACTGCACATTAATGCCTAATTTTTCAAGTGAGCATATGGCATTTACATAACAATAAAAATTAATATAATTTACTACGATTCCTACACCTGTACAACATGTCAAATAATTTGTTACATTGTACACTCATTCCATTCTCCCGTCTAAAATGTTGGCAGCTGCTAACTGTTCGGCATTCATATCACTGCATTTAATTGTTAAAGCCTTCTTGTAATAAACCATGTAGTAATTACAATGAAAATCTTTGAAAATGACAATTTTCTGGTACTTACGATCAACTTTTGTTTTCTTTTCTGAAAAAAAATATTATAAAAAGGATGAATTAAATGTGCTTTATTCCTCTGAAAATGCATTATATTGAGTTGCCTGAAAAGTCATGATGCATCTCTTCTAAGTTTTTTAAAGCCGCTTAATTTTATATAGAACAAATATAGAAGGTTTTGTGATCTTTCAATAACCTTCATAATTCCTCGTTTATGAAAAGACCTGTCTTTAGCAGCGAAAACTGAACAATGTGTTGATTTAAGGCCTCATCAAAATTGAATCTAATAATATGCAACAAAACTTGTGTATACAACAAAACTTGTGTATGATCTCATGTTGCCGTGATGAAACACTGATCTTTTATGATTATCAAGCTCTGGATGTTTCTGTATGAAGAATTTATTCAAAATATGCAATTGCTGACAACGTACATCTTATGAACATTTGAGTTCATAAGATACACATAAGCCTAATTACATGTTCCAGCTCTTTTGCTTATCCCAGCTTATGTTACTGCTGTTTATGTTACTACTGTTCAATTAATGTCTTGATTTTATTATAACCACGGTATATTGCTGAAATGAAGACCGCCGGCTCCAAATATTGTTTACCATAATTGGCTTTCGTATTCTTGTAGAGCATTGCCACTATAAATTTTATACTACTTTGTAACAAACTTTATGGCATTCTTCCAATACAGAAATATGAAAGCAAAATATGGCAGAAATGTAGTTTGATCCTCATTTTTGGCCCATCCTTGCTTCAAAATCCCAAAACCTCAACTAAATTGCTCATTTGTTATTCAAAATGAAACAAGAAATGTCGACTATTAAATAACGTAACAATAACACAAATACAAATAACTCGATTGCCCAAATGACTTGATTGTCGAAACAAAATATCGGCCTGTGTTACTAAAGTGCATCATGACTTTTCCAACAAAACTGGTATTTATTTACATTGTCCTGATTATATTGAAGAGAAACATACTCTTGGAATATTCCAATAGGAGAAAAAAAGCTATTAGATGGAAAGTTAAACGCTTTATTTATTTAGCGATCTTCTTACTATAAAAAAGCTTCATAAACTTAGTTCTGCCAAGTTCCTTTCCATATTTCATTAAAACATACATGACAGTACTCTTTCCAAAAGTTTTGAATTTAAAATATGAAAAAACACGAAATTATTCTAAGTTAAAAATAATATTTATGAAATTTTCACCTTTCGACTCCAGAACTTGAAACAATTGACATTTTATGGAGTAAAATTAATCCAATTTTCTATACTTGAAACATAATGTGAATATGAGGAACCCTTCTTATAAAATATAAATTCACTTAAGAGTGTGACTAACGTGATATTAAAGGCAAATTATCTACAGAGTTTAATATTGTATTAAAATGCTTCAATATCAAGATCATCCACCCACACAAATACTTAGTTACCTTGATTATGTTCAAAAGGTATAATAATATTGCACTATTCTATTGTTCTGACTGACACAATATTATATATATATGGGTGCACTATTCTATTGTTCTGACTGACACAATATTATATATAAATGGGTGCACTATTCTATTGTTCTGACTGACACAATATTATATATAAATGGGTGCACTATTCTATTGTTTTGACTGACACAATATTAATTATAAATGGGTGCATATTTACCACATTAAAAACAAAATGTTATACGAAATAACATAGCTTCGGGGAAGAGGTTTGATAAAGTGTCTTTAACTAAAGAAAAGAAAATATGTTTGTAAAAAATTAAATTATTTCTATAAGCATGTGAAAACTACTGGACATTTAATGACATCATGTCGGTGCCAATCATGTCAAAACTTACATTTACTTTCATATATGTGAAAAATTTGACAAAAATGAAGCAGAATAAAATGTTATTTGAATTTTTATGTCTTATAGCATTTTATTCTGACCCATTTTTGTAAATATAAATTTAGTTATGTAATTTGCAAATAGAATCGCCACATTGTAAAAAATATAAGAAGTTGAATATATTTGACAATTTAAGTCAATATTACTGTATCTGAGATGATACCCAGTGCTTGTAGCACATGGAAATAAACATCTTTTCTAAAAACGTATTTAAACATCATGAAACTATAAAAAGACAGTTGGATTTCATAAGGGTAACTATGACTTGATATACAAGGACACAGCAATACTGTATTGGACTATTGTAAATGGACTAGAACCTCATTGAATCCAAAATGTATATAGTCTTACATAAATACTGTGTCAAAAAAAAAGAAAAGCTAAATATTAAGATATGAACAACAGAGGTGATATATAATTAGGTCCAATATTCTTTGATACATTTTGAGATCCTCTATAACATGATAAGTAATATTTACCATCCATTGTACCATTGCTCCAGATTTGTGATCCCAAATAAGCCTTGATAACCTCTTCACTCAACTCATTGGGCAACATAATATGTCATTTTATAAACATTCACATATGCTGCTAACTTGTACAGTAACTTAAACTCTGGTTCGATACAGAAACGCAAATATCGTCTCAAAAAGTCATTCCATACGTTACTCCATATTACCTTTGCCTTCTTTTTTCTTTCCTTATCTCAATTCTTTCCAATTTGTCTTCAAATATTTGTATTCAGGATTATATGCCAATAGGTGACCAAATTAAAAAGATGAAATAAAAACACGCATACTTTTTCTCAACTTTCTAAAATTTTTCTGTTAGCAGTATAAGTAACACTTATTACAATTAATAACTCCACATAATTCTCCTATCATATTTGGACATATTACGAGATATAATTGAAAACTGAATGGACGATGTGTCATTAGCATTTCTATGGGGCTTTATTTATCAGCATATAAGTACACTACCGCACAGCATTATAGTAGTGTGCGATTTTTAAAATAGTCACTATATCATGCGTGGAACTTGCATGCTGTGGTCTGCGAGGTCGCCAAAACTCACATTATTCGATTTTTAATTGTGGGGTAAGGTTAAATGATGTGTTTCATCTGGAGAACTAAAATTAATAGATTGATATTGAATTTGTTTGAAAAACTGTTTACAAAATCTCTTGGATGTTTGTGTATTGGGTGAAATGGATACCTTTGAAAAGTTATTAAAACAATACTAAGGATAGGTCATAAAAATGTGTAAATGAAGTTGATTATGTAAATAAATTTCCCTTATTTTCAATAAGTTGATTTAATTTTTCAAAATACGTTCTAAGCACATGAAAAGTAAAAAAGTAAAATTGGTATCTCGTTTCACAAAGTGACTTGAAATACATATGCTCGTGCTCGCTCAGAAATATTGAAATATTCATGAGCATAATTCTCATAACTCTCATAGCATAATTCTCATAACTATAAGTGGTTAGGGTGAGCATTCATTCCATATTTTTTTTAAATTAAACGGATGTTTCAAAATTGTTTATTTCCAATAAATTGTCAATTAAGACAAATGTTTTTATTTAGATTTGAGATATGGAATATCATATCCAATTTTGGTCACTTATTGAGAAATAATCGAGTATACCTGTATATTTGTATGTATATATATTAAACTTAGAAAGTAAATAAATAAGTACATAAATGTAATAAAATAAGTAACAAACCATCGTTCAATGCACTGCCAATAGTTGCAAACACGTTTTGTACTGAAATAAAAAAATGCATTTTGTTTTATATTATTTTTGTTTATATTTCGTAATTTGCAAATTATAAATGAAAAGTGACCATAATGTCTGCATTTTTACATATAATAAAATTATAGAATTGAAAAATCAAAATGTTTTCCAGACTCTCAACTTTAAAATGTTAGACATTCAATTTTAAAACTCCGGTGTTGATTACAAAATTGATGATTTTTAATAATTTGTTTTCAATAATTTACTTAAAAAGTTTCAATCTTATATTAAACAATAGTAATAATACAACACTTTAACTGAAAGCTGAATAACTATGAAATTATGAGAAAGATACCATCACCGTTAACATTAAATAGTACAGTCACTATTAAAAAAAATCTATGTAAGTGGAATCTCAAAAGACATTTCCGTACACTTCTTCTTGATACATACACAAATGTATTTCAACCCGTGTAAAAAAGCGACAAATATCTCAGATATTTCCTCATTATCCAGTTTTATGAAAGTTTCGTCTTCTTTCATGAAAATCACTCTCAGGATCATGAAGTTAATAAAAAACTTGGGGTGAGGGCTTTGGCGAGCCGGTCAGCGGCGACAAACTATGATGCACGTGTGTTTGTGTGGGTAGGTATGTATAGTAGATAAACTTTAGTTACATATGTAGATAGGTTGTAGACAGACTTGAGAGTTTTGGAAAAAACACAAATAAATATTAATTCTACTATTTAAGTCTAATTGATCAATTTATAAATGACAAAAAATACTACGAATCTCCGAAGTTAAGAAGTTTTGGAATTCTAGATTAGAACCTAAGTTGTAAGTAGGTGCAGTTTGAAAAAAGTTAAGCAATTGTGCTTAATAAATAACACTTAATCATTTATTTTCAATCGAACAACTGACAGAATGCAAATCCATAGTTTAGTATTTCGTGGAAACAAATTTTTTTTTTCGTATTTTAATTATGATAAATAATCTCATTTGCTCCATTATTTTATACCATACATATAATTTGATATAAAACAAAAAATATTAACTTAAAAAAATCAAACTCATCATTTTAAAAAATAAAACTTTACATTGGAACACTTACGGCCTTCTTTATTATAATATAAAAAGAAAGGATCTGATATAAAACAATTAAAAAAAAATTTCGTAAATTAATGTACTATACTTATTAAACTTAATTTATCTGTAATAATACAACAAATGCAACGGGACCAAATGAAACTTATTTTCAACATAGTTTGATATTTTTAATTGACTTTATGCATATCATAATCCATATCATTATCATGACTTGTTGATACAGATCCAATAGTTCAAGCATATCTTTCACATATAAAATGACTGTGTTGGAAACATAGCCATCTACTATTTAATGAACGTAGAAAGACAAGATTTTATTGTCATAGCGAATGAATATATAGTTACTTACGGGTCGTTGGTTTCTTCTCGGCTGAAAACAAAAGTACAAATTATTAGGTGTCATAAAAACACGTATTTATCTCTTCATTGATACTTGTTGTAGGTTTATAAGCTTCACATTTCTAATCAGAATATATTCTGTTCAAAATAATATCTATTTTATTGTAAAACTCTTATAAAATTCCTAGAATTGTTCAGTAAATGTAAAATTATTTTCAAAAAGGTTACCATTTAAATGACATCACTGACCATGATGAATAAAATATTTATCCATAGTATAAGCAGGTATCGCCATCGAGACTGATTGAGACTCATATGGCATTTATATAAATACATTATTTTTAATAAAATCATCATACTCTGTGTTATATACATGCATAATATATATTATCTCTTGATAATTATGTAATTTTTTTCTTCAATAACACTTTTTAACACTACATTTATTAAAACATGTAGGAAAAATGTTAATCATAATACATTTCCAAAAATTTTTCTCTGATCTTTACAATATTACAATAGAATAATTCTAAGCAGAAAACTAGAAAAATGAAACTTTTAAATTTTTTTATTTGAAAAATTAAATGTTTAAACTTTTTTATTCCATCTAGATGGAACTGCATAAAGAATTACTACAGTGCCGGTTTTGGCAATTGGAAAACAATTTCATTAAAAGTGAAAAAATATTTTCCCTCTTTTTTGGGAAAAACAAGCTAATTTCTAAACTGCTATTACATTTATTTTCAAAAAGCTGGAAAATTGGACACTATACATTAGAGGCCAATTCGTCGAGTCAACATTTAGCATTTTACATCATCAATACAAATTCAAATAACTAACACATAGTACACCCACAAATGTTACCAGATGCCAACGTTTCAGCATTTATATCATTAAGACTAGGTATTTAATTGTCAAAGCCTACTTGTAAACAAGCCATATAGGAATTGCAATGAAAATCTTTAAAAATGAAAATTTCCTGGTACTTACGATCTGCTTTTGTTTTCTTTTCTGAAAAAATATAAAAAGCATGAAATAAATGTGATTTTATTCGTCTAAAAAAGGTATTGTGTTGTCTAAAAAGTTATGATGC
The DNA here is from genome assembly GCA_039881145.1 of Druceiella hillmani. NCBI lineage: Eukaryota > Metazoa > Arthropoda > Insecta > Lepidoptera > Hepialidae > Druceiella > Druceiella hillmani. The sequence goes on along the minus strand of JAYKKI010000067.1, from coordinate 2,650,671 downwards.
ATTTTTTTTAAGTTTCTCAAAGTTATTTCATTCTATGAAGAACAAGGGTTGAGCTTTTCGTCATATTTCAGTATGCTTTATAATTCCTTTTTCATAGAAGGACCTGTCTTTTATCAGCGAATAACTGGGCAAGTTCAAAAGCCTCACTTCACCAGAATTTAAAGTTATACCACTCAAGGAGTTTTTAAAGGCTGAAAAAACTGAAAGTCTAATGGCGGTTAAGGTAAAGAGAGTATGGCGGATGTGGTGGGACACTTCATTCACATTTCAAGCATTTTTGATGGGCGACCAAATTTGTATATGACCTTGTGTTTCAATTATGAAACACTGCTCGTTTATGATTATTGAGCTCTGGGCATTTCTGCATGAAGGACCCAGCCCAAATTGTCCAATTGCCAACAATACAGCCTTGATAGCGCACTTCACATTGAAACCAAGACAGTCTGCCTGCCGCCTTGTTTTAAAGAACCCATTTCTCATCACTAATTACTAGTAATTTCAGAAAAGGATAGTTTTCCATGCGTGTAATGAGCATATAAGCACAGGAAAGTAATCATTTGATTTGACGAAAAACCCAAAATATTGTATGTCATTACGTATTCCAACTTCTTTCCTTATTCTAGCTTATGTTTCGGCAGTTATTTGTGTCATGTAATGTGAATTTCACTCAATTAAAATCTTGATTTTATTGTTACCTTGGTCAGAAAACCCACTGAGGAACCTCGCCTTACATCTGCAGGCTCCTCAGTGAGCATCCCTGACTGAGTTGTGTTGTTGAGATAAAGATGACTATCACCAAATTTTCTGAACCATTGTTGATGATAATATTCTTGTAGAGAATTACCACTGTAAAATTATGCTACTTTGCGTAAGCTATTATAAAATATAAATTCACTTAAGAGTGTGACTACTTAGTTACTTCGAATATGTTTAAAAATTATGATAATATTATAATAGTGCACTGTTCTGACTAATAGAATATTGACTAAAAGTGGGTGGATATTTATTATGTTAACAACAAAATGTTATACAATATAACATACCGTCAGTGAAGAGTCCACCAAGGTTTGTTAAAGTATCGCCAACTACAAAAAAGAAATTATGTTAGTAAAAAATTATATTAAATCTATTAACATATGAAAACTATTGGGTAAACTAATGATATCACATTGGTGCCATTATTATGTCAAAACTTACATTTATTTTAATATACACAAAAAATTTTACAAAAGTGGGGCAGAAACATAAGCTATTTGAATTTTCATACCTATGTAATATCTGTAGGTCTGGTGAAAACTTAGCGACACATGCGTATGTCAAAATGTTAAGAACACTTATAATAAAACCAAGTGTATATCGGAACACACACAATATAGTGTTCCGTTGTACATCTATACGAGAGCAGTTCAGTAAATACCTTTATTATGAATGAAGGCACCATTTTCGCAAAAACAAATTATTTATTATTCAGCATAGTTTATCAGCATTTTCTTAACCTCTACAAAAAACGGAAATTTCATGCTCTCTAAAATACACTTCTGCCTCGAAAATGACATCCTCATTTGAGCAAAATTTTCCAGCAAGTTATTTCTACATATATAGGAAGGAAACGAAATTCGCAGGGTACCAAGGCAGGTGAATAAGGAGGGTTCAGTAGCAATTTATAACGCGATTAATGTAGTTTGACCGCGCAAATTTTGGATATAATGTGCTGGTGCGTTATCATGGTGAAACAATACTTTATCCTTTGCCGAATGGTGTTAGTACCCTTCAACTTCTTGTTGAAGCAAACCAATAACTAACTGCAGTAATGTCCAGGGATAATTTTCCTTTTTTCTAAGAAGTCCACAAATGTAATGTCTTTTGCATCCTAAAAAACCGTGGCCGTTAAATTTCCCTCCGATGGGTCCGTCTTTGCCTTCTTAGGACCAGACTCACCAGAAACAACCAATTGTATCAACTGTTGCTTGGTTTCCAATGTAAAATATTGGATCCAAATCTCATCGACGGTGGCAAAAGGATGCAAAAAATCGTTCAAGTCTTGTTTATATTACAGTTGATAGCTGCAGCCACTCGTTGTTCACAGTGGGAAATTGAGGCACCCACGGAGTCAACTTTTTCATCGCCATCTTATTATGTAAAATATTACTTACCGTTCCCATTGACAAACCAATAAGCTTTGCCACTTCAACAAATGGTGAAGATTTCCCATAAACAACAACAACAGCTTTTATCTATTAACACGTTCCTCCATCCAAAAGCAAAAAACAAATACCTAACCTATACTACATTTTTTCATCTTAGTGAAAATCACATTGTATGCTTACTGAAACATTTACCAAATCCAAACTAATCTATATATTGGTGTCAAATTTATTTTGACATCATTTAAAAAATGGCTACACACGATGATAACATCAACTTGCCTTAGTTACTCCATCTGTCTTCAAATGTGAAAACTTATTGGACCACCCTTATATCTAATAGCTATAATTGCTTAAACTGTTGATACAGTTAACCAAAATAATTTCACTTTACAGTTCTCATCAAATGCTAGGATTTAGAAAGTTTTCATATTTTTCGAGACCATAGTGCATGTAAATTTGAAATTTAATGTTTCTCAAACTGGCCTTAAAATAATAAATGTTGAATTAAACCTCAATTTTACTTTTAAAAGACCTATCCATTTAATGATATCCAATTCAGTAATATGTCCAAAACAATTGTTTCACTCTACCTTTACGTAAACATCATTTTCTGTTAAGATATTGCTATATTCTAATTGACATCTCGATCCAAAGCATATACTTTCAAAATTTTATTGACATATGTCTAAGACTATTTAAATTATAAGAATGTTACAGACAGGGAATGACAGTGAAACAGATGTGGTGAAAATGTTAAGATTTTGATTTTGCCCATTTGGCTACGTAGCACAAAAATGGTGACAAGTATGGCAGGATAAAAAAACAAATATTATAGAGGGAAAATATTGAACAATGAAAACTAATGGCATAGACATGTAATCAAAAGCCACTTATAAATTTCACCATAATGTACTTTAAATGCAATCTTACCTAATTTAGCACCCCCGCTTACAACGTCTTTGATTACTGAAAAAATTAAAGATAATTGATAAACCTCAATCAACAGAATTAACATGATAAAGCACCATGGTCTTCTTTTGAAGTTTTCTATGTCTAGTTTCCTTCCCACTATGGATTTCCAATAATTTTCCATATATTTTTAACTCTAGTTCTTAATGTGTTGCAGAAAAGAGTGCCATTAAACATTTTCTGGGTTGTTTTGCGCATATATATTCTTAATAGACGTTTATGATTATTCATTCAAAATTGTATATTTTTCTCCAAATAGCATTATTGAATAAACTAGCTGAAAAATTTCTCCAAATTTTACCTCTGTTTCGGTTGGCGTTCATGCCTCTGAGACATATTTTAGAAAACTTCTATTGGCTTCTTAGTCTAAACAAACAGCGATAAGCTGCAATTACTCTTTTCCTTATCTCTGGAAACAGTGCCGTAAAAAGAACAGTGAAATATAGCCATGGTAGAGGATACAAATATCAGGAAACGCAGAAATGATTGTCGAAGGGCATAAATAAGCATAATAGATAGAGATGGCATTGTGCGTAAATGTGTGTAGCTACGGCACTGCTGGAGTAATATAATTTTCATAATTAACTTCAAACCTGTATAATAAAAGCTTTTCCCTTTTGATTCATTACATTTATATTGTTTTCTTTGTTTATTCTTAATTCATGATACTGGGAAATTTCACCAGGGCAATAACTGTTTTCTTTAATACTTTTTTGGATATCGCAATTATATCTATTTCTTCAGCTTAGGTCGTAATCTGTATGGAGTTACTAAACGTAGCTTCTTTTTTGTTCGTATCAGAATACTTAATTATTTTTTAAAGGTTACATTACACAAAATACATAGAGACATGCCTACCTCTCATATTGCTTTAAAAGTGCCATATGATGGGAGATTTCACTATTAAATTGGACCACCAAAATAGTGAAACCATTTCGGTTCCACCATTTCGATGGTACAATTAATAGCGAAATCTCATACACGTTTAATGTTAAATTTTGAAAATCTGATTAACATTTTTGAAATATTAAACTTTGATAAAATTTTTGTGAACTTAATTTATCTACAAATTTATTAAATTGCCCTAAATTTTATCAATAAATAATGATTTTTAAGGTCAAATTTTCACCATTACTCACTGTCAAAATTTAATCAGTTTTAAAAATTACTTTGTGAAAGCCACTATAACAATATTCTATAAAATTATTTACAACGGGATATAATTAGCTAAAGAAGATATTTGGAAAAGTGGTATAAGCAAATACATTGTTTCGTAAAACTTGGATTTGTGTAGTATAATCAAAGGATTTTCAATCTTTGTCATCAGTTTGCCTGCTCTACACTTCATTAGTTCAAAATCAATTAGAATCTGGCTCCATTATTTGGAACCCACACAAAACCAAGTATAGCTCGATGACTGAATGTGTGTGAAATACATTCTATATATGAGACGGAATAGTTCCAGCTAATAAAAGGAAAAATTTCCTGCCCTGTATTATTGAGTAGAATTCCATTCTTCATACCTGACAATTTCCTACACTCACGCAATCATCACCTTTTTGCTATAGCACCCTCTAGAACCGAATTATATCGGAACTTTTTAGTTTCCCGCGGTATTCAAATACTCAACCACCTGATAGCGATCGCTCCAGAGTGTAATTTGTCTATGATGACTAAAAGTATATTAGTTGAAATGTGTCATCGTTATCTTTGCAGTTCATGTGCATTTTGTATTCATATTTAATCTAAAAGTTTAATATTTGTTGAACCATTAATTTGTCATCATTACAAATAGGTTACATGTAATGTACCAATATATGTACATGTGTAAATAAATTATCAATTATATATACATTTAATAAACTAAAATCCAACCATAATTTTATATAATTATGGTTCATGTAATTTTTATTCAAAAGTTCTCAAATATAGATGTACAAACGAGAACTAAATTCAAAAATAGTTTTTAGTTGTCTTCTCAGTTGTGTTAAACAGTGATTTTGTTGTTAATTTTTATATACTCTACAAGACGGTCTGATAGTAAGTTTAATAAACATCTATTTGTATCAGGTGTAAAACTACTTATGGGAATATACATTGGTTCCTTGCAGATATTTTGAAAATTTAAAAAGAGGAAAGATTATCGTTCATTTTCACATCCAGTAAAACAATGATAACAAATGTGTATTCTGTGATATATTACTATGATAGCATAAACAATAAAAATTGACTGTGTATTCGCTTTAATCTATACTGCAAAATGAGATTCAAATGTTACTAACAATAATGCTATGTACTATTCTAATAAAGTTAATTTAAGGCAGTTTACTTAGAAATACCTATATTTTCAGCATATACTGGGTAAGAAAATGGTATATTTGGAACCATTTCTTTCATATTAAGAGAATATATAATTAAGGCATGTGCTACTTGTTATCGATGATATTATTTAATTATTTTGTATCAAGATATCTTTAATATTATCTATAATTTATTTTTCAAATTCGTAAATAACATATAAAAATTTCGGTAAAAATTAACTGGGCCCTCTTTAACAATGTATACTGCTATTCGTTTCACTTATTATTAATACCAAGGTTGTTAAATATTCACACACCAATGTAATGGGTATATTCATGATAAAAATAATATAAAAAACAAGAATTTAGGAACAAGTACTGACCCAATATTTTGATAATAATTGGTAATGTGGATTTAATAATAGATTTGTTACATTAGCGTGTATTTAAACTCATAGTACGGTCGAATATTGAACGTTTCTAAAGTTTTTAATAATAATAAAACACCAGAAAAAAATCTAAATTAATACCTCACTATTTTCACATTAAAAGAATTCGAAGAAATTACCACCAATCGAGACATTGGCTTAAAAGAAAGTGTAAAAAAACTACAACGTAACTGACAGAGAAAAACTCAACAAAAATGTGGAACTGGTAGAAGCTAAAGCTGCAAACACAAAATTAATTGATACAATTTTTTTTATATTGACATCTCATCTCGATGTTAGTCATTCAAAGGAAAAATCTATAAAATGAAGTAGAATATTTCAAGGAAAAATATAATTGGAAATTGAAAAATCTTAAAATATGCATCAAGCTCAGGAAATAAAAAATTGCAATCTTATTGTAGTAGAAAGTTAATATGTGTTTTAGTACTTGAAAGTTAGAAGAATATATAGTACTGGACAACGAATTGTGTAATAAATAAGTACACGTAAGAAGCATATAACATATTAACTCTTTCATTGTTATCTTGTAGTAACATTCAGAACAATTTTAGTAAAATAAATAGTGTATGTTTGTCTGTATCAGTCACGTTTAATTATATTTGACAATTGTTGTTGAGATTAGTTATTGACTTTGAAAGACATTCATGGAAATTGTGGTAATCATGATGAATCAGTGGACAGTCGAAAAGATTTTAATCTAATATATATTTAACTTCATGCTACTAAATATTAAGATTTGCATTTTTTAAATTTTAATAACTTCATTCACATAAACTTTTCTAGAAAATTAAATAGTAAAGAAAAAATATTATCTTGAGGTTATATAACATTTTATTGAAATTTTTAGGCAAATAAGACTCAATAATTTGAGGTAACAATTATTGTCACAACGCCCCAGAAAAATAATTGCGCTTATTTTCCAAATTTACAAAGAATTATTAATGCACAAACCTGTTTATTCATTTCGTCAACAGATTTCAACAACCTGAATGTATAGGAACGCCAACCACAAATACTGTATGTAATGAATTCTGCGATATTTATATCTAAATTACGTATGAAGCTTGTAATTGGTTTGTCGAATAACGGCCAGTAGATGTTTACGAAATTACAAAGCATACATAGTATTTATAGCTATTCGAGTATGTAATGATAGCCATATTCCAGTCACCTTCATTGAATTGCTATACCAATGTTGCACATTTAAATGACTTTTTTATTGCCTATACTGCAACTTACCACTCAACCTACGCTTGTACTACGAGAAATATTAAGCACAAAGAGATTATACCGCACAAGTACAAAAAATATTAGTCTGTAAGCAGTTCATAAATAATTTAGTGACAGTTCTCTCCTTTGAATTAATAAGGTTTAAGAAAAAATTAAGATAATTTTTTCCAATATGATAGTAATTTTTTGTTACTGAGGGTAATTGACTAAAATTGCTATTTTCAGTAAAATATCACGCAAATATAGAATAATTTCAAACAACTAGTGAAAAAATAATAAAAATTAATTATAATATTAATATAATATTATATTAATTATAAGCGAATTATATAATATTAATTATAAGCGAATTATGAGCTTCTAAATTTATTTGTGAGGAAAGAATGGGGCTATCTTCCTGTCTCATTCGCTTTTGTAGAATACAATGAGCATTATTAAAAATGACATCATAATTCAGTGTGGCCATCCTTGTCTAAACATTATTTTCACTCCTTGTCACCTTGAACTATCTGTTAAAGGTGACATAAACAAATACCCATTTAATAATACGGCCAAAAAATATCAACACTTGGTGCTAACAGTAAATAGAAATGGCTGGTGAAATGTGTTAAATTAACTTCATTGAAATAATATTGTGTATCGAGGACTTATGAAATTATGCAGTATTCCAGAAGAAATGCCAGAAGTGTCTCGAAAGATGAAGGATATGTATTTTTTCCACAGTTGCAGAAATTTTGGATACATTTTGTTAGTTGAAAAGAAATAAATCATTCAAGAGTACAAAGAAAGTTAGAGATAAAAATGTTATTGTCAGAAATTTTCCAAACTTCCAAAGTCTACACTTCCACCAATATAAATATTAAGCCTCTGCTACGATTTCATTTAGGATAAATTCAATGGCATTCCAAACTTGGTTTTTTTTTTAAAAAAGAGTCCTGAAAGATTTTGTTCCCCAAAACTTTGAATATTTCCATATATTTTTCCACTCTTAGGTTTTTTGGAATACCTTATAGAATTGTTTTAAAAGAAATAAAGGACTAAAATTGATTCACAAATAAGTCATTTAGTACTCTTGAAGTAAATAAACATTTTTGCAAAATTGAAACAAGTGTTTCGTTTAAAAAAATTGATAATTTTTTTGAATATTTTGTAATTGTTAATGCTTGGAAAGAGCTCTTCACTACACTTTTAACAACTGAAATATAAAAAATATTGCTAATTCTAACGTAAATTCACTTTTACCTATGTTTAGTCAAATACGTGTTTAAATTTGCTTTGAAAGTAGTATTATGCAGTCCAGTTATAATTTTTAAGGTAAATTAGACTAAAATATAAACAATATGTGTAGTATAATAGTCAAAAATTGAATTTATGAAACAAAATTTAAAAAATCACTCACTTCCAGGGTGCTCTTTATCTGAAAATTTCAAAATAAGTATGTTATAAAGTGTATGAAAATTATATAAAATAGAAAAATTATGCATATGAAATAAACATTCCTTGCTCGATACATTTTTCTTGCCTTAAAATAACATAATAATTTATTGATCTAGTTTATGGGTCAATTAATTGATGACTGTCAAAAATAATGAATGCAAAACTATATGCGAAATGAAGATAAGTATTCGGCAAATTTCGGCATTTTTTATTTAAAATGCCCATTGTTAATGGAAAATGGGAAATGAAATGATTCGAACACTATATAAAGTGATAATGACATGATTGGCAGGATGAAGGCTGCTCAAAAAAATAGCATTGTCTCTGGCCAAGGTATAATTTAGGTGTATTTACTAAATTTATAAACTGTAGATGTCACTCTGTCTGGTTCTAATTTTTGCCCCCTTGATCCACTAGTTAACGATGGCACATTATAGAATAAATATTAACATTCATTACATTCTTATTTTTGCCAAAAAATTCAAACCAAATGAAATTAACATGGATACTTGGGTATTTATCCATATTTAAACATTTTAGAACAGTTTAATAGTTTCAAAGAAAAAATTTATTTCTTATTTCCCGCAACTATGTAGGCTAATGAATTTGTTGTCTCATTTTAACCTAAAAAACAATAATTCCGAGATTAACACCAACGCTTCCAAGTTTAGATTCCACTACTTTACCCCTGGGTTAATGACTCAATTAAAGAAGAGATAAAATACACTTTTTACACATTCTAATTATTTATGGTAGAATTTGTTTAAAAACCTAGTTAGACCTCATCTACTATTCCAATGCTGAGTTTAAAGTTCCTAACTCAACTAGAAGTACCCAAATAATATGATTGTGCAAAGCGTATTTATAAAAATTCCCGATCTTAAAACAGAGATATACAATAGGTATTAATGTCAATTGTTACGTATAGAAGTAAATCTTATCTACACTATTATTAAAATTGTAACAGAGTAAATTCTGTACATGAAAACTATTTTAAAACGAGTGATTGATTTTGCACACAGAATGATAGTAGAAGTCAGCAAACCTGTTTTTATAATTTTTGTCTGTATGTTAATTTGTTTGTCAATCATGCGAAATCTACTGGACACATTTTGATGAAATTTGCTATGGTAATAATTTAGAGAACAACATACGAGCGGAAAAATAAATTTAATAACTTTTCTTATTCTGAATTTCACATGAGTGAAACCGTGGGTCCCAGCTAGTATAATATAAAAAGATGATGTAACAAATTGAGTAATTAATAGCATCCGCAGAAAAGTCGCGATGTCAAAGAAAGTGTATTTGTGAATGTGAAAAAAGAAATGCTGTTTGGTTACGTTGGACTTGTAGACATGACAAGAATAACCAGAAACCGTTAACATTTGGGAGAAATATATTGAAGAAGGAGAAAACCATGATAAGAACAACTTGTGCCTATGTGTTATCAGAAACATGATAATATCCTAGAAATAAAATAATATGTTTATACGAAAAAGAAAGAACTGATAAAAAGCATAGCATTCTATATAAAGAATATATATAGTAATTATAATATTATCTAATATTATAATTATATTATTATCCTTTTATCCCATTTATTACCCAATAAAATACTATTAATACTTTATTATTTACAATTAATTTTTATACAAAATCCTTGAAATGACCTATCCAAAGTGAATATTAGGTGATCTTAATATTAAAAATTCCTCTATTTACTTGTCTACCTATTTACTTACCATTGTGCTTTTTCTTATCTGAAAAAAGAGACCAAATTTTTTATTTACTACATTTATTTTCTTTTATTGATTCAAGGATCATGAAAATAACAAAAAACTGGTTGTAATTGACCAAAGAGATTGCCCTTATAGCTTCAAATATACCTTATTTATTATATTATCTCAGAAATGCAATGAATAAAAAATCATTAAGAAGTGTGCCAAGTTATTTTATTTAGAAATGAAGTGTGCCAAGTTATTTTATATAAAAATGTTCAATGTTTAAATTTTTCCACATATAATCTTCTATGCAAATAGAAGCGCCACATTCTAAAAAATATAGAAAGAGTTAAACATATTTGATAATTTAACTCAAAAGTACGGCGTCTGAGATGATAGCCAGTGCTACAAACATGGAAATAAATATCCTTTTTAAAAACGTATTTAAACATCATGAAACTATAAACTATAAAAGGCAGTTGGATTTCATAAAAGTAACCATGACTTGATATATAAGGACACAGTAATACTGTAATGGACTATAGTAAATGGATTAGAACCTATCTAAATCCAAAACGTTTATAGTCTTGCGTAAATATTGTGGCAAAAAAACAAAAGATATATATTAAGATACGAACAACAGAGGTGATATATAATTAGGTCCAATTATTCTTTGATACATTTTGAGATCCTCTGTAACATGCTAAGTAATACATACGATCCGTCGTACCTTTCCTCCAAATTTGTGATACCAAGTAATCCCTGATAAACTCCTCACTCTTCTCATGCGGCAGCATAATATGTCATTTTATAAGCATTCACATATGGTGCTAACTTGTGCAGTAACTTAAACTCTGGTCCGATACACATACCCAAATATCGTCTTAAAAAGTCATACCATACGTTACTCCGTATTACCTTTGCCTCCTTTCTTTTCCTTCCTTATCTCATTTCTTTCCAATCTGTCTACAAAGATTTTTATACAGGATTACATGCCAATAGGTGACTATATTAAAAGGAATTATTCAAAAACAGTAACTAAGTTGTATGACGAAATAAAAAGATGTATAATTTTTCCCAACTTTCTACAATTTTTCTGTTAGCGATATAAGTAACGCATATTACAATTAATAACTGCAAATAATTCCATTATCATATTTAGACGTATTACGGAATATAATTGAAAATTTAATGGGTAAAGTGTTGTTAGCCATACTGTATTTATCATCTTAGAGGCACACTACCGCACCGCACTATAGTAGTGTGCGATTTTTGAAATAGTCACTAAGGAAAATGGATCGGGTGAAGAAGTCGCATACTGTGGACTGAGAGAATACCAGATCTCACACCATTCGATTTTTAATTGTGGGATAAAGTTAAAAGATGTGTTTCATTTAGAGAACTAAAATTAATAGATTGATATTGAATTTATTTAAAAAACTATTTACAAAATCTTGCATATTTATGTATTGAGTGAAATGAACCTTGAAAAGTTATTAAAATAACACTAAGGATAGAACGTAAAAATGTGTAAATGGAAATTAATTACGTAAGTAAATTTTCAATTATTTTAAATAAGTTGATTCCAATTTTTAAAATACATTAAATTGCATTGTCAATTTCAATAAAAAACTAAAAACATGGTTATTATGACGGTTCTAAGCACATGAAAAGTACAAAAGTAAAATTGGAATCTCATTTCACAAAGTAACTTAAAAACGCTCGCGATTGCTCATAAATATTGAAATATTCATGAGCGGATGTAATTCTCATAATTAAAGTGGTTAGGGTGACCACTCATTCCATATTTTTTTGAAATTAAACAGATGTTTCCAAATTGTTTATTTCCAATAAATCGTCAATTAAGACAAATATTTTTATTTAGATTTGAGCTCTGGAATATCATGTTCAATTTTGGTCACTTATTAAAAGATAATCCTGTATATCTGTATATTTGTATGTACATATTTTAAACTTAGAAAGTAAGTAAATAAGTACATTAATGTTATAAAATAATCAACGAACCATCATTCAGTGCACCACCGATATTTGCAAATAGGTTTTGTACTGAAACAAAAAAATACATTTTATCTTACATTATTTTTGTATTATACTTGGTAATTTGCAAATTTTTAAATTAAAATGACAATAATGTCTGCATTTATATATATAATAAAATTGTAGAATTGACATATATTTATATATATATATATATATATATATATATATATATATATATATATAAAATATTAAAAATGTTTGGGAAACAAATTATTTAGGGGACATAATAAAAGAGTATAAAAAGATTGTTCTGTTGAATATTCATCTCCTTGTCTGTTTATTTCTTATCTATCTCTACTACACGGATCTTCATGAGATTTCAAAAAGTGTAAGTATCTTATAAGCTTTTTTCATTACAATCATACCATTATCTAATTATCAATATGGTAATTTGAAATTTCACAACAAATTTACTTCGAAAAGTTTATTTTATAATGTCATATAGTTAAGTCAATAATATTTTCCAAAAGTCCCACATGAACGAAGTCATGTGTTCATCTTGTAGAATAAGTTTATATTAAAAAAAAAAATGTAAAGAAATCATAATATTTTTTGAAATTCAATGCCGCATATGCCCTGTTATTGGTTAAAAGTCAGATGACGTCACAAGCGAGTAAAACAACTAAAATTTTGATGTTGTTATTCTTTTGGTTTAGGCATTGATATCGATAATCATATTTAAAACACGAATATTACTTACATCAAAATGATCTTCACACTAAAAACATTTGTGTGAGCTATAAAGCAGTTTAGATCTCTTCAGGCTAATAGCAGCCATTTCTTTCATTTTTTAAGACTCCTTGACACTGAAACGAACACTTTGTGTGGACTTTTTATAGACATATTTGTACATTGTGGCACTACACACCATCAATACATAATTTTAATATGAAAATAAATAAAAATCCCCTTCAGCGGGCAGCACAGTTTATTTTTACGTTGTGTGTAACGTCACACTAGCCGACATTACAGAAATTTCATTTTTAGTGCAAGTTCAAAAATTCAAACTTTAATAGTGATTTATATAAAAAATACGGCATATATCCTGGAAATATAAATGTAGTGTGAATATAGGAGTAAAACAATTTAAAAAATCAAGTCAAATAGCCTATTCCACCTTAAAACAACTCACCATGAGATTAGTATTTTGCCTCAAAATAAATTTCAAATCATCAGCAAACTGAAGGCAATGGGCCATGTCTGATAACTGAAGTCATGTCATTAATCATAATCAGAAACAAGAAGGGCTAAATTACTATCTTGGCTGGCTTCAGATTGAAGAGAACAAGGCTGTGATTTGAAATTTCTAACCTGAATGTATTAATTTCAAGCTTTAAAGTGACCAGAAAAAAATTTTACTAGATCGTTAGACATACTAACCTCCAATAATTTTATTAGGAAAATAACATTGCTGCCGTGATCAGATGCGCTCTTAATGAAACTTATTTTCAACGTAGTTCTGATATTATTACTTGACTTTATACATTATCATAATATATAATATATCATCACTTCTTGAAACAAGTCCAATAGTTCAAGCATGTCTTTCACATATAAATTGACTATGTTGGAAACATAGCCAATTGCTATAAAATACACGTAGAAAGACAAGATTTTATTGTCATAGTGAATGAATATAAAGTTACTTACTGGTGGTTGGTTCCTTCTTGGCTGAAAACAAAATTTCAAATTATTAAATGTCATAAAAATACATGTGTTTATATCTTCAGCGATACTTGTGGTTTTATAAGCTTTACATTACCAACTAAAACATTTTGTTGTTAAAAAAAATATCTATTACATTGTAAAACTCTTATAAAATTCCTAACATTGTTCAGCAAATGTAAAAAGATTTTCAAAAAGGTTACCAGTGACCATGTTGAATAAAATATATATCCATATTATAAACCAGTATCACCATCAAGACTGGTTGAGACTCACGTAGCATTGATATAAACAAATAATTTTTAATAAAATCATCATACTCTGTGCATAATATATATTATCTCTTGATAATTATGTAATTTTTTTGTTCAATAACACTTTTTAACACTTCATTTATTAAAACATGAAGGAAAAATGTTAATCATAATACATTTCTAAAATTTTACTCTGACCTTTACAATATTACAATAGAATAATTCCGAGTAGAAAACTAGAAAATTGAAATGTTTAAACTATTTCATTCCATCCAGATGGAACTGCATAAAGAATTGCTACTGTGCCGGTTTTGTCAAATGGAAAATAAGTTTATTAAAAGTGAAAAACATATTTTCCCTCTTTTGTTAGGAAAAACAAGCTAATTTCTAATCTCTTACATTTGCTTTCAAAGAGCTGCAAAATTGGGCACTACACATTAATGGCCAGTTCGTCAAGTTAGAATTTAGCATTTTATATTATCAATACAAATTCAAATAACCAACACATAGTACACCCGTAAACTTTAACAGCTGTCAACATTTCAGCATTCATATCAATAGGACTGGGTATTTAATTGTCAAAGCCTACTTGTAACAAGCCATATAGGAATTGAATTGACAATTTTAAAAATGAAAATTTCCTGGTACTTACGGTCTGCTTTTGTTTTCTTTTCTGAAAAAAATGTAAAAAGCATGAAGTACATGTGATTTTATTTCTCTAAAAATTGTATTGTATTGTCTAAAAAGTCATGATGCATTTTTTCTAACTTTCTTGAAGTTATTTCATTCTATGAAGAACAAGGGTTGAACTTTTCGTCATATTTCAGTAAGCTTTATAATTCCTTGTTCATAGATGAAACTGTATCTATCAGCGAAAAACTGGACATGTTCAAAAGCCTCACCTCACCAGAATTTAAAGTTACAATGCTCAAGGAATTTTAAAAGGCTGAAAAAATTGAGAGTCTAACGGCGGCTAACGTCAGGAGAGTATGACAGGTGTGATAGGACACTTCATTCATGTGGTAGGACATTTCATTGTAACGTAAATAAGCGTTTGCTTTTCATTTTCAAAAGAATAATTTTATATTTTATAAAAAAAAATGTAAAGAAATGACAATATTTTTTTAAAGGTGTAGTAGGACACTTCATTCACATTTCAACCATTTGTGATGGGCGACCAAACTTGTTATGATCTCGTGTTGCCATGATAAAACACAACTCTTTTACAATTATTGAGCTCTGGACATTTCTGCATGAAGGACTCATTCAAAACTGTCCAATTGCAAACAATACAGTCTTGGTTGCATCGTGATAGTGCACTTCACCTTAGAACCAAGGCAGTCTGCATGCCACATTGTTGTAAACAATCCATTTCTCATCACTAATTACTAGTCATACGTGATTAAGTATTCCACCTTCTCTGCTTATCCTAGCTTATGTTTCTGCAGTCATTTGTGTCATGTAATGTGAATTTCACTCAATTAAAACCCTGATGTTATTGTTACCTCGGTCAGAGACACCTGCCGAGGAACCTCGCCTTACATTTGCAGGCTCTTCGGATAGCGTCCCTGACTGAGTTGTGTTTGTTGAGATGAAGATCACCAGCACCAAATTTTCTGTACCATTGTTAATGCTCATATTCTTGTAGACCATTGCCACTGTAAAAGTATGCCATCAAATTCATACAAAGCTTGATGGCATACTCCATTATATGGAAATAAAATACGGCAGAAATACATCTTGATCCTCATCTTTGGTCCACCATTACTGAAAAATCTCTAAAACTCAACCAAATTGCTCACCTGTTTTTCAAAATGAAGCTAGAAATATCAACTATCAAATGATATTACGACAATACAAATAAAAATTACTTGATTACCTCAAAAACAAACTATCATCCTACGTTACCAAAATGCATCATGACTTTTCCAATCAATTGGTATTTATTTATATTCCCCTCGTGATGTTTAAAGAAAACATACTCTAAGAATACTCTGGAATAAAACCATAAGGTAGAAATTAAACGCTTTATTTATTTAGATATCTTCTTCTTATAAAAAGCATACACAAATTTAGTTCTGCCAAATTCCTTTCTATATATCAGTTAAATGTATGTATCCTTTATAAAAATTTAGAATTTAATATATCAACAAACACTATATTAAAAAGTTAATTAAGATTTTTTTTAAGATTTAATTTTTTTAATAACTTAATTTTTTTTAATTTAACAATAAAGCTTGTTTTCTAACATGAAATTATTCTAAGTTAAAAATAAAATTTATGACACTTTTACCATTCAACTCTAGAAGTGGAAACAATTGACATTTAAAGGAATAAAATTGATCCAATTTTTAATACTTGAACCATAATATGAGAAACCCTTATTATAAAATATAAATTCATTTAAGAGTGTGACTACTTAGTTACCTTGAATATGTTTAAAAATTATGTTATTATTACACTAGTTCATTGTTCTCACTAATATAATATTGACCATAAGTAGGTGCGAACTTATTACGCTAACAACAAAATGTTATATGATATAACATACCATCAGTGAAGAGTCCGCCAAGGTTTGTTAATGTATCGCCAACTAAAAAAAAGAAATATTGTTTGTAAAAAATTACACACAATGACGTCACATTGGACAAATTAATGACGTCACATTGGTGCTATTATTGTGTCGAAACTTACATTTATATTAATATATGTAAAACATTTTACAAATGGGGCAGAACCAAAAGCTATTTGAATTTTCATGCCTTAAGGTCTCTTGAAAAACACCGATGACAGGGGGTAGGATGTATGTAATACCTGTAGGTCTGCTGAAAACTTAGCCGCACATACGGATGTCAAAATGTTAAGAACAAAAAAAGCAAGTGTATATCGGAACACACACAATATAGTGTCCCTGGAAATCTGTACAAGAGTGGTTCAATAAATACCCTTATTAGGACCAAAGCACCTATTTCACAAAAACAAATTATTTATTTTTCAGCATTTTCTTAACCGCTACAAAAAAATGGGAATATCATGATCTCTAAAATAGGCTTCTGCCTCGACAATGACCTCCTCATTTGAGCAAAATTTTTTTTCCAGCATGCTATTTCTACATATATGAGAACAAAAAAAATTCACAGGGTACCAAGTCAGGTGAAAAGTCCAGTACAGTCCAGTCCAGCAATTCATAATGCAATTCATGTAGATTGGCCTTGCGAATTCTGGACTGTAGCATTATCATGGTGAAACAACACTTTATCCTTTGCCAAATGGTATTAGTACCCTTCAAGTTCTTGTTGAAGCGAACCAATAACTAACTGTAGTATGGTCCAGGAATAATCCTTTTTTTTAAGAAGCCTACAAATATGATGTCTTTTGCTTCCTAAAAAACCATTGCCGTGAATTTTCCAGCTGATGGGTCCATCTTAGCCTTCTATGGACCAGATTCACCAGAAGCAACCAATTTTTACGACTCTTACTTGGTTTCGAATGTAAAATATCCGAGTCTTATAGACGGATGATGCAAAAGGTTGTTCATGTCTTGTTTATATTACTGCAAACACAGGTTCGCATTTGATCGCTGCAACTACTCGTTGTCCGCAGTGAGAAATCGTGGCACCCACCACGTCAACTTTTTCATCGCCATTTTATTACGTAAAATATTACTTACCGTTCCTATTGACATACCAGTGAGCTTTTTTTCCCATAAACAACAACGGGTTTTATCTACTAATATGTTTTTCCACCCAAAACCAAAAAATGAATCACTGAACGATACTGCATTTTTCCATCTTAGGGAAAATCACATTGTATGTTTACTGAAACATTAATCAAATCCAAACTGACTTATAAATTAGTGACAAATTTATTTTGACTTCATTCAAAACATAGCTACACACAATAATAACATCGACTTACCTTAGCAATGCCATCTGTTTTCAAATGTGAATACTTATTGAACCACCCGTACAGAACTTTAAAGTGAAATTATTTCGGTTAACTGTTGATGCAGTTAACCGAAATAATTTCACTTTAAAGTTCTCATCAAACGCTAGATTTAGATCATTTTCATATTTTTCAAGACCATATTGCATGTCAATTTGAAATTTAATGTTTCTCAAACTGGCCTTAAAATAATAAATGTTGAATTAAACCTCAATTTTATTTTAAAAGACCTATCCAATGATATAATCATTTCACTCCTCCTTTAACTGAACACTATTTTCTGTTAAGATATTGCTATATACTAATTGACATCTCAATCTGAAGCATATACTTTCAAAATTTTATTGACATAGGTCTAAGACTATTTAAATTATAAGAATGTTACAGACAGGGAATGACAGTGAAACAGATGTGGTGAAAATGTTAAGATTTTGGTTTTGCCCATTTGGCTACGTTGCACAAAAATGTATACAAGCATAGCAGGATAAAAAAATAAATATTATAGAGAGAAAATATTGAACTATGAAAACGTAATGTCATATAAATATAATGAAAAGCCACTTGTAAATTTCACCATAATGTACTTTAAATGCAATATTACCTAGTTTAGCACCACCGCTTACGACGTCTTTGACTACTGAAAAAATTAAAGATAATTAATAAACCTCAATCAACAGAATTAACATGATAAAGCTCTATGGTCTTCTTTAAAAGTTTTCTATGTCTACTTTTCTTCCCACTATAGATTTCCAATAGTTTTCAAAATTGTTCTCTAAACAATTTTTCGATATATTTTTAAGTCTACTTCTTAGTCTCTTGCAGAAAGGAGGGCAATTTAAACATTTTCAGGGCTGTTTTGCTTATATATATTCTTAATGGATGTTCATGGTTATTTACTCAAAATTATATATTTTTCTCCAAATATCATTTTTGAATAAACTGTTTCAAATAATTGTCCAAATTTTAGTTCTTATAACTGGAAGGATTTTTCCTTTTTTTCTGTTGGCGTTCATGCTTCTGAGACATATTTAAGGTCTATTGGCTTCTTAGTCTAAACAAACAGTGATAAGCTAATTACTGTTTCCTTATCCCTGGAAACAGTGCTGCAAAAAGAACAGTGCAAATAGTGGCATGGTACAGGATACAAATATCAGGAAATGCAGAAATTATTGTAGAAGGGCATAAATAGCCATAATATATAGAGATGGCATGAGGCGTAATAGTTATGGCACTGCTGGAATAATGTCATTTTCATAATTAACTTCAAAACCTAAATAATAAAAGCTTTTCCCTTTTCATTCATTACATTTATATTGTTTTTTTGTTTATTACCGTCAAAATTTTATTAGTTTTAAAAATTACTTTGTGAAACCTTAACAATATTCTATAATATTTTTTACAACAGGATGTAATTAGTTAAAGAAGATATTTAAAAAAATGTTGTAAGCAAATACATTGTTTCGTAAACCTAGATTTGTGCTGCATAATCAAATGATTTTCAATCTTTGTCATTAGTTTAGTTGCTCTACACTTCATTAGTGCAGAACCGATTAGAATCTGGCTCCATCATTTGGAACCTACGTAAAGCTAAGTACAGCTTGATGAATGAATGTGTGCAAAGTGCATTCCATATGTGATACAGTATGGTTACTTCCCCTTTCGATTTCCTACCGATTTCCTCTTGGGTATAGTAGGTTTCCATTCCATGCAACTCGGAAGAAACGTTGGACTTATGTAATTTATTTTCTACCTAATAAAAGGAAAAATTCTCTGCCCTTCAATATTGAGTAAACTTCCTTTCTTCATATCTGACAAATTCCTGGGCTCACGAGATCATCACCTTTTTGCTATCTCACTCTCTAGAACCAAATTATATGAGAACTCTCCAGTTTCCCACGGTATTCAAATACTCAACCACCTGATCACAATCGCATCAGGGTGAGATTTGTTTATGATAAGTAAAAGTAAATTTGTTGAAATGTGTAGTCGATATCATTGTAGTTATTGTGTACTTTTGTATTCATGTTTAATCTAAAATTTTAATATTTATTGAACCATTAATTTGTTATTATCCCGAATAGGTTACCTATAATGTATCGATAAATGTATGTGTGTGAATAAATAATCAATTATATATACATTTAATAAACAAAAATAAAAAAAAATTACGGTTAGACATAGTTTTCATTCAAAAACTTAGTTGTCTTCTGAGTTGTGTGAAACAGGGATTTTGTCGTTAATTTTTATATACTCGACAAGGTTATCTGACAGTTTAATAAATATCTATTAGTATCAGGTGTACTACTACATATGGGAATATATATTGCCATCTAGCCAATATTTTGAAAAATTAAAAACTGGAAAGATTGTCATTTATTTTTATATCCTGTCTCTTGTAGAATACAATGAGTTTTATTAAAAATGACATAAAAATTCATTTCAATTCAATTCAAGTGTTGCTAACCTTATTATTAAATATTAAATTCAAAACTTTATTACTCAATCAATTTTCAAGGTTTCTCAAAAAAATATGTGATATATATATAGTACAATAGATAGTACCTGTCTGAAAATAAAATTATGAACCAAAAATAAAAAAATCACTTTAAAAAAATTTTATAGTGAGAAAATTATATGAAATGGAAAAGAACAATAATTATTTATTTCATGAATAAGCATTCCATTCTCAGATGTTTTGCCTTAAAGTAATACATTAATTAGTTGATCTAAAGTATGAATCAATTAGTTAATTATTGTTGAAAATAATTAATGCAAACTATATGCGAAATGAAGATAAGTAATGTATAGATTTAGGGATTCATTCTTTGTTTAGGATTTCTATTGTCAATGAAAAAAGGGAAAATAAAATAATTCGAGCACAATACCAAGTAATGCCTGACAGGATGAAGGCTGCTCTTGTATAAAATAGTAAATATAAATTTTACAAAACGTGGCATTATCTCTGGCCAAGGTATAGTTTAGGGTTATTTACTAAATTTATAGTCTGTGTTCGTCTGTCTCTGGTTCCAATTGTTGTGGACCATTGACCCACTAGCTAACGATGGAACATTGTGAAATAGATATTAACATTTGTTACATACTTATTTTTTGTATTCTAAATTATTACTAAACTAAACGAAATTGATCTTTCCATAATGAAATTGACTTATCCATATTAAAAGTTTTAGAATAGTTTAGTAGGTTTAAAGAAGAAAAAAAATTTTTGTTTCTCTTGACTATATAGGCTAATGCATTTTTTTTGTCTCATTTTAATCTAAAAAACATTAAATCCTAGATTTGAACCAACACTTCCAAATTTAGTTTCCAGTTTTTTGCCACTGGGCGAATGACTTAATTAGAGAATAGATGTACCTTGCGCTTTTTACTCGTTCGAATTATGTGTGGTGGAATATGTTTAAACAACTTGTAAGGTCTCATGTACTATTCCAATTCCATATTTCAAGTTGTTAACTCAACTAGAAGTACCCAAATGATACGATTAAATAATTGTGCGAAACGTCTTTTTAAACATTTCTGATCTTAAAATAGGGATAGCTATATACACAGTGTCCGGGAATAAATGTCGGACAAAGAAAGTCACTATTCGTTGACAAAAAAGGAATAAATTGTCGTTGAAATAAAACGTAAAACACAATCTAACTCTTTTTAACACACTCAATACTTGCTTGGAGCATGTTGCTTACCCGGGCGGTTAGAAACCCAAGAAAATAGTATTAATATTATATTATTTTGTACTTTTTTCAAATTCTTGAGATGACTTATCTAAAGTGAATATTAGGTGATCTCAATAATAACTATTACCCTACTTGCTTCTCTACCTACATGCTTACTCACCATTATGCTTTTTCTTATCTGAAAAAAGAGAACAAATTTTTTATTAAAATATGCTTGTTTTTTTTTCATTAATTCATGAATCATACAAATAACAAAAGACTGGTTGTGATTGACCAAAAAGATTGCTCTTATAGCGTCTAATATACCTTCTTTAATATGTTATCTTAGAAATGCAATGAGTAAATAAAAAATCATTTCCAACTGTACCAAGACGTTATTTTATTCAAAAATGTTTCATATTTAAATTTTTCCACAGATAACATTTTTAAAAAAATAACTTCACTACAAAGATTTCTAATTTATAACCATAAAAGAGGATGTTTTAAAAAATTTAGTTATGTAGTGTGCAACCAGAACTGCGATATTGTAAAAAAAATAAAAAGACCTGAATATATTTCACAATATAACTCAATAGTACTGCATCTAAAATAATACCCAGTGCTACAAACATGGAAATAAACATCCTTTCTAAAATGCATTTAAACATTGTGAAACTATAAAAAGGCTATTGGAATTTCATAAAAGTAGCCATGACCGGATGTGTAAGGAAACAGTAATGTTATAATGGACTGTACTAAATGGATTAAAAACTGAATGAATTAAAATTAAGTAATCTCTGATAAAGTCGTCACTCGACAACATAATATATTATTTAATCAGCATTTGTGTACAACTCCGTGTTATAATTGAAAATTTAATGAACAATGTGCCTTTAGTATTTCCGAGGGACTTTATTTATCAGCACAGAGGCACACTACTGCACAGCACAAGGGCAGTGTGCAATTTTCTGAACAGTCACTACAGGAAATAGATCGGGTGAGAAATCGCTGGATGTCAAACCATTAGATTTTTAATTGTGGAGTGAGGTGAAAAGTCATGTTTAATTTGGTGAACTAAAATATAATAGAGTGACGTTCAATTTGAACTCCTATCTACAAAATCTTGCATATTCATGTATTGTGTAAACTCGATGCTCTTTTGAAAAATTATTAAAAAATATCACTAAGGTTAGAACATAAGGTATATAGAAGTTAATTATCTAAGTAAATTTTCAATTATTTTGAATAAGTGGATTCCACATTTTTAAAATACATCTTAATGATGTTGCCAATTACAATAAAAAATTAAGAACATGGTCATTATGACGGTTCTAAGCACGTGAAAAGTACAAAAGTAAGATTGAAATCTAATTTCGCGAATTGACTAACATGCAAATATGCTCGCGCTCACTCATAAGTATTGAAATATTCATGGCGGACGCAATTCTCGTAGCTATGTAATTCATATAAAGCGAGCACAATTCTCCTAAAGTGGTTAGGGTGAGCATTCATTCCATATTTTTTAATATTAAACAAATGTTTGAAAATTGTTTATTTCCAATAAATCGTCAATTAAGACAAATGTTTTTATTTCAATTTGAGCTCTAGAAAATAATTTCTAATTTTAGCCATTTATTGAGAGATAACCCTGTATACCTGTATATTTGTATGTACATACATTAAACTTACGGAGTAAATAAGTAAGTACATAAATGTTATAAAATAAACAACGAACCATCGTTCAGCGCACCACCAATATTTGCAAACAGGTTTTGAACTGAAACAGAAAAATGCATTTTGTTTTATATTATTTTTGTCCATATTTCATAATTTACAATTTAATATAAAATTTAAAATGATCGTAATGTCTGCATTTACACATGTAATAAAAAAAAGTAATATAGAAAAAGGTGCACCTAGGCCAAAATATAATGACCATTTTGATTATATGGTGAGGTATAAATGGAGTTATTCATTGGGAACTCTTCCAAGCTAACAGTACAATTAAAGCTAGAATGTATTGTGAACATTGTGCAGTCACTGCTAATTTTCCCTCAAATCAAAGAAAAGTTTATTGTTTATGTGACAATGCCCGGCCCCATGTAGCAAAATTAACGAGTGAAAAACTACCTTCACTTGGATGGAGTATGCTATTTCGCCAACCATACTCTTCAGATCTTTTGCCATCTAATTACCAACTGTTTCACTTTCTATCTAATAATTTGCATGATAGAAAATTTAAATATGAAAATCGTGTCAAATTGAACTTCACCAATTTTTCAATCAAAAGCCCAAGGAATTCTACAAATACGGAACTTTAGTTCTACCTACACTTTGGCGACAAGTGTTAGATACCGATGGTGCTTATATAATTAAAGATTTATTTTATTAACTGCATATAAAAAATTTTAAAGTTTGTGTACAGAGATGGTGGGTTTATAAGTTGCTAACTTGCATTAAGTTACTTACAACGTTTCAATCTTATATAAAACTGTAATAATAATCATGAAATCACCTTTACTTCCACACTTACAACACTTTAACTGAAAGCATATTCACTTTGAAATTATACTTTTAATCGAAAGCTTATTATGAAAAAGGTACCATCACATTAATGTTGAAGAATAACTACAGCAAGTATTAAAAAAATTAAAGTAAGTAGAATCTCAAAAGACATTTCCATACACTTCTTAACACATACATCCATTTCAGCCCCTGTAAAACGGCAATAAATGTCTCTGATATTTCTTTATTGTCCACTTTTATGAAAATTTCATCTTTTTTCATGAAAAACACCCTCAGAGTCATGAAGCTAATATAAAACTTCTGCTGTTCTTGTTCCTGTTCCCACAGGTGTAGGTGAAAGCTTCGGCAAACTGGTCAGCGGTGGCAGCTATTGCCAAACAAATGATGCTACACTTGTGGGTATGTATGCATAGTAGATAAACTTGAAAGATGTGTGTAGAAAGATCGTAGACAGAGTTGAGTATTTCGGAAAAAACAGAAATAAATATTAATTCTACTCCTTAAATCTATTTAATGAACTGATAAATGGCAATAGTCGCTACGAATCTCCGGAGTTACAAAGTTTCTGAATTCCCAGTTAGAACCGTATGTTGTAAGTAGGTGCAGTTAGTAAAACGTTAAGCAACTGAGCCAAATAAATCATACTTCATAATTTATTAGAAACAGACTTCATCGTACTTTAATTACGACCCATTATTTTATATCTGTTATATTTTACCCGTATATGTAATTTGACACCACACAAAAAATATTGACACAATTTATTCACTGAGTGACAGCTAGTGTGTAAAATCTATCACTGAAAAAACATTGGTCATAAGTAGCAAAGATATCATTACAGAACAAAATGTATTAAGATAATAAGTCTCATATGTGCACAATTAGAAGTTATAAAAGATAATAACTTATCTAATGTGAATTCAGCCTCCCCTGTCCTAAATTTAATATCTTTAACTTCTTAAAAAATTTTAAAAAACTAACTTGAAACGCTTACGGCCTTCCTTATTTTAATTTAAAAAGAAAGATCCGATATAAAATAATTAGAATGAAAGTTCATAAATTAATGTACTGTACTTATTAAACTTAATTTATCTATATTAATACAACAAATGCAACGTGATCAAATGAAACTTATATTCAACATAGTTTTAATATTATTACTTGACTTTATGCATTATTGTAATATTGTCATCACTTGTTGAAACAACTCCAATAGTTCAAGCATATCTTTCAAATATATAAATTGACTGTGTTGGAAACATAGCCACCTACTATTGAATGAACGTAGAAAGACAAGATTTTATTGTCATAGCGAATGAATATAGAGTTACTTACTGGTCGTTGGTTTCTTCTCGGCTGAAAACAAAATTTCCAATTACTAGATGTCATAAATACATGTGTTTATCTCTTCAGCGACACTTGTTGTAGGTTTATAAGCTTCACATTTCTAATCAAAATATATAGTGTTCAAAAAATATCTTTTGTATTGCATAACTCTTATAAAACACCTAACGTTGTTCAGTAAATGAACAAAGTTACCATGCTGAATAAAATCACTGACCATGCTGAATAAAATATTTATCCATATTATAAGCCAGTATCACCATCAAGACTGGTTGAGACTCATATGGCATTGATATCTCTATATATTATTTCTCAAGGTGTTTTTTGACAGTCTGCCATATCTTCCACAATACTTCATCAAAACCAATCATTGACCTATAATTTTGAAAATTACCTTCTCCGCTAATAATAAAAAATAAACAAACACTTTTAAACTAAACTTTTAAATTCTTTATAATCTGCCAACAACTCTAATAACCACACAACATCTTTCAAATAGTAATTATTTAACATAACGCATCTATTGACAATCTCTTTAACTAATGTGCACAACTGTCATTCAAACAATCATTCATTCATTACTGCGTGAGCATGAACTTTTTTGTGAGCAATGCGCAAAAAAAATGTAACCAAATTAAATCAACATTAAGCACAAGGTCAGACTCTCAAAAGAGCAGGATTGTATTTACCAGAACCTGTTTTTTCACATGGACAGTCATATGTAACGTGACCATACATCGTGGGGCCGTGCGAGTGTGCATCGACGACAGCCGATCCGGGCCTCCCGCCGCCACCCACATGCACTGTTACCTAGCAACGCGGAGCGGGAGGGAGCAGGCGGGTGTCACGATTGCATCATTCAATAGTCGATAGCCACACGCACTTCTCGCAATTTATTGTCTTTAATTAGTACTTGCGTAATATTTATAGTAGTGACTAACTTTAACTATGCCGAAATGCAAATGTACGTTCAATGTTAGTTTACAAGCAAAATACAGGTTTATTAAACAAATAAATACTTCCTCGGATATCAGATGTGAAAAGTGTCACATAGAATTGAATGTTTCCCACAGAGATGCCGGTGATATTGAAGGTCTGAAAAAATAAAAATGCCGACCGTGCCACTACTTCAAGTTCTTCGATGTTAAATTTTTTCAAGAAATGGGACATGCCAAGTTCAAATGATTTGGATATAGCCTAGGCAGAACGCGTCTGGGCCTTTCAGATGATAAAAGAAAACCATAGTTTTCATTTCAATGATTGTGCGTCAAAATTAATCCAATCATGTTTCAATCAGAAATTTTGATGTGCGCATACAAAAACAGAAGCTATTGTAGTAAATGTCTTGGCGCGTACAGCGATCAAAAAATTAAAAGATGACCTTGATAAATCCAACTGTATAACAATTTTAACCGAAGCTTCAAACCACGGTAACGAGAAAATATATCCTATTTTAATGCGCTTTTTTCAACCTTACGAAGGTGTCAAATCAAAATTTTAGACCTCCAAGACCAACCAGTGAAACTTCCGATATTATAGTCAATTATTTAGTCTAAGTGTTGACAGATAATAATTATACTGCAAAAGTCATGGCATTTTGTGGGGATAATGCCAACATCAATTTTGGGGGGGCAGCTAGACGAGGAATAATAAGATGTTTGTAAAATTACAACCATAGGTATTGGATGCGGAGCCCATATTATTCACAACGCAATAAAATCTGCTGCAGATGGCCTACCTGTGGATTTCGAATGCACTATTATAAAGATATATTAATTTTTTTTATATTTATATGGTTCGAGTTGAAGTTCCAAAGGAGTTTTGTGCAGAAACTGACACACAATATCACCAAATGCTTGGCTATAGCAAAACCAAGTGGCTTGTCCTTATGTCTGCCGTGGAAAGGGTTTTAAATATCTATCAGCAGTTAAAAAACTACTTTTTAAGCATTTAAAAATGCCTCCAACTATCAAAAAACTTTTTTGAAGACCTAATTGTGGCATCTTTTTTTACACGCTCAGTCGGCAAGTTTTCATTAAGCTGTATTGAAGGTTGAAGACCAGACTTTATCGGCAATTGAAGCTGCAAAAGAAATTAACCAACTAGTTTGGCTCAAAAACAGAAAAATCAGTTTCTTCCATTTACAGTCCATAGTTTAATGGTGAAGCTGAAAGATAGTGGCACTAATATTGACAAAGGGTTTGTGAAAAGTACGGCTACAGAATTTTATGGAAAATGTCTTGAATATTTGGAGCAGTGGACCTGGTTCTTTTCTAAAGAATTGGATATATTTTATTGGGCAGATTTAAAAAAAGTACCTGAATGGAAAAATGTTCAAAAAGCATTAGATGTATTGATTGAAAAGGGATATATTGATTGCAATAAAGACACAGAAGTTTTTGACGAATTTTCACTAATTTCCAACTACATCATGTCGCAAAAAGTAATGGAATAATCTAAATGTTTTGACAGAAACTCGTTTGGTGGAAGTATTCAAACACTTTCACACCAACAATATTAAACATGAAAACTTTTGTATTTTAATAGAATATGTTTTATGTATTTTAATAGTTAAAAATTACTAAGCATTTGTTTAATTCCTTTTTGATGTGAAACATCTATAGGCGCAGGTATAAACCGGATCGTTGGCGTGGCAACGCTCCCCGTGCTGCCACACTATACTAAGGTATATATATATATTCTATATGTAGTAAAGTGTATTGTATGGCGACGTGTCGCCATGCGCAACTGACTATGGGACGCCCTCCTGACTCAGTTCGACGCTGTTGTTTACTACGGTACACATAACCTGTGCTTTATTATTTTTGTATTAATTGTAAATAAATGTTTATTAAATAAAGTCACCATTTTCTGTAAGAAATTCGTAATACTTTATTTTTTCATAATGCTATATTTAGTTCCTGTAATAATCTTGTCTTTTATGCATATTACTTGTATGAACACGATGTTTCACATCTGCCAGGCGTCCCGTGACGGCTCAATATTTTTTTAATTTATAATAAATACTATTTTGGTAAATAAAATAAACTTAATAAAAAATGTTTTTTTTACTATAAACCTACCATTTGACGTAAATAAACCAATGTCCCATTTTGAGTAAAAAAGTAAATGGTCACATTAGTCATATGTGACTTTCTCACTAGTTTATAGATTCAATGATATTCAATTTTATGTTAAAGATACATATAGCCAAAAAGAAAACAATGATCACATTACTACTTCTCATATTGTTTTCAAAGAAGTTTAAAGAACACATACCTAAGAAAGCCAATATTCGCTTTTTTAATGTTTTACAATAAAACATGTTGTACATAATAATAACAATTTTTTACAATGAGATTGTTATTGTAAGTTTTCAAAATTAAATACCTTTCACATACTTATTTCCATATTATATAACCATTCGATTATTTGCAGATTATTCGAGAGGCTAACTATTAAACAAATCATTTTTAATGAAAATCCTCATTATTTACCCATCTGTGTAACATGTATATATGTTACATATTAGCTTTTGATGTTTATATAATATTTTCTACGATAACGTTTTTTGTACCCTTCACTTTTGAATGTGAAAAACTGTTGATAATGATAATATTTTTCACTGATCTTTACTGTTGTAAAATATTGCAACAGAATAATTCCGAGCAATAAAGTGGAAAAATTCGACATGCAACAGTCAACATGCAAATTATACTGTTGCAGGCGTGAGACGATATATCTGCAACAATACGATATCAAGAATATAATTAACTTTAAAGTTAGGAACAAAATTTTGATGTCTTTAATATTTAACTAATAAACACGAATTGAAATCACCTAAAGTTACATAATAAACTCCCTTATAATAATATATGAAAAAATTAAATTCATATAAAACATACACAGAAATATATGACCGAAAATTCAACCACGAAGTAAGGGATTTTTACGGACACTGATGTTTGTTAAACTCTTGTAAGTTATATATTATAAATGATTCTTTTTATTAAGAACCCACATTCTTGGCCATTGTATTATTTATGTGATGTAACATTTTTTCACATGTTTTATACCAAAAGACTTGCGTAATAAAATTGAACTTTTACATGTATATCTTATGTAAGAAAAATTAATTGCTTTGATTGTTACTTTTGGTGTTATGGAATGAATTCTATGTTAAGAATTCTATGTTGTTATGAATTTTCAAGCTAGCCACATATTTATAATATTTAGACTACAGAATTATTGGATTATATATTTAATATCATATTAATGTTTTAAATCTAAGATGCGGAATATATTAAACTTAAATATACAAAATTGGAGGTAATGACTAAATCGAATTCCATTTGAAATTTCATTTAATTTTTTTTGCTCTATCTTAGTACTCTAAATATTTTTACATATGTGATATATTAGACTCTTCAAAAAATACCTAAGTATAATGATTGAGTTGGGAAATACTGATGTAATGTACCTAAGTGTAAGATATAAACAGTTAACAATTGTAACGAATTTAACGATTTATCTCATTTGTTTTATGAAAACCAAAGTAAGAGTAAAATTGATTAAATCA
The DNA here is from genome assembly GCA_039881145.1 of Druceiella hillmani. Taxonomy (NCBI): domain Eukaryota; kingdom Metazoa; phylum Arthropoda; class Insecta; order Lepidoptera; family Hepialidae; genus Druceiella; species Druceiella hillmani. The sequence goes on along the minus strand of JAYKKI010000067.1, from coordinate 2,620,370 downwards.
TTGTAAAATTTCTTTATACACCAATTTTTTTTTACTAGAAACAAAAGTGTGCACAACTTTGAACGTTTTAACTATTTACGACTTATGCGCATTGTATTACTATACAATGCTTGTAAGGTGATTACTGGTAGCAATTTAATACAACTCTCATAAGTATATTATCCACTATATAACTATTACCGGTAATAATTTATTTTTACTCTTACCATGGAAAAAATTACTTCCTTTACTTTAGAATGTTTTCGATTATTTTTTAAATCAGTTAATATCGAACACAAATACCACTTCATCGCATTGGAGTTGTTATCATTTCATAAAGTGTTTGAATCTTTTTTATCAACAGTTGGCTTACTAACTAAATTTACTGCAATTTGGTATTGTGAACGCCTTAAATGAAATAATCTCAACAATGTATGAAAAGCGTATATACCTGCCACTTTAAATATGAATGTTAAATAATGATATTTGTATAAGAGTGTTATTTGAAGTAATAGGTAAATACCGGTTATTTATTTTTGGGCACTAACCTAAGTTATATACCGCATTACATGGCTATATGGCTATCTGACATATTACCACTAGTGAGTCTAATATTTTTTCAAGCACAAAGTAAAATCTTGCACGTAAAAAATTAATAGTCACAAAGGGATCAAAATATTATTACCGACAGTAATATATAAAAATTTAGACTGACTCATACAGATATATGTAGTCGTGGACTTTTTACAGGTCTTTGTAAGCTCTACAACTTTTCTATAGAAAGCATTCCAATATCTGTTACCATTAAGGCAGAGTTCGTAAGTTACGCATTAGCTTGACTATTTTTCTTTGACTTATGTTGCAAAATTGGTCTCCACGAAAAGCGCTTTTATTTTAATGGGATAGTATACAACCTACTTCTCCACTCTGAAGGTCCATTTTAAATATTGATGAAAGAATTTGAAATCGGATGAGTAGTTTCGGAAATTACCTCCTACATCCAAACTTACAAACTTTACCTCTTTATAATGTTAGTATAGATTCAATTCAGTCTGATGTTGATTCTTTGGCACACAGAACATAAAACAAAATAGAAGCGGTATGTTCACAGAATAGTATGAAAACACATGTTGTCAATTTGAGACAACTTTTAAGCCAATTACATTGTGGCACACATCCCCACCTCTACTCAAAATTATCTTGAAGGTGTTCAATATGGTCACCTTTCCGCACACTTAAGTCATATGAGTATAAAAATATTTATCTTTGATGGGACTTATAGCCAAGGTAGTCGTCCGACTGACCAACTTACTGGTGTCGTCCATCTGTGAACCTACGTATTGGCCGACAGACAACAAAATCCACCAACAAATGAAATGGAACAAAATCCCAGACCTTCTCGACTTTTTTGTACCGAATGGATTGCGAAGACACTACATCAAACCTGAATCTTGCTATGACAGCTCTTCTGACCATGCTCCTGTCATTTTGTCAATAAGTTCTAAAATAATAGAGTCTGACAGTACTGAAACTCTCACCAACAAAGACACTGACTGAGAATTACTCAGAGAGTACATTGATACCCGTATACAGCTTAATGTCCCGTTAAAAACTCAGGACAACAGAGAAGAGGCTACTAAGTATATTACAACACTTGCTCAGGAAGCTTGTTAGATCCATACTCCGATGCAAAAAGCAAGAGAAAAGCATATCAATTTCCTACTGAATATCAAAAACGCCCTACTCAAAGAACGAAGACTCCGTCGAATTTGGCATCAGAGTAGACTCTCCACAGACAAAACTGTATTTAACACAGCATCCAGAGACCTGAAAGACATTTTACACAAATAGAACAATAAAACCTTGGAAAATCAACTAGAATCTTGGACAGCCTCAGCTTCGAGTAATTATTCACTGTGGAAATTTACTAAAAACTACAATAGATCCCATAATGCCAAGCCCCCACTCAAAATAGCTGATGGATGGGCACGAATGCCATAGGAGAAGGTGGATGCTTTTGCTCAGCTTTTATTAAAAGTCTTTTCACCAAATCCAGGCATAGACCTACAAAGTGAGACATTGATTAATAATGTGCTACAACAAGATTTCCAAATGTTCACACCCAAGATTTCCAAATGTTCACATCTCCACACCCTATTACAGTACGGGAAGTCTGAAGAGTCATGTCTAATCTATAGGACAAAAAAGCTCAGATATGACCTAATTACCAAAGAAATACTAAAGCAGTTACCTAGAAAAGTTTCTGACATCACTATTTAACGCCATACTGAGAACCCAGTACTTCCCGACATTATGGAAAGTGTCCCGTGTGATTATGGTATACAAGATGGGTAAATCACCCAATGAAGTATCCTCATATAGACCTATAAGTCATTTGCCAATCCTTTCAAAGGTATTTGAAAAACTCCTGATGTGCAGAATACTACCAATCCTGGATAGTGCAAAATCATCCCGGACCATCAATTCGGCTTTAGACAAGACCACTCTACCACTGAACAAGTCCACAGAGTCTGTGACAAAATAAGAAAAGTGTGCTTGGAAGAAAAACTGTACTGCTCCTCGGCGTTCCTGGGCATTCAACAGACATTCGATAGGGTTTGGTACAAGGGGTTACTATATAAAATAAAAATCAACCTACCTCATCAGTACTACTCTCTAATTCAATCCTATCTGTCGGGAAGAATCTTCCAAGTAAAGGAAGCAGATGTGACGTCTGGGTTTTTCGAAGCAACTGCCGGAGTCCTGGGGCCTGTTTTGTATACAATATTTACTGCAGACTTACCTCAGCTTAAAAGTATTACTACAGCAACATTTGCTGATGACACAGCGATACTAGTAGGCCACGCTGATCCTGCCATGGCATCACACATGCCACAAGAGGGCCTTGATGAAATAACCACATGGCTATGGAGATGGCGGATACAGGCAAGCGAGTTAAGTTCACACTACGTAAAGGTAACTGTCCTGAAGTCCATCTTGAGAATACCACACTCCCTCACCAAGATAATATAAGATACCTGGGGCTACATCTTGATAGCCATCTGACGTGGAAACAACATATTAAGACAAAGAGAAATGAACTTAATATCCGTTATAAGAACCAACATTGAATCATGGGAAGAAACAGCAAACTGAGTGTTGACAACAAACTTTTAATATATAAAGCTATCCTAAAGCCAATATGAGATTCAACTCTGGGATAGCACTTGTAAATCAAACATAAGCATAATACAGAGGATGCAGAATGCTATGTTGCACTCAATTAGTGATGTTCCTTGGTTTGTCATGAACGTTGAAATACATAAAGAACTGAAAATGGATACCGTCATGGAGGAAATCCAAAAATTGACCAAAAAATACCATGAGAGACTGGAAAACCATCCTAACAAACTGGCTGCAGAGCTACAAACTAGAAGTTATACGAAGAGGTTAAAAAGGAAAGACATCTTATAGCCCTGTGGGGATCAGTAGACTACGGAGTAGATGGCTTGCTGCAGTCACGCTCAACCTGTCAATGGATTCACTCAAAACATCCGCTTGTAGCATAACTACTGATTGCAGATTGTTAAAAAAAATTTATTAATTCATTTAGTATAACGGTGTTTTGTTAAATAAAATAAACAAACATTAATGTATTTCTCCACTATTGGTTTCTTTAAATAAGCTACATAATTGCTTGAAGGAAAATTTCCATACTAAAGCAATCAAATATCTTTGTGGATATAAAATTATTTAAAGCTTTGATTATCATTTTTTCTTTGGCAAACTTATAGCTCGAGTTTCAATTAATGGTTGTAACTAAAAATATAAAATCCTCTTTAGCCTTTGCCAGAAAATCGCCACTTAAACCAATTCCTACACCTCTATAATTCCTACTCCTTCCTCTCAACAAGAAGACATATTATCATTTCATCGATGACATTGCTGCCTTAAATTTGGTAATGCCTTTGGATACAAATTGAAACTGCTTTTGGGTACAAATGTATTCTACTAATTTACTTACCACAAAATCATGATTGAAAAAGGATGCTGAGCAAACTGTGTGGGAAACCAGTTCTTCCATCCAATGGGTTTAATCCATTTTGTCCTTTACAAAGGGGTCTTTAGGATATCTAACAGCATATATTTAAATAAGACAACGTATTCAGACTTAAAATTGATGTAAATACAAAAATATTGAACATTCACAATTTAAAAGGTTAGCACTTTTTAAATTTGCCATGAGTCGTAAAATAAAAGTTGTTCACCTAGATCAGTGGTTCTTAACAGTTGGTTTATTGATCTGGAGGTAATGTTCAATAAATAAATGTAAGTAAAAATAAAGGATTCTTTTAGATTTCAACAAATAAAAACGTATAAAATTACTGCAACCAGTTTATTTTGTTAAAGTAGGTAAATTAAATTGACATGCCAATGCAAGCACAAAAATCTCATTAAAATGTATTTATAACTAATAGAATAAAAAATGAAAAAAAAATCATGAAAGATTTTAATGAGATTTTTGTGCTTGCATAATTTTTACTAATTTATGGATCCTTGGTTCAGTGCTGCTTAAAGCTAAACGCATGTCTCCAGTGGCATCCAAACGATTTCGGTGTTTGTTTTTAATAATTAAAAGTGCCGAGAACCCCTGCTCGCATAGATATGTTGTCGAAAACAAAGTGAGGTAACGAAGAGCAATATCTCCAAGTTTCGGTAAAGAAATAGCCTTTTGACTCCAAAAAACTTCAAGAGTAATCCCTGATTCAAATGTATCTTTCAAGTTACAATCGTGTTGCATTTCAATAACTTCTTCTTGAAGTTCATCAGGCACCTCAGAAACATTGATAATGAAAAGATTGCGAATCAGTTTCTGAGTACTTTTGTCCTACCAGTCAGGAAAGTAGCGAATGAATTAACTTTTTAAGTATTTCAAATGGAGTAATATGTTCATCTGCATTTTTTGTTCAATAATTTTACTGAGCGTACCAAGCGCAGAAAAGTTTTAGCTTTCGATTTTGTTGCACCATAGGTTGATTTTAGCGATAAATGCCCTGATTTTGTCTTCATGAGCAAATATATTGCTCATGCCTTGCAACTCCAAATTTCCTGAACCTTGCAGTTGAAGGTTCAATTTATTTAGGTTCGTGAAAAAATCAACTAAATAAGCAAAACCAATTGTAAATTCTAAGTCACAGAACTGGTCCAATAGCTCTTTGTTTTCTTTGTTAGTTAAGAATATTTTTACTTCCTCTCTTAGTTCGTACAACCTCGACAGCATGTTTCCTTTGGAAAGCCAACGTACTTCCGTGTGGAAAAGCAGAGTTTCGTGTTCAGAGTTCATATCAGAGCACAGTTGCTTGAAGAGACGAGTATTGAGTGCACTCTTTTTAATAAAGTTAACTACTTTTACAGCTGTTTTCATCGTCAGAGCATAGCATTCCAGGAGTGTTTTGGCTGCCAATGCTTGACGATTAATAACACAGTGTGTCGTGATTGCCGATGGATTTTTGGTTTTTATAAGCGCTGCAAGACCAGATCGGGAACAAAGCATAGCAGGAGCGCCATCTGTACAAACTCCCGTAAGTTTTTCCCACATAAGTACATGTTTCTCCATATGTTGAGTTATTACATCCATAACATCTGCACCTTGCGATGTCGTTTCAAGTTCTTTGCACAATAGTAACTCCTCTTTAAAAGTTTTATTTTCATCCAACAATCGAACATACACAAGTAATTGGCAACATTGCGACATGTCAGTAGATTCATCACATTGTAATGCAAAATAAGGACTACTTTTTATCTTGTCAATAACTTGTTCTTCAATATCAGTTGACATTTTTGAATTCGCGACTTTACTATGTCGTTTGAAAGTGGTATTTCACGAATTTTCTTTTGAGCTTCCTGTCCTAAAAGTTCTTCTGCAATTTTGAGCATACAAGACTTTATTAGAGATTGCCGATTGTGTGTGTTTTTTTCGATTTTGCAATCAATTTTGAAATTTCAAACGATGCAAATAATGTTTTTTCAGATGTTGCATGACTTGTTCCACTGGGACCCAGTTTAATTTTTTTAAGGTTTGTCAGTTTGCCTTCGAAGAATTCGCGCGGACGGTCACAAAAATTCGGATGTACGGTCTTCAAATGACGTTCCAACTTTGCCGGTTTTAGAGCGTCATTAGCAAGAACAGTTGTGCATAACACACATTGAGGTCTAGTTTCCCCATTTATTACTATTGAAGTAAAGCCCAATTTAATATAATTGTCATCATATTTTCTTTTTGGTGGCATTTTTCTGAAAACAGAATAGTTGCTTATAATAATAATTTATGAGATACAAGATTTTACAAAAAATATGTTATGATCATAAGCTTTTATTTTTATGAGTTATGCACAGCAGTGAGCTTGAAAAATAAAATAGGTACCGTACTAGTCAAAACATATCAAATAAGCCTAAACACTTCTAGGATCCTTATCAAGTAAGTATTTTAGTAATTCCTATAGTCAGCTTTCATAAACGAGTAGGTACTTATTGCAGTTTAATTACACCTGGGTCAACAATAAATATCAGTAAAGTCATTTTTTTTTACCTATGTAGGTACCTAAGTAAGTATATGCCAATTTCAGCTCAATCAATTGAGCATAACAGTATTAAGTACAATTCAGTTGCAAACGTTACATACCTACTACCTACCTACATACAAAAGATTGCAGGCAAGTTAAAAAAAACACTGAAACTGGCGTAGGTAAAAAGTTAATATAATTGTTGTTACCTATATTTTCTTTTTGGTGACATTTTTCTCAGAAATCTAGCCGATTTGAAAACGTAGGCAACGAATTTTAAATGCGACGTACGTAGGCACATACTTAGATAGGTACTTAATTTCACAATAAGTAATTATTTGTGACATAGCTAAACAAAATATAAGAAAGAATCATTTTACTTACGTGGGTATTTAGACCTGGATTAATTATTAACTAAGTATTAATATCCTTCGCAGACCAACAATATTTTCCTTTGATATCGAACTTTAAAACTGAAAGAAGACGCCGCGCCGCGCTTGCAGTATGTACTGTTCACTCTGTCACGCGCATCTCTCTCACACTCAGTCACGCGCCTTGAGTCGCAGTCGGGCGTTGATGCTCTCGGATAATGTTGTGTTGACTCTTATCACTTATTTATTGGCATGGCTCACGGACCACTTGAGATGCTTCCAAGGACCACCAGTTAAGAACCACTGACCTAGATGTAGGTATGTGTACAATAATTTACTCTTTCTCAAAGAGAACTGTTTTAATTAGTAGCATATATTATTCAAACGACATATACTTTTAATTATTTTTTTTTTAATCTATCTTGTGAAAGTAATGAAAAATGTGTCAGTCGTCTATTTTCAAAAAACTTTATCTCGTTAAAATGATAATTACAATTTTTCTCATTAAAATGGCAGTCTCTAAACATATTCACATTATTGATACTTACGCGATAATGACATCAAATGTTCATTATTGACGCATACCAGGGCAATGACATTACCATTAACATTTTTATTTAAAATCTGACAAAATATATTCAAATTAACTTATTGATTACAGAAAATTCTGCAATTAATTACATTCTTTTGCTGGCTTTTATTTTTTACATAATTATAGTAAAAAAGTGCATTTCTGGTTACTAATAAACAATGAATGACTAATTACTTAAAAAATTAGACAACCTTCAAAATGTCTATCCCTAACATGTCTATCACATTTTTTAATTTAAATCATAGCTCAGATGGTGGTGATTCATACAGTCTGGGACATAATTATAGTCTCACCTGATTTTTGTCAGTAAATGCAACATGCTTAAAGAAATTTCTATCTTTTTCTTATGCATGCATAATTTTTTCACTAACATTGATTGTTGAAAACCACAAACTTGTTCATACGTATGAACTTGTTAAACAATTACAATTGTTTTATTCAAGTGAATTACAACATAGAAAGAGATATTTGTTTTTCAGATTATTTTAAGATTTTCTGAAAATGTTTTAGAGGTTATTTCCTTAACAATCATCGTGCGTCGAAGATTAAGCATCAGAAGAAATCAATTCATTGTTTACAAAAAATAAGACTTTAATACCATGAAAAATCTCAGGAAATAGGTTGTGATACTAAAGTAACCAATGCTTACCTTCATAATTTAGTAAGTTATTGCCAAAGTAAGAAGATCGGGACGAACAAAAATATTAATACCATATGAAGAGCACAAGTTATGTTTTCTTGATCAAAATAAATTACCAATTTCAGTTCAATCAACTTATCTTTTTCTTCAATGCTCTCCAATATAATAATGATCGAAACAGAAAAATTACATTCAATTTATATAAATATGATCGGTGAGCAATTTCTTCCAGGATGGCTTTCATCATATCAAAAATAATGCTCAACGGAATGGAATTTTTCAGCCACACATCCAAATCGACAGCAGTTGAAACATTGGATAATAGTGAATTCCCGTTTGGATGCTGGCAGAGCGGAATATGCCATGAATATGTACAAAGAATATTCTTGGTCATCAGTGATGATGACTATTGTCTCCAACGGAAAGTATTAAGAAAGATTATGTTCATTATCAAATAATTATTTTAATATTAATCTGCTATCAACACATTTCAGCTTCTGATGTTCTTGAATAAATTTATAATGAAAGTTAACATTCTTTTCCAAATAATTTAATACAATATTAAATATTACAAGATTTATCCAAAGGTCGTATATAGGAGAACATAAGGTTAATTAAATTCAGAAAGAATTCTAACAGATGGCTGAATTATTTAAAATTGTATAACATGCAAATTACGTAGCTTTAATTCTTTTGACGTGGTACTCCATGCAATATTACACGAAATATTGCATGGAGCAATATTTTTTTGAGTTAGAAAGGAAATTAAAGATCTGAACCAAAAGTATTTATCATCAAAACTATATCAACCACATATACAGTTTTAAAATTGTTACATTACTTTTATAAAAACAAGAAAGAAAATGGGGAACTCCTTTATTAACATATTTTTATAAAATTTCTTCAATTTCTGTATCATTGACCTAGTAGTCTATAAATAAATATCTAAATAAAAGTATTTAATTCTCTTCATCCTTAACTTCAAATTGTGTCGTAACGAGGTACAGTAAGCAAAGATGATGACAAACCAGAAGTTAATTGTTGATCATTATTTAACATTTGAAAACATTTCATTTTCTCGCATAACAACATATCAGCCACTTTCACTCTGGCACATTATCAGGCTTTTAATTTCAAAATATCGTAGCTACTTTAGGCTACTAGTATATTGAATCAATATTATTGGTTTGTACGTATTCATGTTTACATCATCACTGAATGCCATGAAAATTGGTAACAGTGTTCGCTCAGTAATGTTAAAAACAATTAAGACATCCCTGTCAAATAAGTTAGTGTTTGTTGGAAAGAAAGCATCTAAAAAGTTGAATTAAAATCTAAACCTTTCCCTACTAGTAACTTTCTGATATATATATATATATATATATATATATATATATATATATATATATAAATATATATATATATATATATACGTATATATATATATACATATATATATATATATATATATATATATATATATATATATATTCAAAATACAAGTTTACATTGAAAAAGAGTTAAATTTTTAGATATCTACTCTTTACTCTTTACTGACTCACAAAACTCTGTTTTTTGTTGATAAAGTTATTAAATTTTAATTTTTATATTTATCATCTGTACTTTTTTCATAGCTGCGTTTGAGTATATTAAATAATTTCTTATTGTTATTTACAAGAGTTAGAGTTTTTATTTTTGTATTTTAAATTGAATTAAGGGATAACCTACTACATGTTTGTTTATAGCATTATATACTCAAGATAAGATAATCTACAGTTGTTGTGTAAAATAATAAGATTTTTATAAAACATGGCATTTGGAAATTGGCAAAAATGGATCTTAAGCAAAAAAAAATTCTAAAAACCTATATATTTATTATATATATATGGTTTTAGGATATCTGTCGGGACATAACATTTATTAGGGATTTTTGATGGACATATCTCAGGGATTTCTGTGCAGATTCACAGTTGGAATATGATTGAGTGATATACAATATAGTTTTGCATTTACTGTATCCTAGTAGTGACTGTATTCTAGTGATGAACTTAATATTTAATGAGACTTCCAATTTAGAAGTACTTGTGTCAATATTATTTGTATAATTAATAAATGCAAACCTTTCATCTCATGCAGGCAATTTCCACCAAGATGTGTGTACTTATTTAAATGTGGGTATTTTGTGTCAGTCATGTAAAAAATAAGGATGTGTTATGTTTGTTATATATATTTTATATGGATACATAATATGGACTAGACCATTCAACATTAAATGAATCCTTATATACAATTCATGTTTACATCATCACTGAATGCCATTAGATTAATAAAAGTATATTAAATTCAACTTAATTTTCATTCATTTTCAAAATTGAAAATTGGTAACAGTGTTAATAATAATGATGTTTAATATATGGTGTTTCTCAACCATAAACCAAGAATCAATTAACAAAATTCAATAGGCACAGGAATAATTTTAAGTGATCTGTAATATCAAACACGCATTTGAAACGCACGGCTTTAAAACTGGTGCCGACAAAAAACAACTGCAACCGTTGCGTTGTCGCATAACGTGAACATCACAAATGGTGTTTATGTTTATATTAAAATGCTATTTAATTTGTTCGAAAAAAAATTTATATTCTTAGTGTGATTTTTCACTGTTTTCAAGTATTTATGACAACTAGTACTAACTGGGTTTTCATTTAATGTCGAGCAGTCAAATCCACATGCTATATATAGATATGTACATACACAATATATATGCACACATTTTACATATGTATCTTAGCATAATTACACTGAGCTATTATTTGTATGGAATGTGTGGTGTGATCTTTTGTCTGATGAAAGTTATCACACACAAAATATTTGTACAATCATGCAAGCAATCATCAAAATTTCCTTAAATGTAAATGAACTGAAATTAAAATTGGCAGAAAATAAAACTAAATCATGCCGCCCATCAGATCTTTTCCAGATTACACTCTGCAATATTTTTGATAGTGTTGACACATAGTGTAACAAACATTTTGCTGTATGAAATGTTGACTATTTAAAAGGCCCACTACTCAGTGCAAATTGATTGTGAGAAATCCAGAGTTTCTAATGCTTGAAAAATTTACATAAACTATGGAGCTGGTTAATTTTCTAGTTCACGCACATATATGCATAATATTTAAAAAATCATGAGTTATTGATAACTATCAATATAGCAATTTAAACTGGCCTTTTACGTTTTAAAATAGCATCTTGAATAAACTGATATAATCTGGATAGTGTTTATCAATATCACAATATGTGTCAGTAAATAAATATGTAATACATAAATGAGATGGGATGTCAAGATAAAAAAAAGTGTTATGTCATAATTATTATTGTTTATTCATTCAAAGAACAAGGGAAAATGCAATGGGTATAATGAAAATGTTTCACAATTGGTTAGTTCTACTACTTAGGTAATTCATTTTTATCATAACTTTTTACAGGAAATTGAGACTTAAAATTATTTGAAGCAAATATTTTTCATCTAATGGAAAAAAATTAATGTTTAAACAATCTAATACAAATTTTTCAAGAAAGTTAACAAAGAATAAAAATTATAACATATTCTTTACCTTTTATAATGAATTTTTATTTGAAATATAATTATCCCTGTTTCATACTATACATTAATGCAGTTATATAATCGATTCGATGATTATTGACATTGAAAAAGGAAGATTCATTTTAAAGTAAGTAAAGACGAGAAGTTCAATTGCAGGACGTCATTTATGTTGAAGCATCTTTATTATAATTCTGGAACTAATGAAACAAAAACTATATTTTAGAATTCAGTTTTGATGAATAACAATTGAATGAAGTAACAATCTAATGATCAAGTACAATTGAATCATTCTATTGTAAATTAAATAAATTTTGTTTATATCAGCTTACATTGATCCTTGAATCAACAAAAACTAACAAATTATATTTTAAAGAGAGCAAAAAAAATTATCACATATCTTTAAATAGCGATATTTTATCCACAATTTACGATTTATTAATTTGTCTAACTACGTCTTCTATAAATCTTTTAGTTACCTTTTTTCTAATAATTAATAAATTAAAAAAAACTCATATTTTCTATCAAAAAACATTGCGAATATATCAATAAATATTATAATCACAACTAAAAAAAGCACAGTAAAATCCTATATCTATTTACAATGGAAATTTGGTCGCAACTTTTATTCAAAAAACATTGTAACACTTTTTTTGATGTTATGCAATATTTTACTAGACTCACTAGCATACAATTTTATGTTGCAAGTGATAAAATTAATGAAATTTTCAATTCAAAGGTCGATATTTGATATTGTTCGATTCAAGGATTAATGTATTTATCTCTCCTATCTAGTTAGGCAGCATAAGCAATCAGTCATAATGAAATACTACAATTGTCCACACTAATATACCTAATTCGCCTCATACATTCTTATAGCTACTTTCGTACATATCCTTGTATAATTTTTAAATTTATGGTATAACTTTAACTACAGATTCATTATAATCTCATTACAACCACGTTCCATTTTATACATATGAACATCTTTTAGTCTGTCAATTAAATTTACTCATGTTTTCATACCTTTTTTGTTCCAACAATAATACATATTTTTATTTCCCGCCTCATTTTACATTTATCTGTAAGTTTTTCTCTAAGTGTACTTAGGACATTGAATATATTTGGCGTTAATTTTGTAGAAATTCATTATTCACAATTAAATGAAACTACGTGATGTAGTATTATTTCTACTTTCTTTAATTTCTTTTCCACAACCTAGGTTTCGTTGTATTACAACATCTTCAGGTGGGATATTAGCTTGCTAATTGTGGTGAAGAAATTAAAGAAAGTAGAAATGATACTACATCACGTAGTTTCATTTAATTGTACTTAGGACATTCGTATTATTTAATATTATATACGTAAGTCATCCAAATGCTAATTGGACAGCTTCAACTATACACATCAGGTCTTCATAAAACTAAACTAGTTTCCATTTTTATATGACATATTATTTCCCACTTTACTTTGCATGCATACGTAGGTTTTTCTTTGAGTGTTCTAAAGACATTTTTATTACTTAAAGTTGTAAATATATTTCACAGGTGCTAATAAAACAGTATGAACTGTAAACATTGAGTAGAAGACTAAACTACTTTCCACTCTTATATGATATTCATTGGACATATCCTTTAATTTGATAAAATGATACAATCCTTTTTTCAAGTCCTTTTATCAAATGTAACATAACTTTCACCAAAACATTTAGTTCCTTATTTGTTGTTTTATTATATTAATATAGCAAGCTAGCTTCTGTGGGTACTTTTGTAAAAAATAAGGCATTATACTCAATGAATTTTGCTCGTACCTCATCTCAACCTTGAGATACGCTATTATAAATTATTGCAAGAACTAATTACACGCCGGAGTCATATAACACCATCAAAGTGGTAAAATGCAATGTGGCACGTCCTTTATTTGAATTTGAACATTTTGCAATACAAATATTATTTCGGAAAGAAATATAGATTATACTGTTAATTCAGTGAATTTCCTAATTTTATATTATTTCCTAGTTTATAATAATGAAACATTTAAATGCAATTATGACTGAAAAATGTTAAAAATAATATATTTTTAAAATTTTGTTTTTCTATAATTATTTTTGCTTTACAATTTTGAGAGAAATTTGAAATCAAATTCTTCTATATTAACTAACCAATGCCTGTATATTTCAATGTTATGGACTCTTCATGGAAAAACTTAGTATTTATGGCAAAAAATCTCAATTCACATTTACTTCAAGCAATCATTCATTATTCTCGTTCAACTTTCTCAATTGTATCATAATTTTTTATTAGAGTTGCATTCATATTAGATGAATGCAATTCAACTCAGAATTTATAAATAAAACATAGAATACTGTACAAAGAAAATAGTCTATGTTTTATTCATAACTATATTTTATTATAAAAAACATTGTTTCATTACACATACCATAAAATATTGTAAAAAATGTAATGTCAAAATTAATAAATTTTCCAATAACCATATCAAATGGATCAGTTACATTTCCCTCGCCTCTGCCTTCAATTATAAATATTAAAACATTTAAAGAAATATAAGATTGTGATTCTATTGTTCTTATAAGAAAATAGAAAATGTGTTATGAGTTTAATATAGTAATTTTTAATTTTTAAAGTTAGGAGGCTATTTAGAAATTAAATGCTCGATAACACACAACAGCGAATGTGGGTTATATGCTGTGACATGTAATTTGCGATACTGCACCTCGTTAAGACACAGTTTAAATTTAAGAATAAAGAGAAATTTAAATATTCATTTAATTATTTTGTCAATATCAGATAGATCTTTTTGAAAGGAGTTTCCCTTTTTTGAAAATAACAACAATTTTAAAACAATATGGATTTAAATAGATTGGTTCAGTTTAGATCAACAAGTTAAAAATCATTCTTCCTCCATGCTATTACCTGCTATAATAAGTACTACAATGACAGAATTAAAGGTATATAATCATACAATTTTAACCCATTCACTCGTCTGTCAGAATTTCTGATTTTTATTGTTATTATAAGCTCCTATCCGGAGTAATTTATGTTTTAATATCTTTGTTATTAAAAAACTGGAAAAAGAATATTAATATTAATTACCAAGTGATCCAAGAGCATCGGTCGCTGAAATGTAATAAAAATAATGTTAGTTGTTTTTTAAATTTAATTTCTATAACGTTAAGACAAATTTAATCTTTTATTAACTATGACGAGATTCTTTTATTAACTATGACGAGATTCTTTTATTAACTATGATGAGATTCTTTTATTAACTATGACGAGATTCTTTTATTAACTATGACGAGATTCTTTTATTAACTATGACGAGATTCTTTTATTAACTATGACGAGATTCTTTTATTAACTATGACGAGATTCTTTTATTAACTATGATGATAAATTTTCATTATCCCTTTCGAAATTTTTAACTTTTTGACACACTAATTATTTATCAAACCAATGTTTCAACAATATGAATAGCAGTATAAATAGGACAGCCATATATTCTCAGCAGCTGTGCAAAGAGATTATTATTCTTAATTAATTGAATCGATTACAACCTTTCAAAATAACTCGGTCGCAATATATATTAATTTCATCATACATTTTCTCATTTGTATTATATTACTAATTAGGTACAATTAGGAATACGACTTTATTATATCCTAGAAATTAATTATCTATGAATTATTTTTGTAAAGTTTTAATTAGTTATTCTACCATATAGTTTGTGATCCATTTGTAATTCCATCCGTCTTCATCAGTCTTTTGTTTAGTAAATTTTTTATTTTTCCTTTTTTGACTGTAAGATTAATAACTGCCAGATGGAGCCTGCTACAATTGAATGAAAATGGAGTCAGTTATATCCCCTAAACCTCTAGCCTCATCTGAATCTCCTATCGCCACCAACAAATTGGCTTGCCTTATTTGCCTGGCTAGTTTCCATACACCTGAGTCCTCGCACACCAAAACGTAGGGCACAATTCCTCGTAAGAACTTTCATTCACCTCATGAGCCTCACAAGTAAACATCATCTTCAAATTCCTCACTTACCTTCCACCTGCCAAATAGCTATTAAGATTGCATATACGTTGCCAGCGGTATCGAACCATTTATTAGATCTCAATCATCTCATATTTTCATGTCCTTTAGATGATAGATTTCCTCCATTTAATCAAATAAAAAGTGTGATAACAGGAATATTTTCAAACAGAGAAGAAAATACGATAAAGATGAACAATTCAATACTACATATTACAATTTGCTTAAAGACAAACATATGAAGAACTTAAAAAATTACTTTTAGAAAATTGTTTCTATCGAACCACAATTTGTAGTGTATAAGTTATAAGTACTTTATCCATCAACATTTGTTTATTACAAGTTAGACCCATATATGTCATATTGCTAGACCTGGTCTATAAGTGCCACAATGAAATAGAAGGTACACTGCATATCAGTCAGCTACCAAGTGGTAGGAGAGAAAAGTAAGTATCTCTGTAAGATGGAGATCTGTCTGAATTAAACTAAACAGTCCATGAAAAAACTTATTGACGAAATTCAAAGTAGTTACATGAAATTTTGTATCTTTTTGTGACCATTTTATCACGCAACTACGTATATTAAATGTGGATAAATTTTTTGGCAGAGTAGATACGTTGTTTTAGTAAGTTACTAATTTTAATTCATAAATATCAAAATATAACTCAAAAACGTAGTTTTATTAGAGAAAAACAGTGTTAAATTTATGTGAAATAGATTCAGGACAAATTTATGACAAATACTAGATAAATGTTTGAAATCTATAAACAGTCTTAGCACTTGTGACTTGTGTCGGCCGATGTACACTTAGAAATGCTTTTATTATTTAATTACATTCTTAATCTCCTACTACTCACCAGAATCCAATGTTTTGCCAAGGACACCTGTAACTTTCTTGGCACCTGGAGATTAACAAAATCATTTTATATCCAAAATAGAAAAAGAGTATTTCAGTGTATGTTACAGCACGCAGTGGTATTATATGTACACTACTATAAGTCAAAATCTTAAGTCATACAAAATACAATATCTTTCTGTCCCTCTGATACCTTTTTCCCAATCCTATAGCAAATATTAGTTATAATTGCATTGTGTCTGTCTATCCGAATGTCACATCTGTTTTGCTTGGTAATTTCTCAATTATTTGTAACTAAATTTTGAAATTCGTCAATAACTTAAGAAAAAGTTGAGAAAAAATTATGAAATTATATTACTCAAATAAATTTAACAAATGTATGTAATTATTTAGAATAGAATAACGATATAAGAAAGAGACATCGGAGCAGATTTTGATCAGACTACTGGGAACCCATTTTGGGTGGAGCTACTTCAAAGTGAGATCCATTTTGGTAGTCTATACTACCAATATATAAATAACAACTATACACCATTAAGACTAACAGCCTATGCCACTATTGCAGCTGTACAAATTAATTCAGGTGTATCGCTAGTGAGGGTCTTGAATACCTGCAACATACCAAGTACTAATGAAATAATAAAGATAAACTTTGTGGTTGACTTAAAAATTCCTGCATTCTAATAAAATTCTTCCTTTTCCACTATGAACTTTGATTTATTTCAAAATCGTTTCAACAAACATATCTCAAAAAATAGCTTTCAAAAGTTAACAAACTGACACTCTATGACATTAAATAAATTGCTAAAAATATACCAAATACAACAAACAATTACAAATATATAAATTTAATTTCCCAAGTTCTTAATAACCTATTCTAAATTTTAACTGAAATTTAAAAATATATTCCACAAGACCTAAATTGAATAAGAAATCATTGTAAACCGTTAGCTAAGATTATTATGTATGACTAAATAGGATAATTATAGACTTAAATACAAATATCTACTTTTATCTTTATTCTAACATTAAAGTATTATCCCAGCCACAGTTCCCAATAGTCTATTTGGGTAAACCACTTGAGAATTCTTGACACAAGCAATGTACAAGCAGTGACACAACTGGTAATTATGCCAAAAATCTATGTTTACCTATACAAATCCTAAAAATATGTTAAAAATAATACAAGCATTATGTATTATAAAAGTTATATTATGCTTATTTTATTTTTAATATACTTATTGTTATTTTGTATTTACTTCTTTGTTTAGAACTTATATAAATACAGTTAATATTTTAATATAGACAATATGTGACACACATTCCAGATTAATCGTTCCAAATTGCCTTAAAACCCAATGAGGTTTTACATCTCTTAACTCCTTGAATTATGAAGGAGAGGTGCTGAACCCTATTAAAGCAGAAACTTTCAGCGAAAGCTCGATTTTGACATGAAGTTGTGAAGTTATAACTTTTTTTTACTGCCTGCTTGATAAAACCTCCAGCCATTGATATATCAAAGAATATTGCATATAATTAAATGTATAATAGGCAATAGCTCCCACTTACCAGCCCCGACATCTTTGCCAAGTACGGCACCAAGGCCTTTGCCGATACCATCTGTCAATTTCTTGACACCTGGGTAAATATAAAAACCATTTGAAAAATAAATATTATAAATATGTAAAAGTATGAATAAATATAAATGAAGAGTTCAGTGTGTGCACAATAAGTACATGAGTACGTATTAACATTATAATTTTACCAGTGTTTGAAGTAAACTGTATAAATCATATGTGGATGGAGAAAAACATCTTAAAAGAAAAGAAATTCAATATTGGTAAAGATATATGAAAACATCACTTCTTCCACTGGCTGAAAGGGCTTTAGACTCAATAAAAGTTGTTTAAATCGTACAAAATTAAAATCCACTCATCAATGACTTGAAAACACAAACCAATCTGAATGTATTTATAGCATCAATATGTTGGAACTATTACAACCTCTATGTTAGCTTCGTTGTTAAGATCAAAAAAAATTACAATAAATCACAATTCATATAACGATTAAATCACTAGTTGTTGTAATGTCCTAACATAGTCACTGTAGTTGTAATATCTTAACATATAATAAACTGATTTAATAACTATTGAACAAAAACAATTTTTTTTTTATATCGAAATAAAAATTGGATTACAATACAAAATTAGGTTCATATAAGCATCAAATGAAGATCTTCAGTGAATGTTTCGAACATATAATTTCCAAATTTGCATGTCCAGATTTATTTTCTTTTTATGCCGATCACATATAAGCTGTTGAAGACTTCAGAACTAAATAAAATAACATTCAATGACATAAAAAAAATATGGCCACCGAATACAAGAAACTATTACAAGTATGCCCAATTAATTTGTTGAGCACTTAATAATCAACTCTAAACTTTAAGTTAATATTGAAAATATATTCCACTAGGCGTAAACTGAACAAGAAATAATTGTAAACTGGTAAATAGGTTTGCCCCCCAAAAACCCCCTTTATTAAATAGTGTTTGGCTCTAGCTAAAATATCATGTATGTTTAAATAGGTTTATTATTAGCCTAACTGTGAATATCTACTTTTACCTTTACTCTGATATTAACCCAATCACAGCTCCCAGAAGCCTACTTGGTAAGACCGCTTGAGAATTCTTGACACGAACAGTATACAAGCAGTGGTAGGACTCAAAATAATGCCAAATAGCATATCTATTTGGCATTATTTTTTTATCTACACAAATCCTTTGTGTAGATAAAAAAAAACCTTTTTGATATACGTAAAAAAAATAATACAAGTATTATGATTATAGAAGATTATTGAAATGAATAAAAAATACTTATGCTCTTGAAACACTTCACGTTATGGAATATTGACGTGTGAACCAACACTCGTACAACTCACGTAAATACAAATAATATTTTAACATAAACAATAAATGACACATTTCATATTAATCGTCTCAACGTACTTCAAAATCTAACAGGGTCTTACATCAATTAGTCTTTGAACTTACGAAGAAGAGCTGCAAAACATATAAGTTTTTTGGATAAGTCTATTCGTTAAGTAAGATATGAGGGGGCGAGGATAAGGAGTGAGGCAAGAATCCCCGTAAACGGAAGCCATCTCTTTCATTATGGTTTGAACCGACTTTGCTTGCTTGGTAAGGAACTTTATAAGGACGGGGTACTCGATTTTTTCCATAGTTCAGACTTTCTTCCAGATTGAGTTGTTTGTGCGACGATAGTTCAAAGGCTAATGATCCGATTATGATAAAACTTGGTATCTATACTATTAATGAGTTACTTAACTAGCTATCACTCTGTTAATCACCTTTACTAATGGCCTACCTTTCCATTCTGCGAACTTAAAAACGCCCCCTCATAGTTGTTGAATCCTATTAAAGCCAAAATTTTCAGCGAAAGCCCAATTTTGATAGGAACAGGAAGTGTCAACAAAAAGTGTTGTGAGGAACAAAAAGTGTCACTCGTTTTTTTTTTGGTATATCAAAGAATATTGCGTACAATTATATATATAATAGGTGATAATTGTCACTTACCGCCAACAGTTTTGTCAAGTGTGCCTCCAATGCCTTTGGTAAGACCGCCTGCCAATTTTTTAACACCTGGGTAGGGATAAAACCATTTTAAGGATAAATATCATAAAACTATAAAGATATAAATGCACTTTAAGAGTTTAATTTGCGTGCAGCATGTGTTAATATGTATATGAGTATGTATTAACACTACAGTTTAACTGTATGAGTGTTTAAGTAAACTTTTCATAATCTCTTCTTTCAAGAAGTATTTCTTAAAAGAAAAGAAATTTAAAATTGATAAAGATGACTTTTCCACTGTCATAATGGACTCTGCACTTGTGAATCAATGAAAGAAATTGATAACAATTGAACAGATAAACACATTTTTTTATATTTCTAAGAAAAAATTAGATTAAGATAAAAAATCTGGTTTGTTCAATTGTTCAATTGTTATCAATTTCTTTCATCGATTCACAAGTGCAGAGTCCATTAAGCCAGTGGAAAGGTCATGTTTTCAGATATCTTTATCAATTTTGAATTTCTTTTCTTTTAAGAAATATTTCTTGAAAGAAGAGATTATAATTTATTAGCAATTTAGAGAGTTTGAACAATCAAAGGGAGTTACTAGGTTTCTATGATGAAAATACCTTTCGCCCAAGTAGATTTGATTATTTTGTATTTTGTTTAATTTGACTTACTACAATTAATATGGTGGGCAAAATTTTGATTTTAATTAATAAATTGAATTAAAAAAAAAACAATAAAATAAAAATTTTCAAAAATTGTTTTTCTATTGAACTACTTGACTAATTCTTTCAATATTTATATAGATTAGGAAATTGTATGCAACTAATTACTTAAAAAAACTGTAATAATGAAAAAACCATGTAATGTATTACTTTAATTGAAAAAAATGATTTTTTTGTACTTCTTAACAAGCGATGCCTATAGTCTTTTTATTTATGGCGTTTTTCTATGCTCTATACATATATTTTAATGAAACACATTCATTAGATACAATACTTTTTTTGGCTTAATTATACTGCAATCTAACAGCATTGTAGCAGCGTAGCATCCTGATTTTATGTTTATGTGCACTTCTTTAGCTAAATAGCTACACTGTCTAGCTCGTCTTATATTACTTTTGCTGCTATTTTTCTCTTGCTATGTGATGCCAAAATAGCTGTATCGTTTGCAAAAATTCCGGTGGTGAGTGTTTGGCATGTGGGCAAGTCTGAGGTGTAGATAAGATAGTAGAGAAGATAGAGTATTGGGTGGGAAGAAGTGTAGAGAAGATAGAGTATTGGGTCGAGTACACTTCCTAGCGAGACACACACTGATGTTAAGCACACGTTTGCCATTTCATTTCCACATTGAACTATGAAGTATTTGTCTGTTAGAAAGGCTTTGACAGTCACGTATGAAGGCATGCTTCCTTTAATCTTGTATCATAATCCCTCACACCAGACATGATCAAAGATCCGAGACATGTTCAAAAATGTGGCAGCATGGTTCTTTTTAGCTTCGAAGCATTTTACTATTTTGTCTACGAGTCTGTGAACCACATCTATAAGGCAGGTTTTATATCAGAATCCATACTGGCGACGTGTATAAGGTGTTTATCTTTTATCACTGACATCCTGCAAATTAATAGCAATGCCCCATAGACTTCAGAAATTATAGATGAAAGGCTGATGGGTCTATATGATTTATGGTCGTCTGGTTGTTTGTTAGGATTTTAGACCATTATTGTCTTTCCTACTTTCCATTGAGGTGGAAAAAATTTTAATTTAAGCATGGTGCAAGTAATTTTGTTCCGGAAGGCGATAGTTCAGCTAGGAGGCAGCTTATTATGAGGTTGTAGCGGGAATTTTTTTATAATGAATTTTTTTATTGTAGATGCATACTTCATTCTTCCTAAATGTGGGTACATTTATTTCCATTTCAGCGGGTGCAGTTTCTTCTGTCAGGAAGTTGCAGACATCATTTTCATGCTCAGGTGGGCATTCGTTTTGGTGAGGTTTAAATATTGATAATAAGTGCCTAGAAAAGATTACCGTTTTTAAGAAGAAGAAAAGACAGTGTTTGTACAGACCAATTTCCAATCAGGCACATGTAGGAATCGTGAGGCAGTTATATAAGCCATTTTATCTTTTTTGTAGCCTAGTGAGTAGCCCGAAGGGGCAGAAGCATCGAGACCGCTTTTACGACTGGAAGTTTATGTCACAATCTCATTCGAGTGCATTTTTGAGCTTCCTAATAGTGTGATTTCATTGTTTTTTCCAATTATGAGCATCTCATTGCTTGCCATCGCATCCAGAGCTTTCTTGTTTTAAATACTAGGTCTAATAGATGTTAGGCTACAAGTTGAATATTGGCATTGTATGTTTTCAGTGGTGTAGATTTCGAAGCAGCTTGTTATATGGATCTAGTAAAGTTCAACAGTGTGATTTCATGTTCCAATTTCATTCTCACCAGATCTGCAAATGGGTACTGATACAGAGTCCAATAAGGTACCGATATAGAGTCAAGTTAGTCTTGCAGTTATTCAAGATGCACTTAAGTTCTTTCTCTATAAGGGTAGCAGACAGATTCTCAGTAATAGGTGAGTGGTTCGAGGACATATTGTGACAACTGCTGCAAGAGATATATTTATCGGAACTTCCTTTGATTATGCAGAAATATGTAGGGTCTGTGGGCCATTATGCAGGCTGATCTGTTG
The DNA here is from genome assembly GCA_039881145.1 of Druceiella hillmani. Taxonomy (NCBI): domain Eukaryota; kingdom Metazoa; phylum Arthropoda; class Insecta; order Lepidoptera; family Hepialidae; genus Druceiella; species Druceiella hillmani. The sequence continues at coordinate 2,597,414 of JAYKKI010000067.1, read as the reverse complement.
AAATTATGGCCATATTGTTGTTTTGGACATATTTCAAGAGCCATGCTCACATGGTAGTATGAATCTTGACTTCCAGAACTCTCACTTGTTTCCTCCCAGAACGTATACTTGGTAATATAATAGATAACTTTATATAACCAGTTTGATTTGATATCTTGCTTGGCATTATGATGCCGAGGTGGTTAATTTACTAGTCCAATCCAATACAGTAATGCTAATAGCTTGATGATATTCTTAGAAGAAAGAAGTCCATCCAGGTACATTGTGTGGTATAGTGAGTAATCAAGTAATTTAAAGTGATTCCTACTAGTAAAATGGGTTTCGGAAACAAACATTATGTCAATTTTCTGTATTTTCAGAAATAGTTTTAACTCCTTGGAGTTGTTAGCATCCCATACAAAAATATTTAGTGGCTTGAGTATGAAGTCATCTCGGACATGAGTTCAGTTAGTAACTTTGTTAGGACTAACATTACTTTCATAAAGGCTTGCAATGTTTTATTTAATGTTAGTAAAACATCTTCAGTATTTTATTTATTTTGGGTTGCATTATAGTATTTTAGTGGTAGGATTACTGTAATATCATAACATATGAACTAGAACAGAAGGTGAGGGAAGTGCCCCAGCTACGTCCATTCTGGAGAATAACATGTAATGAACTATGTATAATCATTACAACATTCTCGTAACACATTTTGAAAAATCCTTTTAGAACATCTGATGTCTTCCTTGTTGCAGTGGTATATTTCATTAAACTATGTTTTCCACTATTCTTGAAGCACAAAATATTATTTTTTTGGCCAATAGCTCCATAGAACAGAGATAAAGATTGTAAATATTTCAAATATTACCTAAGCTTTATCTGCCAACAAAGTAGGAGTTAGGCCTTTAAGGCCAATAAACTGTGACATTTAAAAGGGTTCTAAGGCCAATAACACTAATTAATACTACTAACATGATTCTGATGCCTAATAACTTATATTACCATAATTAGGATAATGCTTAGAATAAAAATGATTATATGTAATAAATTTTCCCTCGATGAAATAAAAAAGTTTATGCAGTAGTACAAAGTATTACGTAATTAACACGTAAATATGGCTTTCATATCTGTAGTAAAATGCTATCAATTAGATATCCAATGTGAAGATGATTTAAAGATGATAATGATAAAATTCTAAAAAATTTACTATTTACCTTCACCCACAGCACCAACAACTGTAAATCAAAATGGAAAATAATTATATAAATAATTGATTTTAAATAAAAACATTATGACTTAACAAACTATGTAAAATATTTCCATATGTGTAGTTTATATTTTCTAATACAATTAATCGACATATAGATTAACTTTTGCATGGAAAGATTGTCCATGAAGTCAGAATCCGTATCTTGTTTTTCATCACAGAAACTGTTTGATTACCATAATATTTTAGGCACAATTCACAAGAGGAAGGAGACTTATTGTATGTATATATATAAAACCCTCGTAATGTAAGTTTTACTCGAAAGTAACAGATTTGTTCTATTTTTTTAAAGATGGCTTTTTGTTAACTTTATGTTTATAAAACACATCTATTTTCGTATAATATAATAATATGTAAATAAAATATGTTACGTAGTACAAAACTCGACAACAAACAATAATGACAAAAATAACATCGATTTAAAAGTAACAACCTATTAATCACAAGCAGCAGAGTAAAAACAGAATTTAATATGTTTGATAATATAATAAGTATTTATCTGCAAAACGAGAATAATGCCATGTCAAATAGGTATAAGAGTCCGTTTTAGAGGTGCAGAGCGCATTTATTTAGACATAGCGCTAATAGCGCCTTCTCCCGTTCGTTCGCAAATTCAAAACACTTATATCTATTTGGCCTCTTGGTACTTCCCTCCCTCGACCTACGCTACTTCGTATTGGATGAGTCTTATGAAGTTGTCGATTGTTCTATGAAGTTGAACGGTCAGAAGACTAAGCATATATATCCAATTCAATAAACCCAAACGAAACTGATGATAGTCAGTTAAAATAACTGTCCCGTCAATAAAAAATAGATTAACAAAGTGTATGCAGTAGCAATGTCATTTATTTCAGATTCCGACATAATGACATAATATATAAAAAATAATATTATATGAGATTCCATCATTTCAAAGTATTTTTATAATTTCTAACCTTCAATTCTAAAATTGCTCCATTACTTTATAATTCATTAGTTATCACAATACTATTCCCAGTATTAAAAGTATTCGACGATATACTGTAGCAATACTTAACCTATACAGTAGCAATATTGTTAAAACCATTATGGTGATACTAGTGTAATTATAAAAGGGAAATATCTTATCCAATTGTATTATTACTTATAATGTAGTGCATAAATTTCAACGTCATAATTTTTCTAGACACTCCCAAAAAAAATTATGTAACGAAACGTTTTTAACTATATTAGTGGTTCAACGCACTAGTCACATTGCGAAAATAAATCTGATATGTCTAATTACGCTGTAATTGTCAGAGCTTTGCTTGAATCACAAAGTTAGAAATAAAAGACAGTATGTTTAGGATAATAATTACTTTGTCTTTTCATGAAACTCAATTTCAATGAATTTGAGCTTACTATATAGTGATTCCGAGCATTCTGTTTAACATCACAACTCGTCAAAAAATTACCTTTCGAAACACTATAAATATAGAATGAAGCAAGGAAATCCCCACTAACACTGAAAAGTTGAAAACCTGCTTTTTTTGATTCTGAGCCTATACATTTCCACAGAGGGTAAGATTTGATTTTATCTTTCCTGAAATCAAACCTCATCCTCTATTAAAGACAAATTTAGTATTTATGCCTGTAAAATAGCAATGAAATGCAAATTAAATTGATACAATTATTATTCAATTAATGAATGTTAATTTTAGAAGTATGGATTAATATTTACGAAAGTAGCTAATTTTATTGTTATACAAATTTCAAATAGCATCCCCTAAAGTCATCTATTTAATCTGTGCCCTTTTTATTTGATATAGAACCAACAACATGTTATTGGAACCTTCATTTTACTTCTTTTAATCTGATAAGATTAACATAAAACTTATTAAATATTTACTAACAATATTTTGGAGAGATATTTGTAAAATCAATGACAACGAAGAAAAAAATATAAATCATTATTTTAAATTGTTGGAAAAGTAGGTTAAGCAGAAGATAACTGAGGTATGTTGTGTGATTTGATCATTAAAAAGAATGTTTACAAATTTTTAATTTGGTTATTAATATAACATTTCATCTAAAAAAATATAATTTGCGTCTTTGGATGGATTTTACTATCCCAAAGTAAATTCCAAGAGTTTTGTTTTTACATTATACCAAATTTTAACTAAGAAATCAGATAATTCTATTTAAACCACAACAGATGTACAGATTCTGCAATTATTTTATCTTCCTATATTTAAAAAAATTAAGTCATTGCCCAATAATTAGAAAAAATTGATTTGCTTGTTTTTACTAAAATGTCAATATTAATAGTCAAAAGCAATATTTAGAAATTCATTTTAAATTAAAAACAGCACAAAAGTTGATTATATTTTACAATGTTGTAGGTCAGATGCACAGAAACATTTTCAAATATCATTGTAAGAGTAAAAAAATCAAATCCTTACTTTTTCCAACTGGTTTAGTGACGCCATCTACAACCTTTCCGACACCTGTGACAAAGTTATTCGGATTAAGGAAATTAAATAAAATGGGTTCTAAGATCGCACCAGCTTACTTTAAACAAAAGTCGATTTAAGCAATATTATCAGTTTTTTTCTAATCACAGTTATTTTGTTAGCTCTAACAGGACAACATCAAGCCAATTTATGAGTAATAATATTTCTATTAATTTAAAATATAATCTTTTAAAATATTACATTGAAAGAATTATTTCACAATTTCTCGTTCAAAATGATTTTACTTCACTGCATTGAATAAATAATGGAAGACATAACATTCGAACAAAGATTGAAGAACATGTTCAGTTTAAAATATGACATTGAAAATTCAATATAACAAAGCTGTTCTCCCTTTTCAATAACACACTAAAGAGATCATATTAACCCTTGAAATTATGTTGTCTGATCTTTAATCAATATTTCAATTATTTATTTGCTATAGATGCTCTCGTTCTATTCTTTAGGTTAGGAATACAACAAAATTGATTAGATGTACGAAACAAGATGGGGAGCTTGAAGATCAATGCTATAGAAGTATAGACATACCACTTGTAATATATATATATATATATATATATATATATATATATATATACATGTATGTATAAATATTAATTTAAAAAGAAATAATTCATCTGTGCCTCTCTGGAATATTTTATTAGTATATGATAACTTCAATTATTTCCTAACAAACTTGTTACTGATAGTAATTAAGCTTGAACAATTTATTACCATTCTGTTTTACATATGTTCTTCATGCACGTCATACAGAATTATGCATCTGAATCTATAAAGATATATTTTATGCAGTACCTGCTTCTCTAACAACCTCTAACTAATGTTTTATTTAACAACCTCTAACTAATGTTTTATTAATATTCAAAAAGTTTCGACAAGAAAATACTTTCAGTTTTTTGGAATATCGAAGAAGTATCAAGATTTAGCTCAACAAATTAATAGTATATTAGAATTACCATTCAGTTGAATGATACATTGTCCCATTTCAGAAGCTTCACCTTCAGAATACTTGCAATCTGTTGTTTTTGTGACTTTGGGCTAGCAATAAGATTATGATTAACAAATTACTTGGCTAGTATAATTACAATTCAGTTTAATGTTGGTTAGTTTTATTTCTGAAGCTTCAATTACAATATATTTGCAGCTTTTTGTAGACATTAGACAATTTTCAAAGTTAACAGCTACAATTAGGCTGAAGAGAAATTTTGAAAGTACTTTCTTCGGTTGTTTTTGAATTTTTGATGATACTACTTAGAAATTATTTAGCTGAATCAAATAAAAAAGAAAAGAATTTATAACAAACCGTCTCCAAGACGCAGTCCAATGATAAAAGTATCAATTGCAACTTCCACTGAAACGTTAAAAAATATGTATTGAAATTAACGAGATTAAACATAAAACGAGAAAAAAAAGTGACTCTTTATACATATATTAACAAGAAATAACTTATTTTATTATTAAATTGGTTTTCATGCTCCACATATTATAAATATTGTAAAGTTACTTACATTCTTTAAGGCCGAGCACTACACCTTCAATAAAACCTGAGATACCTGCAAGTACGAGATTAAAAACATAAAAAATGTGATGAACTTCCATCTTAACATATCTTTTTTAGGATGATTGATAGTGAGCTCCATGAAAAAAATCAATTTCAAAACTTAAAGAAATTAATTTTCCATATATAATAGTCTAGTATTTAATTAGTAAATGCTACATTTAAATTATAAGCAAATTAATTTTAACAGATTGCATAAAATTTGAAACATAATGAAATAAATAAACGTATAAATATTTTTTTATGTTCCTCTTGTGAACACAACTGATATTAAAGTATAAAAAAATTGTACCTAAAGCAGTTAAAATAGTATCTCTTACCTATTGTTCCCAGAAGAGAATCTTCACCACCTTAAACATTAATACGAGTAATATAATTTTTTTGCATTTTACCAATTTTTTTTTTCATCTAATATTAATTTAACAGATGGTAATGTAAAATATTCGCATACCTTCTAATGTCTTGAAAATATCCGCAATTGCCGTTAGGATGTTTTCAACTGTAAAAAAAAATTAGTGTTCAAATTGGAAAGTAGAAAATGTTTACATGTATATATATATATATATATATATATATATATATATATATATAAATCTTGTTGTTTACTACTAACATTCTACTGTTTTTCATAATAATATCTAACATTATTTGTATGCATTCAAACTAGTCATAAAACCATTTTTTTTTCAATTTGTCTTCTGGGATGGAAATGACTTCCCTTTTTTCGGTATCTTTAGCAAACGTGCATCCTTTAAATTGATTTTTTGCATATGGAAAGTGTGTGAAGTCACAGGACGCTACATCTGGTCTGCAGAGAGGGTGATATGATAGTTGGATTTCGGACGGCTTTAAGCAAACCATTGTTTTCTGAGCCTGATGTGATTGCAAGATCAAAAAGCCAAGTGTGTAATTTACTCTTTGGTCGAAGTTCTCTTTGTGTAATAAAAAGCTGCTGCAGACAGGATGCGATTTATGAATTTGTGTTGAATATCAAAAAGAATTACTTTAATCACACCCCAAAGATGAAAAAAACAATCAACCGCTTCTTAGTCATACGTGTTGGTATAGGCATAATAGAGTAATTGTCTGAATACAACAACAACACACAACTTTGAGATTTTTGTAGGGACATCAAAATAATGCTGCCATAAATTCCACTCCCCATGATATTAAAAAAATTCAGGGCATTTGCATCCTAATTTAAATTGCATAAACACTTTTTTAAACCACCAATAACAATATAAATTGAATTTTGCTCATAAATCCGATTGTGTGGCAGAAAAAGTGCAAAATTAGGTCTTCTTTAAAATTTTATTTACGGTCCATGTCCAAAATCTCCTCGGATTCTTTGTAGATGTCCTGACAATTTTTAGAAACTAAGTATTCAACACCGTAGGTATAATCTTCTTAACATTTTCATAATGAAATATTTACCCCAAATTAAGTTTACAATAACAATTTTGTCAACTCAGGCCACCAAATGTATGTATTAATTAAAACTTCACCATGTCTTTTCTCTAGAGACGTTATTAACGCAGCAAATAAGGTAAAGTAAAGTAACGGCAAATAAATTGTTAAATATTGCCAAAGCTACCAATTTATGAAGAGTGTAATGGTTTTAAAATTATATTTTCCTTTAAATTATATTGCTTGTAGCTTTAATTATTTCATATAATAAGATACACAAAATATTAGGCAATAATATGTGAACAATTCTTACAAAGAATTGTAAGAGCTTTACTTTTATTTAATTGTACATACTGGTAAAACTTTTGATCTACAAGCATATTTTATGTTTTACAATAAACATTATCACTACACCTAACTATTGTATATAATAAATGTATGTGTATACATGTACATATATAAATATATATATATATATATATATATATATATATATATATATATATATGTATGTATATATATATATATATATATATATATATATATATCTATATATATATATGTACACGAGGGCTATTCAATAAAGGTGACTTTATTTTTCTCAAAAAAATATTCATTTATTCACCAATATCTATTTTGTCCCCTTCAAAGCAATCCCCCTCAGATACAATTTGTTTGCTCAAAGCACTTCTGACATGCTCTTTATGGTATGGCCTCAAGCTCATCCAGTGATGCAGTCTTTATCTCCACAATTGTGGCAAAACGGCGACCTTTAAAGGTCACAGGGGGCCAAATCCCGTGAATACGGTGACTGAGGCATGGTTACGGTGTGGTTTTTGGTCGAAAAAATAATGAACCAGCAATGACGAGTGAGCTGGTGCATTATCCATGACTGGTTTTTTCACAATCACAGGCGTTGGAGCACTTAATTTTTCAAAATTTAATACAGATTCTTTGACCAATTTTTTTGGTATAGTAATACAGGTAAGCACAATAAAACACGTCTAACCTTTATATGTCAAAGACAAACTGATAATATCAACATATGTTGGAGACACGTGTACCAACATAACAAAAAAAATTGAAAACCCCATGGACGTAGCCCATGAAATTTGAAGTCACCTTTTTTTAAACAGACCTCATACATATATATAAATATATATATATATATATATATATATATGTATATATATATATATATATATATATATATATATATATATATAGATATATAAATTTGTACTAACTACCACAAGACAAGAATACTATCGAAATGTTTGTAATTATTTGTTTAAATATAATAGAACTTACCAAGTTCAAAGGCAAAACCTATAATGTCAGTTATACCAGGGATTTCTGAAAAAAAATATTAAAAGAATTTGTTATATGCACACAAGTTAAATCATATCCAATTACATATGTCAAAATGAGTGACGGTGTCAGCTTGTATTGTTATCAAATAAAAAATTGAAGAGCATTATTTTTCCTTATTTTTTTTTCAAATACAAACCTTAGTATAGCGGAAACAAAGAGAAGCTAACAGGAGATAAAAAAAGAAAATAAAAGGCCGTATATCATTAGAATCTCAATGTTTAAGAGAAATTTAAAGTTTTCGGCATTAATAACTTTATATTACGCTTTAAACAAAAAGCTAATATAATTAGTCCTAAAGGCATAAGCAAATTACCCCAAATTGGCAGGCATTACACAAAAGAAACAAAATTAATAATTAACTGTCTATCACTGGTTCTGTGCTAATTAGTAATTAAACTTTTAGATACAGGAACAAATTTTAGAAATGCTATGGCAAATAGAAAAAAGAATGTGTAGAAAGAAAAAAAAAAAAGTCCATATATATACATATATATATATATATATATATATATATATATATATATATATATATATATATATACATATATAATATATATATATATATATATATATATATATATATATATATATACATAAAAGAAGACTGTGTGTACATAAAGACAGAGTTTTTACCATGACCACCTACTGCCACCCACTCAAGGTTTTCGTGGCAAATGCCCCTTGGTCTCCTGGTGTGCGTAAGGGAGTTTGGCACCGGTGGATGTAAATGCGTGGGCTTGGGTGGCAAAAATGTTTGTATCTTTTTCTAACACATTGCATTCTAGAATGTTCGAGAACGATCTTGCATATTCCAGAATATTCTAGAAAGACCTAAGATAATATATAGATAGATAATCTCATATTTCTAAACATTCTAGTTCTAATATGTTCTAAAATATTCATTAATGTTCCAGAATGATTTAGAACAATAAATTCCAAATTATGCAAAGTAAAAATGTTGAAAACGTTCTGAAAAGTTCTAAATTACTTTCAAATGATGTGAAACGCTTTAAATTGATTTTCATCTTTCTAAAATTTACTGGAATGTTCTAAAAAATTCGAAAACGTTCTGAAAAGTTCTAAATTACTTTGAAATGTTGTGAATCACTTGAAATTGATTTTGATTGTTCTAAAATGTTCTAAAAAATTAGAAAACGTCACAAAAAGTTATAAAATACTTTCAAATATTGTGAATTACTTGAAATTTAAACTAATCGTTCTAAAATGTTCTGGAATTTAAAAAATTCTAAAACGTTCTGAAAATGTCTAAATTACGCTTAAATGTTGTGCATCACTTGAATTTGCATCTGATCATTTTAAAATGCTGTGGAATGTTCTAAAAAATTTGAAAAGTTCTAAAATATTCATTGACATTTGAAAATAAATGTCATAAATTATTTTTAAATCTTAATCAGAATATTCTGGAATCAAAAATTATTCTGGAACCAGAAATTTCCATTGTCGATGGTATAAAAGTTTGAGCTCAGCGTGTTTCAGTCACAGTGTTTCCTCAGCATCGGTCAAGAGAAGATCAACAAGAAATCTTTCTAAAAATCAAGAATAAATATTCTATCAGAGAATTCAAGTGATTATCAACAGTTTAGTATCGAATACGTCCGAATATTCTGGAATCAAAAATTTCGATCGTTGATGGTATATAAGTTTGAACTCAGTGTGTTTTCATCACAGTGTTTTCTCAGCAGCGGCCAAGAGAACATCAACGAGAAATTTGCTAAAAGTCAAGAGTGAATATACTATCAGTCAATTCAAGAGATTATAAACAGTTTAGCATCGAATACGTCCGAATATTCTGGAATCAGCAATTATTCTGGAACCAGAAATTTTGATTGTCGATGGTATATAAATTTGAGCTCAGCATATTTCCGTCACAATGTTTTCTCAGCGGTCAAGAGAAGATCAACGAGAAATCTTTCTAAAAGTCAAGAGTGAATGTTCTTTTATTAATAATAATATATTATTTAAGTGAGATGCCAAAACGTAAGAAGAAAAGTACCACGTGAAAATGAAACAGAAGGACAGAATGACTTACGACAATTTAAGAAGGAGTGGAACGATTAAGAGAAAATCAAAGAGCAAACACTAACGAAGAAACGCAAATTAGAGTAAGATCAATTAGAAATCGTCAATCAGTTAATCAACATCAAATAGTAAATGAACGAAATAAAAAAACAGGTCTCTACACCAAAAACATAACAACTACAATTTAGAATTACAATCCTATACTTTGAAAAAAATACAATGAATATCCGAATATTGTTATCGGAAAAATGAGCAAAGTATGCAAGTATTGCAATGCCAACAAATTTAAAGGACAAACTAAAAATATGTATTGTTTGATTGGTAGAGTCAAATTATCAGTATTACAAGTATCACAGCAAGAACTACTTGCTTATGTGGTGGGAATGACACCAGAATAAAACATTTTCTACACAATATATGTTAATACAATTCTTGCTTTCGAATGACTTCATTGAGAGCTTCATCTATATACAACGAAGAAAATTTCAGTCCCATTTTTAAGGTTCAAGGGCAAATTTATCACCAAGTAGGCTCACTAATACCATTACCAAATGAAAAAATGAAATTCCTTCAAGTATACTTTGTTGGTAATGAAGAAATTAAAACAGATCAGCGTTGTACTCATATTCAGGGGCAACAGATCAGCATTGTACTCATATTCAGGACCTACAACGAGAATTTGTTCGAGAGTTACAACGCTTACTCCATGACCATAATCAATTAATCAATGTATTTAAGACTTCTTTAGAACGAATGGTTGCAAACAATTATAAGATCATCATTCGGGCTGATGAAAGCCCAATTGGTGAGCATGAGCTAAGGTTTAATGCATCTCAAGTGTATGAAGTTCCAGTAGTAATTGTTGATAGTCGTCGTGATATCATTATTCAATATCGAAGCAATCAACTGCAACGAATTTATAAAACACATCGCAGTTACGATGCGCTACAATATCCACTAATATTTTGGCAAGGTGAAGACAGTTATCACTTCAACATCCAACAAATCAATCTAACTACAGGTATCGAAACTAACAAAAAAGTATCAGCTATATAATTCTACACTTATCAAATTAAGATTAGAGATGGTGAATATAATCACATTCTTAATTGTCGACAATTATTCCAATTTATTTACCATAATCAACGGAAGCTGCGTTCAAAAGAATATATCCATTTAAGAGATGCAATAATGAATGATGGAAACGTCGATAATGTGGGAAAATTGATCTTCTTGCCATCTACATTTACTGGAAGTCCACGTCATATGCATGAATATGGTCAGAAAACACGGTTGAACAGATTTATTTGTAATATTTACATGTAACTCTTCTTAGCTATAAATCAAAGAAGAATTACAATTGACATGATATTATTGCCCGAGTTTTTCGTCGAAAACAAATCAAATTTGTTGATGTCATAGTTAAAAATCAAATATTCGGTGCTGTCATCTGCTGGATGTATTTTATTGAATGACAGAAACAAGGACTGCCACATTCATTCAACTTAATTTGGTTTAGAAACAAAATTCAACTGGATCAAATAGACAATATCATCAAAGCTGAATTTCCCAATACGATAGAAAAACCTGAACTTTACGATATAAAAGTGAAAAATATGATTCATAGTCGTTGTGGCGAATTAAATAGAAATTCTCCATGCATGAAAGATAACAAATATACGAAATGTTATCCAAAACTATTGCTATACGAAATAATAACAAACGAAGATGGATATCCAAAGTGCAGACATCGATCATCAGAACAAGGCGGATTTACAGCAAAAATTAAAATACGGAATTAAATAAAAATAAAGAAATTGAAGTTAACAATCAATGGGTAGTTCCATACAATCCACTTCTGTCTAAAAGGTTGCAAACCCATATCAATGTAGTTCTATTAAATCTATCAAATACATATGCAAGTATATAATCAAGGGTAGTGATATGGCTGTCTTTACTGTGACTAAAGAAAATGAGCATGATGAAATAGTACAGTATCAAATGGGTCTTTATATTAATACCAATGAAGCAATTTTGAGTTTCCCGATACATGATCGAGATTCAACAGTTGTTCATTTATCTGTCCACTTAGACAATGGACAAAGCATGTTCTGCACTAGAGAAACAGCAGAACAAGTGGCGATGAAACCAGCATGAACAACTTTAACAGTATTTTTTTTTGAGCTATGCCAAGAAGATCCCTTTGCAAAGATTTTGCTTTACTCAGAAGTACCAAGCTACTATACATGGGATGCGTCAAATAAAAAATTTTACCGACGAAAACGAGGAACGCCAGTGTAAGGACATGACTGAATATTTAAAACTAATGCGATAGGGCGAGTCTATACGGTGCATCCAAAAAATGTTGAATGTTTCTATTTATGTCTATTGCTTCACTATATTCGTTGCCCAACATGTTTTGAAGACTAAAAAACTGTCAATAATTATATTTGTGAAACATATTGAGAGACATGTCAATGATTAGGTCTATTAGAAAAGGACAATCACTGGGAATTTGCTATGAATGAAGCAATACAAGTGGCAATAGCAAATCAAATTCGTGAACTGTTTGCAATTATATTAACTACATGTAAACCATCGAATCCAAATCGACTATGGCTGAAATATTGGGAATATATATATATATATATATATATATATATATATATATATATATATATATATATATCAATAAATCCAATAAAACACTAATACAATTGGGAGTTCAACCATCTTAACGAAGTGAATTTGATGCTATAAACAGTGAATTATTAAAGGAAACAAGTTTTAACATCAATGAATTGCAGAGCTATATTCAACACAACAAACTCTTATGAAATCAGAATCAAAAACAGGCATATGATATGATAATGGATTATTATAAAAAAAACGAGAAGGCATAACATGTCTGGATGCAACTGACGATACTGAGAAGACATTTTAAATTAATTTAATTCTAGCTGAAATTCGTGTAAACAATCCTGGTTGGTCAACCCTGGCATCATCGGGAATAGCAGCAACACTTATAGATGGTGGACGAACAGCATACTCTGCATTAAAATTACCGTTAAATGTAACTGATCATGAATTTCCAGTACATTCCATTGCAAAATAATCAGCACATGCACATATATTGAAACAGCGCAAGACCATTATAAGGGACGAAAGCACAATGACAAATAGAAAGTCTTTGGAAGCATTAAATAAAACACTTCAGGACCTACGGAATAACACGAGTTTAATGACAGGTATGTTGCTAATATTGTTAGGTGATTTTTGTCAAACGTTGCCTGTCATTTCAAAATCGACACCAGCGGATGAAATTAATGCTTGCTTGAAAAAGACGCAGCACAAATTTCAAGAGACGAAAAAGCACAAGAATTTGCCTTTTGCAAATTGTGGCCAAATCGTACTGACAAATGAATTGTGCAACATTTTTGAAACACGTGAACAACTCATAACCAAAATATGTCCAAATATTATATCAATTCAGAATGCGAGCGAGTTATTATAGAGATAATTCCGGGCAAAGGAAAAACTTACATGTCCCTAGATGCAATAATAGATAAAGATAAGAATGTCAACTTTCCTACTGAGTTTTTAAATTCACGGAATGTTTCAGGAATGCCATTACATTGCCTCAGATTGAAAGTTGGCTCACCAATTATTTTACTGCGGAATTTAAATTCACCAAAATTGTGTAACGGTACAAGACTCTGCATCAAGCAATTACAGAATCACGTCATTGAAGCCAACTGGTAAAGGAAAAGTGTAAACGCTATTTATACCGTGAATACCTTTAATATCAAGTGGATTGCCTTTCACTTTTAAGCGAATACAATTCCCAGTAAAGTTAGCTTACAGCACGACCATCAACAAAGCATAGGGTCAAACATTCCAATATTGCAGTGTTAACTTAAAGGAAACATGCCTTTCACGCAGCCAATTATATGCTGTGTGTTCGTGAGTTGGAACACCTCAAAATTTGTTCATTTACCGCGCAAACCATAAAACTATAAATATTGTATATAAACAAGTGCTGTGAGTAAAAATTAACAAAACATAAATATGAAATATATAAAAAACATCTATAAAAAACGTAAATATCTTATGTATATATAAGTATATATTGTGAGAAAAATTTAAATGTAACTATCTGTAAAAAGTGTAAATCTTAATTATAATAAAACAGAAAAATTTTGTTGAAATAGGTATTTTTAATTCTAACCTGTTTTTCAATTCAATTATTTAAATAATTAAAGAATTTAATACATATTATATATGTCGTACGTTTAATGTAATAAACATCTGTATACATAAGATGAGAAACTCATCTTTAAACCATTACGCGTGCAATATATATTGACCCGGGCAACGCCGAGTATCGCAGCTAGTTATTAAATAAATCACAAGAATTAACAAAAATTTTCTCTGAGTAATCACATGAATGATGATTTGGACTCGAATGCGTAGTGAGTTTTTCATGAAAAACAAAAGTATCTAGAGTACTTCACTACATCTTCCAGACAAAAATATTGGTCTACTTTTTTATTTTTTTTCCTGACTAATCACCATTATTAATTTGTTGTTTTATAACATCTTTTACTAAATCTAAACTTATGAAATAGTTGGTTATAGTAACATTACATCCAGTATTCTGGATGGGCTCATTAACTTAGCCAAGAAAACTGGACGTAATGTTACTGGGCTCAGTAACATAACCAATTAAGAACATTGTATGATGCAGTTGGTTGTTCGCCTACATAAATTTTTGGAAACTGTCTCAACTAGAACAAAACTCTCAAAATAGACCCAGTTTATCTTGAAAAGGTCTTATTTTTCTAGAATTGATTTACTTTTTAGTAGTTTAAACTGACAGAAATCTATTAAAAGACTGACAGAAATCTATTAAAATCTATTAAGAAATCTATTAAGAAAATTATTAAAAATCATGAGTCTAACAAAAATTCTATCCCGGAGTTATATTCCCAAAAATAATGAAATATAAATGCAATCATTATGAAACTCTAGATATTACTAATATTCAAAAAGGCAACATTTCATTGTAAATTATATTTTTGGCATAACATTACTTTTGAATTTAACATGAACTGAAAATATATATTCATTTACATGTTTATTTTCCATTCTATAATATTTTTATTGAAAAGTAAAAGAAAAGAATGCGTGTTACTTTTTATTAACTTTCTTGCTAGTCCTATTCTACCTGGTAAATGAGTAACAATACAATGTGCAATTTGTCTCACTCTTTAGCTTGGAATAAATTAATTCCTTTTAGTATTATGGTCTTTACATAAAAAAACCAAAAGAGTCTAAATGGACGGACATCGATTAAAATTTTCTTCATCATTTATTTTAAAATTATAATTATGGTCTTCTGGTTCTAATGACAAATGTGAATCGTCTTCTTCGAGTATACATAATTCTTCATCAGACTCATTGGTCTATTTGTTTCTAATAATTGACAGGGCTAGAAAAAAGCGATAAAATACCATGGAATGCAAGTACAAAAAAACAGTAAATTCACATTTGTTTACTAAGATTATGTCAACTGGAAACAGTAATTCAATAGTCCAATGAATAACAAACTATACTGATATATAGTATAATACTTACTTAATAATAAAACAGACAATTTACTAGCACATAACTAAAAAGAACCCAAGGATCACATTAGAGAGCGTTCAACCGCCTCCGCCATAAATGTATACTTCTTGGCTCGGGGACACATGAGCCAAGAAGCTAGAAAAGTGCAGCTTGCTAAAGTAAATAACTTAAAAAGTAAACAGTGACTAAAGATCACTTGCGTTCGCTGCAACCCCGTGTATCTCATTTAACATTGAAGAGGCTATTATCTACAGACAATGAATGAGATAACAGTTCGAAAATAATGCATTACAAATTACGTCATTAAATTACATATTGGAATAAAAACCAACCGTCTAATATTCAAATGACTTTTCTATACCACTCAGTCCATTAAACTAAAGATGTTGCGGCTAATAACTCACCTAAAAAACTAGTATTGCTTATATTATTTCATGAAACACAGTATTCAAAATGATAAAAATTCTTGCAAAAACTTGTTTTCCAACTTGGAAAATTTATTTTTAGTTTTCTCAAAAATAATAAAATTAAGAATTCTACGAAACTGAGAAAAGTTTATTCAATTCTATAATTTTTAAAAAAACTTAATAAAATATTTTTGTACTTACTAATCAAGCCTTCATCCTCATCAGCAACCTCTATAAAATTAAAAATATAATTGTTTTTTATTTAAGTCAAATATTTTTGATAGCATCCAACATAAATTGTTGTGTGATGTACAACACCCAATGATACAAATTGTTGTGTGATGTACCCAATGATAAAAATTGTTTTAGTTCTACCGTAACAAACTTTATTATGTAAAATATTATTAAAGGAAGTAAAATTTACTACATTTTTATTATATATATGCTGTGTTAAATGAAAAAATGATTGTCAAACTCGTTTTAAAAAAAGAGTTTATCAATGAAATTCTTTCATCATATCACGTCAGCTTAAATATAATTGACATGAGCTGGCCAAAAAGTAAAAATAAAAACAAAATAAAAATGATCAATAAACTGTTTCTTTCATTAGTAAAATTAATAATTAGAATTTCATTCCCGATTATCACATCAAAAATTTTAACATGTCATAAAAACAGATGAAGTTAAAAAGCTGGATAAAATTGTGTGTTAATTCACAATTTTGTTTATGTATTATGTTTTGTATTGCTTTACGAGCATGTGTTAAAATGAACATTTTATTGTGTTGACGACTCAAAAATCTTCAAAAATGGCAATAATCAATAAATATGTCTATAAAAATATTGGGATATACAAAGATCTGAAAAATGTTCAAGATGTATATAACTTTACATATTTATGTTTATCTATATCTCAAAAATTACACTGGTCTTTATACATACTGTCTTAAATTGAGGCATTCAAATATGAACAGAAATTAGTCATAAATTTCAATAAATTTGATCTGCATACACAAATTTAAATTTGCCATTTTGACCACACAAGTTTAACGATATTTAAAATTATATTAAAAATATTTTGACTCACTTTTCTGTAAAGCATTCTGCGCTGCTTTTACTGTAAATAAAAAAATTTGTAGGCTGATAAATATAAAGAATATTATATGCGTAATCATCAATTTGCTGATACTGTTATAATAAGACAATTTTTCAAAAATATTGTCATTAATGCAAAATATAATTATTCTCCAAAAATGTTACAAAATATAGACAATAAAATATGATGATATGATAAATTCTATAAACTTAAGAATGTTATCGAACTACAATCTGTTTCACAAAAAAATATACCGCAAACTTATGCTATTTAAACCGTTTGAGGGTTCATTCAAAATCAAGCAATTAGGGGAACCTTTCCCCAAAAGCCTCAGTTGTCGTTAGTCCTCAATCACAGAGGAATATATTTCACAATGAGTGTCACATATGTATCATTTGTGAAACTCATAATTGACAATTTAAATTTAAATTCATATCCCTTCCTTACTGCATTCACTGAATTTTATTAACTCTACTATTGAATGCAAATCTGCATTTACAAATTTAAACTACCATTTTGAAAACACAAATTTAAAAAACCATTTTGAAAACACAAATTTGCCATTATTTAAAATTATGTTAAAAATAATTTTACTCACGTTTTCCTGAAACCTTTTGCACTGCATTTACTATAAAGAAAAAAATTAGTAGAATAATTAGTAAATGCGTAATCATCAACTTCCTACCACTATTATCTATATTTATATAAAAAAACAAAATTTTTTAAAAGTACTGTCAAGAAAGTAAAATACAATTATCCTCCAAAATATTTACAAAATGTAGACAGTGATAAATTGTATAAACTTAAGAAAGTTATCGTACTACAACTTATTTCACAAAAGAATATATGGCAAATCTTTGCTCTGGATACTATTCATTCGAAATCGACCATTAAAAGGAACCATGGCCCCAAAAGCCTCAGTAGTATTTAGTCGTCAGTCACATGACATATTTCACTGTAAGTGCCGTGTATGTATCATGTTGTGAAGATACGTGTCTGTGTTTACACCCAAAAGAACCGAAAGTGTCATAAAGGGCCACAGTTAAATACATAAAAATATCTAAAACATTCGTAAGTGGATAAACAATATTTCAATACAAAAAATTTTGATGATTTGCCAGAGTTTGGCTAAACGATGAAAAATGGGAGCAAGCAGACAGATGGTCTTACTTAAAAATGATATAAATGTATCTAATGGCACTGTAAGAAGACTTTTATTGGCTTATGAAAATAAAATTTTGATGCCCAATGAGGAAATCATTTCTGCCCAAAAAACACTCCAAATAGACTGACCAAGATAAAAGAAAATTTCGAAAGAGAATGAAAAAACTTAATTTTATTGGATTAAATTTTTTTTGGGCGCATTCTTCTACTAATCGTACCTAGTTTATACACACCAATACAATTTTGCTGTCCACCGCTAAAAATTCAATAAAAGTGCATGTCTGTTGCTATTTCTTAAAACACGGGATTCCGCACTTTGCACATCCTTACATATAAGTAGAACACTGCCAACATAACCGACATATATCAGAGGGCTTTATTACAATCTACTTTTTTGCCTGAAAGTGGTTTACAGAGAAAAAAAATTTAACCCTGCAAAACTACAATGATCTAATGTATTGCAGTTATCTTTGTATAGGGTATAACCTATAAAATGATATTTACATATCGGATTCACTATCACAGATGCCAGATACAAATACAATAAAAATTATTTAAGTTGTCATGAAATTCAAACTCCTAAGGACAAAGATCTGAAATGTTAAACAGTTAATGAAGTCGACAGTTTAGTCTTACATGTAGATCTATTTCCTCAGATTATTTATCCTATATTTCCATAAAATCGTTAATATGTATAATCAGAAATATTAGGCAATTATTAATTAGCGGAGGCTAAGAACTAAGGATATGAACTGGACCACTTATTAATAATAAAGCATCGCAGATTATATCATATGGTATATGTACATTTTCATTTAATGCCATATCTTAAATAGTTTTCGAGATTTACTGTATGTGTCCATCTAAAACAAATTTTAAAAAATATAAAGAAAAATAAAATCATACAGCACAATTTGATCTACAAGACAAAAGTAACCAGCATGTCATAAACCTAAAAGTATAAGTCATTAGAATTTACCGATAGAAAGGACCAATAAGAGAGGTTCTTCGTACATATCAGTTAGCAAAATTGTTATGATTTCAATTTTAATTACAAGTAGCTTCTATTATTAAGCTCGCTAAGCAAGAGGTGATTGTAAGAGGAAACTTGCTAAATAATGGGATTAAAGGTTATTTCTATGCATGTAAATAAACAACTGAATGGTAAACTAAACATTTGCAAGACTATGTTTGCTATTTAAAAGTAATTATGATTTAGGTTTTGCATTCATAGGATCATAACAATCAAATTTGACTTTGAACTCCTTTAACATAAAATTTCAGAGCACAGGAAACTATCATAAATGTAAACATTTACTTACAAGAAAAATCATCATCTGAGTCTGGAGTATCTAAAAAAAATTAAAAACATGCCAATTATTTAGTAAGCTAATGCTATATGCACTTATATAATTAAAATGATAAGGATTCTTTTACGAACCATTGTTAAGATTCATGAATTACTATTCAAATATAATAACCTGCATTTTCGATTATAAATTTTCTGAATGATCTTTAAATTATAAATAAATTTCTTGTTAGAACTATATCATTTTTGAAAAGTTTTAATAATATTTAAATATTTTGCAATATTTTTTAACATTTTCTCAGTTGTAGCCGAGCATATCATTTAAAAAGAATGTAGGAATATAAATGAAAAACATTACTTACCTTTATCCCAGTTGTCCCAATCCTCATCTTCTAAATGTAAAAAAAAGCAACAATTAATAAAAAGAAAAAATTTGAATATTATTCTAATTATATAATTTTTTAAAACTAGTAAAAAGAAATATTACGCAATTTAGAAAATATTTTTGCAAAACAACTTTCACATCCGAATGTCACTTATCAATTTTATTTCATTAGGATTGAAATTTCAAGCGCTGTAGCCAAACAACACATTTGCATCCTTTACTCAATAAAATTTCTGTTTTATAACAGGGAACTATAATTATTTTAATAATTAATTCAATTATATAATTTATGGAATGAAATATGAACAGGACAAACACCTATAAGCCTGTTATCAAATAGGAAATTCATCTTTATCGCTCGACTGGTATAGAACATGAGATTATACCTTAATAAAGATTATATTAATAAAAAACAAGTCAAATGCGTATCAGACACACATTAAGGTAAGTCTTAATATGTAATAACGTAAAACTGTCATACTAATATTGATTTCAAACTATCTCATCACATTTTCCAAATTAATCAGCTATTTTTGGAAGAAAACAGTTTAAATTACACCCATATAAGTAGATTAAATAAATGAAAAGCGAAGAATGTCGGAGGATTTCAGGATGACCTTCCAAAAATATTATCTTGGTGTTTTCTACATTGAGTTTTAATATACGTATAAAGTTAAAAAGAATGGCATAGACCGCAGAAAACTATGCACTGTTTTACAATCACAAAGGATACTATGTAACCACAATATTAAAATAAATGGGTAAAGAAAAAACCAACATAATTAAGCTTAATGATATTAATAAATAGGAGAAAAAATAATTTTAATTATTAATAAAATTCAAATTGCGTACTAATTCTCAACAGTTGTGTGCTAGGAATTAGTACGCAATTTGAACTTAGGGTTTCACTACACTGATAGTGAAATCCCAATTTTATTTTTAGAAATATGAGTAAAACAGTGAAAAAACTAATTATTTCATTATTAACATTTGACTAACTATGAAATTATTTTCTAATTGCCAAGACTCTAGTGAAACTTTTTAATTTTTCAAAATTTAATGTAGGTTACCCAGGAACAGAAGATCGACCACCAAGCTCATTATATACTCTACCAAAGTTGTTCGAGAAGTTTCTATAATATTTCAGAAATTTCAAAAAAATGCATTTGTTCAAACTAATATTTTACAGAGGCCATAATCATGTTCAGTGCAAATTGCTAGAAGCTACCTTGCAAGTGACTACAAATGATTTGGAGACATGATATTATGGTTCAAAAATAAAATTACAAACATTTCATAACATTTTGTTTTTTATCATCCATATATCTATATTGTTTTTTCTGAATATTAACTGAACTCACATATAGAAATCTTTTCCAATATCCAGTAAAAGGAAATAGTCTTGACACTATGACAGATTATGATTACCAGAATGTAAAAGAAAAAAGAACCTCTCTCAATATGTCACTAGACCAAAGTTAAATTTTTTTTAATTGCGTTTAAATTTTTCAGTAAGATCATTTTATTCAAAAACAAATGCTTTCATCAATTATTTATATTAACAATGTGAAGTTTTAAATTTTTATGTACTTAAATTCTATCTAATCATTCATATAGTTTTAATACGTGATACTTTTTATAACATGTTTCAACGGGAAATAATGGCTTTTTGTTACATGTTTCACAAAAGTACATAATTGCCTTTCATCATTCAGATCAGTTTCAATTAGAACACGCAATGCAGTCATTATGTTTTTCACGAGTATCCGAGTATCGGGACATGAAATGCAAATTCCCAATTAATGTTTCTTAATTATCTACGGTTGATGACCTTTCACATCTTCATGAAAGTAGCCTATTTTTATTTTGTTGCATTATTTATTTTTTTATTTATTAATACATTAATTGTGTCAATACCTTTATAGGAAAATGTTATACCTTCTGATCAAAAAGTACCCAGAATTTCCCATTCAAACAAACCGGGCTTGGGATATTGTCAAAATCTTATTTTTTCTAGGTTGGACATCAGTTATCTGGTGCTCAAATATCTTTTTGAGTGCCATCTGTCGGAAGTTTGTGTGTGACAGCTTGTAAACAAGTCAATGTTTATTGTATTCTGCGAATTTTGCAAAGTCGAATTTAGTTGATCAGAGTTTGACTGAAATTTTGTGTTTCTAACGAAATATCATATGCAGAATCTTTCAAAATGTTAAAAGTAACCTACGGGGATTTGACAATGTTGAAAACACAAGTGTATGAGTGGGACAAAGAGTTTAAAGTGGGACGTACTGCGGTTAATGATTTGCCTCCTTCGGGTAGTCCATCCACCAGTATCACTGGTGAAAATATGGAAAAATTGAGGAAATTATCCTCGTAGATCGTCGTGTGAGCATCAGAGAGATAGCAGCCGATCTTGGTGTCTAATTCGTGTAGAGCATTATAGACACCGTTTTTCGCATGAGATGAGTTGAAGGGCGGCTTGTGCCGAGAGTGCTGAATTTATTGCAAAAACAGCATCGCATTGATGTCGCTAAGTAATGCTTTTTTTGGACCAAAATGTTATCGATGGCATCATTACCGGTGACGAGACATGGGTCTATGAATATGACATCGAAATTAACCAACAATCATTAGAATGGCTCTTCTCAGACAAGTCAAAACCCAAAAAACCACGACAGAGCCATTCCAAATTCAAAGCGTTGTTGACCGTTTTCTTGGCGTGTGGTCCACTCTAAATTTCTTCCACCAGGTCAGACAGTAAATAAGGTGTATTATGTGAGCGTATTAAAACATTTGAGGGAAAACATTTGTTGCAAGAGGCCAGAATTGTGAAGGAACAACTCGTGGTTACTTCACCACAACAACTGGCTTATGCACTGGCTCACATATCTCATCTTGTACGTGATTATTTGACCAATAATAATGTTCATACCGTTCTGCAAGCTCTGTATTCACCTGACATGGCTGCTTGTGACTTTTCCTATTCCCAAGACCCAAGTTACCATTTTGAAAATGTTTTGTGACGATTGAGGTGATAAAGGAGAATTCGCAGAAGGAGTTGAAGGCAATCTTTAATCGGCCTATCAAAAGTGTTTTGAAGATTGGAAGAGGTAGAGGTGTTGGAATATGTGTATTGCTTGCAATAGAGATTACTTTGAAGGGAATAAAATGAATATCGAATAATAATTGAACCGCATTCGTTTTAATGAAAAATTTTGAGTACTCTTTGATCAGAAGGTATAATGAAATTTCTTATCTATAATAACCTGTGAGTTGCTTAATGTTTACATTTTAGAAATGCGCAAAAACTGAACAATTACCTAAACTAACGAGCATTAAGGATATACTTTCATCATAATCAATACAGTTTTCAGTTTTATGTTTCTCTAAATTAAACACAATTCAATTGAATTTTGCACTTGTAAAATTGTTTTCTATTGACTTAATTTATAATATTACATCAAGATTAAAATAAGAATGAAATGAATTTTCTAAATCGTCAGTCTTCATAAATTTACTTGCCTCATTAAGTTACATTCATTTTCATGCAGTTTATATATTGATATTTTTGAACTAAAATATTAAATAATAGGGTATTTGAAAATTATTTAGAAACACGTGACAAAATTTTAGCGTTTGCCTATATGAAAATATACTTTTTAAATGACTAATACAAATTTGCTGCAAATATTCTCAGTCATATGCACATGTGCTTGATATGACACTATTGAGAATATTATGTTTCAAAATTAAATTAAGGTTTAATCAATTCTTCAAATTATTTAAGAGAAATTTTAACTTTCATAGTGACGACCCTGGTGTACCGTGTTTAACTTTTCGATAGTACATTTTAAAAGGCTAAAAAATACAATTTGATTAAACTTTCACATGAAACTATTTCAATTAAGTTGGGTGAATCATATCAAAAGATACAGACAATGATGAAACTGATATAGGCATACTCCAAGTTCTCTTATGAACAACTAATCAAAAGATTATTTTCAAATAAGTGTTAGTATATTAGTATTAGCATAAAATAATTATGAAAATTAAATGGATTTTTAAGATGAAAATTATGCAGTGTAATTTCATAACATTTTACCAATATACGACTCTATCTTTACACCATGTCTCTATCAGTATGTTTCAGTATTTCTAAGATGCTTTCTACAATATTCTTTAAAATGAATGTTCCACAAACTATAAATCACAAATAACGCTAACTACATTAATATTATTTCAGTATATAGACCAGGAGGCGTTTTTAAGTTCATGGAATGGAGGATAAGGAGTGAGAATAAAAATACAAAATTATTTTTCTTTTTCAATATATTCACTTGCTACCCTAATACATTGTTCAGATCTTTCAATTAGCTTATGTATACCTTCATAAAAAAATGTTTCGTCTTTGCCCGAAAAATAAACTGAAACTACGTCCTTCACTTCTTCATCACTTGACAACTTCTTTCCACAAAGTTCTTTTTTAAGGTTTAGGAACAACTAATAATTACTGGGAGCCAGGTCAGGACTGTAGGATGAGTGTTGCAAAATATCGAAGTTTTGTGCCACTGCGTTGAGTCTTGTTTGGACTCAGGTTCATAATCATGAACCCAAGTTTCGTCTCCAGTAACAATTCAACTCAATAGTCCATCCTTGTCTTCACTACAGAGTTTCAAAAACGCGCATGAACACTCCACACGGCGTTGTTTTTGAGGTGGTGTGAGCATTCTCGGCACCCATCTTGCGCTGACTTTTGTCATGCCAAGATGATCATGGAGACTTTTAAAAATTGTTGTATCCAATACTCCAACCATCTCTGCAAGCTGTTTCTTCTTTAGTCTGGCAATACTAAGTTTTCCAATACTAATTTTTCAACTTTTTCAATAATTTCCCGAGTAGTCATTTCGATCAGTCGACCGGGGCCTAGGTCGTCTTCAAGTGAGTCTCTACCCTGTTTAAAGAGACTATGCCACTTGTAAACCAAGGTTTTACCTGGGCAAGAATCCCCATAAATGGATGCCATCTCTTTCAGTATGGTTTGAACCGACTTTCCTTGCTTGGTAAGGAACTTTATAACGGTGCGGTACTCAATTTTTTACATAGTTCATACTTTATTCCAGATTGAGTTGTTTGTTCGACTATAGTTCAAAGACTAATGATCCGATTATGATAAAACTTGGTATTTATACTAATAATGAGTTACTTAACTAGCTATCATTCTGTTATTCACCTTTACTAATGGCCTATCTTCCCATTTCGCAAACTTAAAAACGCCCCCTCATAGGTTTAAAAGTAATTTTTTCATAATATGGAAAAAGTAACTTTTTATTTTCCTGAAATCATATTAATTTTCGTATATTCCTGATAAATAACCTTCGTATATTAACCAAGTGAATAACATTCACGTCATATAATATTAGAAATAACCATTATTTTATAGTATAATAATTAAAATTACTATTTTAATTGTATACATGTGTAATTTTAAATTATTTACAAAAGATTAATCTGAATCACTTTTTATTTCACTATCTATTTAAATACGAACTTCTTGCATTCATTTTAAAATGTAGTAATAAAAAAAATGTGTTGCTTGTCTCTTCTACATTATAAAAAAAGCAAATTTTTTATTTGACAAGAAAATACTTGAGTAGAAACAAAAATTAAAATACAAATATGAAACTTCATTAAATTAGAATTATGTTTACACTATGAATTCATCATTTGTGACTCTTTCCTTATTTATTTTTTAATTTAAAATACTATAATTTTTATTTAATTGTCAAAATTGATTGCATGTTCATGAGTAACATTGATTGTCATTGTGACTTCACAATAAATTATGAATGAAATACATGATATAAATAGATTATTATACGCATTTTCTTATTAACAATGTGACAAATGGATATTTTGCACAAAAACTATTTTCTTAAAATTATTTTAAAAAATAGTTCTGTGTTTATTTTTGCATAACAAGAAATGAATTGAAAGACTCCCTTTTAAATTTAAAAAAAAAATTAACTTACCATCATTCTTTTTGCAATTGGCTGGTATGGTCTGTAAATTTTTAAAACCGAATTAAATAAAAAAGGTGCTAAAAAAATGTGCAGTCTTAGATATTCAAGGTTAAAATCGAAAATAAGCACCCACCTCGTCAATCTTATTTAAGATGTTATAGTAATTAAAACAATACAAACTACTCCAAATGAAATTTTAAAAGATTTTTCTGTTGTTACAAAACTGTTTACACAAACTACTAAATGTTTAGACAATGAACCATAATTTTCTTTAAACCAAAATAACTGACAAAAATTATTTAAAAAAATGTCGTAATTATAGTTTTAGAAAGTAACAAATGTTCTAGGTTAAAATAGGATCTTATTTTAAATGTTATAATAATTAAAATAATATAAACTATTCGCCCAAATAATAAATGTTTCTTGCCTAATTTATATTTGTTTACACTAACTACTGAATGTCTCTTATATATAATTAACGTACCAAGTGAAAAGTCACTTAGAAGGATTGGTTTAAGTTTCTACTTTTACTATTGTAGCTACATGTTATTATATTGTTAAGGTTCATTAAAACAAATGAAACTTAATTCACAAAATAAAACTTACATAATAAGCAACGAGAAGTGTAATGATTAATAATTTCTTCATTTTCGTTGTGTTGTTTTATTTCAACCGCACTATCGAACACGACTTCAACTCGTAATAGAACTTTTTTTAAAGGACCTTTTATATATATATCATCAAACAACTGTATTTTTCATACGAAGCAGATATTGATTTAACATACCGATTGGTTAAAAAGTTTCTATTAAATATAAATTTTATAATAGCAAAGTATTAAATTGTGAAAGATATGATGTATCAAATAACATATTCTGTTGGATATTTTAATGGGTGTAATACAGTTTAAAAATTTATATATCTTTTATATAAAATCTTTTTGGATGATATAAATTGTTATTGAACAGTACATATTCTAATTAATAATCTATTACGACTATGCAGACAACCTCTGGCTATATAATGCTAAGCATGTAGATATGCAAGTCTACCAGACATAAAATCAAATGAGAAAAGAAACCAAGCATAATACCTGATGTCAACAACATGGTACCATTAATAATAGACAAGTTGAATGTGTACACCAAATTACGTGTGGTTCCAGCTCAACCTTCACAAAAAGTAGTGTTTACACAATGACAATCATGTGAAAGTTATGGTCATAGCAGCTGTTGATAATGTGGAGGTTCTGTCATGATAATATGGAGGTTTGCCTGTGTATACATGGCGACAACTAGTGGCAACGATGCTGCTACGATGGCAACTGTCACATAAACTGTCGCCATGTAAAGTCTAAATTGTGCTCTAAGTGGTAGTCATGACACTGGCAACAAAAATCAAAATATTCCAGTCCAATATTAGTATACTGCATTGCTCTACGGATGTTTGAACTATAAAGTAACAAAAGACTTCACCTAAAAACTCAAAATCTTTATCAATTACTGCCTTAGGTGTATTCTTGGAATATATTGTGCTGAGAAAATATATGAAAACTTACTAGAATAAAGTGGTTAAATTCTAATCGAACACTAAATAAAATTTAACAAAGGAAACTGGATGAGCCATGTTTTCTTGCCATGATGGAACTTGCAAGGGAAGAGTATGTATGGGCATCCAAAATAGACTTAACAGTGGAATATGTTGGCACTGGGAACACTTGGAGTAAAGCAAGGCCCAAAGTCAATCAGGGTGATGTAGCTTTATTATCATTTTCTGCCTGATCAATGTGACATAAGGAATTAACTTGAAGTAACTTCATATTTTGCTATCCTTGCTTCTCTCAATATAATTTCATTCTAATCTACCTCTTTTAAGCACAATGCTCATTGTGCGATAGTTGCATTATATTTTTTTTAACTAAGAAGAAAATATGTAAATAAAAATTTATGTAGAAAAAATACAACGCGCACTTTTCATAAAACGTAAAATGTTTTGAAACCGCACTGTACATAAACAAACATGCTTCTTGATACATCATATTCATTAGCCATCATGACACGCAATAATACATATAATATTTATCATTAGCTCTTCCTTTTCAAAAATATGCAGACTTGTGATGAAACAAGTGAAAAATACATTCAAACACATTAATTCTGCCAATGACGCACGCTTTAACGAAATTTATTGTCTAACCTCACTAACAATAGAAACACCTGTATATGTTGAATTTAATTTGTTTAACCGATTTTTGGAAATATTATCCTATACAATAACATATGCGTAAACATAACAGCCCTTTAAACAATCATGAAATTAAATTCTTAAACTGGCTTACATACCAATTAACTTACACGATGACAACCTTTCCTAAAAAATTCCAAATAGTATAATCATCTGACTATATAATATGCTAGCACAGAGTGAAATAAATAGGATCCTTAAACCTAGAATACGTCATTAATGTTGTTTTAAGGAAGAATGTGCCTTATATTTATACCTCATTAAGGCTATTGAGAAATATAAAAAGATATTAAATTTTTCCTTTCATATTATGTGCCTTTTGTCTATCTTTATATTAATTTCTTTTATCAGAGTTGACCTTTAAAATATATCACAGCCTTGAATAGTGTAAAAAATTTAAAGTATAATATAGAAAACTTTTGTACTAAGCGTCACCAATATAAGTACATTTTTTTCAATTTTAACATAAGTTAATTCTAATGGTTTATCTAGTGCGTTTTAATTATTCAGCTGGTTCCCACTTGGAACTTATTTTTTTTAGTCAGATTATAGTTGAAGAAAATTTTTAAAAAGTGAGGGAATTATTATCGACAAACAAAATATTGAATCATTAAATGAAATAAAAAGTTATTTTGTTTATACAATGGAAAACAAAATAGATTCAAGTATAGATAATGATTTATTATTTCGCTTTGAAAAAATTACTATGAAGTTGCCCGTTTTACGGAGCCAGTTTGGTTTACAATTAGAATACTTAAATAGTATTTTATTACTTAATGTAAATTTATCTAAATCAAACAATTGGTTTGATTTAGATAAATTTACATTAATTAATAAATATTAGTCATGAAATCAAAGTCAAAACAAATGTTAGAAGTTTTATATACACTTTATGATTGCAAACAAAATTCTCATTAATATTGCTTACATTTTTTTTCTGTTTCATAAAGAAAGTACAAACATTTTCATGGAAAGTCACTAGCATGTACTTCTTGGATCTTGCGAGACAACTGGCGGCGAGAGTAATGGAGGCAATAGGTAACCTAAATGTACTGTTTTTAAAAGACAGTGAATGTTCATATTCCGATTTTACTATTAAAGAATATTATAGAAAATGCATTCTTTAATAGATAAAGATTTTACTATTAATTCTACAATTTATGTAGGAAATGCATGTTTTGTAAAGAATGCTGGAAATTGGCTTTAATAATAGCATTTAGTGAGAGGTGTAGTAGCTGTTCTTTGACCCAACAAATCATGCTTTTGACACGGAAGAATGTAATAATAGCAGAATTAATTCAAGTACTATTTACAATAATAACACTAATTTATATTTCCTTAACTATGCTGAAAAAGGCTCAAATAAGAAAGGATTGCCACGAAAGAAAAAATTATATGAAACATCTTTGGATAGCATGAAACTTCTCAAATTATGGGAAACGAATAAAAATCATCCTATAAAAGCAACCTGCAACTGCAAGGAAGAAGTGCAGCAAAGAGTTAATAACTCTAAAATGAGAATAAAATAAGGATTAATGGGTACATTGACATAGTATTTTTTTATTTATTTATCTACTTTAATGTATCTAATTATAATATTAGTACCACATCTTTTCTACTTTAATGTATCTAATTATATTAGTACACATGGCGGACTTATTGCTATGAGAGCAATCTCTTACAGTCAACCATAACACCAGTCCAGCCCCGTTCGACAAATGGTGAACGAATGGGAATCGAACTTGGGTCCCTAGAGTGCGCCCGGTCGCCAAAGGCCATATACCTTGCGATCAACCCAACATACCATAGCCACGATGCAATTTACAACATATGCTGAAGGTTCCATACTAGCACAACGGCATACAATAGAAAGGTCTTACAGTAATAATACCCCTGCGGTCTTTCAATAAAAAGATTGCGGTTACCAGATTCAGACAATGTGAAAAAATAGCCCAAATCAATGTTCACTTTCACCCCAGACTAATTTTTTCTCATAAGAAGAAAGAACGTCAGATTGGTCATAACTCGATTGTTAATGGGCCTATAATAAATAAACCATATAATATCCTTCAATAAATTTCACATTACAGAAGAGAACCTCCAACGGACTATTCCTCCGCCCAACAGACTATTTGCCGATAGACTTGAAGTTTACTGCCTTACATGACGATTTTAAAAAGCAACATCCACAAATACAATGCTCATATGAAAACTACATATAAGTTGTAGTTAATTATTTCAATATCTCCATTGTTTGATCGTGTCAAAAATAAGTTTCATAAAAACTTTTCGTTTGCATAATCCAAGTCGTAGCTCTTTTGATGAAGAATGTGGTGATTGTTTGGAATTGAAACAACATATAATATGAGCTAAAGTTTCAAGAAAAATATATCAAACAGAATTTGCAGACTGCAAATTAATAAACAATAATAATACTAAAAAAACGCATGCAGTCCTTGTACTTACGGCATGCTACGTTATAGAAATATGTAAATAGAATCACCATAAATCATAACATATTTTTTCAAATATTTCCATATAATATACAGGAGTTAAGTTCTACAAAGCCTTTTATTAAAGATAAATCTACATTTAATATCAAAGAAAATTGCTATATTACTGAAATTTATTTATTGAGATAATTATTATTATTATTATTAGTGCATAATGTCAGATTATTGCTCTTGATTAAGTGATTCTATCATAATTGAAAAAATATATGTGAGTAAGAAGCACAATAATTTTTTATCTTTGCCTTATTTTGTTTCTTTTTTCTTGTTATCATAAAAGTCTCGATAACACTTTTAGGCATCACTAATTTTGTTGTTAACATTAAGACTTCTCACAATTAAATGAAACTACGTGATGTAGTATTATTTCTACTTTCTTTAAGTTCTTTACCATGACCTAGGTTTCATTGTATTACAATATCTTCAGGCGGGCTATTAGCAAAGATGTTGTAATACAACAAAACCTAGGTCGTCACATCACATAGTTTCATTTAATTGTGAATAATGAATTTCTACAAAATTAACGCTAAATATATTCAATTAAGACTTCTATCAAAATTGGAATCATTTTCCTCAAAAATCTTCATTGCATTATTCAGACTTGTAAAGGCTTCTGAAAATTTTTAATGAAAGCTCTTTTTCAATTCTAGCAATAGATATTATTTTTTATGCTTCTGTTGTTTATTTCTCTGTCTCAAATTGAATGAGATGCTCATTAGTCAGTTCTTCCGAGCGTGAGTTTAATAAATCTTCAATATCATCAGGAGTAACTTCAATATTGGGCAACTGTTCGACCAAATCAACAATGTTAGTTGTGATCTCAACCATATTGGCTAATCTATTGTTGCATAACATTTATATGACTCAAAGAAGTGTAGACATAATTTTCTCCCAACTCCTTTCAAATTGCTGGGTTTTACGTCTTTTTATAATGCAGCAATACTTTTTACAGCCTGCAAGATGTAAGATTTCCATAAATCTCATAGTGCTACAACATCATCTTCATTTGCCTTCACTGCCTATGAAAATGTTTTTCTGAGATAGTAGGCCTTAAAAGATGCAATGACTCCTTGATCTAGTGATTGCAACAAAGATGTAATGTTTCGAGGAAAAAATACAACCTTGATTTGGTGATCAAAATTCGAAATACTCAGAAAATAACTGGAGGAGCCCAGGAGAAGTATAGATTTATAAGCCACATTATTTTTTAAACAGTACTGTTTTACTTCAGGTATGAAATGTTTAATAAACCATTCTTTATAAAGTGTTGATGTTACCCATGCCTTTAGGTTAGCCCTCCAAATAGCTGGCAGAGGATCCATGACATAAATTTTAAGAGTTCGCAGATTTTCAGACTTATAAATCAATAGTGGCTTTAATTTTAAATCGCCTTCAGCATTTAATGCCAATAAAAGCGTTAAATGATCTTTAGCCATTTTAAACCCAGACATAGACATGTTTCGCAAGAAAAGAGGTCTTCTTGCTATATAAAAATGCGGGTGGGCATTTTCTTCCAAAATAAACCGGTTTTATCCATATTGGAATTTGTTGCAGTGAAAAGTCCCCGCTTTCAATGATTTCTTTTAATACGCCATGAAAACTCTGAGTAGCCACATGATCGGCACAAGGAGCCTCTCTTTCCATTCGAATGTTATGCAAGGTAATATCTCATCTCGAAACACATAAATCATCCACAACTGGCAGAAAAAGTTTTTGAATTTTTATTGCTATTTTCGCTATGATTGTTTTGTTTTTAATAATAGCGAACTAAGAGGAACCCATTACTGAGCATGAAACGTGAAAAACTGTTACACGCTTGGATTCAAGACCAAAGTCTTGAATCCAAGCGTGTAACAGTTTTTCCATCTCAAAAATTAAATTGTTTCTTTTACGTATGGTAGTGCTGTATAGAGAAATGGAATGTAAAGACTTAAGATCTTTATCTTCCATTATTGTCTAAAAAATTGTATGCAATAAATTAAATTCACATCCAATTAATGAAGTGGATAAAACGCAATCTTTGAGTTTTAAAATCTTAGATTTAACCTCCGTTGTTACTATTTCATTTAGGTGGCATAGTAGTAATTTAATTTTAACAATTTGAATCAAATTTTAAACAAGTGACACTCTCAAAGAAATAATTAAAATTATAAGATGTTTTATCATCCATCACATACTAGAGCGGTATGGTGTACACGCTCCCCCATATGTCAAGACCTGACACCAGAACCAAAGGAGTTTATATTGCCCGACTTGGCACAACTATGGCATAACGTAAATCAAAACAATTGCCGCTATTTCAAGGAATGGTATTCAAATATTGTTTGACATAAGCCGGAATGACTTAAATTGAAAACGATGTAAGTTAAAAACTGTCTGTATACAAGATATTGTCATGATACCAAAGCTAAATAGTACAATATTTACCAAAAGGCTCTGAACTTATAATAAATCTTTTGTGCCTCTTGATGTATGCCCAATCCAATTGATGTATCCCTCTTCCAGAGGAAAAGAATATTCGATTAATGTATTATAGAAACAACAAAATTGTACAGCCGTTGTTGTTTCCAAAACACTGGGATTCCCATTGTTTTTTGTATATATTATCAACTCTAATGAAATAAATGCAACTAAAATACAAATGAAATATTTTGAACTTTGCCATAATTTGATGGCTATTTTACTTGGCACTTTCTCCACGACAATGTCTAGATATACATAAAAACATGATTTCAACAAGTTTTGAGTTATGGTTCAAAAGGTCAAAAAGTATTAGTATAATCGCATTACAAGCAACTGTATTTTATAAATGGCAAGACAACGCTCAAAATATATTGCGAAAAACACCCAGACTTTACTTTTACAAGATCATTTGGATTAGAGCAACTAAGGGTAAAAAATGCTCAGAATTTAAAACTAACTGTGAGGGTGAGTGGGTAAAACCAATTTCTTATCTAAACAATTACCTGGATGTAGTAGCTCCCTAGGCTGATCTGAACCTATAAACCAATGCAAAGAAGACAAAAGGGTGTATGTACATAAAAGCCAGTAATATGCTAAGGAAGTACATGAGTACTTACAAAGCGACCATCAGCTAAGTCCTCATATAAAGAACTGCAATAAAATCAAACATCTTAGGTCCAGACCTCAATAAGTCGCCAGGTTTTAACCTTATAATGGCAGATGTATTTAGAAAAAGAGATACAGTATTTATTACTATTCTCTTCTATGCAATTTGTCATATTTTCCATTACCACCAAGTATAAAAGTTCTCTGATGTTGATGTGAGTTTCATGATATCAAAACAAGCAAAACAAGTACAGCTCTAGTCCACTTATTACCCAAAAATTTTGCTGTCAATGCTATCTATATTATATAGGAAAATGTTTCTGATGCTTCAAGAAATTGTTAACCGAAAAGAAACTGATTCCAGACCATTAGTTTGGCTTCAGGTCAAACCATTCCACATTAGAACTTCTTGTGGATACAGGTAGTGATATGGCAAACCGTTGAGAACAGAACGCATTATTATTCAGTCACATTTTTAAATGTGAAGCAGGCTGGCACAAAGGCCAACTATGCAGGGTGGCACAAAGGCCAACTATGTAGGCCAACCATATTAACTAAAAAAATTACCTACCCTATGACTTCTTTCTTATAATAAAATTATGTCAGGAAAACAGAAAATAGTGAATAAGAACGAATGAGTGTTCATCACAATTCTAAGATGTCAAGGCATGTGTTCTACAGAGTTCCGTACTGGACACTGTTTTATTTACACTATATACTTAAGAACTACCTGAAACAGACGGCATAATGACCGCAATATTTTCTAATGACATTGCAATACTAAACAGCGACTTCAATAGATCATGTGCATTAAATCACTTAGAGCAATATCTTAGCAAAATACGGTGTCAGAAAATAGCTCTTTGTGGTATAAATTTGATGTGTGACACGTCTCAAAAAGCAGCTCTCTGTGGTGTAAACTAAAGTAACCCTCTCTTACATTGTCTAAAAATTACCTTTTTTCTATCCCTATCATCCACATACTGGATCCGTTTGCAATATACGCACCTCACAAAGGTAGCTACTGCTGTTTATCACCATATATTAACTTCGTTTCATATTCCTTTTTTTAAGCGCCTAATTATCGCTGTACTTGTTTAAGAGACTTTGTTGTTTATTTTAATTCACATTTTTACAAATGGATAAGACTAAATGTATCTCCCATTTCAATACTATAGTATTTGTTTTTTTTCAAATCTTTTATCAGCTGCGCTAAATGTCTTAAAAAAAGTATACTTATTTAATATATTATAAATTTTTATTCAAAAGAATTTGATAATCTAAGTATTTCATATTGATAATGGGAATTTTATAAAATTAGCTTAGTTTTTACAATAGCATGAATAGATATGCTAAATTCACCCTGTTTAGTACATATATTCATTTGACCATATTTAATTTTGGATTCGCCGTTCTTCTTACTTGGCACTTACTTATCGTAACTTATATAGATTAACAAATTTTCAATGAACATCCTAAGCCATTTCAACATCTGTAACTTTTCTCATATTTTTGGTATTTTTTAAAATATTTAGCAGTTTGAAGAGAGTGAAATGTTAATATACAAAGACACAATAAAAAAATAAGTCAAAAAATGTTAACACGTTTTATTAAAGATAACAACCAAGGTTTTGAAAAACAATCAAGCAAAAAAATAACCTCCCTTTTCTCAGATTGGCTGTTTTGCATGCACATTTTTTTTGGTAAGGCAGTATTTTATTTGGTAAGGCAGTATAATTGATTATAAATGATTTTTGTATACTTCAGTGGTATATCCGAAGAACTTCGCTTTAATGTGATATAGTATGACAGGCAGCCTAAGTTAAAAACAAGGTTATCCATCATGTGTCTGCATTGAACACTCACCTAAAAAATAGGTTATTCTCTGCTTGTCTGCATCAAATACTCACATACACTGACCGCATAACTAGAAGACGGAAGAGCAGTCTAGAAATTTTTGTAATAATAGGCCAAGTACAATGACATGATTTAGAGGACATTTCGCAATAGAGTGTTCTGAACAAGGCCAAGTGCTCATTTGGTTTAAAAGTGGGTTTAAAACTGCCCAATACCACAATGAATAGAGAAAAGTGACTTAGTATAATGTGTCAGTGAAACTAGCTCCAAATAGACACAACTCGCAGCTTTGACTAGACGATGACAGGTCATAATTTAGAAGAAATATCTTGTCCTATAACTTTATTCTTGTGTTATATTTACCTATTCGCTCTTATGCAATAAATACAATATACATGTAATTCAATCGGCAAAATCGTAAACTGCCACTTAAACTATGATACGTAACCAAATTTTATTTTCATAAGGGGTATTTTCCAATAATCACAATCGTATAGTAAAAACACAAACATTATGAGTAAATGATGATTTGGCGTAGTAGTTGTTTCTTAGGCAAAGCAGTAACAATGCCAACTGTCATTTCTCTTAGGAAGATTTTTTTGTTACTGATGTGTTGAAATTTATTATATTAAATTGTTTTTTTTATTACAACAACCTTTATGCAACTCCACCCAATATGGCTGTCACAGTAAATAACACGGAGAGTAAAACTCAAAATGTTTCAAGTTTAACGAAAAAACCGTACTGCCATGGCAAGATATGGAAAGGTAACAAAGGTCCTCATGCGACAGTTACAAGTGTTCACCAATTGCTGCTTGAGATGCATTTTCTGAATAGCTTAGCATGAGAAGATACCTAACAAATATTTGCTAGAATGATGTTAGGCAGTTCCAATCAAACACCAAATAAAACTCGGTAAATGGAACTGGAATAACCAATCCCTTAGGGAAGAAGAAAGGTAGCCATTCGAAGTAGATCTGGAAGCCAATTGTGCTGGCAGAAATTAAATATATTGTCAAGACTTAGAGTGAAGCAACATATGATGCGTCTGATAGACTAGAATTGTGAAGCATCATGGATATCCTCTACCCCATTAAGAAGAGGACATGGCATATAAAGAAAATGAAAAAAATACATATATACACTACTGGAGAAAAAGTTTACGAACAAACCATTTATTACAAAGAGTTAAATAATAAAAATATATATAGAGTTGATATATTAATAGATGTGTGGTGTGGCGTATGATTCTGCATTTTTATATTATTTTGTATTTGCTTTGTACTGTGACCGCTCAGTCTTTGTCTATATGTGCGACAAATTACACACGTGACAAATCGCTACGGTATTACAATATAATACTAGTAACAATCCAACCGAAAAACATGAGAAAAATTAAGAATGTTGACCTGCAAGGTGTATGATATTCCCGCTGTTTCTTAAACTGTTTCAAATAAGAACAAGGAAACAAAGCAGTTTAAAATAAGGACAAGGTAAATCTTAGTGGGTTATTAAATTCAAGTTTATGTTCGATCTGTGAAAATAGGTTTCTAATGTTTTTCTTTCTTTTAAAACAGTGACCCACAAAATGTTTCGTTTCCGAGATAATTGCCTTCAAATTCAAAATATAAAAAAAAATTCAATTTTTTTTGTATCTCTTAAATACATTTTTTGTATCAAATTTTACTACTCCCAGGGAAATATAACTTTAAAAACTTTTAGAAAACGCTTTTTCAAGATCAAACATTTCTGATAATGTCAGTCATGATTCGCAAATTGTCGACTTGACATTTTTTTCATAAATTTCATAATACGTGTGATTCATCACTCACACTATTATGAATTAAACAAGGTAAAAAATGAACTTATTAAACAAAAATATTATTTTGTTTTTAGTTTTTCTTTTCATTCACCCCAGAAAAAATGTTTCATAAGGAATAATTCAGTACGAAATGTTAATACAGAAGATTAGGTACCAAATATATATATTTATATATATATATATATATATATATATATATGTATATATATATTGTTATGAGAACATAATGTGCAAGACTCATCGTAAGGTATAGCTGTGTGCCCTATCAAAATATATCTACCATCTGGTAATATATAAGTTTCAAATGGAAAGAAAATGAAAAATTTGTTTTCACAAGCTTGTTATGTGCAATTAAAAGACGTCACAGCAAACTTTCATGGCATTTTTATGATTGCAAAATATAAGTACATTTTTTTGCTTTTTCTTTTGTACATGCTTCTTATAATAAAAAAAAAGACCAGGGGACAGACACTAATAAGTATTGAATGTAAACTGCACTCCTCATTTCAAAATATTGTTGCTTTTATTTTATAATAAATATTCACACACCCCCCCTCCAATTGTGTAATACGCTGGATTCCAGTATCAAAACTCCTCTGTTTTTATATATTTGCAAGTCATGTGAAAAAATCGTACCCTTCCTGAAAAAATGTACCCTTCATGCCTCATTTCCTTTTTATTCTATTTTATAAATATTTCCTACTATTTCTACTATTTTATAAATATTTATTATTTGCGAATATCTGCTATATGGTAACTACAATCATCTACAGCGTCCGAATCTATTGTTTGCATTCTTTAGCCACAATTAACTAAAAAAGATTGCTCTTATACCAATAAGCCCACGATATGTGTACATATATGTTGTATCAAAAATTATATACATGGAAAAAGTATTTATTTAAATAAATGCCAATACGTTGAACTATTATCATTTCAAAGTATGGTATTATTTCTATATATATGTATTTCTATGTATGGTATTATTTCTATCTAATAACTGGTGAAACTGTCAATATTCATAAGAATCAGCAATTGAAAATTTGATTCAATTAATCTTAATCGGCCAAAAAATATAAGACAACAATGTAAATTTGGTGGTTATTAAAAACATTAATTTTCAAACTCGCAAGCGTATACCCGAAAATGGAATGTGTAACATATTCTATTAAACAATGAAAATATGCCAACTACTTACACAAACATCTAATATTTTGTGTAAGTAGTCAACGTCAAAACCATAAAAACATGTTTATTATATCAATTGTTTCAACTTACCTATGGATACCCCCATGTGAATAAACAATCATTGTTAACTCGGAAGCCAATGGCCAATATTTAAGAATAATTGATATTATTTGCAATATTCAACAAACCCAATAAATTACCTTTATTGCCGAACAGTATTACACCTATACAGGTTTTTATCAATTCGACAAATATTGAAAGTCAAATGAGCACGAAAATACGGCTAGTCTGCTGATAAATAAGCTCATAAATGTAATATAGCTTCTTTTTGTAACAATGTATTTATTATATTTACGTTTTATTTTTTATTAGCATGTTGTAATATTTTTCATTTGAAGGCCAAATTTTTTATGTTGCCTGCTTATTCTCAATATCTAATTAATTATAAGTATTGAATATATTTGGCGTTAATTTTGTAGAAATTCATTATTCACAATTAAATGAAACTACGTGATGTAGTATTATTTCTACTTTCTATAATTTCTTTAACCACGACCTAGGTTTCGTTGTATTACAACATCTTCAGGTGGGATATTAGCAAAGATGGGATATTATCTTTGGATATATCTAGGTGGGATATTATCCTTGATAATATCCCACCTGAAGATGTTGTAATACAACGAAACCTAGGTCGTAGTTAAAGAAATTATAGAAAGTAGATATAATACTACATCACGTAGTTTCATTTAATTGTGATTAATTATAAGCATGTACTTTTGCATATACTAACACGTTTTCATAAAATTGTCTCTCAGTACTTATTTTGCTTCACAATCACTACTACAAATGCTTCATAATTTAGTAATAAAACCTCCGAATTTTAATTTACGAATTTATTTATATATTTTGCCACACATGTGGATGATAATTGGCACACTCTTCATAGTTTATTCTATTTTATATCAAAATCTACAGATACAATTGAACATCCACCCAAACCTTAATTTAGTGCCAGATTCACAGAGAGATATGTATCCGCCCATAACTTGGGTCTACATTCATAAAAATCAATGCAAGCTCCTCTTCAAGCCAATTTTGTTAAGTTATTTATTATGAGTATTTTTTATGAATTTTCTTGTGGATTTTTTATGATTATTATAACCTTTAGTAATTTGCTTCGTAACCAATTGCTTGTATGATAAAATTACTCTTAGTGTGACATATATTTTTGTAACAAGAAATCCACGCTGCAAACGTATAATATAATGTTACACAAAAGTTCCAATAAATAAAATAAATAAGTTATAATTTCGATCAAACTGCTACAAGTACTGTGCAGGAAAATTGGAGAGTTTTAGGTCCAAAAGGAAAAATAAATATATGCAAACTGTCCAGCGGTGAAAAAAGTACACTCATCACAACATGTAACATCATAAGTGCAGGAGAACAGAAGAAGTCTTGCAATTCCTCATGCACTGGTCTTCCCATGCAACAAAAACACAAATCCTTGCATTTTGTAAATGTGATGAAACATTTTGTGCACGGTCGGAATCTACAAAAGATTGTCCAACAGTCCTCATCGAAGAGTCAGGTGTGACTGTGCTTACCTTACATCCATGTACATCGGCGATACTTCAGCCTTTAGACGTTGCCATCCATGGTCTGTTTAAATTTTACTATGTGTCAACAATGGAGTCATGGATGATACAGAAACCTGGATATCCAGTGCCTATTTAAAAAAATTGGAGCGCTGGTTGGTCCAGCTTTTGAAAAGTCTATTATGCCAATAAACATAAAGAATTCCTTCAAGCTGGTATATATCCATTCGACAGAAATATATTCTCATAAGAAAGTTTTATGCAGAGCAGCGTCACTTACAGGCCTGCTGCTGAAGAACTAATAACTTTTGCCGTCGACACTGATGAAATTTTTTAGTGCCAAATCAAGAAGCAGAAAATATTTGTAATGAAATACCAAATCGAGATGAAGATACTCTGAAGTACCTCTGTGATAGACGCAATTCAACAATTGATTGTTCGATCTTCTGTACAATGCGCAAGTGCTGCGTCAGTGTTTGTTACATTATCTTCAGAAGTTTGTGCTACAACTCTACTTTCCTTGTCTTATTTGTGTTTGGCATCAATATGCAAACCTGCTAATACAATCCCTCTAGTAACTAGAGTCTAGTTCAATTACAAGATAACCATCCTCTTTACTCACATTCTTCATCTCCTCCATTACCAGCTAGACAAGACACTGATGAAAGCTCCGTAGGTCATTTCATGCCAAAGATAACTTATCTGCCCGCCTAGTTATACCGGATGAATTCTGAAAATCTTTAAAAGCAACTGCAAAGAATAATACAAGAAAGCCAAGGTGACTAGGCAAATCTCTTATTGCAGCTGACACATCAGAAAAGGAAGAGATTAAGAAGAATGAAAAGGCAATTAAAAGAAAGAAACTTATGTAATCAATAAGAAAGAAAGCTATTAGAAAAGTTCTTTGAAGCGATTCGGAGGAGTATTTTGAAATAGGATGTCTTTTCATGCCAAATACTTCAGACTTGGCCAATGTCAAGGATTTAAAGCATAA
Source organism: Druceiella hillmani (assembly GCA_039881145.1). NCBI lineage: Eukaryota > Metazoa > Arthropoda > Insecta > Lepidoptera > Hepialidae > Druceiella > Druceiella hillmani. The sequence goes on along the minus strand of JAYKKI010000067.1, from coordinate 2,556,004 downwards.
GTTTTAAATCTTAATTTTTTTTTAATTTAATTGATTTAAAGGATAAGCTTTTATTAAAAACTCCCACCTCAAATGGTAGTATTGCTCGTCAGCAGTCATATAGTACTTTTAGCGTTAACCCGAGTGGCTTAAATATTCGTTAAATTTAAGACATGATTCAATTTTATATTCTTTGTAAATTAGCGTAACTACCAATTTTATAAGACAGAAATAAATGTTCCTACCTTACAATTTTATAGCGCTCAATACTAATGTTATGTTTTTAATATTTAATATTGTATTGAGAAAATAGCTGTGATGATTAGTTGTGAGAACATTCATATATGAATCAAAGATTAAGATATTAGTAGGATAAAAACTATAAGATATAGGCAGTACAAACAAACAAATCAAGACTGAAATTTTCATTGAGGATGAAAAGGAGCAACTGATCAACAATTAATCTTTTGTGTCTTCTTCTTCAGAACTAGGTAATTTTTTTTGTAAGTTTCTGTCCGTCAGTCAAAGGAGCAATTACGAATAGAAAATAAGTGTTATCCAATACCTGTTATCCGTAACTGCTGTGCCTTAAAAAAATGTTAATGTTAGAATATTATGAAAACTTTGTAGGTATTTTCTAGAATTTCGAAATACGGAAGGTGAATTTTTATTTTTAATTAAATGGTTTTTGATAAATGCAATGCTTTAACAAAAGCAATTAATGTTAGGATACTGACAAACAGTTGACATATTTTTGTTTTTAAAATATAACATAATACGAGTTTGTGTTTTTGTACAACAGAAGGATGATTTTTAATTTTAAATAAATATTTTTGAGTGCCTTAACGAAAGAAATTAATGATAAGATACTGAAATCCAAATTTTAAGTTTTAAGATACGACATGATGCCAATTTTGTTTTTGTTTTCTTTTAATAAATATATAATTTCATGGTTAAATGTCTTTTATTACATAGAATAATCCCTCACATGGGTCAATTATACTCTTAAAAAAAGCTTATTTCCTCTATTCTCCATTATTGGAAGTCAATGGTTTGGTAATATTCTGAAAGCTAATAAAATGTACATCAAGCCTAATTTTAAGCCAATCTGACTGATTTTGAGATATGGACAGTCAAAAAAGTGACCTATAGTTTACCCGGTGAACCTACTCAATCAAAAGATATGGAGTTTTTAATATTTTCAGAAATTAATTTCTATTACATTAGTGCAAGAATAGAAAAGTGCCTAGCTGCTCGATGCATAGTAAAATACACAAATGTATAGCGTATCTATGTATAGCCTTAGCAAACCCAACCCATCCAAACCCAACGAACAACAATCCAGCCCAACCCAAAGCAACGCAATACAACGCAAATCCAACCCAACACAATCCAAAACAAACACAATGCTATTTAACCCAAGCCAACTTATACAAAACACAACCAAATCTAACCCAACCTTACCCAAAGAAAACCCAACCCACCCCAACCCAAAGGATACTGAAACCATCCAAAGCAAACACAATCAAACTTACCCCAACCCAAAACAACACCAACCAACCCAACTCAACTTAGCCCAAACCAACAGAACCCAACCCAACCCAATGCAAAACCAAACCCAACTCGACCCAATTCAACCCAACACAACCCAAGCCAACCAAAAGTAAACCCAATCTAAACCAACACAACTCAACCCAAACCAAATCTAACTAAAATACAACACAATCTGACCCAACCCAGACTGATCCAACCCAATTCAACCCAACCAAAACCAAACTAACGCAACCAAATTCAAATCAACCCAAGGGTCGTGCCCTACCTAAAGCAAACTCAACCCAACACACCCTAACCCAAAACAATACAAACCAACCCAACCCAAACTAACCCAAACCAAATGACCCCAATACAACCCAAGGCAAACTGAACCTGACCCGATACAATCCAACCCAACACAACCCAACCAAAAGCAAACCTATTCAAAATAAACCCAACCCAAAGCAAACCCAACCCAATAATTTTTGTAGAAAAGTGTTGAGATAAAATATTTCAAAATGTGAAACTATTTACTACTACTAACACTACTACGAACACAAAATTGTTAAAATTTTATGTCTATTTCAACCTCCCTAATGTACAAAATAATATAATTTGAAGTGTGTGTATTTTGGTCTGAAGCGATTTCTCATTTAGCTTCTAATAATGTTTGACAAATGTATATGTAAGTATTAATGATGAACAAGCCTGGATTTTTCCAGATTTTTCCATTTATTATAAGATATGTTATAAATAAAGTTTATAAATTGCTTAATATAGCTAATTGCAAAAGAATCACCATAAAAGATATTTATTCCATTATTAATGAGTTTTATACAAAATTAAAACCTACTCTCTCTCTGGGTTCTCTTAGCTCATCAATGGATTAAGTAAAAACATTTTTGCATTAGCTCATGTAAATATTTTTATGAATTATTCAGCTTCAGTTAGTACAAATCGTACCATCGCTACATGAAAATTCTAAATTGTTGACTTCACTACTAATCTTTGAATCAGTCAATTTATTAGTCATGTTTTTTCTAATGGCCAACAAGTAATTATTTGATATTGTTTGCGTTTTTACAGGTTTAAAACAAAATTTCAATTTTTGTCGATTAAATTGAAAATTTCAAATGATTTAATGAGGCTGATGCTGAATATAAAATCAGGGGACATTTACATATTCTCCAATTTTGCATTCGACATCCTCTTTAATCTCTAGAATCAAACACTATTTTTGTGCAATGCAATACATTAAAATAATAAATTTACATAAATCTTACTAATCTTAAACACAATTTCTCAAAAAAGTGAGCACAATCATAAGGGAGAAAAAAATAGAAAAACTAACAATCTACAATTAAGAGGAATAAAAATAAAAACTGAGGTCGAATTAATTTTACATCAGAATAAAAATCTTTTACAATATCATTTTTAAAAAAAAATTTTCTCAAATATGTAAACCTTTATTAAGAAAACAGCATATTAAGAAATTTTTTTAGTGCTTTTAATATATGCATATGAAAATATTTCATTGTAATTAAAAATATAAATCTAAGCAACGCCAGCAGACAGCAGTGACAATGTCAATGAGGCATGAGGTATTTTTAATTTTAATTATGTGCCCCTAATTAAACCACCACCTATGTCGTATTTTTTAAGTGTAATGTGGTGCTACTCCATCTTTGTTTGCCTTGTGGGAATTGATGTAAATGTATTTATTTTTCCCTAGAAATGAGATACAAGTCGCAATTAAATATGAAGTTTTATTTTTCTGAAAATGAAACAAATTAAATTAATTGAAAAATACCTATTATATTTTTGAACTTATTAAAAATATAGAAGACCAAAAAAGTAAAAAGCTCTTGATTAGATCAAATTTTAAAGATCAAGCTTGGTGTGGGTAACTTTTGCAATAAAAAGAAATTTAAGAAAATAATATCGTCTGAAATAATTTAAATTTCATATATCACTGTTTATCTGTAAAAACACCATTGTATTATTACAAAAAAAACGTGATTTGTAAAACTATGTTTGACAAGTCACTGTTTTTCTCTAATAACGCAATTTTATTGTTAAAAATATTAAAAAATAATATCATTTGAAGCTAACATCGTTATAACCTAAATATACTCTTGAAAGTTTAGTTCAATCTATAATAATATTAGAATATCTCTTGAGATTCACACATTTTAGGGTTAAATATGTTCAGAATTTTGAAAAATTTGTTAATCTATGAAATATTTGTATGACATCTCAAAAAATATGTTTAAAGCGAAATTCAAAGCATTACTGATTTCATAGTCTGTAAATGTGAGTCTTAGACGCTTGGTGTCAAAACGCACTGCATGTTACAATAGAGCAGTCAGTGCGGGGATACACTGTTCTTTTTAATCACATTGATTTAAAATAATTGTATTGTTAGATTCAGTAAAACAGATATTGTGAGAAAGTGTTTACAAATATTTTCAAGAATGAAACATGTTAAACCACATCATGAAGCTATCTGTACTAAAAACGTTTAGAGCTAACATAGCCAGCCAGTGTTGCTTCAAAAATTTTCTGTGCATGGAACAATTTCGAATGTTGAATATATCTATTCGAATCATATCTTAAAGAAAGTAAAAGATGAAATACTCAAATACCAAATTCATGAAAAAACAATTTCATAGAAATCAATATACAGAAAAAAAGTGAAAACCAAAGAACAAAGTACAAGTGAAAGAAAATAATACCAGAAAAATTCAGCTTTTCAAGCTGCATAGCTTTACATTTGATTATTTTGTTCAAAAGACAATTTCATAGTCGAATGTAATAATAAATTATGTAAATAGTTACTAAAAGTATTTCTCTTCTTAATATACCATGAAGGGTTTCACAGAATTTTATTGCTTGAAAATCTGTATGATGTCAAAGTAAGTTTCTTGATTGGCCATCAGAAGGAGGGATTTTATGAAAAGGATATATGACAAATGATCTCAGAATCTCCAGTAAGAGATCTTCAAAGATGATATAAGAATATATGTAGCCGACATAGGAAGTTGGATCAAAGACTTCGCAGAACGAAGGGAACGGTGAGGTGTGGGGTTTGCTTACTCATATAGTCCCTAATAAGAGAGACTCATTGGGAGAATATTTACAAATTTTCTACTTAATTGTGTCACTAACCTCTGAACTATCATCAATCACGCAACTAATTCTCGAAGCAATCATTGACTGCGGAGAAAATTAAATTTTGAGATGTCATCAAGTTCCTAACAAAGTAAGGACTATTGCCAGTTTGCAAGGACTCTTGCCTTAATAAAACCATGAGTTACAAGTGACATAATGCCCTCAGATATGGCAGAAATTAAATCGAAGCTGACTCTCACTCAGGATGGCGGATCGAACCTACCATCTCGGACATAGTGGAAGTATCTTCTACAACGAATATTCTGTAATGGAGTATCGTCTACAACGTTTTCTGGAACACAAAGTGTATCCTGCTTATTGACTTCAAATACAAGAGTGTATCTATAGTGGAAAAGTACTGTGCTAGTCTAGTGGAGCAAATTAAAGAAGCTTTGAAGGAGAAAAGGCGAGGGAAATTAGCAAAACATGTGCTGCTTTTGCTCGAAAATATACCTTTATACAAGTGCCATGTTATGATGGCTGCCCTTCGCAAATGCGGTTTTCAAATATTACAACACCCACCTTAGAGCTCAGACTTGGTTCCCTGCGAGTATTATTTTTTTCCAAAAATTGAAAGAAAGTTTCGGGGAAAAAAATTTAGCTATGATAAAGAAGCCAAGTTTGCAATTTCAATTTATTTTCAAGTTTATGAGAAAACATTTTTTTTTATGGATCAATTAATCGACAGAACTGAGAAATGTATTACAGTTAAAGAGAGGACATATTCAAAAGAAAAAATAGCACTGTGTATTTTTGACCTTCGTTTCACCCTATTCTGTTAACTTTTTCACCTCCCCACATATGTACAAAATAATCTGCTGATTTCTGGTAAATTTAATTTTTCAGTTTCGTTGCATTAAATACCGTTTGTAGGATTGATTTATTTAAACTTTCCCTACTGCTATCACCAACATAATCTTGTGCTTCTGATCTATTTCACCAGCCTCTTTTGTCAAAATACTTTCTGTTTTTTTTTCAAAACAACTTTAAATTTGGTGCTAAAGGAAAGACTTAAACAAAGAGTAGAAGAACTAATCATATTGCAAGTGGGCAACTGAAGTGGATGTTATATCAAGAAAGTAACCCCAAATTGGAAGACCAAAGATATCAAACCTGTTCATAAAACGCCACCCTTAAAAAGACGTACCACAAGCTAACATTCATTCGACAAAAAACATTTTGCAACATACAAAAGGGTGTTTCTTAATTCGCAGAATGGGGATATGAAATCAGAATAAAGATACAAATTCATTTTTATTTTTCAATATATTCACCTGCTACATTTTTTCTATCTTTCAATTAGCTTATGTATACCTTCATAAAAAATGTTTTATGTGTCCAAAAAATAAACTGAAACTGCATCCTTCACTTTTTATCACTTGAAAATTTCTTCCTACAAAGTTCTTTTTTTCTCTTTGGGAATAGATAATAATTGGTGGAAGCCAGGTCAAGACTGTAGGGTGAGAGTCCCAAAATATCGAACCCCGTCTAATACAGGGTAGCCAACACTACACAATTCTTAGGAACGTGGTGCGGAAGGAAAGTTAATTATCCCCTTCTTTTTTTTTTGATGACTTCTTTCAACTGCTCTAGGATTGAAACATCATATTCTCCTATTATTTTTGAGTCTGATCCCTTCTGAGTCTCAAAATACAGTCGCCATGATTTTTTTCAACCAACTGTGATACTTTAAACTTCTTGGTTGGTAGTGTGCCTTTTTTATGCCACTGCATAGAGTCCTGTTTGAGCTCAGGTTCATAATGATGAACCCAAATTTCGTCCCCTGTAACAATTTGACTAAATAGATCAGCCTTGTCTTCGCTACAGTGGACCAGAATTGCACGAGAACACTCCACGTGGTGTTGTTTATGAGGCGGAATAGCATTCTTAACACCCACTTTGCGCTGACCTTACTTATCCAAAGATGATCATGAACAATTTGAAAAATGGTTGTATCCAATGCTCCAACTATTTTTGCAAGCTGTTTCTTCTTTAGCCTACCATCAATATTAATTTTTCAACTTTTTGAATGATTTCCGGAGTAGCCAGTTCAATCGACCGTGCAGGCTGTGGCTCATCGTCGAGTAAGTCTCTGCCTTGTTTAAAGATACTGCCCCACTTATAAATCATGGTTTCACCCAGGCAAGAGTCCCCGTAAACGGATGCCATTTCTTCCAGTATGGTTTGGACCGACTTTCCTTGCTTGGTAAGGAATTTCATAACAGTGCCGTACTCGATTTTCTCCATTTTCTCACTTTCTTCCCCATTGAGTTGCTTAGTCAAAGATAGTTCAAAGACTAATGGCCCGATTACGGTAAAAGTTGCTATTTACACTAACAATGAGTAACTGAACTCATTACGGCTCATTAAGATACCCTCACTAATGACCTAATTACCAATTCCGCAAACTTAAAAACATAGAATAATGAATATTTACTTATTGATAAGATGTACAAGACATACAGGAAACAGGTGGTCATTGGAGGCATGCATGACTATTAATTGCCATTTGCCAAGATTGCCTTACAAATGAAGGTTGAAAGAATCAAATTGGTGAATACTAAAATGATGCAGAAATACAACCTAACAATGTTGCTGCCATATGAGGAATTATACCAAAAGAAAGAGTCTGAAATGCAATGGAACAAGATGACATGTCATCTCATGATATATTAATTTAAGACTGTCAAAGATTATTAATGTTATAATAGTGGTTAAGAACACGCTCGAGAAAGGGAAAATCTTAAAATCTAAATTCTTTGATGTGAATAAAGGCTTGCTTAAGAGAAGTTGTGAACTGGCAAGGACAATTGATATAAATAAAAAAAAAACAGAAAACTGCAATTTTAGCAACTTAACATGTATGTAGAAATATGAACAAATTCAATCAAGACATGATGAGATTTGATAGAAAGTAGCTGTGAATGATTATAAATTATTTCCATGATCAAATGGTCAACTAGTGAAATTTTGGTAAATGAACGGTAATATTTGTATATTGATTAATTTTTAACAAATCAAATGATGTAATGGAGAAACCTCCCAAATTTTCGTAACAATGTGTCATCTCTCCTACTCGCTGTGCTAATAAGGCACCACACCTGGCATTCAGGAAGTCAATAAAGTTATGTGCACACACTGAAACTGTCTCCATTGCTTTGTTGTTTTATGGCTAATGTTTTTGGCATCAATTATCATTACCAACAAGTAACAATAATTGATAATAATTATCAATGAAGTAAATAAAGGTTACTATAAGTATTGTATTATGCCCAAATGTAATAATGCAACGATTAAACAACGAATCAAATTGTTTTCCACAATCCTTTGTAAAAAGACAAAAGGAAGAAATGATGCAAATTAATTAAGTGAATTTGATTGGACCCAAATATAAAATCTGTTGGTGGAAACTAATTTCAGTGTGAGTATAAATAAACATTAATAAATACTCTCCAAGTATAATTAACTTTACTTTAACGGATTTGTAAGTGCCCCACAGCAGTACACCTAGGTGTACAAAAATATTTAGTATTAATGAATAAAGTTTGTTAAAAGCCATATAAAGAAGGACACCCGCATCCTTGATTCGCTGCACAACCATAACAAACAACACTCCATTTCTTCGGCAACTTCACCACAAATCAACATACAATGGTAAAGTTTACTTTTCACTTTATGCTCAGGTGACACTCTACATTTTAGATTGTATTTTGTTTCCCCTCCTTTTACCTGAACATATCCAAGGGAGTCATCTTAATAGAATTCTCTAGCTGCCCTAAAAAAATTATCGATAAACGAAATATTGCTTCTATCAACCCTATTTATAAATATCTGCAGAATGTTCTTTTTTTATATGTCTATCTGTCTTAGAGTCATTAGATTTTTTTTGTATTTTAACAGATTATTCAGAATACCTTAAAGGTACAAAATGAATAAAAACTTATAAAAGACAAAGAAAATATAAGTACCATCATAACATATTTTATATAACCACATTCTCCTAATATATTCATATTATATTGAAAAGATTATTCACAATAAATTAATAATATCAAATCAATAAAAATCTATTAAAACAAATATGGGTAGTCTATATGAACATTATAATGTACCATCACACTTACATAAGATAGATTTGAAGAAAAAATTTCCATTACTATGTGTATAATAATTCTAGATAAATTACTACTTTATCCTTTCACAAATCTTTTTTCCATTTTGATATCAAAATCAGGGTAACGGAAACATGACATTACAGACAAGTTAACGACCACTATCGGCACTAAAATTTGTAAACTTTTCATTATATTTCTTTGTCACTTATTAAAGGATATTTTTTCAACCAATAATATTTTTTTTCAGTTTTGGTCTATATAGTAATGTAATGGAAAAAATATTATATTTTCAAAATTAGAAAACTTCTTCCTTATCTTACAATCCATTCTAAACGCAAGACGAGTAACTTCATTTAATCAAACCAAATACATTCATTCAACAAGTTAATATATGATCCATACGCTGGACGCTTATGCCGACTAATAGAATAAAATAGCATTTGCACCCATCCCAAATTATTATCCAGTAATCCTTTTCTTAGTTCGCCGATGTTGGTAGTATTAATGCCATTATATTAAACAGACACACTTACTCTCGTGAAATAAAACGAGAATGCAGAAACTACCTGTAGTAACATTTTTGTTTGTTTCACACGTGTCATTCATATGGGTATTATATACAAGCAGAAATATATTATAGAGAAAATTGTAACGAAGACAAGGCAATTATTTATAATGTACTAATTATGAGGATTACTTTCAGACTGCCAATTACAAGTTTATTTAACTCTCTAGAGCCCGGGTACCAATTAGCAAATTTATGCAGAAGGTCCAAAACAGGTGAAAATTGCCACAGGTGCATCCCTAAAATTCAATTATTTATTTATTTATTTATCTACTTTAATGTTAATGTTAATTGATACATATGGCGGACTTGTTGCTACGTGAGCAATCTCTTACAGCCAACCATAACACCCGTCCAGCCCCGCTCGACGAACGGCCTGGAATCGAACCCGGGTCTCCGCGGTCCGCCGCGTTGTCACAGGCTGTATGCCTTGTGATCAACCCAACACACCAAGGCGACGACAATTATCAACTAATTGCCAAAATTTCCTCAATTAAAGTTATTTACTTGTTTTTTTGTTACTAAAGAGATATAAAAAAATTGGAAGAAAGACCAATTTCTCACCTGATTTTTAATTATTTTACAATGTTTCATGAACTATGGCAGATGAAAAACTAATTTCTTTTGTAAATTGTAAATAAAAAATTCAAATAAATTTTCGAAGGAAATACTTAAGTTATATAAATCAAAATTACATACAAATACTCAAAAAAAATTATAAACAAAAAAGTGACATTTTGAATCAATACATCCTTAGCTGAGCATGGAAAAAATTAGCTACAGTTAAACTAATTATCTTTTTATATTACAACTTTTTTTGATGAATTTCGTATAAAATTCTAAAAAAGTTGCCTATTTTTTATGAAAATAAAACGATAAATTATTTTAAAAAAAGCATGGGAATTTTTTTCTTCATGTATTACCATAGTACTCTCTAAGATCAAGTCAAATATTATTTATCACTCGAATTCTATACTTCCATTTATGCATACATAAAATCCAAAATATATATAAAAAGAATAAAAAAATATTATGTTTATCTGATAATTACATATTTTAAAATCAATTAGAAACTGTTGCTTGTCCATAGCGCATTTTATGGAAAAAAAATTTTTTCTGAATGGTATTCATGTATAATTGTATTTTTTTTTAATTACAAGACTATTTCCTTAGTTAACAAATTTTGTTTTTTTTTTAGACTAGCTATATTTGTAGATCTAACAAAGGTAATAACAAAAAAACAAGCAATAAAATTCGAAATAATTTCGATAGCAGTTTGTTCACAGATTGATAATAAATATTACAGAATTTTTTCATAATAATGAATAAATAAAATACACACAATGATTCCTATGAACACAAATTGCTCAATAAATACCGGATGTGTTTCTATATATAAGATATAATTATGCGCCGTTATTTCCTAACAATTGCATAGCTGTATGAAACAGTTGGGTGATGAAATAAGATACACACCATGATTCTTAGGAAAAAATATTATTAGATTTTTATAAGTTACTTCTACTGCCTTTGTGGACATCCATTTGTTTTTATAATTAATAAATCGCGATGACAATGATATATGCAATACATGATACAGACAATAAGAATAAAACTTGGATAAATAAGCACTTCGTTAACAATGATATATGATATACACTAATTCTTACGAATAAATATTATTCAGTACAATAGCACCTGTAAAAATAACTTCTAATGAATTTGTAAAAAACACATTAGAAGTCTAGTAGACTTCTGTGGCATGCTGTTTGTTTAGGAAACAAAATGTAATTCACGGTTTTCGATATTTATAAATTTTGTGTATGCGACTTATAAACCAGATATAGAACATTATACATCAAATTTTAGCTAATAACATTTTAAAGACTAATACTTCTAAAAATTTATCTCATTTCTATCAAATTATATCATTTTCTAAGTTATAAAATGTACTCACTACTGAACTTTTTTGTATCAATGTAGAACAAATTTTTTTTATGACTAACATCTTTTTATGCTATCATGAAATTATTGACGATATATTTATAAATATTAATACATAGCATAACATCACATTTATTACAAACATGATAAGCCCCTACAAGCGCTCAATTTATTAAATAGCAAAAGCCTGGAAATATCTGTAAATTTTTGATGAGGAACACATTACTATATTTCTTTATCACAAAATACACAATATATCAATTCTAAAAAAATATTTCTTAACCTTTAAAGTCTTTTGATTTCATAGAAATCTAGGCAATGCTATTTTCACTGTAAAGCTATTGTATCGACTACAGATACATCAAGCTCGTCAAAATAATTTATAGAAATTCCCCCTTAACAGCAGAAATAAACTAATTCTAAACTAAGATAGAATGAAGCATATGACAAAGAGACATTATGTCTCCAAAACCTTAGATTTTGTCCATAATTTTTTAATGGAATGAATTTGAAAAACGGTAAATTTCTTAACACTTGCGTATCACCAATAATATGACAGTATTTCCTGAAAAATCATGTGACTTGCAACGTGCTGCCGGGACTTAACGCTGCACATAATTGAAATAATGGATATAAAAAAATAGACCTCTTGAATACCAAAATGATGGCTAATATGGTCATCAGTCCCAATATCACTACAGATGGCTCAAAAGCAATCAGTGAGTACATATTTTTGAGGCAAACCATTAATGTAGAGAATGACATGAGTGCCATGGATAAGCCAGCTCAGTTCAATGTAGCACATTCTTAAACGCACATTGGAAATATACAATAACATTTCAAAGGGTGCACTTACAATGAGTGCGTAATACTTTAAATGGTATACGGATGTGAATAATATAGATGTTCACCAACATATTAATGTCGAAGTTGAAAATAAGAGAGTTATGCTGTATATGCACAAAGAATAGCAAAAGAGTTATGTAGTATGTGACCTTTAGAGACCATAAAAAACAAATTCATTAAATAGAAAAGGGAAGTTTCTGACGTCGGATATATACTTGCCAGGTTGAAATGGCAGTGTATTGGAGATGCCAATATGAGTGAGTGAGTCAGAAGCAAGTAAAATGGAGAACGGGTCTTCGACTTTTGGTTCAGGAAGCAGACGGAAAGTCAGATGTAGAGGTGAGATGCGAGTGGACAATATGTATATTACCAGAAAGTTTATTTACAATACTGGACTTTAACAAGCTAATCATAATGAAAAGGAAGATGATGTTGAACTAAATTCTGCATTTACAGAACAGTATAATAAAATATGTTACAAATGTGTTTGATTACCAAATTTTTACAATTATTTTTTCAGTAATAAAAGTGTGATTTTAAATAATATTTCTTGTCGTATTTATTTTAAATAGCGAATAATAACATACTCGAAAGAAACTGTATTTGGGGCAAACAAGACAGTAATATATTTAAAGAAATTACTTATTCTACGTTTTAAAGAAAAATAAACATATTATACAAAAAATATTGTCACCAATATTTTTTATATAATATGTTAAACATCCAGAAATTAGTAACAAGTACAAACTAAAGTTGCAAGTCAATATTTGCACAAGCAAAAGCAAGCCTTAAACTATTTTAGAAATTAATTTTTGTTATGACAATAACTCCAGCTCTCAGTAAACATTACCATTTGTTCATATTTAATTTAGATTCACTCAAAATTTTATGTTGAAAGAATCATGTGACTTGTTATATTAACTATACCATCATATATATATTTTTTGTTTCCTATATTCAATGTTACCAAAATGTTTTTGAAGTGAAACTTCTCAACTTGAAAAAAAATCCAAGTGAAACAAGCAGAAGAATACAGCCAAGTGTCCTGACATAGTCGAGCATCTTCATGAAACTTCAGTTGTTTCCGCCTTTTAGTTGCTATGTAAAGCGATCTCCACGCTATGTAAAACACACGATACTCATGTGACCTGATAATTTAGAATTTTTTTGTTTTATAATTCAAAATTATTTTATTTCTGATGTTTCTGTAATTTTATTTCTAGTTTTATGATGCTACTTTCCAAAGTATATTTATTTTGTACAACACAACCAAAATGTAATAAGTTTTGCTTCTGTCATGAGTCGCCTGACACACTTTTTTTAGGTTTAAATTCACCTTCATTATAAACATTCTTGCTACACTATAGATACTTTTTTTAAAATATGAGATATAATTGAGTACCTCAATAAATAACATCTAAATGCACCTTTTTGGCTTAATCTACTCGCTCATAGTCATTAATAAATATACTCGCTTTAAACTCAAACATAAACAGAACTTCAGAAAACTTGAACTTATAATTTTACCCAGTTACTTTATATTTCAGGGACTTAATAATGAGTATCCACATTCTGTTTAAGATATAATTGGTATTAAGTAAATATAGATAAAATTCTTAGTAAAATAATCTAATTATGAGACGTTATCGTAAATATAGGTACATCAACAGCTTGACAAAGACGGATTTGACTAACAACATACTCTTCTATCTATCAGACACATACAGACTTTCAATCAAATAGTCAAATAAACGTTACATAGTTTCTTAATTAATTAGTAGAGCAAGAATTTATTTTGGGTTTGTCTAAAATATAAGACGAAAATAATCTATAACATTTTTTTCATTTGGACCTCTTTAATACTGGAAAATAATTAATTTTTCAATAAAAACATATTTATCATTTTCAACATCTTCTGAATCATAATTATATTTAAACGTTTTATTACCATAAACAACCTCTCCATGAAAAGAAATTAAAGAAAACACTAATACTCTTTTGGATGTTTCTTGCAAGGTCTTTTCAATAGTATCGTTTTTTCAACATTTTATCTTTTATTCTTGGAAATAAATACAAAATCACATGATGCGAGGTCAGGGCTGTACAACACATTACCCATAATTTCAAAGTATAAATAAATTAAAAAAAAATTTCAAAGTATAAATAACAAAGGGAAATATTGTGTTGTTTGCCTGGCTGAGTGTTCAGAGGCGTTGCTTGTATACAAGTCTGCGATAACTGCTCTTTTATTTTCCAAAACAATCGTTTTATAATAATCTGTCCGTCCGATGAACGAGGTGCCCAGTCCTTTGTACTTTCTTCACCTTTGCAAGCAACTCTTCAAAAGGAAACACCCATTGTGCAGACTGCTTTTTAGTTTCATGTTTATACTAGTATACCCAGCTTTCATTACCAGTGATGATGTCAAATACAGTAGTTGAGACTATTATCAAATTTTTCTAATATTTCACGACAACAATCAACGCAACAGCATTTTTGATGTTCAGTTAAATGATAGAGTATCTACTAAACACAAAGCTCCCCAACACCTAAATGTCCACATAGAATTTTCTGTCCTTGACTCATACTTTATCATGAGCTACACGGTGCTGATGTTAGCATCAGTTGTCACTGTGAAATAGTGAGAAACTTTCCCCACTCAGGTCATCACTGAGATAAGTACAACCACGTTTGAACTCATTAAACCAATTGCGAACTGTAGCGCAAAAGGAAGCATCATTATAAAATATCAATCGCAATTCATTTTTTTGATTGAGACCATAAGGAAAATTATTTTATTTTGACACTATGTTTCTATTAAGACCACAAGGAAAATTACTTTATTTTGACACTTTATTTTGATTAAGACCACAAGGAAAATTACTTTATTTTGACACTTTATTTTGATTAAGACCACAAAGAAAATTACTTTATTTTGACACTTTGTTTTGATTAAGACCACAAAGAAAATTACTTTATTTTGACACTTTGTTTTGAATGAGACCACAAGGAAAATTACTTTATTTTGACACTTTGTTTTGATTAAGACCACAAAGAAAATTACTTTATTTTGACACTTTGTTTTGATTAAGACCACAAAGAAAATTACTTTATTTTGACACTTTGTTTTGATTAAGACCACAAAGAAAATTACTTTATTTTGACACTTTGTTTTGAATGAGACCACAAGGAAAATTAATTTATTTTGATTAAGACCACAAAGAAAATTATTTTATTTTGACACTATGTTTTGATTAAGACTACAAAGAAAATTACTTTATTTTGACACTTTATTTTGATTAAGTCCACAAAGAAAATTACTTTATTTTGACAGTTTGTTTTGACTGAGACCACAAGGAAAATTACTTTATTTTGACACTTTGTTTTGATTGAGACCACAAAGAAAATTATAAAAAAATCATTGAAGGAAAATTTTCTGGTGTTAAATTCAATCGTTTTTAACAAATTGGGTGTAATTTTAAAGTTGTGTGATGCGTACAAATTAATGAAAAACTTATATGCACATCAATTCTACACTCCTTCCTCTGAACAAATAACAAATTCAAGCAAAGTACTTCAATGGATTACCAAAGGTCTCGATTTTTTTGAAAATTGAATTTGTTTTTTAATTACCATTGCTACAAAGGGGCAATTCCAAAAACTGCCAATGCTTCCCTCGTACTGACAGTAAATCTATCAGATGAAAAAAAATAATGTCAATCCAATTAAAAATCTTCTGATTATTACTTCCTTTAGCATTTTTTGAACTTGATTTACCTTTAAAACATTCTGCAAATAAATCAAAACTATATAGACTGAAAAGCTATTTATTGCACAATTTCAAATAATATAAACCAACTTATTATAACCTTACTTAAATTTTAATCAACAGTCCAACTTATTACAAAAAAAACACAAGTTAATTGTACCATCAATTGTCTATAATCTAGCTATTGACAATTGGACAGCGTGTGTCAATATGATGGCTAGCAATTATTCATAATTTTTTTCACAATAGGATTTCATATTGTAAAAAAAGAAAGAAGTATTGACACCACATCGAGAAGCAATAAATCCACATTAAATAAACTGAGATGCAATCGGTTCTGTATTACAAGATTAACTTAACTCCTTCAGGTTTTAATTACTATTAAACTGAGTTGTGTTTTATACAGATTTGTCAGTATACACAAAATTGGAAATTTTGTCTTGCGTAACCTACTCTATTTTAGTTCCAGATATCTTAATTGTAATATAAACTAATAACTCCTTACAATAACTCACCGTAACTTAAATACCCTATCCCATCTTAATACTCACCAGGATAATAACAATATTGTGCTGACTTGATACCTTTATAATTTATAAATTCTTCAGCCGGTGACTTTGGCCCTGTCACACTCAAATAATCCTGAAAAGTAAATCACTATTAAAATACAAATATGAAACCAATTTCCAAACACATGTCTCATGTTACTTGAATGCATTGATTCATATAATTATTTGAAAAAAGCATTAAAAATGAATTGATGATACTCAGAACTTCTTAATTAGCAGTATGTAATATGAACTCAGTATTGAAGATTATTCATAAATTATGAACAAGTTTGTAATTTAAGGCGAGGTAATTAAGAATTATGCGCTAGTGGCATTGCGAAAACAAAAATTTAATTTATGTAATTATTATATGGACATTAACGAAACATTTTTATTTTCCCACCTTTGACCTTAAGTCCTTAAATTATGTTAACCCATATTTATATTATCAGTAAATTAATTGGATTCTATAGCTATGGCAATATAGAACTATAAATAAAATCTATGATACAATAGTATCATTTTGCCAAGTAAAACTGATATTTCGATAAGTAAATTCAATTCAATTACAAAAAAATTTCAATTATAAATCATTTCAATTCCATTCTCACACATCACACAGTATTAAAATAGATATAAACTTTGCAAAAATTGTGTTGTCTCACTCGCTTGTTTAATGTAAAACTTTATTTATTTACCATATATTTATTGATACTTTACGGATTTAGAGCAATCAGCAAATACATCTCTAGAATTTCGGGATTTTTCATTGTGTCTTTTTGCAGCAGTATTCAAATTACTCATCAATGTTTTATACAGAATATTGTCATATCTATAACCATCTCTTAATCCCACATAATTATGAAGGATGCAGCAATTTTTGCTTACAGTCTCTACAAAATCCATGTTCACATTGAGCGGTCGTTTAAATATTCACCATTTGATCACAATAATTCCGAAACAACACTCAATATAATGTCTTGCCCTGGATAAATGATAGTTAAGAATTAAAAAGAATATGGTCCCATGATATTTTCCGTTAGACCTAAGGCCTTGTCACCTACGATGACCTGAGATAAAGTTGTTGTAAGTATCTCCTATATTGGTTTTGGATTTAAAGACTTTTCTTCAAGTTTTTTTATAAAATAAAGAATTCTTACCAATCGTGGAATTGTGGCTCTTGCCATAGGCATCAACATCTATTGATATAAAGCAATAATTTGCATCACAGACTGCCAACAATACTTTGCGATAAAGCAATTAAATAATAAGGAAATCTATTGGAAAGACAATTATTTGATACAATAAGACTTGAATACATTCTCTTTCAACACAAATATATCACAACTAGGTACGCCCATAAGGAATCAGTTTGAAACATTCATACCATGGCATAGTGGTTGCTACAAAATGGAATAATTTGGCACAGTAAACAGGTTGGGCCTGCAAACTCTCATATATTTATTTGGGCATCAAAAAAGTTTATCACCCTCCATGCTGTGAGTGTTTCACATGAAAATAAAGTCCTCTTGAGACAAATGTGTGCCACGTCAGACTAAATATTTAATATATAACATACGAGTATTGTACGTCATCGGTGCTTAATCTAACTTGATGGTGCTGAAGGTAAAGAGACAATAAAAAATTGCTACCAAAGATGTATTTAATTTGCACAATTTACATATATATTCAATTGATAATATTTTCATGAGGAAGCTAAATTTTTCACATTTAAAGATTTCATAAATTATGAGGAAATTGATAAATATACTTAACATATGTTAAGACAAAAGCGACATTAAAAAAAACTCCAAACATATTATAATGCATGTATTGAAACAAATATAGCCCATAGATTAATTAAAATACTGCCTTTCAACTTTCACCAGGCTATTATTTGTCGGACAACGAAATTATTTGCCGGACGACGGAAGTCAGGACGACTCTTTTCTTGTACAAACACAAAAAACTGTTCTCAAGTCTATCTAAACTCATTTGCATTTCGATATCTGGTATTCATATGTTCATTATAGGTATTTAACAAAAGTTTTTGAAGGTACTGGACAAAAGTTTTCGTAACAATAGGACAGTAACCATAAGATTTTATTTTTATCACTTTTTGTTAATTGATCCAAATAAGTGAAGGACCAAAATATGTGTTAATAGACATAGCGATAAAGATTTTTAATAAAAACTGTAAAAATTAATTATTAATATTGCCAGCTGTAGAAATATAATCATCTTATATGCCATCAGTGTTTTACTTATTGTATTTTCACCTCCATTTTAACTAACTAATATAGGATACAGTATTTTCCGTAGCAGACAGTATAAACTCGTATAAAGTTTGAAGGAAAATTTTCACTGTTCTAAATCGGATTGTTTCGTAAAGACTGACATTGCTGGAAATCCCAGTGTGTAACAAGCAAAAACTATTGAATATTATACGCCAAGTGTTTACATTACGTATACCCAACCGCACAACTGACAAGCAAGTATATGTGCAACAAAAAATGGTGAGTACTGGTTGAATAAATTTTAGGAAGTGTACTGAAAGCTAAAAAAATCATGATTTTCCCATCAACATAACTAACATGATATAAATTTTTATTCCAATCCACTTAGGTCAGGTATATCTCCTTCCTTCAAAGAATGCTTTGTTGGGTAATTTGTTTGTTTTCAAAAAATATTACTAAACTAGTTAATGTATCAACCGAGGATACCAAAATTTCATTGGAAAATTTAAATAAAGGAAAAAACAACCAAGGTTTAAAATTACCAAATTTTAAAAACGTCAAACAATTTAAGTGGAACGATCTTATCCTTCTATTCATGGACATTAAATGTGGTTCTATAGCATTTGTTGATACTTCTTTTAGAAGAATTTTAAAAAATTCAAAAAAAAGGATATGTATACAATGTTTCATTTTAGATACTTTATTCTAAAAAATAACGAAAATCCTTCCAGTAAGGAAAAATATGACAGTTTATTAAATGAAACTTTTTTTTCATTAAACATAAAGATTTATTGAGTTTATTATAAAAAGTAAGCAAATAGTGCTACTTCTTTATAAAAATGCATAAATTTCCAATAAGATTTTCTAACATTCAGCACCAAACTCAATTATATGATCACAAGTTACCCGATCATTGTTTTTTTAATTTTTATAATTATAATTACTTAGTGCAATTGTCAGCAATGAAATATACACGCATATTTATTTATACTTTTGGTATATATATATATTATATATACATATAATTTTGGTGCAAAATTATGGCTTTCTATTTGTTGATTTCTTAATCATGATAACTGACAGGGTGCCGTAAACAAGGCTACAAAGGCACTGATGGCAAAACCCGATTTGGCTATTTTTGTTAGTTACGCGATATTAAACAGTGCTAGTTAAAC
This sequence comes from Druceiella hillmani, assembly GCA_039881145.1. Taxonomy (NCBI): domain Eukaryota; kingdom Metazoa; phylum Arthropoda; class Insecta; order Lepidoptera; family Hepialidae; genus Druceiella; species Druceiella hillmani. Next base: position 2,536,122 of record JAYKKI010000067.1, on the reverse strand, counting down.
GCTATTGCACTATCCCCGATGAAATGATTTATATAATCATCCAATGAGTATGATATAATTTCTTACTAAGATACGTCGTGATGAGATGGTTGTGGCTGTTGCCTGTTGCAAAAAAAGGGTGGTAGTAATTTACAGATATCATTTGTAAAAATAAGAAGCTTGAAGATAATTTCACAAAACTTAAGGTGAACCAACTTATGAGGCGCAATGCGTGAATACGTTTGTTTATTTATGTCTCCTAGTAAAATTTGTAATATTGTTTTACATGTATATAGTAATATATTAATATGTTTCATAACAAACCCCATACTCATAAATGTAAAAATTAAGAAGTAACAAAGATGAAGAGCACTATATGAAATAGGTTTTTAAAGTGCACTTGCATTTGTGTATACAAAAGTTTAAAAAAACTGCTTTAACCCACTTCTATGCATCAAAATTTCACCGAAGTTAGTTTTAAGTTACTCCAAACTAAGCCACTTTTAAAATAGTAAATGCAAAAAAAATAAATTGGATGCCCTCAACAAAACTTGTGATTAAATAAATAATTCCATAAATTAACCTATAACATCTGATCATAATGAGATCAAATTTAAATTCTTTTCTTGTAGAACTCCAAGAAGAGCAACCTGTAGAGTGTTTCCATACAAACACGGGGCATTTAAATAAAAAACTGCCTATGGCCAGCGGATAAAAGCACACCTAAATATACAGACAGGTCTGGAGTTACGCCAATTCAATTTAAGATGTCTTAAGTTACGACAAACAATATTTTGATACCATTTTTCATTGAGACATAAGAACTTAACATACTGTAAGTACAAGTAGGGATGTCGGAAATGCCAAAAAGTATCAATATATATTGTATTGATATATTTTAAAAGTATCGATATCGTTTTTGATATATCGAAAATAAAATATTGATATATCGGTATGACTTTAATGACAATATTGGCGTTCTAAAAAAATGTATTGTATTTGGTTTAATTTAGCTCAATATAATCTCAGAAATTTCAGGAGATTTACAGGAGATGCTACTCTCTGATGAAACTGAGGACACCGTAGATATCAAATATTTTAGAGCTATTTCTGAAAGGAGCGGGTTAAAATGGCGACTATTAAATTAGAACTATATTGGATTCCCTTTTCTGGGTATTATGGGTTGTTCCAGATATTGTTTCAGTCCGCTAGATATACCACTTCTGATTGAGCTTGAAATGCTTAATGCGGAAAACGGAATTTAGTGTCGTCGTTGGAAAAAATATTGATTTTGACACGTTTCCAATACTTGATATTTTATATCGATATATCGAAATATTAAATATCACCAAATAATATCGATATAGTGAATAAAAAAATATCGATATCCCAATATTTTTCCTACAAGCCTAAGTACAAGGATTGCCAGTACCATTAGAGCCCCTTCACCTTTTTATAAAATAACCCTTAACTGATTAACAATTGTAAAATTTATACAACAAAAAAACTTACTAGAAATAAATCATTCGCCACACTTGAATTGATTGAACAATAGGAAATATTACTAACTCTAACTTCAATTCACTCTTTTCTAGGTTAACTGAAATATGAGTCTAAATTTGATTTAAAACTGATTACTGCAGTCGAGATATGATATGAAAGAATAATTTTTATTTATTAGGAAAAAATGTTTAAGGTAAATGAAACAAAAACATTTTTGATACATATATTACAACAGATATTTCCTGCCTGAAAATTAATTTGTGAAACGAAAATTAAACATTATTCACTTACAGATTCCTCCTTATGTGAAAACTACAAAATATTAATTTAAAAAAAAAAGAAAAATTATGCACATAATCATAAAAAGAAATAAGCATTCTGAGCTTAGCAAGTTTTGTCATTCCTTAAATTAATATGTTAATTTTTAGAGATCAATCAGTCATGATTGTTATAAATTATAAATGCAAAACTATATGCGAAATAAAGATAAGTATTTTATATATTGGACAAATGGATTTATTTCTTTATTTCGGATATCTACGGTTAATGAAAAATTAAATGTTCGGAAGATATGTCATCACTTATGACTAACAAGACGAATGAAAATAATAATTATAAAAATAATAAAAAACAAAAATAAATTAAGTTATTTAAAAAAGTAACGCCATCTCTGTCCAATGTATAGTTTTATTTATATATCTTGTAATAATTTTTATGGGTGCTCAGACCCAATACTAAAGGAAAATATTATAGAATAGATATTAACCTTTGTTGCATGTTCATTTTGTGTTTTCTAATAGTTTTCTAAATCAAATGAAATTGAAATAAATACCTGAGCACTCATCTGTTCATCTAATTTATTCTGTCATCTAATTCTTTTCATCTAATTTATTCTCTCATCTGTTCATCTAATTATTAACCTTTGTCGCATGTTCATTTTGTGTTTTCTAATAGTTTTCTAAATCAAATGAAATTGAAATAGATACCTGAGCACTCATCTGTTCATCTAATTTATTCTGTCATCTAATTCTTTTCATCTAATTTATTCTCTCATCAGTTCATCTAATTATTAACCTTTGTCGCATGTTCATTTTGTGTTTTCTAATAGTTTTCTAAATCAAATGAAATTGAAATAGATACCTGAGCACTCATTTGTTCATCTAAAAATTATAGAACAATTTAATTGTTTTAAAGAAAAAAACAAATTTCTGTTTCATTTCAGTCCATAAAAAAGAAAAAAATTCATTCCTAGACTGAAACCCAACACTTCCGAGACTAGAGTTTGCTTCTTTACCAGTGGGCCAATGACTCAATTAGAGAAATGAAAAAATAAAGGTATACTTACTACATACTTTTTCCTTGTTCTAATTTATTGTTATTATACAATATTTTTGTTATTATACAAATGTCAAATTTCACATTTTTAACACAATTGGAAATTCTCAAAGAACACAATTACAAAATCTTACAAAACATATCCATAAACATTTCTAACATTAAAATTGGACTAGCTATATTCAATAGTGTTTTATTGCCAATCGTATGGAAGCAAACCTTGGACAATATAAGAAGATGTAGGTAGTAAATTGAACGTGGTTAAAATGAGATAATCAAAGAACTTATCTAGAAATGTTGTGACATTGCAGAAAGTACAATTATAAATATAAAAGTAGATATGTTGATCTTGTTTGATCACATTATAGACATAAAAAGTTCGACAAAAAAAAGTTTAACATATGAAAGAAGTCTATTAAAATAGAAAATACGTAAGATTGAAAAAGCTAGATAGGAGCAAATTGTGGAATATTAAAAACATGATGATGTGACATGAAAATGAATAAACTGAAAGAGGTATAAAATAGTTTATTACATTAATATTTCAAACTTTACCTGCAAGCAATATATAAAATAACCATACTGAATAATTGTTCATTGGATATCCTTTATGGTATTTTGCAGAATGTCAAATGGATATGACATTCTGCAAAATAACATTAATTTTACATTATTTTATAATAACATTTATAGAAAATCCTTGAGATGAACTGTATAAAGTGATTATTATGTCGACTTAATATCAACAATTTCTTTACTTCTCTACCTACTCTTACTTACTCACCATTTTACTTTTCCTTATATGAAAAAAGGGCAAACCTTTTATTCAAAATTGTTTTCTTCCATTGATTCATTAATCATAAAAACAAAGGAGATTTCAACTGGTGGTGGATTTCAAGAGGTGGTGGATCTTGATAACGTTTCAACTGGTGGAAATAGTAATTTCAAATTTCAAGACAAAACACACTTACTTCAAAAAAAGTTTATTATGCAACAATTCAGTCTTGTAGTTCACTTAATAATATTTAACAAAGACGCATGTGAACAAAGTCATATATATTCATTGATATTTTTTACCATTGTCAATAATAATAGCGAAAATGATTTTCCATGATAAATAATTAACATCATAAGACTCAAAAATGTATTTAACACTAAGCTACATTTTTTGTAAATTGGGTTGCATTAAAAGGTGCGTTACATAAATTGTATCCCCCTTTTTAATGCTGCAAATGGCCACATACTTCCAAAATTATAATATTTTATATTTTAATTTATAATATATAATAAAATAGTGGGAAAAGCTATCTTTTCTTATGCAACCCATATCTATTATATAAGGTATTAAATACCAACTATGCCATGAAGCTTGCAGTACATATGAACCAGAGATAGTTTAGAACCAACGGAACTGTTAACCAAAGATATGGAACCAAATTCTGTAATTCCATTGAAAGGGGGCTGTTGTAGTGTGTAATGATTCTGTTGTATATATTTAAACAAACTTCTGTTTTGTGACTCACAGCATTCTAAACACTTAGGTGGTTTCACGCACACTATCAAACATTTTTACTATATATTGTCATAAATAAAGTGTATTTCTATCAGTTCTACAGTCATTGGAAATTAAAAAAATAATTTAAATAAAAGCAAGAATGCCTGAACCAATGACATCCTATGTTATCAGTCAAGAAAACGATTAATGATGTGGTAGATAGAGTTGTACTTAAATAAAAATGAATTTTTCATTAAAAATGCAGTAATTATGTCAATTGGTAAATCATAATTGCACTATTATCTTCTAAATATTTCTGTAGTATGTAAAATCGAAATTTATTCAAATTTTACCTGTGAGCACCGGTTCCAATAATGTCTCCAAGAAGTGGAAATTGAAAGTATACTACATAGGTATATTTAAAATTTTAAAAATATATACGATATTCAATTCAATTCTATGTTTATTTTTTGACTGAATTTGATCTTAAAACATCTTAAACAATTTACTTCCTTTAAATCTGAAGTCCACTTCTATCAGATTTCTTTGTTACCTTTACTTGACTATAAATATGAGTACCATCCAAATTATCCTGACCAGTCGCTTAACAAATTAAAAAATCTTCAAAATTTATCCTTAAATTACCTTAAAAGTATGACCACATTTCTGAGTTTATATTACAGTTTAACTGGTGGTGATTCATAGTGTTGGACATAATTATAGCCTTACCGGATTTATATCAGTAAATGTGACTTACTTAAAAAAGTTTTTATTTCTTTCGTATGCAAGCCTTATTTTTACACTAGCATTCAATATTGAAGGCCACAAAATGCGCTGCTTGTTTTCAAACGCTCAAACATGTTCATATATGTTACAACTGCTTTAATCAATTGAATAATAACATATTGAAATATTTGTTTTTTTAAAATTATTTAAAGACTTACTATGATTGTTTTAGTTATCGTTTTGCTAACTGTCATCATTCCTCAATGCTATTTACATTGAGTGTGAAAAATCTCATGAAATAATTTTCAATGCGAAAGTAGTCAACAATTATATTTGGAATCCAAAAAATTATGATAAAACAAAGAGATCAGGGTGAACAAAAATATTAATGCCATAGTGCAAGTTTATACACAGTGCAATTACTGGCTCAAATGCCGCTATGGCTTTATTGATGAAAATAATTGATTTTCATCAACAAAAACCAATTTCATTTTTATCAACGCAGAAAAGAAAATATTCTGCTTTTGTAAGGATGGTCGGTGACACCATATCAAAAACATTTTCAGCTACATGTTCAAACCTACAGCATTTGACACATTTGACAGTGTGGAATTCATGTTAGGATACTACCAAAGAAGGAATATGCTGTGAATTTTCTTAAAGGATGAACTCAGCCATCAACGGTCTTCGTCTCAGATGGAAAGTATTACAAAAGAGCAAAGAATAATATTAATACTTATAATAATTTTATTAGTCATAATTTAATTGAATTATATTAACATTTAATCTGTCATCTTCACATTTCAGTTTTCGATGTTCTTTGATAGATTGGTAGTTAAAATTAACATTTTCTTCTAAGTATTCAATAAGATAGACACTAAAGCAAAAATCTCCAAAAGTCAGATAGGAGTATATAACGTCAATGAAAAGGAGAAAGAATGAACGGATAACTGGATAGCATAAAGTTATACAATATGTAAATTAAATACCCTTAATTCTGTCAATGTGGTGCTTACTACAATAGATATTGCATATTTTCAGTTAGAAAGAAAGTTGTTGATCTAAATTGAAATTATATGTTATCAAAACTATATCAACCTGTACAATATTCAAATTGCTACATTATTTTCCATGAGAAAAAAGAAAAAAATGGAAAACTCCTTCACTGACTTATTTTTGTAAAATCTCTTAATTTTCCTATATTGTTGACCAAGCAGTTGGATGAATTTTTAAATAGTCTGATTCTATTTGTCTTTGGCTCCAAATTGTGTCGTAACGAGGTGCAGTAAACAAAGATAACACACTGTTAATTATCATTGAAACTTCGAAAACATGTAAGACAACATATCACCCACATTCGCTGTTGCATATTATCAGATATTTAACTTCAAAATTTCTTAGCTACTTTAGGCGACTTATGTATCGATGCACCGATGCATTGATCTTATATGATATTATTGACTTGTAGGCATTAATATCTTCATCATCTCTGAACGCCATTAAATTACTAAAAGTATATTAAACTTGACTTAGTCTTCATGAATTTTCGAAATTGAGAATCGTTAAGCAGTGTTCAGACAATACTGTTCAAAAATCTAAGGCAGTTGTGTCAAGTAAACTAACACTTTTCGCAACATAAGTATCAGAACATTCCAAATGGCAACACAATTTTTAATTCCTTTGACTACATAGTTTTGTATTACTGTATACTATAAGCGTTGAATTTATTGGCATTATAAAAACTACCTTATACTTAAGATGAAATTTAAATACAAGTATAAAGTTACGGGTTTATCCCATTTAATTCCTCATTAATTATTTATCATTAGATTTTAATTAATGACATAGGTTTAAAATAAGTTTGCAACAACCAAATAGTATACAATAGAAGCAAAGAGCAATCCTAAAGAAAAAAAAGTCATATAAATTTCTTTATAATATGAAAGATTTTATCAAAGTCGAAGGTCTATCAAGGAAGGCTTTTGAATTATATAATTAATAGGATAAATGGATAAAACAATTCCAAAAAATATTCAGTGTAAAGGGTTGACATATGAATGAATGGTTTAGAACGAAAGTGTATTCATTACTAAATTTCTCTTTAACCTTGAATATGATCCAATTGCATCCTTGCTAGTCTCTTTCTACTTATATATGTACATATATATAAATGTACATATATAAATACTAGCTGGCCTGGCAGACGTTGTCCTTCCCTTTTTGGAGTCATTCTGGCCCATAAGTAAACAATATATTAATAACTTGACTACAAGACCACCTATTGAAACCTAACATAGCTATGAACCATCGTCTTAACAAAACATATATGTTGTGTGAATATGACCTCAATTGGTCAAGTTGTTCAGAGGTTACACAATTATATATATATATATATATATATATATATATATATATATATATATATACATATATTTTTTTACAGTGTTATCAAATCTTCTTCCTTCAAAAGTAATCAGTAAAAATAATTTTACTGATTATTTTTTGATGATTATATTTGTCAATAATTTTGATCCATAAAAATTTTTTTTTAATTAATGTTATTCACTCTTCTATATACTTCCTACATTAATTTTTCTTATTATATATTCTTTATTATATTAAATTTATTGTAAATTTTATTCATATCCCTTTTAATTAAGAAATTTCTACATACATTCATAACAAAAAGTTAACAGATAGATTTCTAGAATGAATAGTGAAACAATATATTCTTCATGTATATATTTGATATTAACTCTGTAAATTAGAATAAATTTAGCTTTTATGAAATGTATTAATCCATAAATGTTGTTGAAAAAAGTTGAAACCTAAACTATCAGAACGTAGAATATCAGACTTTACACTTTTCTACTTTATACTTTTTTCTTTTTTATTTAGAAAAAATTATGTTATATTATAAAAGTGTTTGACTAGTTTAACCAGGATTACATTTGAGTACGTAAATTTCTTAATATTATTTATATCCAATTATCTTTATAGCTGGATTTTATCTCAAACTGAGATTGGGTAGTCTGCCATGTTTGTATATCATAGTATTAGATACCTAGGATAGGATATTCATAGCGTGAAGGTCTTAATTCAATAGGACATGATCATAACCATATAATATGTACAAAAATTATGTTATAATACTGTTTGACTTGTTTAACCAGGAATACATTTAAGTACGTAAGTTTCTTCAATTTATTTATATCTAGCTATCTTTATATCTGCGTTTTATCTCAAACTGAGATTGGGTAGCCTGCCATATATTGCCTATAGCATTACATACCTAGGATAGAATATTCATAGCGTGAATATATTATTTATTTCAATAGGACAAGACCATAAATATAATATGTACGCCTGGATTTTTGTCCACAGCTTCATTCTTATGGCATTTCAGCATTGTCTGAGTTTGGTTTTAAGTAAAAATACATCCTTAAAACCAATATACTTTCAGGATATAATATACATTTTAAGGATCCATAAAGGAGATATTTCAAGACAATTAGAATATTCCTTAATGCACATTTCTATGCAAATTTATTATAAAACTGAGCAAAATTTCATAGAGATATGTTGCGCAGTTGACACATGATTAAGTAATGAACAAATGTATAGACAGAATTTTGCATTTATAATATGACCATAATCTTGTGCCATAGTGTCTATATGTGACTGATATAAATATTTAATGCTATAATTCTATTACTTATAATATTCAAGTACTCATTTCAATGTTATTTGTATCATTAGTAAAGGTAGACCCTTCATCATACGAAAGTGACTTATAATACTTTTTTTATATTATATATATATATATATATATATATATATATATATATATATATATACATATATATATATATATATATATATATTTAGATGGATTTAGGGGAGTGCCCGGGTGCACGTGCCCTCCCCCTCTCCCAATAGACCCAGAATAATCTATTTATTTTGTTTAGTTCTCGCAAGTTACAAAACAATATACGTAAAAATATCATACAAATATTTTTTTTAACGATGAAAGCGCATTTGCGTGTTTAAAATTATAGAATAAATAATACCGGTACTAGTATCACTACGTATGCAGTCTACAATTTTGAGTTGCACGCGTGTCTGCGAACGAGCGATCGGCAAGAGTTTTTACTGCTAATTTACTTCAAGTGACACTCATTGCCAACTTGGTTCTGCCCCCCCCAAAAAAATTCTGTATCCGCCCTTATATATATATATATACCTATATATATATATATATATATATATGTATATATATATATATATACATATATATATTAGCTTTAATTACACCAAACTTTTATTTGTGCAGAAATTGCATGCGGACCTTCCATCTTATGAAGGTTATCACCAACATGATATTTGTGTATATTATGCTAGGGTAAGTGTAGTTTTCGTGTCCTAAAGTTTATGTAAAAATGCAGAAACATTTCCTTAAAAAGTTTACATAAAAATGCAGAACAATTTCAAAGTTTTATACATCTCGGATCCTAAAGTCATTAACATCTTGGATGCTTCTATACAGCTATTAACTTAATCACTTTTGAAATCTCTAGGATCATGGATCTGATCGTAAATCCTACAAACTTTGAGGCTTTTATTGATAGCAATCAGTAAATCTCCTTTGACATACCCCATTTGTAATCGTCATCACTACCTGGCCCTATCATTTCAGTTTCTTTAACTGTAAATAAAAAATATCTGATTAACATATATCATTTTTTCTTTATCAAGAATAATGGTTACAGATATTTTACTGCAATAAATTTGGTACAAATATTTTTATTGAATGATTGAAAATATTTAGCATTAATTTTGTAGAAATTCATTATTCACAATTAAATGAAACTAGGTGGGATATCTGATAAACTGAGGTGGGATATCCCACCTGAAGATGTTGTAATACAACGAAACCTAGGTTGTGGTAAAGAAATTTAAAAAAGTAGAAATAATACTACATCACGTAGTTTCATTTAATTGTGAATGGGTGAAATCAAAAATAATCTATTTTAAAATTCACAGCTAAACGTTGAAATACAAGTATCAGCCAATCAGAATGTATGACATTAAAATGCACTACACAGATCACAATATACGGTTACTTATCACTTATATACTATCACTTATATCACTTATATACGGTTAATTTCAGGTAATTGTTTGAACAAAATAGCGCAAACCCATAAACTGAACTCTGTAAACAATATTTATGTCACCATAGAATAATGAAGTGTGAGAAAGGAATAGAATATCCCCTTTTCAATTTAATTGTTGTTCGTTGCGTCATAGAATTTACATATCACATGACTAAGAGTTTTGATATGAAGCTTTGCGTGTTATAAAAGTCGATTTCTTCAGCTTAAAACATGTTTCTTGGTGTTGAATAGCCAAATATTCTATTGGCATTAACTAAGAGTAAATGATGCCAGCCATTAGATCTTCGTTCCATTACACTCTTCCAAATTTCATATTTTCAAATTTTTTTAAATTTAGAAAACATATTTAAAACTGACCTGTGTCGAATATTACCTGTACATTCAACTATGTTATCATTTGCTTTAACTGTAGAGCAAATTAATTTTCTAATATAAATATCATATATAAATAAAACTTAAATATTCATGAATTAGTTATTATTATTGCAAATTAAACTAGATCTTTTGCATTTTTAGATTGTGTAATCTTAAATAAACTATAGGTAAAATGTTAAAATTTGGAATAATGTATTACCAATATTATAAAATATATAAGTAAATAAATATGTGATTAATAATTAGAATTAAATATGAGATGGAATATGAAGATAAAAAATAAACAAATATTATGTTAAAAACAATTCTTTAATACACTAAAATACTTTATTTTTATAATAATAACTTCTTACATGATTTAAACTTATTTGAAACAAACATCTTACATCTAACAAAAAAATTCATATTTGAACTGACTGTTCACAAAATAATCAATACAAATTTTTCATAACATTTAACAAAGATTAAAAATTATAACCCTTTTATAATTTACTTATATTTCAAATAATATATTTTCCCATATTTCATGATATAAATTATTGCAGCTATATAATCAATTCGATGATTATTGGCATTAAATAAGGAAGATTAATTAAAAATTAACTAAAGCCACGAAGTTCAAAAGTATGATGTCATATATGTTGATGTTATTTAGCATCTTTGTTAATGTCCTGGAATTAATGAAACAAAATCTAGATTATAAAATTAAGTTTCGAAGTAGTATTCAGTTGTTACTTGATCATTGACATCAAGTAAAATCTTTCTATTTTGCTTACATCAATAATAACTAACAAATGTAAAGTTCCGGGAAAGCAAAAAAATGGTTTACATATCTTTAAATAGTAATATTTTATACTTTATTTATCTGTATAATATGTTTTCTATAATAAGTTAGATTTTTAATAGTATACATGTTTAAAAAAACTTAGATTTTCAGTCTAATAACATTGTAAATATATCAATAAATATTGTAATCACAATTTAAAAAACCACAGAACAAAATTATAACTTTATTTACAATGGAAAGATGGATGCGTTTTTTATTAAGAAAACATTGTAATGCTTTTTTTAAAGTTATACAATATTTGATATAGCAAGTGATGAAAATAAACAAATTTTCAATTTGAGGGTCAATATTCAGTGCAATATTTGAATACTAGAAATAAATAAGGCACTAAATGCCTTAAAGTTATTGTGTTGAGAAAACAATAAAATGTATACAAGTACTTCTAATAATTAACTTTATTTATTTTTTTAATTTTTAAACAATACAATAGCACTTTTTATGCTAATTTATGTTATAAAAACTCAAACATTATAATTGTAAATGTGAAAAAAAACGTATGAACATAAAATATAAAGAAAGTCCGAAGTCCTCATTGAGTTTCATAAATAAGGCACTAAGTCACTGCTTATTGTTATTAAAAAGGCATTATGTCTAAACTGGACGTAACCGTTAAGATTCAAGTTGAATTCATATTTACGATACTAGTAATGTGACAAACAAAATGTATTGTGGATAAATGACATTGTGAACAAATTAGTCACTTAACAAATTCTCTCAAAGTTTTATTTCTTTCTAGAAGGTTAATAGTTTTCCAAGGTTCCATACTGTTTAATGTAGTACAAACTTTAACTTTGTTTAGGTGTTCTTTAGATAGTTTTATCCACTGTGCTTTAGATATATTCATTTTATCTGTGTTGATGATGGAGTCAGCAGCTTTGTGGAAGTCAAAAAAATCATTTGAGGTCATTGGTATGACTTGGAACAATTTGTCTCTCGCTTCTGCAATCATTTTTATTAAATCTTCTGGAACCATTGGGCTGCAAACTTTTTTGCGTTTTTCAATTTATGCGAAATCTCTATCTCAATTTAAATAAGAGTGTCCAGAGACCAAATACTTTTGTTCTATTTTGTCGAAAATATTCATTTTTATCAGGTAAATCCATAATAAAATAACCATCTTGTTTTTATTTTGGCCACAACAGTTATCACTCCACATTACGAGATTCCTTTTGGTAGTAGCATTGCTCTGGAAAACTTTCAAAATACAAGACGCGATTTCATTACCACCTCTTCCTGTGATTCCTTCGTGCCATAGACACATATACGCGTCATTAGTATCCCCAATGTGCAGGCCAAAATTAAAATTAGAAAGTTGCCGAAGATAATACATTTGACTATGTGTCAGGGCCGGAGTTGACAAAACTTGTTGCAAGTCCATTGTTGCAGTACATGTCAAACTATCTGGCATTTGTGATTTCGCAATATCTGCTTTTAAATAATCCATTGCTTTATTTGCTTTACTTTAGTGTAATTTTAATTTGAATGAAGACTCTTTGTCATTAACATTAGCTTTTACTTGAACTGTCAGCAAATCACAAGTTGCACAGGTATCTACTCTCTTTCTGCCAAATTTTACATTATTAAAATTATTTTTAAATACAGAAGTGTAAAATTTATAAGTCACAGCAGTATCAGGATACAATAGTTTAAATGAATTAAAAAGCCTGTTTAGATTTAAATCTGGACTTAAGTATTGTTTTTGAGAATGTGATCTACCATAGTGAGATTCTTCACGAGGAAATGAATTGATATGATGCTTTACATTTTCAATATCTTCGTCTGAAAATTTTCTGTTTTTAATTTTGTTTCCTCTTTTTTCTATATAACTTAATTCTCCACTTTTCACTCTATTTATTAAAATATTAATTTTTTTTTGTTTTAATCCAAACACCAATGAAAATGTTTTCCTACAAACTGGTTTCAGGTTGCCACTACCATCAGGTAAAACATATGAAACTGTACACTGACGTTTGCTGTTATTGGGAGCACTATATTTACCATTTCTCCTCCTCTTTATTTCCAATATATTTAACAGACCCATTAAATATAATCCTTGCTTTTCGGCACAACCAAGGTTGTAATAATCGTTAAATAATTTTAATTTCTGTTCGTAAGGAATCTGATGACAACTTTTTTTACATTTGCACACAACCTGAAATTTAAATGGGTATATCTATAATGGTAAATAAATTTGTCTGATATACAAAAAATAAAAATAACAAATAAAAAATTAATTTTAGTTTACTTTTCCAGACATCGATATTAAAAACAGTATAGCAACGTAGGTCACTACAACACTATGAAGATTAGCAATGGAAAAAAATAGGGTAATTGAAATAATGTTTGAATGATATTACCTCTTCATTGTCCGCCATTTTATACAAACTGAAGTCGGCGCGCATGGTCCTTAGTGCTTTATTCCAAATCGCGAACCAGTAGAGTTAGTACCCGTACAAGCTTCACACTAGTATATCGGTGATAAGATTGCCGTGAGGCTCTTAGTGCTTTATTTAAGACATTGGGCATGGTACTTAGAATCAAAAATCATAATTGATTCCAAAACTACTTTTTTTGGTACTTAGTGCCTTATTTATTTCTAGTATTCATTTGATGTTCGATTTGAAGGTCAATGAAAATATACCAAAATTTTCCACCCATATGGATGCTTTCATACATACCCTTACCTTAAGGGTGTAGAAACATTTTTAATTTTTTAGAATAAACTTTAACTAGATATTCCAAAATAATCGCATTCCAACCATGCTTCATTTATTCCCATCTTTGTGAATTATCAAAGACCCAATTGTACACATTGTTTTTCATGCTAATACACTATTATACGTGTTTTACAATAATTTTATACACGTAAGCACCATTCAGTGGGTCAATTAAATGTATTCATTATTCCATTACAAACTTATTGTTTCAACAATCTTTATTGTTGAAACAATAAGTTTATGATGGAATAATGAACATTTTGCATTCATTCATAGGCTTTTCTTTTATTATTCTCATTAGTCTTAGAAGCTGTCATTTTCCAAAAACGTATCCAAAACTTGCTCTATTGTATCACAATTTTTTAATTATATTTATATTCATGTAATATGGATAATACATCAACTCAGCATAAATAAAACAGAATACTATATAGAGATAGTATTCTTTATTTTATTTGTAACTATATTTTGTTACAAAAAACCATTGTTACATTACACAAGTCAGAAAATATTAAGAAGCAATTAAGTGTCAAAACGAATGCATTTTCCAATAATCATATCAAAGAGTTGAGTTACATTTCCCTTGTTCCTGACTTCAATCATAAATATTCGTATATTTAAAACAATAAAAGATTTTATTCAATTCTTTCAATGAAAAAAGGATAAAACGTGTTATGATTTTAATATGATTGAATGGCTATTTAGAAATTAAATGTCTGGTAAGATGCAACAGCAAATGTGGATAATATGTTGTGTTCCAGGGTAAAATGAAATGTTTTCAAATTTTCAGTAACAGTCAACAATGAATTTATAATATACGCTTATGCACTTCATTAGACACAATTTGAAATTAAGGATAAAGAGAATTAAATTCCTTTATTTGAATATTCATTCCACTACTTGGGCAATTTCATAGAAACTTTGTCGATATCATAGAAATGAAGTAAAATTTTCTCCTTTTTTTTCGTATGAAAAATAATAATAATTTTGAAACCATGTCGATTGATATAGATCAACAGCTTTCTTTATAAATCAAAAAATCTTTCTTCCTTCATGCAATATCTGGAGTAATAAGCACATAGACAGAATTAAAGTTACATAATTTGCATATAATAATACTTCAAACCATCCAGTCACGTAAAATTCTGTCTGATTTACATTAACACTTTACCCTCCTATATAACCTTCATAGAAATTTTTATTTTAATATCTACATTATTAAAATAATTGGAAAGACATTACCATTAATTACCCATTGGTCCAAAAACATCAGCAGCTGAAATGTAATAATGAGGAATTAAATATTAAAATAATTCATAGATAATAAACATAATCGTTTTATAAATTTGATCACTGTCAGGTTAAAATAAATATAGCTTATTTTCTTAACTATTATAATTAATTAACTGCTACAGTTCCTTTGGAGATTTCCTTAACTTTTTGAATGACTATTCATGGAAACAAATATTTTAATAATATAGGTAACAGCAGTGATAAGACTGCAAAAAATTCTCAGAAGAACAGAGAAATTATTATTCCTAATTTACTAAATCTATTACAATACCTTAAATAACCTGGCTGCAATATATATCAGTTTCCTTATACATTATTCTATTTACATTATATTATTATGTAGGTACAAATGAGAATATGTTCTTGTTATATCCAGAAGAGAAATTATCTATGAATTATTTTGGTAAAGTAATAATATTTGTTCTATATAGTTGTAATTCATTTGCAGTTCTATTCCATCAGTCATCAGTCTTCTGTAATGTTTTTCCTATTTCTTATTTTGTTTCATCTTGGCTGTAATATTAGTGAAGGTCAGGCAGATCCTGCATCCGATCTATGGAATGATCCTGCATTTCATCTATTCCCCCAAAACTATAAGATCCATCCAAATTCACCTTCCCGATCAATGCATTTGCTTGCATCCCCAGCCAGATTCATAACGATAATGGATTACCAAATGTACCACCCTCCTGTCCGACTGACTCTTCTAGCAGTGAATTGGAGGATAAAACTCACTGTTCACCGCTTAAACCTCCCCAAGCAAAATCATCCTTGGTTCTAATCTCCTCATCTTCCCCTTCTGCCAATTCCTATAGAGCTTCCTATAGAACCTCAACCTACTGAAGGATTCTGCTTCATACAGTAAAATTTGGTTTTTAAAAAAGTATTCATGTTAATCGCATTATTCAGAAGGATGTCAAATAAATTAGGAGAAACAGGATTTCATTCTAGTTCTTGCTTGCCAATAAACCACTCCTCATTTACGGGACCAAAACAAATTGTCCATCCTCTCATTTAACATAATTCTTATGGACATTATTCACAATGTTCAGGTCAACTAATCTGATGAATATGGAATATCAAAGTTCCAGAATGCTGTGATAAATATATAAAGCTTCACCACATACATTTTTAAAAACTAGTGGATGGTCAGCCTAAATACTTTCCTTTAGAAAGAATGATCATCACCTTAGTTGGGCAAGTATTCCATCAATATATATTCATGGTACATTCCTCTCTGCCAGTAGTCAAATATGAATTTATCCAATATTACGAATATTGTAGGTCTGGACGTGTTGTTGAAAAATGCCTATCTTCCGAGTGTTGTTTTTCATGTGGTGAAGACCACCTAAGGAGAAATGTCCTGCTGTTTCTTTATAAGGCAAAATGTATTTCTTGCAATGGAAATCATGATCCTAATGATAAGATTTGCCCTTAATTTGAATGATAAGAAAAGTATAATTTGAAATAAGTAGAATCAACTTATCCCGTGCAAAAGCGTCCAAAATGGTCTCTCCCCTGGAGAAATTATAACTCCTCTGTTACTGCTGTACCCATTTCTTACCTCTCTTAAGCCTCTTCATTAAATTTGTAGACTACCTCTCTTCTTACCAATTTATCACTCATGTTCATGCATTTCTATGCCACGCAACAAAGAACAAGTCTGGAAAGATTTTCAAATTCTGTAGTGCGAAAATGGCTATGGCCTTAATCAGCAGACTAAAGTTAGCAATCCAGCAACAACTCATATTATTCAATTTCTTTTAGCCACTTTGGCCAAAATTTGTCCAGATATCTTTCAAAGTAGCCTCTTCTACTCTGGTGACCCTACAATCCCTACTTTCAACTGGCTCTGCCAACAGTGTTGAGGGTGCAGTGGAATAGTCGCAGTGCTATTTTCAATAAAGCAGATTTCATCACCTCCTCCTCAAATATTTCCCAACTGAGATGAAGATTCCATTTTAGGATCCAAGAGTACGCCTGTCTACGGGATAATAAACCAAATAGATGGGGTGGATCTGTTCCATTTTTTGGTCCATCCATTCTTCTCCCCTGTATTCCTTGGCCTCTGCAGTTGTCAATTCAAAATAGTTGATGCAAGGGTCATGGATATAACCCTCATATCTATATATGCCTGTTTCCATCCCATCTTATAGCATTTGAATTACACAACATTTTATCCTTCACTACAAGTCTATATGTGGCTCCAACTTCAATGGTCACTACACATCAAGGGGCTTCAATGAAAGCAATCCTCTATGAGTGCCCTACAGGATGACTTCAGCCTGACCTTACTAAATGATGAATCCCCAACGAACTCAACAATCTGATCTACCCAACCCCATCTACGGGAATTCGATAGACCGTTTTTTAAATAAACTTACTCATCTATTCGTCCCAATCTTGATGAACAACCTATTAGATGTGGATCTACAAAATAAGCTGCTGTATAAAAAAGATTTTTCCATTATCAAATTGGAGTTAACCTTACACCAATGCCTGGTTTCGACAGAACTTTATACTTAATGGTAAAAAGTAAACTATCTACCCGTTGATATCTTTTATCCCTTATTAACACTATTTTCAAATCAAGCTATATCCTAACGTCATGGAAATCTCAGTAATAATCCCCATCCGAAAACTATATAAAAACCCATTCTAAAAAGGTAGAATAGTAGGTATCCAGAAAATGATTTAGACAGTGTTGCTTAGCCTTCCTTTATTAATGGCAAATTTTTTGTCTTTAAAATAGAATGATCGCTATTAAATAAAAGATCAGATTATAGAATATATACCGAAAAGAAAAAGATACAATCGAACATGGATACTTTTGAATAGAATCAAAGAGAAGATAATACAATGACGATAAAGAAAACATTACATTATTTATTAAGGAAATCATTTTCTAATATATAGCTTAAGTTGGTATTTTTATCCATCAACCTTTATTCATCACAATTTAGACCCATATATGTTATATTGATAGACCTAACCTATCTGGCCTGGATACGAGTACCAGAATAGAACAGAAGGTAATCAGCCAGCTATTAAGTATTAGGAGAGAAAAATAAGTATTTCTGTAAGATGGATTGGACAGATGTCCAAATTAAACTAAACAGTCTACGAAAAAAGTTATCAACGAACATTCAAGGTATCTGAAATTTTGCATTTTTATATTTTTTTTTTGTGACTTCATTTTATCATGCAAGTACGTATATAAATTTTGGATATCTGTTTTAACATTGGCCCTGTTTAAATTTAACTTGACAATATTAGGAAACTTATTTTTACATAACTCTAATTTCAAATTAAAGACTTTATTTTAATAATTAATCATATTCAATATGCTAAAGTACAAAATACACCTTAAATAACATCTGTAAATATTTTTTTATAGAAAACCGTGAAGTTTATGTGAAATAGATTTAGGATAATATGTCTACGGTAACCATCAGGCAAATGTTTAACACATAGAATGAATTTTACCACTTGTGACTTGTGAGTTCTGTTAGCCAACCTACATAAAAAATTACTTAGAAATGTGTTAATAATAATTTTATTTTTCCCTCAGTTAAATGCTACATCACTACTTCCTTATTTAATTAAATCTTATTGTTCAATTACCTTTTTAATCTCATTGCTAGTTATCAGCATCAAGTGTTTTATCAAGGGTACCTGTCAATTTCTTGACACCTGGGAATCAACAAAGTCATTTTATAATCAAAACATAAAACATTCATTATAATTAAATGCATGTGGCATTCAATGTACGGAGACTATATACATTATGATAAGTCAAAATCTTAAATAATATAGAGTGCAACATCTTTCTGTCTCTCTAATCCTTTGTTCAGAGCCCTGTAACAAATAGGAATTACAAATGCGTCGTGTCTTTCTGGACATATCAATTTTTTGTAATGAAATTTTGAAATTAGTCTTAATTATTATATATTAATGTATAATTATATATAGTCTTAATTTTTATAAATTTATATATAATTATATTTAGTCTTAATTATTAAATTTAGATAAAAGTAACGATATAAGACGGAGACATTCAAGCAGATCTTGATCAGACTACTAGGGACTGCTTTAGCTTTGACTGGAGCTATTTCAATAAATGATAAATTTTAGCAGTCTTTCCTACCAATATGTATATAACAGAGGCAGAGCCTTGACTGTGGGTAGCGGCTCATGTGATTATTGGAACTATATAAATTAATATAAATATCTTACGAGGGATGTTCTAGAGCCCACTTTATTTCTGTAACATGCTAGAGATCTACCAATTACGAATGAAATTATAATGATAAACTTTAACGATTCTTGCAATCATTAATGGTAAACAGCAGATGCTTTGACAATACTTGCAATCCATAACAATACTTTTTGGCTTCATTACAAGCTGTCATTTTATTTTGCAATCTCTTGAACAAAGAGCCATGTCATAGAAATTGCTTTCAAAATATATAAAATGCAAGTAACCACCAATACAAATAACAACTCATATAAACATTTTTTTTTTTATTGCCCAATGTTTTTAATAAGAATTCAAGCCATTTCCATATCAAAGAACATTTGGTATAACTGTGTGTATAATAGATGGTAACTGTCACTTACCATCTCCGACATTTTTGCCAAGTTTGTCTTCGAGGCCTTTGCTAATACCATCTGTCAATTTCTTGACACCTGGAGTGTGATAAAACCATTATAAGAATATTATAAAAATATAAAAATCTAAATGAATATAAATTAGGAATTTATTGTGTGTACAATAAACACAGGAGTACAGTTAACATTATAGTTTAACTGCATTTTTAACAGTATTTGAAATAAACTTTACGTAATCATGTGTGAATAGTTAGAGAAATATTTAATAAGAGAAAAAATTCAAAACTGGTAAAAGATATACGAAAATGTGACTTCTTCCACTGGCTTAAGAAATTCTAGACTTTTGAGTCAACAAAAGACATTTGAATAGATCAATATGAAAATGCACTCATGAGTAACTTAAAACCACAAAACCACCTGAGTGCATTTAAAGCATCAATACAATAATTGGAACAATTGGATCATCCCCGATAGGTTATTGCTTGGTGGTCAAAAATAATTAGATTAAATCACTATCCAAATAACGATTATATCACTATTTGTGGTAATGTCTTAACATAATCACCATAATTGTAATGTTTTAACTTGTAAAAAACTGAATTGATAACAATTAAACGAACACAATTTTTTTACATTTCTAAGAAAAAATACACAAAATATAAACCTAATTATGTTTATATAAATATAAAGTGAAGATGTTGTGTGAATCTTTCAAAGACATCATTTTAGTTGCATTGATTTCAGATGCCTTCTCTATTTATGCTGATCACATGTAAGCTGTTGAAGAAGTGCCACCATTCGAGAGAGTTCAGAAAATCAAAAGCAAATTACCAGGTTTCTGTGTGTTGAAAAAATGTTTTTCCTCTTAAACTACTTGACCAATTCTAATGAAGTTTAAATTGATTGCAAAGCTATATAAAATGAAGTATTAGAAAGAGTATATTAGTGATGAGAAAAATCATATAAATAACTATTTTAATTTAAGTAAATTTTAATAAATATTTTTTTTTAGTTCCTAACAAACACACCTACACTTTTTTTATTTGTTGAATTATACTATTCCCTATAACACATACTTTTCGGGAACAGTTTCGTTAGATACATGATACATGCATACAACATGATTATAAAAAATTAAGTTATTAGATATCTAAACGTCATCACTATCTTCATGTATAACTAATGTTATCTAATTAATTCTTTTTAAAAAAAATGAGCTAAGTCGTCCAGATGGTGGCGACATTATAAACAGAAGCTTCCATAACCATATAATAAACCAAATGATATGTGTCTAAACAATTCCTTTTGTTTATCTACTTTCCAGAATCCCCATGATTTTGTTTGCAAACGCTTTTCTGTTTTCAGGTCAGTTCTTTATTTTTGGCTGTTAGAGTGGTTGTACACCTTAATATACTCTTGGTCACAGTAGACCTCAGTTAAATATTGACTTGGCTCTTTCATTGGTGTTTGTAAGACATAGCTGCATACCAGAACTGCTAGAGTTGCTTTTTTGGAGCAAGAAGAAATGTTTACTCTTAGTTATTTTTTGTTTGTATGTTATTAATAAAAGGAAGTAAATTATTTAAAAAATCAACCAGATTGACATTTATTACGTATAAACTGTTTACTTCATGTGATCTACAAGTGTATATCACACAGAGAATAAAATTACACATAAACTAGAGGTGGAACAAGTATCTCAGCTTAGTAATTTTCAGAATGAAAGTCATTCTGAAGAATAACATGTCATGAACAACTTTGAATAATCATTACAAGATTCTTACAACAAAATACACAATTTAATTTTACAATGGAAAATCCTTTTAGAACATATAATTTCTTGCTATTGCAATGGTATGCGTCATCTGACTGCTTCAAACTATGTTTGCTTTGAAACTTTTCTTTTTTTAACTTTTTTTTAAACTTAACCTAAACACTTTATTTTTGAGCACAAAAATTATTTTTTTGTACAAGCTCTATGAGACAGAGGTAAAGATTATAAACTATTTTGAGTGTTACCTAACCCAAATTAATGACATCTAAAAGGGCATCCAAAAGGGTCCTATCCTAACAGTACTAATCTAGAAACGTATCGGTCTGACTAAACCTGAGTGACTTAAATAAGTAAAAAAATATTTTAACATAAAGTACTATTTTAACATAAATGACTGATGAAAAAGATAATGATCAGAACAAAAATTATTTGTAATAAATTTATAATAATGAAATTAAGTCATGCAGTAGTACAATGTATTACACAATAAACATAAAACTCTTAAGGAAATTAATATTTACCTTCACCCACAGCACCAACAACTGAAAATTAAAGAATATAATTCTTTAAAATTAATTAATATAAATAATTAAAATTTAAATAAGAAAACTAATTAAGACTTAAAAAGCGATGCTATTGCATGACATAAAAAACAATGAAAATAAAAACTTCACATATATGAAGGTCACAAACATTTCATGAAATTTTCATAGGGAAAAGTTTCACATGAAGTCAGATTCAGTGTCTTGTTTTTAATCAAATTATTATTTTTTTCTCAGAGAAAATCAATTTGATACCTATATTATTTCAAATACAAATTCATACAGGAAGAAAATGACAACTTCAGATGAAAATTAATGAATCTAATTCTAAATTGATGATTGTTAATTAAGTTAGCTGTCTCATCAGTACAAAATAGGTTCGGTACATGGAGGTAATAGCAGAGTTAACTTCTATCTGCTTGAAACCCCTACATAACATAAAAGAAAAAACAAATTGGCTAAATTAGCAAAAATTCAAATTCATAAAAATTATTGGAATGAATATTCCTGCCAGAAAACCGATAATACAATTGTTGAACTGAACTATTGTATTTATAACATTAAGTTATTTTTGTTTCCGATATGTTCCAAGAAATTGTGAAAAACCACATTTTTTTACTACACTACTGATTCAATGCAACAGTAACATTACGAAAATAATTCTGATTATGTCTAATTATGCTGTAATTGTCAGAGCTTCATCTGAATGATAAGAGTTATGAAATAAAAGACAGTTTGTTTAGGATAATAATTACTTTGTTTTTCTACAAGACTCAATGTCATTGGATTTGAGCTTAGTATGGAATGACTTCGAACATTCTGTTCAATATTACTTATTGTCAAAAAATTAACCCACAAAACACAAAATTATAAGAAACAAAAAATAATGCAAAAAAAATATAAAAGTATCTGTATTCAGTTGGCAAATTAGGCTTGTGCATAAAATAACGAGTATAGGAGAAAACTAACAAATGAACATGATTATCACGCTCCATCTCATCCTCGTACAATGGCTACTGACAATATTATTAGATTTATTGCAATTTTTCTGAGTATCTTGCGAAATTATAATACTGAAATTTACTCATGAAAATATGCAGGTTTTTCAAAAGCACCTTTCCCTATTGCTCTTTATGTCCCATAAATCTATTGAAAAACCTACATATTTTGATTATGAACCTGCATATTACAAGAGGAGGTAAGGTTTTATTATATCTTCTGTATAATGCTTTTTTAGTTATATGTATATAACAATAAAGTATGATTTAAATAAAACTTGAATTCGTACAATTAGTATTTTGCTCCTTGATAATGAAGATTAATTCTAACAGTATAGATCAGTATTTATAAAAGTAGGTAATTTTACTGCTATACAAATTTAAAGAGAACGAATGAGTCGTTACTAGAAATCACTCATTTAATTTAAGATCTTTCTATTTAATATGCGACTAAGTGCATATTTTTAAAATATACATTTGTTTTCTTCAATTTAATGAGGTTAACATGAAACTTAACCTCTCGAATGCACATGTCACGAAAACTAACGCCACACAAACGTAAAATGAGTAAGTGAATGGTAATACAGTCATTTGTAACGCAAAATAATTTTTGCCGCTACAATTACTTTTTTATATTATTTTATTTTATTTTCTTTTGAAACTTAATGATAAGTTCAATTATTTTTTTATATTTACATTAAATGGTTTTTTATAATTTTTATCATAGTATGAAAATAACATTTTCATATCAATTTTCCTTGTTTTCATTATTTTTTATATTCATAACTATTATTACATACAATGCTACTATGCTGTAGATAATTACATTTTGTCCCTGTCTATGCAAAAAATTTCATTCCAATAAAATCAATACTTTCAGAATTATTCATTATTTGATCGACATGATGCGAGCGTC
This sequence comes from Druceiella hillmani, assembly GCA_039881145.1. Lineage (NCBI taxonomy): Eukaryota > Metazoa > Arthropoda > Insecta > Lepidoptera > Hepialidae > Druceiella > Druceiella hillmani. The sequence goes on along the minus strand of JAYKKI010000067.1, from coordinate 2,511,834 downwards.
ATGTTCCGTGAAAGTAACCTGCTCGTAAGGTTAATAAGTATTTAATAATAGCATTGCGGGAAAGATATTTGTAAAATCAATGACAAAAGATAGCTGGCAAATTATATTTTTCATTTGAGTATTAATTTTATTCTTTAAAAAATATGGTTTTCATCTTTAAGTATATTTTACTATATTGAGAAAAAATTTATTTCCATAGCTTTCAAAGCAAATTCAAAATGGTTTTAATTCCCATGTTTATGTTTAATTTAATGTTAATTACTTAATTCGACAATAATTCGATCAAATAATTATTACAAAACCTCGACAAATGAAACGATACTGCAAGTATTCACTCTACCTACATTTCAAAAAACAATCTCATTACATGCCACAATAACTAGGAAAAAATCACGTGCTTGTATTCACCAAAATATCAATATCAATGCTTTAAAATAGGAAATAAATCAGTAAAAACCATGCGATGAGAATTTTTAGATAGACCAAAAGTAATATTTAGAAACTAATTTCAAGTTAAAAATAGCATAAAAGTTAATCGCTTTTCACTATACTTTAAGTCAGGGCCGTATTGTGAACCTTAATTTCTTTTTATTTAAAATAAATAGAAGTTTTGAATGCTAATATATCTTTTTAATCAGATTGAGAAGACTAAAAATTATCAAAAACACCGCACAGAAGCACTTTCGAATATAATTATGACAGTAAGAAACAAAGTTATCTCTAATGATTCAAATCCTTACCTTTTCCTACAGGTTTAGTGACGCTGCCTACAACCTTTTCGACATCTGTAAAAATGTTATTCAGATTAAAGAAATTAAATAAATTGGAGTTTCAGATGTCGCTCCAGCTTACAGTAAACCAAAGTTGATTTAAGCAATATTATCATTTTATGCTAGTCACCTACCACAGTTACTATGCTAGCTCCAACAAGATAACATCAAGTCAGTTTATGGGTAAAAATATTTCTATTAAATTACAATACAAAGAAAATATTTTTCCACATTTTTTTCTGCCAAATTATTTTATTTTGCTGCCTAAAACAAATACTGGAAAATATAACATTCGAACAAAGATTGGAAAACATGCTCATTTTAAAATATGACATTTATTCGTTCCCCCTTTTTGTTTACATCGTGTTTGTTCTAAATCAGAGTTTATCAAATCTCAAATTTATAATAACAGAAAAAATAAAGCGAACACTTTATTACCATTACAAGATCTATTATTTTACTTGTGTATGCAAGGCTTCCACCCTTTCATGCTATACCACGGCATCCTTTAAAGATCGCGACTCCCATTTTAAAAAGTAAGAAACTAAACAAGTATTATATAAAAATTATTAACTGGAGATGGTATAAAATAAAATCCAGTGTACAGTATTGCCGTGTTCCTTTCCCATTTGTTTACTCCTATTTTTTATTATTTTATTATCAAGAATATAATCTACATATAACAATTTAAATATAACACAGAAACACATATACACATGCACACACACACACACACACACACACATAAACAGTTAATATATATATATATATATATATATATGTATATATATATATATATATATATATATATATATATATGTGTGTGTGTGTGTATATGGTGTGTGTGTGTACTTATGAATATATATGTGAGTGGGTATATGTGTAAATATAGGTAAATAATTATGTATACGATTATATACAGACATAAATGTAACAAACCTCTTCCACCTTTTTAGTGGCAGGTGGAAAGCGATAATAATATAATATAAATCAATTCAAAAAATTGTCTCTTCTATAATATCCAAATCAATAAGCAATCTTTTCTACACTCACATTCACCTTGAGGTTATTTAATATGTACATGATTATTTAAAGTATTGCTGAACTAACCTGTTACCAGTAGTAATAATAAGTTCAAACATTTTATTACCCTTCTCTTTTACATACTCCATATGCATGTCATACAGAATTATGCATTTCAGTTTATAAATGTACATTAATATATTGTCAGCGAAGGTCTTCCCCTTTATACTGTATCTGCATTTCTAGCAACCCCTAATCAGTGTTTTGTCTAAATTTAACATTATGTTAAATATTGTTTATAGCATTCTAGAAGTCTCAATTTGTTGAAACTTCGAGCAAGTATCAAGACTAAGATCAACAAATTAATATTACATTAGAATTATCATCCAGTTGAAGGTCAGTTTGTCCTATTTCAGTAACTTTTAACAATTTGTACTATACTGTACTTGTGGGACTTTATCAAGCAATTATCAAGATTAAAAGCTACAATTAGGCAGAAGAAGAAATTTTAAAATGATATTCTTCGGCTGTCTTTGAATCTTTGATGACACTACTCTGAAATCAATTTTAAAAAAATTTAAAAAAATTTATAACAAACCATCTCCAAAAAGCGATCCAGAGATAAAAGTATCGAGTTTGGTTTCCACTGGAACATAATGAAAATTATATTTAATATTTTAATTAAACTCACAGCATGTTTATTACTAAATTCATTTTCTTGCTCTACTAATTGTCATAAATATCGCAAAGTTACTTACATTTTTTAATTCCATCCGCTATATCACTAATAAAACCTGCAATATCTGCAAATATGACATTAAAAACAATTTTCATGATGATTGTTTAGGGATTCACAATATAGTTATAAAAAAATTCATTTACAAAATATGAAAAAAATTAATTTTCCACTTGTAAAATAATTGATTATTACGTCAATAAATGTTACTCTATAAAAGACAAGTAAATTAATTGTAACAGACTGCATAAATTTTGGATGTCAAAAACTCTAATCAATTTTTATTCGTTTTCTATTAATAAAATTTTCAGTATTATTCTTGTAAACATAAGTGATATTAAAGTTTAAAAAAAATATATATAAAAATATAATTGTTAATATGATACTACTTACCTATTCTCTGGAGGAGAGAACCTTTACGACCTAAAAAATTATTATTTGTTATTACAGGCTTCAAAAATTATTTAATATAAATTTAATAGAAAGTAACGTGAAATATACACATACCTTGTAATTTCTTGAAAATGTTCGCAATATTCTTAAGGACGTCTTCGACTGTAAATAAATTTAGTATCCAAATTAGAAAGTACAACCATTCTTTTAATATGTATATAAATTATGTGTGTGTATATATGTATTTATATATATGTATATATATATATATATATATATATATATATATATATATATATATGTATATATATATATATATATATATACATATATATACATATATATACATACATATGTGTAGATCAGTATGTAAATTTTATTGATTAGCAGTAAAATCATCATTATTTATACACTTAAGTATCCACTCAAACCAGTTATGATACCACTTTTTCCATTTGTCTTCTGGGTTGGAAATGTGTTCTTTTTCATCAGCCACTAAAAGTTCTATATCAGTTGCAAACTTGCTCCTTCCTATTTTTTACATACCGGGAGAGTCCCAGGCGCTACACAGAAGCTGTTAATCCATTGTTTGCTAAATCCGGTCTGCCGGTTCATTGTAACAGTGCAAAACCAAAGTGTGCAATTGGCTCTTTGGATAAAACTCTCCTAGTGTATTAAAAAACGACAGCAGACAGGATTCAATTTAGCTGTTTGTAACACAATTTTTTTTGGATAATTAACCCAGTGTTACAGCTAAGTAGTGTTAAATATCCAAAAAATTGTTTTCATCGCTCCCCAGTGACCAAAGAAAACAAAAATCATCCTTTATTTATTAGTGTGTTAGCTTCAGGATAGTTGAATAATCGTCTCCTTCAAACAACCAAAAGTAACTTTGATATGTTGTAGAGACAACAAAATAATACTATGATATGCCGTATTTCATCATTCAAAATAATGGAAAAACTTCAATGGACCGTCTTGATTTAAACAAAGCGAACATTTATTTACACCATTCCATGCATATTGATATTTGCTCATAAGTCCGATTGTTTGGCAGAAAGTGTGAACAGAATGTTCATAGCTTTAAAATTTACGAGCCAAACACTTATCTATAAAATTCCTTCAATTTTTTGGCAGCTGATCTGACAATTTTCAGTAATTAATCATTCAACAGCTATAAACACGTTTCAGGATCACTTTGGTAGATCGACCTAGTTACAGATTGCCTTCTAAAACAAAATTATCCCTTTTAAACTTTTGATATCATTGGTCAACTGTCCAGAGGGATGGTGCAAGTGGGTAATCAATGCAGTACCATTTCGGTATGACATTCTTGACGAGATAAACCATGTTAAAAAATTAACGCACTAATTTAAGAATTTGTAAACAATGCCATGTTCATACTTGCAAACTTGTTTACGTGATATTTGCACAATTTTTGGCATTTTATTTGTAAAGTATATTCTCAAAATATGTTCGATTTATAAGTACATGTACTAGTCAACTATGTTTAGATATAACATCAAATGAAATCACTTACCGAGTAACCTACACATATACATTTATATCTGACTCCTTACCTTACACTTCTAAATCTTTATTTCTGTTGTTATTCATTTATTCACTTGCAAGTATCGTAACAATTTTGTACTTTGTACAGAACAAAACACGCAACAAATCATCAATACAAGAAGGAAAAGATTCAAATTTGAGAGAGATAAATTCATCAGAACTGCTGAAAATCCGTGACCATCTATCATTGATGGTAAATTCAATATATAGGTTTATCAATGCAATGAAGTATATAGATAATAACTGTCATTCTCGAGTATAAGCAAATGCCTGCAAGAAGTTACAATTTTCACATTCTGCCTGTAATGTGCTTAATTCGACAATAATATTCGATACTGATATTCGATTTTTTCAACTGCACCACATATTTGGTTTTAAATATTGCATTATACTTAATCATAATAAAAAACACTTTGATTTATAAACACTATTCACAAGTATGAAGCTGGAAGATCATATTAATCCAGTTTCACCATTATACTGAATGTTCTCTATTTTTCTCAATCCTGTTATTGTGAAGTCAACGGTTTATCACCTGTATGTTATCATACTCTGTTATCATACCTTCTTGAATTATAAACAACACATGGGTAAGCGAAGAAATTTTCTGCCAAAGACCTTTTGTCTGACCATCGCCTTATAATATTACACTAATCATGTTAATTTTTGTATAAATTTCGAAGGGACAACCCTTTACTGTTTTATTATCCATACGACAAAAAGATTACCATTAAACCAATCCAATTACATAATTTCCCAGTACAAATGTGGCATGTGTGAGGAAACGTTAGAGATGGCGTTAAAATGAATGTGTCCTCATTTCTTACATAGTTTGAAGGAAAAATTAATTTTTTTCTTAGCAATATTTAAAAAATCCTTTTATTTCATTTTAGTTGAAAAATCCGAACTCTTTCACCTTGCCTAAGACAAGGCTAAATACGCAGACCTAACTGTCACGCTCACAAGAAGTCTAAAAAATCAGTCAAGCATAAGTAGAACTTGAATTACAAGGGTTTCATACACATTTTGATACTTATAAATATTTTTAAGGGTACATAGTATTTCTATTAATCTATTTAAAAATATTCATTTTTCACATCATATATATTACCTAGTATATAATTCACATGTGTGAAAACATGGCGCATATTTAAAGAAGTATAGGATCTAGGATAATCGCTACAGTTTTCCTGTGATCTTTTATGCACATTTTATCTACCCTATTTTTTTTCATGATTTTTTGTTCAATAATGTTGGAATAAGGGTAGGATGCTTATTTTTAAAAAACTAAATATGCAATTTAATATTGTGAAAAAATATTTTTTTATTCCTCATAATAATACCTTTAAAATAATACTCCGTATAACTAAAATTTGTAAAAAAAAGCTTTTTTAAGTTCTTTTTTTATATTCTCTTTCATTTTTCATGAATATTTTGAAAAAGTTATTTAGTTCAAAATCTCTATTATAAATAAAATTTAAAAAAAACTTTTTTTGAATTATTTTTTACCCTATCTTTAGTTCTTATATTTATATTTTTTTAAAAATTAGCTAGTGCAAAATATACAAGTTATTAAATGTATTATTAAGGCAAATTTCAAATTTCTATGCTGCATGGTTTCTAAAAAAATCAACTGTGGCAAGCGGACCTGTGCGTTTGTCTATACGCATAAGCGATCGTTTAAGGATACCATTTTTTCAAAATTTTTGGTTATGAAACTCACAAAAGGAATTAAAGAAGTTCATTCCAATATTCAAACCCAGTAACTTCTGAGATTCCACTATTATTTTATCATTATGCCAGGCTCACTTTAAGAAGTTACAAAACTGAGCTATACCTACATGTATTTGTACTTTTTCAATTGTTCTAATTTTTATGGTAATCAGATAGAAATTAGTAACATTTGACTTTTCCGGGTATGTTCCATCCAAATGCCAAATTTCAAGTACTTAGTTCAAATAAAAATATCCAAATAACATGATTACTAATCGCACAAATCGCAATAATTATAAACATTTCCAACATCAGAAAGTCTCATAATTCAACAAGTTGATTAAAAATTGATCACCAATTTGGAAAAACATATATAGATGGAAACTCCTCCTTATTGAAAGTAAATTACATGTGATCGGGTCGTAATCAAAAACCACTGGAAAGACTAGAAGCAGTAACTAAACATATAAGACTATGTTTTACAGATAAGACTATGTTTTACAAGAAAACCTAGAACCCCATATCCAATAATATAGAAATTTATAAAACCACCATGAAATATCTTATCCATACCTGTGACACATATTTTAAATCTTATATTTATTTACTCGGATATTATCCCCCTAAAATCAAAAATATTTTCAAAGATCGAGTGAAAAAATCCTGTATCTCCTGAAACCTTTTCCTTTGTATCCTTGCCCTTTCCTGTCTTCCCCATCCCAAATAATGTCAATATTTTGTTTTCTTTTTTAATTTACTTTTGTATTTTTTTGGCTAATGTGCTATAAAGAATATTCATTGTAAAATCTCTTACAGTCGCCAACTAAATTTCAATAGAAATTGTTATGGTTAACTGGAAGATATTGCTCATGTAGCAATAAGTCCGCCATATGTACTATACATACAAGTTAATATTAAATAAATAAATAAATAAATAAAATCACATTGTGACACGAACACCAATCATGACCAATGCCGGCGAGCCATTCCTTGTTAGGATGCGAGTCTATAGTTGAGTTATACTTTTGAAAGTGTTGCCGCTACTTAGTTAAAATGATTTCCCACTCCAAAATTTCTATAGCCAGACTTTTCTAGTTCGCCACAAATGTTAGATTGTTTTTGTGTAACAAATTACTATAAATAAATTATTATTATTAGTAACACAATGTGTAAGTTTTCTTCTTATTAATTATTCTTTCAGTAAATAATCCATTTTTTTTGACTGAAGTTTAGTTTTATTGAGGAAATAAATTTAGAAAATCTAAAGGATGGTCTGCCATAGAAGTTATAAAAAGTTCATTTGAATTTAATTTTATGTGATTAATTCAAGTAAAATTAGTATTTAAGTGGAGGTTTTTAGATATTTATCAAAAATATATTCTATTTTTTTTATTTTCTATTAAGTAGCAAAGTAGACGTCCAAACGTAACAAAATAATTACCTCATTATAAGTTTAACACAATTTTGTCAACTCGGACCTCCAAAATTTATCTATTTACTAAAACTTTAACATATCTTTTCTGTATAGATTTTATTACTGCAGAAACAAAATAAAGTGTAATAAATTGCACATAAATGTTACGTATCGCCAGAACTACAAAAATGAAAATGTCTCATAAAAATATAACATATTCTGCTTTAAAATATACTTCTCTTAGATTTAATTATCTTGTGTATTGGTATACACAAATCTTAGACAACATGTTGTATATTGGCAATCCATAATATAAAAGCAATTCTTATAAAATATTTGTATGATGAAAAAGCTTTCAATTTTATTCATTTGTGCATACTGATCAAAATTGTATTTGTAAAAGTATGTAGGTTCATTTAACATTTGTTTAATTTATGATAAGCATTAATCGCAACACTTAACTATTAATTTACTATTTTAATATTAATTTGCATATTCATCAAAATACTTCAAATTATTGATAATATACAGAATGTTTGTTAATTGGTATAGAATGATTTTTTAAATTTCTCTCAAAAATATGAGACGAAAGTTGAGATTTATCAATTTAAACTTTTATTATTAAAAAATAAATTACTTATCAATAAAACTTTTTTTTTATTTTCAGCTCTTTATTATCATAAAGAGAAAATGAAAAAGAAACTTAAAACATTGCATTACCAGTGTAATTAGTATTTCTTTCTATGAAATAATACTTATATTTCTAAATATCCAAATCGCAATAAAAGGTATATTTATATATCATCACATCATGTTGAATCACTTTGTTAGTGCTAAGTGGTGCACAATGTGCGTGTACTTATATTACATTAAACTTTTTAGTTAATGTTGAAATAGTGAATTTCAAGAAGAGAATTAGATACAACAAAATTTAATGAATTATATTCACCTTATTTGTAGTCAGAAATCTATAGAAACCAGCCCGCTATGCCGATTTAATATCACCTGTATGTATGTGTATTATATCGACGGAGCCAGTGTGAAGCAACGTGATTAGAAAAAATATAATTTGAAATATTTACAAAAAAAACAAAGCCGTTTATGGTTGCGCTGATAAAACAATTGAAATAACGTCCCAAAAACCTCCAACAACTAATTTAGTGAAACACTTTAGCTGATTGTGGTATTCTTTTTCGTGAAGCTACGTAATAAAAAATATAAAAGATAATTATCAATCAAACTTTTAGTTACAATAAGCCTAAATTAACATTCGAGGCATTATGATACAAGAGTCCCAATCCTTAAATTGATGTGATAAAATGTTTATATGTAGTTTTCTGGAGGGTATGACTTCATTTTGACATGGACAATATATTATCTATGCATACTTGATGTTCTATTATAGTTTGATAACATTCCTTTCTAAAATATACTTAATTAAATTTTATCCACATTTATTATTTTAGAAATATGTAAATTTGTTTGCAAATGAGATTTTTTATTATTCCTAGATATTTTAAAAAGTTTAACTTCCTGTTACTATAAAAATAACTATTACAAGCCAAGAACTATAATAAGATATCAAATTAAATCAAGAATTCTATGTATTTATAAAAGAAATTTTAATATTGGTTAACTACTTAACTAATTATTTGTTAAATATGCATGACTTACCAAGTTCAAAGACAAGACCTATGATTCCTGCTATACCGGAAAGTACTGAAAAAAAATTAATATACTCATTATTTGTTCCACAATTGCACATGTTAAATCACACCCAAATATGTTTACTCAAATGACTGACGCTGTCATCTAGTATTGTGATCTATTATACTACACAAACTGAAGAACATTCTTCTTTTTTTTAAACCAAAGCCACTTAGGGCACAAAGCCACTTAACTTGTTTTTGTCTTCCCGAAGATATACCTTAATATTACTAAAACAATGAGAAATATACCATCAAAGTAAAAAATAATTTTGAGGTTTCTACATTAATACTTTTGTATTATTCTTCACAGCAAATAAATAAAATTGAAAATATTGATAGTCACTTTAAAGAGACTTCTTTACAGACAATGAATAATATTTTAAAAGTCATGCAGTATTTATTGCATCATTATAATGACATGTTAGCATAAAAGCTAGCTATCTAATCTCCAGATGAATTTTCTATTCCACTTAGTCTATTAAGCCAAAGTTGTTGCAGCTAGTGATTCATAAGGAAAACTAATATTGCTTATCTTATTACATGCAACACAATATTTTGAATCACTCAAAATTCTTGTGCAAACAATTTTTTAGCAACTTGGAAAATTAATTTATTTATTGTTTTTTCGAGAATAACAAAATAAAAAACTTTATGGCACAGACGAAGAGTTATCAATTATGTTATAGTTAAAAAAATAAATAAAATATTTTCATACATACTAGGTAAGTGGAAGTCATCCTCTTCGTCAGCAACCTCTATAAAATTAAAAATGTAATTGTTCTTAATTGAAATAAAATATTTTTTATAACGATCAAGAATTTACGCCAAATTTATTAAATGTACTTGTAATTAAAAATATAAGTTATATTTTTCCTTTCCACCATCACTTCTTTCGTTATTAAAATTAATAATCACTTTTAAGATAGGTTAGCGGATTTAAGATATTAAAATTATGAATTAATTTGACAGTTTTACTAGAAACCGTTAAAATTAAAAATTTTATTCTGCTTAAAACTTCAAAATCTTAAAAAATGGCATTAACTCATAACTATATATAAACATTTTGGATATATAAACATTTTGGAATATACCCAGGGCAAATTAACTTCAAGACTTAAAAATTTACATATTAATATTTACGTATAATAAGTTATATGTATATATGTTTAGTTTATCTATAACTGAAAAATTTACTGCATATCTACACATTTTTTATACTTTCATTAAATCCTTCTTAACTCGTCCACATATAAGATCAATATATAATGTGTAGGTAGGCTTTTGTTCAAGTTATTTTTTTAATTGCTTAAATAACTTGAACAAAAACCTACCAATCCATTTTTCATGGTTTGATTAAATCTTTCTTAACTCATTCACATACAAGACCAATATATAACCATTAACTTAGAATCCAAAATTCATTTCTTTTCCCTTTATACCTAGTTGACTCTTGAGTGGTCTTTATAAGATCACTCAAAACTTCCATTTTTTTCTCATCTAAATCGGTGTTGTTTGAAAGAACCTTATGGGTTATGAATTATTTACAGTTATATTACATTTTCTTCTTTATTACATAAATTAATAAGTTTTGAAATTCATAATTGATAATTTAAATTCATAACGTCCCTTCATTAATGCAATCACTTAATTTTATTAACTGGAATGCAAATATGATCACATTTCAATAAATGTGATAAACACAATTTTAAATTTAGCACAGATGTTTGCCATTATTTAAAGTTATGTTAAAAATAATTTTACTCACGTTTTCCTGAAACCTTTTGAACTGCATTTACTATAAAGAAAAAATTAGTAGGGTCATTAGTATCAAGAAGATTACGTACTACGTTAATTGCTATAAAGAAGATTATGTGTAATCATCAACGTCCCAACACTAACATTATTTAAAGTTATGTTAAAAATAATTTTTACTCACCTTTTCCAAAAACCTTTTGCTCTGGTTTTTCTGGAAAGAAGAAAATTAGTAGAGTAATTAGTATCAAGAAAATTACATATGTACCTAATCACCAACATTCTAACACTATTATCTTTACTTCCAGAAAAAAATAAAATTTTTCAATAGTATTTTCGGCAACACAAAATCAAAAATTTTACAAAATATATACAGTGAAATATGTTGATGAAATAACTTAAATTTAAGAATGTTGTCAAACTACAGCCCGTTTTGCCAAAGAATGTACTGAAAATTTTTTTCTTTAATGTTAAATACATGAAAATATTAAAGCATTTGTTTGTGGTTAAACAATACTTCAATATTAAAATTGTTAGATGATTTGCCAGATCTTGGCTCTGTATCAAAAGCGATGATATATGGGGGCAGGCACTCTACAAGAAGACTTTTATTGGCACATGAAATAAAATTTTGATACTTAGTGAAGAAACTGCTTCTACCCAAAAACCACACCAAAAAGACAAGTTTGAAAAAAAATTGCAGAAATCAGAAAAACATATTTTTTTTGAGGCAATGTGTTTTTGGGCATATTCTTAATAGTTACATCCTAAATAGTTTTTGAGTTTTACTGTTCATGCTCTTGTAAAGAAATTCTATGAAATATTAAGAAAAAACATAATCATGCAGCACATTCGATCTACAATGACGGGACAAAACAATAATAACAAACCAGTTATAAACTTAAATTTACTAATCATTACCAGTTATGAATAGAAAGCGTCAATAGACAAATTATGACAATTGGTTTTAAAATAAGCCATTTGTATTTCCTTATTTACCACATCATTCAATACAATTGTCAGTTTCAGTTTTAATTACGAACAGTTTTAAATATTAAAGTTCAAAACAAGAGATAGTTATAAAAGGATACATGCTGAACAATGAGTTTAAACATTTTTTCCATGCATGTAAATGTATTGTAAACTATAATGTAAACTAAAATCTGCAAAACCATGCTTAGTATTTAAAAGTAATTAATATTTATGTTTTCATTTATAGGATTATAACAATCCCATTTTATTTTAAACTAATTTTACATAACTGTATATGCATAATATGTATCAAATTAATGCAATTATAACTATAATTAGCATACATATTTACTTACCAGGTAAATCATCATGTTCTGGAGAATCTAAAAAGTTTTTAAAAACATCAAAATTATTTAATAAGATAATAGCTACATGCACTTACATAAATAATTGATGTAGTGAGGATTATTTTACAAAACATTATTAAGATGAGTTGCTATTCAAATTCTAATGAATATTAATTTCTTAATTATTTTCTTGAGTTTGCAAATATATATATAAAAAAATTTCAACAAGAAATATTAAATTCAATACTTTGTAAATGAATTTTAGGTTTTGTATAAATTTCTTGCTAGGCATATTTGAATATTTTATTGAATTTTTTTAAGTTTTACTCAGTCAAGTCCATCACATTGAAATTATGTAGAAATGTAAATGAAAAACATTACTTACCATTATCCCACTTCTCCAAATCCCCGTGAACTGTATACGTAAAAAAACATAACAATTAATAAAGAGAAATATTTCTATATGTAGTGTACATATATCAAATAATTTTATAAAAAACTAATGGAATGAAATGTTATGTAGCTTATAAAACATATTTTGTAAAACAATATTCCTGTTAAAATTTCGTTTATCATTTTTATTTCACTACGATTGAAATTTCTATTTTACAATTTACCAAATGAAATATGAAGGGGACAATAACCTATAAGTCTGTTATCAACTAGCTAATTCCATCTTTATCACACGACTCATAAGGACCATAGTTTTCCTCCTTAATAAAAATTTACTTTCATAAAAAAACATGTCAAGAACATGTCAGACATGCATTAAGTTAAGCTTTAATATATAAGAACTTAAAACTGTCATTATAATATTAAAAATTGATTTAAAACTTTCTGACAAAATTTTCTGAAAAAAAAATTTAAATTACACTCATTTAAGTCGATGAAACAATTGGAGATAAACATTATTTGACAATCATCGACATAAAACTATACATTGTTTGAAAATCGTCACAATGGACACTAGATAACCATTACAATTTGTTTAAAGAAGTGGATAAAGAAAAAACCGCCTCAAAAAATTCTGATGCAATCAAACCAACAACCTTATATGGCTCTCGGATATATATTTTAATTTTCTTGTTAGAAAACATTTTACTTTCCTAATTTTCTTTCTCTTTTAGTTATGTTTCTAATGAAAGTGTTTTCGTACTCTCTATGGTCAAGTAAAGTTTTTAATTTTACTAAATTTAATGTAGATGGTCACTTTGGATAAGCATTATCAGAAAGGTCAAAATGTCTTTCTTTGAATCTTAGACCCAATACTTAGTTGGAAAATACATCTTCACCAACCACTATACATACATTGATGCCGCTTCGCACACTTTTCGCCCCTAACAGAAGCAAGATCACTCGTTTCTCAAATTTGCCATATTTTGTTTGTTCGTTACTCGCCAAAACTTAAGGGTTAATTGAACAGAACGTTGAGTATTGCGCTCAGTGTATATTCTACCAAAGATGTTTGAAAAGTTTTGATAGAATTTCAGAAATTACAGAAAATATGCGACAGTTTTATTAGTAGTTTATCTAATATTTTATAGTAATAATTTTAATTGCAAATTACTAGTCACTATTTCCATTAAATATTTTTTATTTTCAGCATAAAATCATTAGAAAATTGTAGAACGAGAGACTACAAATGATTTGGAGACACATAGCATAGTATTAGGGTTTAAAAATAAAGATACAATTTAAAAAAGTTAAAAATGTTTATTGCATTTTGTAAGACCTAACAATGATAAATACTCGTACACTATAATTTATTTTTAATCCCCCTTTCGTCAATAAATTTATTTTTACTTACTAACTTCACTTATAAAATAAACTTATAAATAATATTTTCCTAACAAAAGAAGTAGTCTTAACACTGTGACAGTTTTATTAATACCACAGTGGATAAGAAACTGACCTCTCCCAAAATTAATAACTAACTACAAAATGAATATTTTTCCTTCAACAGAATTAATAAAGCATCAGAACGCAAACACATTATTAACTTTGTATTTTTTCTGTACTCAGCCAAAGCCATAAAAAAATTTCTTACCTGACTCGTCACTAGGCCAAAGTTATACAGGTGGCCCGTTTACAGGGTCTAAATATTTTTTTAGATAGAAAAACATTGTGACAAGTGATTAAAAAAAATATTAGCTTGAAAGTTTGTTGTTTTTTCTCTTGTCAAAAAATACATTTAAAAAAATTTGGTTGATTGGCTTATAATCTTAAAAACCACATTATGATATGGTAATAGTCTAGACAAAAAATCGTAGTGATGTAACTATTGCAACATCTTCAGAAATTATCGTCATATGCACTAAGTCACTAAACGTAAAATGTGAAATTTTTACCATAATTGTGATTTTAGTAAAAATGTGTGTTTAAAAAAAAATATTAATTCAACTCAGATTTATCCCACTCCCAAAAATTTAACCATAATAATAATAAAAATTGTACATATATTAATACATAAAGGTTGTAGAAATTGTACATATATTAATACAAATAAAAATTGTACATAAAGGTTGAGGGTTAACAACAAAATCAGACAGCAAAAAAATAATTTCACCCAAAAAGTGATTTTCAAACCAAAATTCCCAAAAAAATTTCAGTCTGTTTTGTTTTGTTTGTAAAAAGTTTCTTTTCAGCCTATAAAATAGCTGTTGATTCTATCTTATTGCTCCTATCATAACTTGGATTTTTTGTTGCAAATCTCATTCAGCCATGCTTTAACGGCCATTTGTATTAGGTGCTTACATCTAAACTTTTCAATAAGACCATTTACATGAAAGCAAATACTTTTGTACAAAATTATTTATGTTACCAATGTGAAGCTTTAAATTTTTATATACTTAATTTTTATACAGTTGTTCATATATTTTTATATGTGATACTTTTATATACACCCTCCAAATGGAAGTAATGGTTTTTATTACATGTTTCACAAAAGTACATAATCGCTTTTCTTTATTCATGCAGATCGATTAGAATACACAATGCAGTCATTATGTTTTCCATGAGAATCAGATTGCATAAAAAACAATTTCCCAATTAATCTGTCTTAGCTATCTGCAGTTGACGACCTATCATATCTTCAAGGAAATAATCAAATTCAGACAGTTTATTTACTAGTTATATATTTGAACTAAAATATTAAGAATTGGATATTTGATAATTTTTTAAATTTTGATAATGTCTTAAATTAAATATTCAAAGTGAATACACTCATATAAAAGTTTATTACTTGTTGATAACAGCGTTCATGTATAGAAAGCTATGATTTTAAATCCCTAATAAAATATGCTGAGAAAACACTCAGTCATAAGCACATATAAGGCGTGACGTCATTTGGAATATTATCTTTTAAAATTAAATTGGGGATTAATTTACTTTAATAATTTTTTAAATCTGTTTGAAAAATATTAATTTAGATAATAATATAGAGGAGACACCATGTGTCCCCTTTATTTTTTCAATCAGCTTTGAAAGGTCTGAAATAATTCTAAATACTACCACTTGATAATTAACTTGAAAATTAAAATTACTTCAGTTGAGTTGTATGAATAATTTGAAAATATATATACAACTATGAAAAACTACATAAGGAATGTTCCAACATGCAACTGACTGGTTTTTTATAAACAAGTAGCCAGAAGATAATATTCATAAAAGTTTCGTTATGTGTGTGTATTAAATTATAATATTTATCAAAATTAATGTCAAAAAAAATTCAAGCTATGAACCGCAAATGGCGCTGACTATATTAATATTATTTCAGTATAAAAAATTATTTTTTTCATGACTTGAGAAAAAAATTAAGCTGCTTATCTTGTTCTCTGTGTGAAACTATCAACTTTTTCATTTGAAAACTTTTGAGTGGAACTTGAACTAGAAATATCGTACCTCTGTTCAATATGGATTGTATCCATAAAATTGCATTTTTGCACAACGGCTTCATTATTTGCAACTCTTTCTGTACATATTTTTTAATATAAAATTTTGCACAATTAAATTAAATTACGTGATGTAATATTATTTCTGCTTTTTTTAAGTTCTTTACCACAACCTAGGTTTCTTTGTATTACAACATCTTGAATTAATATCTTTGCTAATAACCCACCTGAAGATGTTGTAATACAACAAAACCTAGGTCGTGGTAAAGAAATTAAAGAAAGTAGAAATAATACTACATCACGTAATTTCATTTAATTGTAAATAATGAATTTCTACAAAATTAACACCAAATATATTCAATATAAAATTTTGCATTAATTTTTATTCAATTCTCTAGATGCAGTAGCCTGATATCAATCCTAAGTAGCCTGATAGTAATCCTGGCATCACCATGCGTGATAATTTATCAGTGAAATATATGGGATAAATAAATTATTATCCATATTCTCTTATTTCATATTCATTAAGTTTTGTAGTTACTTTAGAGTTTAATTTTACATAACACGGACTTAATTTAAAGGCTCCTATTAAATTTAAAAAAACTTAACTCACTCTCATTTTTCCTGCAGTTGACTGCTGCGGTCTGTAAATTTTTAAAAGCAAAATAATGGATATTTAAAATGTATTGTTTACATATTGCAAAGGTTTAATTGAATTTTTAGAAAATTATGATATTTAAGATTAAAATTGAAATTGAATGACCACCTCATAAGATCCTATTTAAGATGTTATAATAATTAAAGTAATACAAGCTACTAACCCAATTAAAAAATTCTTCTGGCCTAAATGAAATTTGATTACAAACTCATTTACACAAACAATTACGCAATGAACCACGGTCTCATTTGCCAAAATATGCTAAATAGCACCAACTGAAAAATCACATACAGGGATCGACTTAAGTCTCTACTTTTACTTTTAAGGTCAATTAGAAACGTTAAGGTTAATTCATAAAATAAAACTTACATAATAGGCAACGAGAAGTGTAATGATTAATAATTTCTTCATTTTCGTCGTGTATTTTAATTACAACTGCACTGTCAAACACAGCTTCAACTTGTAACAGAACTTTTTTATGAATCTTCTATATATATATCATCAAAACATCTGTATTTTTCATATGTATGTGGTATTGATTTTAACAGCAAGTTGGTTAAAAAGTTACTTTGAAATACAAACTTTATAATAAGAAAATGTAAAATTGTGAAGGATATGCAAGAACAAATAATATATATTCTAATGGACGTTTTAATGGATATAAGATATATTAATTATGCAATGTGTGACAATTGATACATCTTTTATATAGAAACTTATTGGATAATATAAATTGTTATTGAAATGTTCATATACTAATTAATATTCTATTAAGACTTGCATAGTCATAAGAGATTATTAACCTCTATCTACATAATAACATGCATGTAGATATCACACATAAAATCAATATACAGAAGAAACAAAAGATGATATGAAGAATGTGGCACCATTGCTACTAGATGCAGAACATGTGAAACATATGCACCAAAATATGTATGGTTCTAGGGCAACCTTCGCATACCTGTGATGTATGTGGCAGTCACACAAACTGCCATAAAAAATAAAACTCAAAATATTCCAGTTCTTTATCGATACTATTGCTCTGTGGATATCTGACGCACAAGGTAATGAAAGACTTCACCTAAAAACTCACTCTTAGTCAATTACTGCCTAAGGTATAATCTCCGAATATTTTGGCCTGAGAAAGCACCTAATGAAAATTTGTTAGAATAAAGTGGTGAGTTATAATTAAACTCTAAATAAAACATCACAAAGGATGGGCCATATGTTCCAAAGGAAACCATATTCCTAAACAGATTCTAGATTGAAACTCGCAAGCAAAGAGGATACATAATCATTCAAAGAAGATTTAACAATTGACTATGCTAGGGAAAATGAAGAGCTGGAAACATGGAGTAAAGCAAAGCTTAAAGTCAACCGAGGTGGCATAGCACTATTAAAATAGTTGTCGTGTGACAGTAAGATCCAAAAATTATTACAAAATCTATCATTGGAAATAATTTTTTTCCAAACTATAAATATGTAACATCATTAATAGTCATACCATAATAGAATAAAATTCTACATATGCCATGCCCTAATTAACTTACGTACGTATGTATGACTTTTACTAGAATAATCCAAATAGAATTTTTATCTGATTATATAATATGCTAGCTATGCAGTGAAATAAATTGGACCCCTACATCGAGAATGCGTCATAAGTTGTTCTAAAAAAAATATTTTTAATCTTTATTCCTCATCTTAGCTGTTTCGGAATATATTTAGAAATTCAATTGTTTTCTTCGTATCATGCGCCTTTTTTTTTTCTTTTTCTATAAGTATACATATAATTTATTAATTCAAGTATTATAGTTTTATTAATTTTTTTTATTATAGTTATTCTAATCATTAATAGTATGTAACATCATCAAATAATAATTTTTGCATTTTTCATTCCATCGTTTAAATAAAATAAAGTATGGTGAAATACCTACTTTTCCTGTAATGTTGATTTTAAAATTTTTATAATAGATTTTTACACTTAGACGGTAAATTTTTTTTTTCAAAATTTTAATATAACATCATTTTACATTGACTCAATTTTTTAAACAAATTGATCAATGTGTTTAAAAAAAAAATTAAGTGTAACGAAATTACTAATTTTCCTGTAATGTTTTAATTATAAAATTTTTGAAAGTGATTTTTATCAAACTAAACGGAAAATAAGTTCTTTTTTTTAAATGTTAGTATAACATTATTTTAAATTGGCTTAGTTTCTTTATACAAATGGTTCAATGCATTTTTGAATTAAAATGAAAAGTATGGTGAAACTACTACTTTTGCATTTACCTTTAATGTTGATTGCACAATTTTTGAGAGCAATTTTTACCAAAAGTAAACAGTTAATAATTTTTTTTTCAAAATGTTAATGTAACTTCATTTTCTATTGACTTAAGTTTTTTAGAGAAATCACTCGATGGGTTATTAAGTAAAATTGAAAATATGATGAAATAAATACTTTTCCTGTAATATTAATTGTATAATTTTTGAGTAATTTTTACCAAAACTAAACGGTGAAAAATTTTTAAATTTTAAAATATATTAGATATTTATAGTTTGAAAAATATATATAATATTCAGCGAATTTCATGGACAACGTGTTTTACATGACAACTACTTTAATATCTTCCGCCCCATCAAGGATACATCTTGACATATCTTGTTGAATTCACATAACTTCATATGTTGCTATTCTTGCTTCTCTGAATATCATTTTATTTTAATCTTCCTCTTATATACATAATGCAAATTGTGTCATAGTCATATTATATTTTATCCCAAGAAAAAATATTTTTACGTGAAAAAAATTTATGTAAAAAGAATGCAATAAGTTCTTTTCATATAAATGTAAAATGTTTTGAAACCACACTATACTTAAACAAACATGCTTGATGATACATCATATTCATTAGCAGTCATAGCAAGCAATACATTTAACATTTATCATTAAATTAATAGTTCTTGCTTTTCAAAAGTACGCAGACTTATAATGAAACTAGTAAAAAAATAAACATTAATTCTACCAATGACACATATATTGAATATAATTTATAGCCAAAACTCGTTAACAAAAGAAGTGCTTGTGTATATAGAATTAAATTTGTTTAGTCGATTTTTGAAAATATTTTGAATACAAAATAACAACATATGTGTAAATATAAGAGCCCTTTAAGCAATTGTGAAATAAAATTCTACGTATGCCATGCCCTAATTAACTTACGTACGTACATATGACCTTTACTGAAATACTCTAAATAGAATTTTTATCTGACTATGTAATACGCTAGATATGCAGTGAAATAAATTGGACTCCTACATCGAGAATGCATCATAAGTGGTTCTAACAAAAATATTTTTAATCTTTATTCCTCATCTTAGCTGTTTAGGAATATATATAGAAATTCAATTGTTTTCTTCGTATCATGTGCCTTTTTTCTTTCCTTTTCTATATCTGTGCATGTTAATGATTCTTGAAAGTCAAATTAACGAATCTGCAACCAATAATGAGAATCACTCATATAGTTGTTTTATATATATATTATACAACTATAGTTGTTAAAGGGATTTAAGTTTTCAATAGCGCATCAAATATATATAACAATTACTTGAGAGATTTAACGTAACATAAGGAATCTACACTAAATCTGTTAAGTAATACTAATTACGATATATTTACTAAGGATCGTAGTTTAGTCATGACTGAGAGTTGTGTCTATTTGGAGATACAGGCGCACAGTACAACTACCTTTCCTTCATTCAACATGTTCTTGGGCATGTCACAGAGCACCTTTAAAGCCAGTCAGTCCCGGATTTGCTCAAGCCACCATCGTTTATCCTTGTACTTGATCTATTATAAGCTTTTCTAGATAGCTCTTCTATTATCAGCTTTGTGTTTAACATATGTGAGTATTCGATGCAGTGGAGTTTGCTTACTCATATAGTTGCTAATGAAAGATTCATTACGAGTATATAGGCCAAATTTCAGATTAATTATGTCATGACCAGCTGAGCTATCATTGATCAAACAACTCATTCTAGAAAAAATCATCAGCTGTGGAGAAAACTGAATATTAAGCTGTTATAAATTTCTCAACAAAACAAGGAGAGAAACCACAAATCATACTGCATGAGATGTCATTGGTTTACGGGGACTGTAGCCCTAGTGAAACCATAATTTATAAGTGGCGTAATCTCATCAAAGACACAGATTCGATCAAAGAAGACTTGTGCTCAGAATGGAAATGACCTCGAATGTTTTTGAAAAATTTTAAAAACTTTGAAGATGTCAGAAAAGAAGAAGGTGTTTGGACAAATAATTGGAGTATTTTCTACAACCATTTAAAATATTCTCCATAATCATGTTGGCATGTCAAAAGCCAGTGCAAAACGGGTGCTGAGAATGCTCACATTGCTGCAAAAGCGACAATGTGTCGAGTGCTTATGTGATTTTGTATCTCTACAGAGAGGTAAGGATGAAATTTTGAGCCAAATTGTTATGATTGACAAAATGTAGGTTCATTATTACAAACCTGATGCCAAACAGAAGTCCATATAGTGGCATAAAAAGGATATTTGTATATACATCGCAAATTTTCCAAAAATTATCATCCTGATTCTATGACAACTGTCTAGCAGTTGGAGAAGGATCTATTATATGGGAATGTATTTCTTACAATAGTGTAGGAGATATTTACAGAATCAAGGGAATTCTTAACAAAAAACGGCTGTCATTGCATACTGAAAAGCCATGCTATACCATCTAGAACTACTAGCATTACAACTACATGTATCAACCGGTTGTGGGTTTAAACAAGGCAAATATTCCAAACACACCTCCAAACTCTGTTAATTATCTGACAAACTAAAAACCTCCAATTGATGAAGTGGCCTCACAATCTACCAATCTCTAGCGCACTGAGTTATTATGGGATGAACTAAATGAGAAAGCAAAGTAAACGTCTACAGAACATCATATTTCCCAATGCTTCAAATATAGTGAAAAAATATTTCAAACTACATTTTGTGAAAAGCTTGTTATAAGTATGCTGCATTTAGTCGAGAAAATTGTATCTTGCAAATAAAATGAAAGGAAAATTTGATTGTATAATAAAAATTATTTGTTATTGGTCAAGGGAGGTTATTTTTTGCAACAAATGTGATTAAAAACGCATTGTTTCACTTTTTCTTTTGTACACACTTCTAATATAGTTTTTTAAAAAGAAAACTATAAGACAGACACTAATCCCAATATTGAATGAAAATTATACTCCTCATTTTTAAACATTGTTCGCTTTACATTTTATAATAAATATTCACCCCCTCAAATATGAAACTACGGAATTAGAGTCACATTTTAATCGCTCTATTAAAACCTTCGTACCTCAATATTTACATATTTCCTCGCAACATTTCATTCTGACTTTTTTGTAAATATTTTTTAATATATAAATATTGTTTCTTATTTTTATTTGAAAATATGAGTCATACGGTAACTGCAATCTTCTGCAGCTTCCAAAGCAATTATTTCAATTCATTAGCTATGATTGACTGAAAAAGATTGCTCTTGTGGCAGTAAGTCCGTAATATGTATACGTCACTTTGAAAATATATAAATAAATGATAGCATTTATATAGATGTGAATAAAGTATTACAGTTAAGAGTATTGTATTATTTCTACGTGAGAATACATGGTGGAATTGTTATAATTCATAAGAATCGTCATAATTTCAAACCGCAAGTAAAAATTTGATTCAAATAATTTTATTTCAATATTTAACGATCAAAATATGGTACAACTAGTTACACAAACATATACGTTTTTATTTAATCCTCTTAATAAAAAACCTTAAAACATGTCTATTATAACAACTGTTTCAATTTACTTATCGATGGCCCTGTGTAGATAAACAAAGTAATTGTTAACTCAGAATACAATAACTAATATTTTAATAATAATTAATATTAATTTATTCTTCAAACCTAATAAATTACCTTTATTACCAAAGAAAATTAATCTGCTTTTAAATAGACTCATAAATTATTGCATTTTCATTGCATACCTTTTTTTTTATAACAAAGTATTTCTTATACTTCATTATTTACAATCTAATTGTAAAATTTTTTGATCTGAAAGACATATTTTTTGTTGTCTGCTTTGTGTCGGCATTTAGTTAATTATAACTACATACTTTTGCAGATACTAAAATACTTTTTTTAAAAACAATTATCACTGAGTACCTATTTTGTTTCACTACAACAAACATTTTATAATATACTGATAAAATTCACGTATTTTAATATACGTACCTATTTACATATTCTGCCACACATATTTTTGAGCTTTCATTATAACTCGAATGGTAATAATCTTCGTATTTTTTCTATTTTATTTTAAAATCTACATATACAATTGAACAATTCACACAAACCTTAGCTTAGTGCCAGGTTCACAGACAGATACGTAACTGCTTGAATCTGCATAGAAAAAAATCTACGCCAGCTCCAAGCCTCTAAACATTATTTAACCTTTTATGAATTTCCCTATTTCCCTATTTGCCATTGGAAAATATTGAATCCCAGCATATTCATCCATTCGTATGTTTCCTTTTTCCTATCTCCATATAAAATTAAAGCCAACAATTTTTTTTAAACGTATTTATTGTTACAAGTAATATTTGTATGACTATTCCTATCAATATTTTATGCTTATTACAATCTTTCATAGTCTGCTTTATAACCAATCGTTTAAATTCCTTTTCTGTAGTTGACTAAAAAAGATTACTTTTAGTGTAACAAATGTCTTTGTAGCGATGAATCCTTGTTGCAAAAAATATATGTTACACTAAAATTCTAACAATACAATAATTCCAACAGTACACTAAAGTTCATAATACAATAAAATAAATAAGCAAAATAATTGTACTTCTAGATTCATACTTCATAGTTTTCAATAAAGAAAATATAAGTGAATGTCCCTACTTTAAAAGTATCAGTACACTGATTGTATCAATACACTGAGTTATAATACTGAAACTACTATTTTCTGAAATTTCCGAATCAATCGGTTGAATGTTTTAGCTACAATTGACTGGAAAAGATTACTCTCATAGCAATAAGCGTAAATTATTTATTGGTTAATTATGACGAAGTGTATAGTAACATTAAAACAAAAACGACAAAATTTAAAATTCTGTTAAGTCAGAAATCCATATATCAAATATGAAGTATTTACCGATGTTCATTATTAAAATCGATACATAAGAAAGTACTCTAAAGAATTGTCTGAACTTCATAGGAAAGTATTAAAGTAAAATATTTATAAAACTATTTAACATGAAACTTTTATAATATGTTCCCCGTCTATTTCAATCTCCCTAAAAGGGCCGAATGTTTAAATGAGTGTTGTTTGATCTGAAGTAGTTTTTCATCTAGAGAAGTTTGACAAATGTTTAAAAGTATATTTGCCAATGTGTGTATATTAATGATAAACAAAAAAATCCAGGCAACCATTCACAATCATAACACTCATTAGTAATTAATTGCTTAGTCATCCAACTACAAGAAAATTGCTGTAAAATTTATGTATTCAATGATTAATATGTTTTATAAAAAAGTAAAACCCACACTTACTTAGCTCAATTTTTGCACAATCTCATAGCACGATAAAGTACAAATACTTATGTAAATATTTCTTGTATTACTCAGCTTATGTTAATATAAATCATGTCATTGCTATAAGAGAACTCTTTTTTGTTGACCTTATTACTAATGTTTGAATCAGATAATGCATTACTCATGTATGATGAAAGTGCTAACAAACATTTCGTGAACGTCGATCATCGTTTTACAAATTTTAAATAAAATTTCACTTCTTTGTCAATTGGAGAAAAAATTTCAAATATTTGATGAGGGTTGAGGATGCTGAATTCAAAATCAGAAAACATTTACGTATTCTCTAGTTTTGTACTTGGCCCACTCTGTAATGTCCATAAGCAAATTCTACTTGTTTGCGCAGTGAATTTTTTATGCAATCTATGAATTAACTAGAGACATTTTTTCTTCTAACCGAAAACGAAAACATAAAAAAGACAATTGAAAAACTTCCATACAAAATATTTTACATAAATCAAAAATCTTTGGAATGACTTTTATGAATTTTTTTTAAATAGAACAATTGATATTAAGAAATTAGCATATTAAGAAGTTTTTTCAGCGCTTTAAAAAACAAATCTACACCGCGTCTAATATCTAAATCTACACCGCTACTAGCAGTGACAATGTCAATGGGATATAAGGTATATTTAATTTCAATTATATGCCCCTAATGGAACCACCACCCATGCCATATTTTCCTAGTATATAGTGAGGTCACATTATATTTTCTTACCCAGTGAAAACTGGTTTAAACACATTTAAGCGTTACAGTCGGCTGGAAAAATCATGGCGACAGTCTTTTGGGATTCAGAAGGGATCCTGTTGACGGATTATAAAGATAAAGGTGTTTCCATAACTGGAGAATATTATGCGTCAATTCTAGAGAGGTTGAAAAAAGCAATCAAAGAAAAAAGAAGGTGAAAATTAACCATAGGTGTCGTGCAAAAGCAGGACACCTATGGTGTCCTGCTCGCACACGCTCCAGTTCACACAAGCCGCATTGCGCTGGTCGCCCTGCACAAGGTGGGTTTTGATATTTTGGCACACCCACCCTACAGTCCTGACCTGGCTCCCAGTGATTGTTATTTGTTCCCAAAACTTAAAAAAGAACTTCCTGGAAAGAAGTTTTTAAGCGATGAAGAAGTGAAAAATGCAGTTTCAGTTTATTTTTCGGGCAAAGACGAAACATTTTTTTATGAAGGTATACATAAGCTAATTGAAAGATCTGAAAAATGTATTAGGGTAACAGGAGAATATTCTCACTTCTTATCCTCCATTCCGCGAACTTAAAAACACCACTTTACAGTTAAATATATTAAAAATAATGTGTAAAGCTAACACTGTTTCAGTCCTCAATATTCTGTTCTTTGAGCGTTTGCTTCCTTCCATAATAATACTAAAATATCTCTTGAGACCCACACTATTAGGGTGAAAAACCTTCAGAATTTCCAAACATGTTTGTTTATTAAGTAATTTGTTTATTTGTGAAATATCAATATAATATCTTAAGAATATGATTTAAAGCGAAACACAAAGCATTTCTGATTTCATACTCTGTAAATATGAGTCACGCTCGCTTGGTGTTTTGAGTCAATATAAAGCGCACCACAGGTTTAATTGTAGAAAAGTGTTTACAAATATTTCTAAAAACAGAACCTGTAAAACTACGTCATGAAACTATCTGTCACAGAGAGAGCTAAAGCAATACAGCAACCTATTTTGTTCCGAAATTTGCTGTACGCAGAAGAAATTTGAATGATGAACATAAAATAATATCTAAAGAAAATAAAGGTATTTAATTTCGAACATGAAATTCATAAAACAGTTTTCATGGAAATCAATGCACAAAAGAAAGGTGAAACCCGAGAACAAAGAACAAGTACCAGAAAATACTACTACATCAACAGTGAAGAAACTCATTACAGCTCAGCATGGTTATTACTTTATTGATTTTTGGAATGTTATGTGACCTTATTATATATCGAGATTGTAAACAAAGTGAAATTGGAAGAAGCTGGAAAATTAGGTTTCAAATTTGTTAATATTATACCACTGTAGTCGCAGCCTCTTCAATTCAAAGCTTTTTTAATAAAAACAAGATAGTGAGTTATAGAAATCATGAATCTCCATGGACTGACACTTTAAATGTGTTTTTTCTTAGAACTACATTTTAAAAAATAAAATGTTATATTATCTTTTCTTGTTTTTTTTTGTTCATGGATAACAGATGAATGTAAATTATAATAATAAAACAACTCCCTTATGTTTTTCAAATTGAAGCAGCAGAAGCAGAAATTATGTAGTTCAACAACTCGCACCACAAATTTCTTGGAAAAATGTGCAGCTCTACTACATTTAATTTTGTCTAAAAAAATTTTTATTCGAATGTAATCATAGATAATACCTTGAGTTTTAGAGTAGTTAAGCAAACCTTTATATTCTAAAGATATCATAAAAATTGACCTAAATTTGAATAGCCACTTCAATCGTTCGTGTGATGACATTTTATTGCTTAAACCTGTGTAATATCAAAGTCAGTCTCTTGATTGACTACTAAGTGGAATGATTTTGGAAAAATGTTATAGTTATCAAATGACTTTTAGTTTATCTTTAAAAAACAGTATTTAAGAGAAGCTCTCCAGTAAAAATCTTCTAAATGATTTTGCAATGACTGCAAATACATGATATAATCCTTCAATTTCTGAATAAATTTCATACCTTTTGAAAACAATTAAAAATTAAAAATAATTTCAATTAATTTCATTTCTTTAGATAATTAGTACTCGAATTATCATTACCATAAAAAGTAAATGTATGGTTCACACGTTCATTCAAATAAGGTAAAGAAAAAAACAGCATAAAAATTTAGTTTCAAAATGAACCTTTCATTTTTCTAAAGTACCAAAAACCCATTTTCTCTTGGAATTCTTTCGTAAATTAGTTACCAATAAGATTTGCCTTATGTGCCTAGTATAATGAGTTACAATAGTCAATTGAAATACATTTTGCACCTTTTACTTGGAAGAACTCAATTACGTATCTTTTGTGATATCAACTATTTATTACTAGAGATTAAATAGACATGATCTTATTCTGAATTAGTAGTTTTCAATAAAAGTGTAAACCATATCGGATATCTTCTCAAATTTGTTAAATGTTCCATCTACCGCTATAATTATTGATTTACTTTCAACTCTTTTTCACTACTTCTTCCTCTATTTATCTGAAAATGAATTTAACTAAACTGAGCACATATTTTAGTAAATAATTATAAATAAATAATATTGGCCTTAAAGACATTTTCAACATATTCTTAACAAGTTCTTCTTTTTCCATTTTAGCATGTGTTTACACTTTGAAACCACTGACAATTGCAATGTGCAATTTAATTCCAGACAGTCGCGAATCTGGATGTATTTTAACTCTTTAAATGAGTAACACTCTAGTAGCTCTTTCAGGGTGTCCTGTATCGGCAATACAGGTCACCCTGAAAGACCTACTGGTTTCTCATTCTGGTACACCTGGAAAGACGGTTTTCTCTTTCTGCTATTGCTTGCATACTTTTCCCACCAAAATTAATTTCAGTGGCATCAAAATAGAATCAAGGTCTCGCTCCGATAAAATACACACCACAATGAGGTGCCATATAGTGTGATTTATATTAGAGTGAGAAGACTCAAAAAGAACACAATATAGGGAAATATAAACAAGACTATTATTCGAAACAACTCCAGACAAACTGTTGACTTCTAGCATGCTATCTGTGACAAATAACGTTACTCCTGTATTTCAAACTTTCGGTTCAAAAAAAACTAAAAAATAGGAAAACAAATAAACTAACATGCTTTAATAACATTTTATTTATGTCACATAATTTACCTTAATTTTAGAGCATGCCTGAATTTAAACAATTAAAAGTAAAAATGTCCAGGTCTCACTATGAAAATTCCACCTAATTAAAAAAGACTGTGAACAAACTGAATGTAAGAAGTGCTATTTACATTCCAGTGAAGCTTGCTGGCAGACATTTCATAACTAAATGAGCTTTATTTTAATTTTCTTGCTTCATGTTTTCTTCTTCAAATTCACGATTCTCCATAGCAATAGTCTCTTGGATCTCTCTTGGTACAGGTGGTATTACATAATGAAAAAGAAACACAAGAAGAAACACAGCATGCTGAAAGTGGAAAATAATATCTGTAAAATTATATATTTTTTATAATCCCTTTTTCCATAGAATTTTTCTCTAATCCCAATCGAACCATTTATAAAATACTCCTCTTGCCTCTAAAATGGTAAACAGTCAAGCAATTAGAAATTAGAAAAAAATCAACCATCACTTCCATCCAAAATTTGGCACACGACAATGCAGCGACAAATGGTCACTGGGTAACCTAGTAGTCCTATATACATAAATAAAATAATTATAAAAGCTTACATATATACATAGATGAAGTATTACTACATGCAAAAATTAATTTCGTATAAATATCTATGAACATCAATTATATATAAATATATAATTTCTGTTTCTTTGAAATGTAACGCACACAACTAAGAATATCAAATGTAACATAACCTCCACCACCTACAACTAAGTCAGTCAAATGTAACAAAATTCATCTACAACTAAATATATACAATAGTGTGTGTAACACAGACACCTATAGCAAAGTATGTAAAATGTAACAACATAGATCACCTACGACTAAATACCACAAATGTCAGTTGCAACTCAGTCACAACTAAGTAACTGAGTTGTAATACATCAGTTACAACTAAGTATATCAAATGTAATTTTTATCACCCAGAACTTAATATTACGAATAAAACATTCAACACCTGCAACTAAGTATGTACGCTTTAAAAATCTGGAATAATATCTACATAAAACAATCAAAATATAAGCGGCTCTCCTACACATGGGATAAATAGCAATTCCTAAGTGAAACCTCTTTTTGATAAATGAAATACTGAAAGGTAATTCTGTTATGTTTCATTGATATAAAGTCTTATCCTTAGATCATCCATACAAATATTTGAATAATGCTATCTATGAAATTTAGTGAAATTGATGTTGAAATTTTAAATAGAAACCACAATCAGCATTTTTGATATTTAAATATACATATTATGACTAAAGTTTACATGGCGTATTAACTATATTAATTATATTAACAAATGTCATTATTTTACACAGAGTTAACAATAAATATGTGTGTATTTAACTTTTTGATAAATTAAATACTGAAAGGTAAATCTGTAATGTTTCATTAATATAAAGTCTTATGCTTAGGTCAACTATATACATATTCCAATAAGGCTATCTATGAAATTTACTGAAATTAATGTTGACATTTTAAATAAAAACTACATATAGCACTTTTTATATTTAAATATACAATATCATGATTAAAGTTTACATGGCGTAATATTAACAATTGTCATTATTTTACATAGAGTTAACAATAAATATGTGTGTATTTATATTAGTCACATGAAAGAAATTTCACTTCAAAGGCAAAACTAAGCATTTTTGTACTCTCTAGTATTTTTTTTCTTATTAAGTAATTTTTAAAAAGGTTTTAAACATTTCTAAGTACCAACATAAACATAAATTCGAAATGTAAAATTTTGGTCAACAAACTCTAAATAATAAATGATTAGAGAAACCGATTCCCCAAATTCCCAGGAGTCAAAGTACACCCCACTAAAAATTCTACAGTTTACCGTTGCCAAAAACACTGACCAGGCTAATCATTGAGACTTTCATGGAAGGATAATATCCAGAAAATACTATCTGATAAAGCTGTAAGAAAAGCTAACCAAGAAACCTAGAATATTAAAGGACTGAGTGAAAAATTAAATAATAATAAAAGAAGTAATTATTTTGAAATTGGGCTACCTTGTTTATTATGCTGGCAAAAGTCATGAAGAACGTTTTATATATAAGTAACAGCCCCAAATTGCACGACTATTTAAGAAGATATCAAACAGAGTCATAGAATCACTTTGATTGTTAAGATATTCTACAGGCTAACAAAATGTCCATTCAACAAGAAATATTTTACAACAGAGAACAATATTTACTTACTAATAAAAAATATATAGCACAAAAATGTACAAGTGGTCATTGAGTTTAATATAATAAGCAATAAATGATATCACTCAAAATTGTCTTTCCAATGAAACAGCAAATAGTCAAATTAGCAAACACTAAAATGACCCAGAAATATGACCTTAAAACATTACTGCTATATGAGGAATATGTCAAATTCTAATTGAATTAAATTATTTGTAACAGTAATTACTAATTGTGATAGATCATTTTAAGTACAAATCAAATATTTTCATTTAATCAAACCACATATATTCATTCAACAAATCAGTATTTGATCCAGGACTGTAGACCATTTAGGCGCTATGCAAAATAACAGAATAAAATGGCATTCGTTCTCATCTGACTTAGAAATCCAATATTCATTTTTTTAGTTCGCTTATGTTGGTAGCATTAAAGCCATTATATTAAATAGACATGTTTACTCTTGTAAGACTAACAAAACGTTTCCACTTTTCTTGTTTGTTTCACACATTTCATTCACATATGGTCTATATGTGAGTATAAAAACGTAGAAAGACAGTGAAAGCATGTATATAAAGGAGATAGTTGTAATAAAGCAACGGAACTACTTACAGAATATTTATTACATGATTATTAAATATAATGTGATTTTTAGTATGTATTCTTTTAAATATTTACCTGCATTTATGTGTTTGTGTTTGTCTATAAGAACTAATTAATAATTACTAATAATCATAACTGAGATATCTTGAAATATATCCATAATAAAATGTTTCCATTAGTACTATTCAGAATAGCTAATCACTTGCGGAAAGCAAGCAGATGGGCAAAATGCAATAAAAAAAAATGACAAACCAAGATGGGAAGATGACTTCAGAGAGTCTTCAACTAGACAACATTGGAAAGGATACCTTGAGCGGTCTCTCCTGAGACCACAAAATAAAACAAAAAACATCCTCATTTTGTGCAACACTATACTGAAGACCTACCTAAAATAAATATTTACCATATCGAAGCATATATTAAAGCTATGAAAAACAAAAAACACCGGAGAAGATGGTTTCAAAGTGAACTCTAAGATCTGGAGGAAGAAAACATATAGTTGATGTACAACAATTATTCAACAGACACTTTTTTCAAAGTGTAGCACCAGATGGCTGAAACAACTTATTGGTGAAAATACTGCTCAGAAATAGCCTGAAAAGAGATAAACGTAATAACAGACGAATATCAGCCCTTCCTCACACATACAATCTACTTATGAAGATATGTTAAAGTGATGGCTGACTGAACAACATACTGCCAGGCCTTCAGACAAAATTTAGAGGGGAATTTGACATCAATATCAAAATTCAATCAGTCATGATGATGATGTAAAATTAAATTCTTAAGTGGATTGCATAAAAATCTCAGCAATGCACTGCAAAGATATCACATTGAATATCGAGACATTGATCTCATCAAAATTGAATATCGAGACATTGATCACACAAATCTAGTCAAGATAGAATGAAATATACGACAAAAAGACATCATCCCCCAAATTACTTACCATCTTAGAAAATGTCCATAATTTGGAGCGAGCTTGAGTACCAGAAGCTGCGGTAAATTCCTTTGGCACTTGGATTTCACTAACAATAAAATAGCATTTACCGAGAAACCATATGACCTATAATGTGTTACCTGAGCATATTATTAAATAGTTCATGAGACAGGAAACTGGAGGTCAAAGTGAAGACATTGAAGGAAAATTTACTCGGTTAATGTGAGTGAACCGGATATTGGATAAGCTGCCAATATGATCAAGTGAGCTAGAGGCTGATAAAATGGAGATCCTCAACTGGAAGCTGAAGACCCAACAGACCAAGGTTCAGATGAAAATGAACTAATATGTATAGAAAAGAGCTTTTGCTTGTATGCCATTTTTAAAGCAATGCGTGAAGATTGTATCAATGTATTGACATGGTCTGTCATTCTATATTTAAAATGAGGGTGAATAAATGTATTGAATGTTTATATTGAAACCATTAAAAGCTCATATGTTGATTACATAAGATCTTTTAATGTTCCTAGTGTAAAATTAAGAATAATGAAATAAAAATGCTTTCCTATAAGCACAGGTCTAAGGGAAAATAAATACTGAAATTTCCTTTTTTAGTTCTTATTTCTATTAATAGTAGGTGGTATTTGTCAATTACTCAATCATTAATAAAATCCTTAGTTTCAAAAGCTATGCAACAGTATAATATTTGAATATGATTTTTAGGTTTTTCCCAACAGGAAATGACAATTCATCTGTCATCATGACATTTGACAAGAAGCTACACATTGCCACACTAATAATTGGTACTATTTACACTACTACAGACAATATTTTAACTTTAATTTTTGTATAAATCAAACAGTTTGCATGCAAAAAAAACACTTAGCCAGATTACATATGATTAATTGCACAATTCGTTGAAGTGACACATTCACAGGTAATTACGTACGAGTACTTCAATAAATACCATCTATGTGTATTTTTTGACTCACTCTACCACCTCATAGGCAATATTAAATATACTCACCTCATACCAGAACACAAACAAAATTTCAGAAAACTTGATTTTATAATATTCACCAGTAACATTGTACTTCATGGGACTTGATGGTGGGTATCTATATCCTGTTAAATATGATGTGTATTAAGTAAATATAGATACAATTTGTATTAAAATAATATACTTATATGGTGTTGTTGTAGATATAGGTACATCAAGATGGATTCTATATATTATCTGCTTTTCTATCTATCAGACACACACAGATATGTAATATATTTTATTGAGTCAACAATAAATATTAAACAGGGTGTTTGTTAATTGAATTGCAAGAATTTTGTCAAGTTTCCCTAAAAATTATAAGATGAGAACAATCTATAACATTTTTTGATTTGGGCTTCTTTAATAAGACTATAGTCTATATCTTCTGATTTTTAATTTAAACATTTCGTTATCATAAACAAAATCTAGAAATCCACAGAAAAGAAAAATTGAGAAAAGCACTAGATTACCAGGGTACTAATTTCTTCTTCCTATAAAATAATACTCATAATGTTCAATATTCAAAGCCAAATAAAGTGTTCACCACATCATGTGGTATTGCTTTGATGATGCCGCATGACACTTGGTGTACGTGCACTTATGATATACATATTTCATGTGTTATGTATTTAACACATGAAATATGATATTATATATATATAATATATATACCCACAACACAGAAAGTGTGTTGTGGGTTAAACATCCGCGTTTAACCCTTTCGTTAATATTGAAATATTATATCTCAAGAATGGAATGAAACACAAAAAATTGTTACACATAGAAGCTGGCTTGCTATACAAATTTAATAACATCATGTATGCAAGATAAAATAAACCCAGGTAGACCCATTAAGTACAAAATAGAAATAAAAGTTAGATTGATGAATTTATTCTCAGGAATCATGACTGTATGGTGGTTGACCCATAATTTTTCCACTCAACGTACTAAAATGTCCATTAATTTGACTCACTGAGAGTACAGAGGCATTGACGTAATGAAGGAGGATAGAAGGGCACGTTCCTCTCGAACTTTCTCCAAAACAATAAGCAAACTATTGCTGGTATACCAGTCTGTAGGAACAGTTCTTTTATTTTCCGGAACAATTATAGCATAATAACGGGCACATCTGAAAAACGAGACGATCATCTTTTCTCCAGCACTTCATCCTATCTTTACCTTTGAAGGTAACTCTTCAGAAGAAAACATCCACTATACAGATTGCCGCTTAGTTCCGGATTCTTAACAATATATTACCCGTTTACTCACCCATGACAAAGTCATGAATTGTTATCAAAATTTTCCTTTACTATGGAGATTTTCTAACATTTCATGACACCAATCAACATCATGATATTTCTGAGCTTCAATCAAATCATGGAGTATCTACCAAACACTCTCTTATCAGTCTTTATCATGAGCCACACAGCACTGATGTTATCATCCGTTGTTATTGTTGAGGGCCGTCCCCCAAGCAGATCATCACTAGGCTTGATACAGCCACATTTGAACTCATTAAACCAGTTGTAAAAAGAGGCGCAGGATGGATCTTCATCATGAAGTGTCAATCAAAGCCAATTATAACTTTGTTATTGATTGAGACCACAATGAAAATCATAGAAAGTAATCCAAAGAAAATTTTCTCATGTTGAATTCATCTTGACGTGATACACACAACTTTAAAATTACTGTCAATTTTAAATGACAAATTCAAACAAAATACTTTAATGAATTACGAAAAAGATAAATTTTAATTTATTTCTTGATTATTATTGCCACAAAACTCTCAGCTTTCCCCTCTTACTAACAGTAAGTTTATCAAATAAAAAAAAAAGAAAAGAAACGAAAGAAAACAAAGTCAGTCCAAACTCAAAATCTTCAAATATTAAATTCTTTCAGCTGTTTTTGAATTTGATTTAACTTTAAATCTTTCTGCAGGTAAATGAAAACCATGTGGTCTTAAAAGATATTTAGTGCAAATGTAAAATAATATAAACATCCTTGCTTAAACTTTAATGAACAGTCCGACTTACTATCCAAAAATCACTAGTACAAGTTAATTCTATACCAATTGTCTATAAGCTATTGACAATCGGACAGCGCATATCTTTTGTGATGGCCAGCGATTGTTTATAATTTTCTTTTTAATAATACGAAATCAGATAGAGAGACAATAAGTCTACATTAAATCAATTGTGATGCAAAACATCCTGTAATACAGATTTTGTTTTAGCGCTAGAGCTTAGCCCCCTCAGGTTGGGATTAATATTATAATTAAATGTGTTCTGTACAGATTTATCAGAATACACAAAACTGGAAATTTTATCTTGTATAATTTACTCCAGAGAAAAAAGTTTCAGATATTTTAACTGTGGTAAACTCATAAACCGTTACAATAACATGCCATTAATTAAATACCCTATCCTAATACTCACCAGGATAATAACAATATTGTGTTGGCTTGAAACCTTTATAATTTATAAATTCTTCAGCCGGTGACTTTGGCCCTGTCACACTCAAGTAATCCTGAAAAGTAAATGACAATTAAAATACCAACATGAAACCAATTTCTAAACATAATACACTTGATGCTGGTAATAACTAAAATATTTTTTTTAAACATGAAGTGCGATACACTAATGTAAAAAAAACGGGAAATACAATAATATTTCACAGAAAAAATGCACTGCAAACATCATAAAATCACAATGAACCTGTGCCTCGACACTTAATAATCACACCTATATTACTGAGAAATATATGTATCGGAAATCGTAGAACTCAATGCCGATTCTCCAATACTCATTATAAATCTATCTATTACATCGTCTATCAACATCAATGTTTGTTTCAAGGTTTTTTCATTGGCGATAAAAATTATAGAATTCCACTTGCTTCTTACAAGGAACCCATCATTTTAAGTCCATAACAAAAACACACTTTAAAAATAATACATATTATTGTATTACACACTTAACGCTACAAAACGCACAATATTATAATAAACTTAACATAACACAAAATAATGTAATAATTTAACAAAATGCCAAAACTTCGGAGAGCAATAATCGAGAATGGCAAATCCTGTTCGCGCCTTGTGGACTAAATGTCCACACAGTGATGTTGGCAAGTGTCGAAATGTCTTCGATCGGCTGAAAACGCTACATTGATATTCCTGTTCATACTGTTAACGAAAAGATATAATTGATATCCTAAATCCATACGCTTTTTTACATAAGGAGTGTGGCCCTTGTGAACATATAAATAATGAGTATCACAAATAATCGTACTAGCTGTGCGATCCTCTTCAATACAATTATTAGGTTTTGTGATTGTAGATGATAAGATAGTTTTACCAAACATATACCCGAATGGAGAATAAAATCTATTGTCCCACAAAATTCATAAGCACAAATCAGCATCTTTATCTGATAAACTGATGATTTTACCTAAGTCGGACGAAAGTACGCTTTTCAAATAATGTTATTCACTAAGCCTCAAGATGTATTGGCCATAAAAATGAGCATTGCATTTCTTCTCTTTCTAATATCTATTCAAATGTTTTTCAGATTATTCGATTAGTATAAAAATTAATATAAGTACGTTACTTTAAAATAAATATTTAATTATTTGTCGAAGATTTTGAGATGAGATAAACATTATATTTCCTGCAGCCATTATATTACTTTTTAAACTACTTGTACAAAGTTAAAAAACATAGAAATCTGTTTTTTTTCAGGATTATATTTCAATTATCATATTAATTTACACTATGCCGCTCATAACGCATTTCCTTTTTACAAAACTATTAAAATGCATCATAATATATTTAGTATCTGTAATATGTATAAATACAATCACGGTTGCATTTCGGCCCCTGGCCACCTCTCAACATCCATCTGATTACCCAGCATATAATTCTTCCTATAAAAGAAATTGTCCTCATTAGTGCATTTTCTGAGACTAAACATGATGGATTGCAACCGTACTATACCTCTCGACCAAACTTAAAATATAATAAATAATTCACAATTAGATAAAGAATTTATGAATGTTAAAACACCCGGCAAGGTATCAAACCCTTCACCTCTTAAACAGGCGCTAGAATCCTAACCACTGCACTAGAGGTCATTATAATCATCGAAAATATACATCGAAATAAGAGTAAAAGATCAGCTATTATAAAAACACTATCCTGAAGTATATATACAATATAAAGGTTACACTGGAAACCATTTTAGCACCAACACTTATTTGAAAAGAAAGTAACAGGTCGCAATGTTTATTTAATTATCTATATGTCAAATATAACGTAAGTATATTTGTATACAATGTAATGAAATCTAGAAATATAGCAGCATAAGCTGACCATTGCAGCTATTTCACTTTAACACCTTAATAAATTAATGACTAGCATATAGGCTTTTTCAGCACTGAAATTTCGATTATTTTCACAAATTGTTTTAAGCATCTGGTAAATTTGCAATAAAAATGGAGGGTTGCCATTTTTACCATGTAAATTTGACACAATTCATATCAGTAAAATAATCGAGTAATACTTGTATTTATAACATTACTTATGGTGAAACTTTCTGAAGTTAATATTTTGATTATACATATATAGTTTAATAATAATCTGGGAATAATGCAATGAGTTTTATAAATAGTCATCAGCTGATCGAATATATATTTGTGGCAACCATATTTTAACAGTCAAATTCGTTTGTTTACAAAGATTATCTTTTGAAATTGAGTGCAGTATAGCAGTATATAATATGAAGTTGATAGTGAAGATTATATTGAAAAATGAAGATTCACAAATTATGAATAAGCTTCAAACTGAAGATAAGGTGACTGAGAAATACAAACTGAAAGCATTGCCAAGACAAAAGTTAGTTTTCTATAATAATTGCAAAGATACTAATGACACATTTTCCGATTACCTTCAACTTTTAGCGCATAAATCCTTAAATTATGTAAAGCCATATTTATATGGTCACATCACTAAATTATTTGAACAATATATATCTAATATAAATCTATGTACTCCATTTGATTCTATAGATATGGCACTATGGAACTATGAGTAAAAACTATGATACAATAATACAAATAAGTAAAGTAATGTTTTGATAAGCAAACTGATAGTAAGATCGATTTAATCAACTAAGACTTCAACATTATAATTTGTTGGTAATAATTAAAACAGATATAAACTTTCAATAAATGTTCTATAGCATGATACTTAGATATTTAATGTAAAACTTAATAAATTCATTTTATTTATTTATTTATCTTGTATTTATTAATACTTCACAGATTCCCAATTCATTACGATAAATAAAACAACACTTAAATAATAAGGAAATCTAATGGGATGACAAAAATTGAATATATTTGGTATTAATTTTGTAGAAATTCATTATTCACAATTAAATGAAACTACGTGGTGTAGTATTATTTCTACTTTATTTAAG
Source organism: Druceiella hillmani (assembly GCA_039881145.1). Classification (NCBI taxonomy): domain Eukaryota; kingdom Metazoa; phylum Arthropoda; class Insecta; order Lepidoptera; family Hepialidae; genus Druceiella; species Druceiella hillmani. Next base: position 2,473,081 of record JAYKKI010000067.1, on the reverse strand, counting down.
TTCTTTACCACGACCTAGGTTTCGTTGTATTACAACATCTTCAGGTGGTTGACAGGTTGTATTACAACATCTTTGCTAATAGCCCACCTGAAGATGTAATTACAACGAAATCTAGGTTGTGGTAAAGAACTTAAAGAAAGTAGAAATAATACTACATCACCTAGTTGCATTTAATTGTGAGGAATGACAAAAATGTTACACAATGCGGCATGAGCACATTCTTGTTTAACATAAATATATCACATCTAGATATATTCACAAGGAAACATTTTAAAAGGATACTCACAAACTCTATAGTTATTTAGGGCTACAAAATTACAAAGGGAGAAGAGAAACTTCCTGCTGAATCCTATGAAAATAAAGCCCTTGTGAGAAACATGCCTTATTAGCATAAATACTTAAAATATATAACACACTATGTCATCGGTGCCTAACCTAGGTAAATAGTGGCGAATGTATATAGACGATAAATAATTGCTATCAAACACCAATATACACAATATATTCTATTTTTTTATACTACCACGAGTAGGAAAAGTATACTCATGGTAGTTTCGTATATGTTTGTCACCTATAAAAATTGTATAAAATATGAAGATTGTATAAAATACGTAGATTAATTAACTTAATACTTTCTTTCAACTTTCACCAGGCTATATTCACTAGATGTAAACACGAGATGCATCTGTCAATGATACTTACTGGCATATTAATTAAAAATTTGAGAATATATAAAACTTATAATTTTTATATTTTTCATTAAATTTTCCATTCCGGTATTTTTTTATTTACCTATGATACTAACTGGCCTGGCTGATCAAAGATTTCAATACTTAGAGAATTCTCATTGATTAATTTAGAATTAAACAACAATATGACTTATCTAAAGGTTTTACTTCAGAATAAAAATACTCTACAACTTTCCAACCAGCTAAATCTGAGATTAAAATTTAATTAAATGGAAAAATTAACTTTTGCGTTCACAATGAAAAAAATCAGTTGCTCAAAACCCGATATTTGAATGAAAAGAGAATTAATATTATTTGAGAACATAAGTTGACAATATAATTTATTAATAAAAATGGAATGGTCTTATCATTTAGGAAAAGTATTACTCAACCCATCGTAATTTATTCATAGATTCCTTTGAAAGAAGGATTTTACTTCACAATGGCTACAAATATATTTCGATTCCAATTATGAATTTCACCTTTTTGAAAGAAATGACACTATTCTTAAGAGAAAATTACATAATTTAGATCAGTGGATAAAAATGATGATATTAAAATAAATGGAAAATTTCACAAAAACTGTATGACTTAGAATCATTAATGGAATTTTAAAAAAACTAAAAGTGTGATATGCCGGGAGACTAGGTACAAGCCAAATTTGGGAGCCCAAAAAATACTTCAGGGATAAGGTTTATCTTCAGGAATATGGTTGTAGAATTTCTCAAGTCATAACTATTACAATCTGTACATATAATAAAACTGTAAACTTTGCATTAAACATTAAAAATATTTATAAAAAATACTTGAGGTGATGAAAGATAAGCAAAACATTGCATTAAGATCATTTTCGAAATTCTTTCTATGTATTTGTGCATGCAACACGTAAGAACTACTAACCCATTTCGTATGGAGTTTTCAGAAAAATATAACGTTCAACTTCTGACATTTAGTTTCTATTTCAACACAATTGGTTCACACAAGCAAAAGATATGTCAATTTAATGTTTTCAGAAAAGGTCATTTACATTAGATTAGTACAACACAACTAGAAAGTACCTAATTGATAAGTAATATAACAGTATATATACATGAATAGATGGCTCTACATGTGTTTTAAATCCTGCAATGAAATTTTTCACTGGGATCTACATTGGCAAAATGGATATGGTCAAAGGTGAAATATAAAATTATACTTATAGAAAAGCATCAGTCCACTTTTCAGTGGTCTGCACATACATAACTCAGAGTGCTTCAGGAACAACTTAAAATAGGTTTTAACATTAGAATCAATTTGTTAACTTTTCCATTGCCTACAATATTATGAGTACAAGGTGAATTTAAATAAGAGAAAGAAGTTATAAAAGAAGAAGTTTAAAAAAGGGGAAACAAAACCGTGATCGTAGACTACTGTGAATTTTTGATACATAAAATATCACAATATTTATATAAACAGAAATCTATTAAAAAGGACTCCAGAAAATAATCTATTTTTATAAGAAAAAAATTTAAATGATGTAATGAACAATAATACTGTTTTTCTTAAAATCCTTATGCGATGTAATAAAATTTATCTTTATTTGGAATGTTGACATAAATGAAATAATCTTTATTTAAAATGTTGACATAAATGAAATAATCTCTATTTAGAATGTTGACACAAATTAAATAATCTTTATTTGGAATGTTGACATAAATGAAATAATATTTATTTAGAATGTTGACATAAATAAAAAGCTTTATACTATCCCTGCAAATATTTTTTTTAACATAGAATATACCTTATACTCTATGTTAAGTTGTATAGGTACTTATAGTAATAGCGCCCATCCCAAGTGACAGCATTTAAGTTTTAGACGGACACTAAATTCATATTCAGAACTCGCTAATGTAATCATTAACTACATAAAAGAGCAGAGACTGAATTCATATTCAGAACTCGCTAATGTAATCATTAACTACATAAAAGAGCAGAGACTGAATTCGTATTCAGAACTCGCTAATGTAATCATTAACTACATAAAAGAGCAGAGACTGAATTAATATTCAGAACTCGCTAATGTAATCATTAACTACATAAAAGAGCAGAGACTGAATTCATATTCAGAACTCGCTAATGTAATCATTAACTACATAAAAGAGCAGAGACTGAATTCATATTCAAAGACTGAATTCATATTCAGAACTTGCTAACATAATCATTAACTACATAAAAGAGCACCAAACTAAAAAAAATATATTACAAGAATTAGTCGAAAAGCGAGAATTAAATCATCCACAAAAAAATCCTTTATGAAAATATCTGCTGAATTAAACGGAAATCAAACCAGATGAAATTCCAGAATCAATTATCTCAATTAATATGTACCTACTAGAACTCACAGATGATGTGACAGCTTTAAATATGGCATACTTACATAAGCATATGGAATACATACACAGCTTTAAATATGGAATACTTACGTAATGGCAGTAATATCATAAAACTAAAGCTATATTAAATATAAACCAAACGTAAACTGCTACAAAAGAAATACACAGTTATAGAAATTATAGAAAGGTGTGATTGTGCAAATTATCAATCCAAAATCATTGAGCAAGCTGACAAACATATATGGTACAACTAGTATAACTCCAATCATTAATGATAACACTGGTAATGACTAAACATAGAAAGGCTCCTATTATTTTTTTTAAATCATGAGTATTACCACTATGATAAGTAAAATTATAAAGTATATATTTTACTGAACCATAATAAATGCTTCCTACATGAACACTTCCAATTTATTTTTTTACTTTTACCTATCTTTTTTTATATTGCACAGTTAAATATAAAAAAAGTTGTTTCCACCTTCATATTTTCATTATTAAGGGCGATAGATATTTATAATTACTGATAAGACAAAAATAGTTAAATACGCACTGGACATATTGCATACTATTAACCGGATAGACCATTTTATCTGTTCTTTTCTCTTGAATAATAATATTGGAATTTGTTACTACCAATGTATTGTTATGAATTAAGACATACAAGCTGTGAAAATATAAGATCATGAACATGAAGGACAGGTACAAGTTCATCAAATTACTAGCCACGAAACTGCTGACTACTTGAGTCAATATTCCTGATAAGAGAATGCACATTGACAGAAAATTGGTATACATTCACTTTTATATGTAGATATAAACAGCCTATTAACAGTGTATTCTATAAAACTTATACAACCATATTCTTTTTAATAATTTCCATCGTTGGTAGAACCAAAAAACCACACTCCAATTTAACATATTTACACAAATACAATTTAACGGCCATAACTGATTTTAAAGCCTCTAAAATTTAAAATTAATTTAAAAAAAATAAAAATAAAATTCATAGCTACTTTATGATAATTCTATTACTATCATAAAAACTGAATTTCACCAAAAATTATCATCCAAAAAATATTGCTGTATGTTGATACATGTCAATACTGATCGGCTAAATAAAAGCTTAAAGCCCATACAATATCTATTAAATAATTTGCAGTGAAACTGTTTCATTAATATCTTCTTACATAAATAAAGAAAACTAAAAAAATGGTGAATATTGGTTGTATACATAGATTTCCATGTTCCAATCCACTTCAGTCAGATATGTATCCTTCCTTAAAATGTTTTCTGTCTCTTCTGTTGTGGTTTATAAAAAAAATGTTACTAAACTAGCTAAACCGTCAACTGAAACAGAAAACAACATCAAAACTATGTCAAAAATAAAATTATTTCTAACTTATAATAATCTGAGCTTACTGTATTACGTTTCACTATGTTTTACCTTGTGTGTTATTTTTAAAATGCCAAGTATAGTAAAATTAAATTGGAAATGTCAATAATGGGAAAATAGACGACCAACACATGAAAGTACTTAACTTGTACTCGGGAACACCAACCAGCTTAGATGGAATACGCTGATTCTTCCACTCCAGCCACATCCATGGATATTAAATATGGATCCATATCGTTTGTTGACACATTTTCATCAAAAATACATACAAAAAAGCCAGAAGAATATGATTTAAACAGTTCGTCCAATGAGCATGATGTAAATAATTTACATAACATATACAATAAGTTCATGTGAATGATTTTTATAAAGTAGTGGTTCTCTGCTATAAAATTGGAGTCTTTTTCATTTACAGACATCAGTTGTAAAAATAAGACTTAGTAAAAACCAGAGTAGAAAAAGACTTACAGCTAGTTATGCAGAATTTGAGGGTTAAACCATCTTATGAGGCAACAATGTATGTTTATTTATTTACACTTCTTAGCAAACATTATAAAATTATTTTATATGTGAATATTATTACTCAAGTATCAAGTATCACATACAAATCCATGTCCATAAATATAAAAGCAAATGAGGCGACAAAGATTTCCGGCTGCGCTGGCGCTCTTGCGTAAACCATTTGCAAAAACTCTATCCCACTTCAGTACATTTGTATTCAATTACTCCAAACTAAGTCTACTTTTAAAATATGACCCACACATGCCCTTAATAAGAATTGTAATTAAACAAATAATTCCATAAATTATAATATCTGATCATAATTCTTATCCACAATATCCCAATATTTATTCAACAAAAGTTTTCAATGAGTGCGTATTACCAGTGCTACCATATGGAAGTAAGACATAACCCCTTCCTTAATCCTCGTAAAAACACTACATGTTACTCGGCAACCTATGAAAAGTGCTATACTCGGAGTTTCTCAATATGTTCCATAATGAGGAGATCGTGGACAGCCATGAGATGCAGGCGGCACAAAACCGGTCTTTGTATGAGTCTATACGGGAGACAGCAGTGGATGTCTTCCGGCTAATGATGATGAAATCAATTGGAAGACCTTTTCTAATCATAGTCAGATAAGAAAAAAGAATAAGATATACGTAAAAGTATCTGTCAGTAATAGCGACGCATAGAGTGTTCCCATACAAACACGGTACAGTTAAATAAAAACAACACCTGTGAAGTTTGAATATGAAACTCAATACAAATTTTGATGATGTTATAAAATGAGTACTCCTGTTTACAGTATATTAATACAATATACTGTATATTGATTTCCTCTGGCGTATAAGGAGGGAGGCTCATAGACGCTAATTGATTTCAACCATCCAGACAAAATAAAGCGAATTTAAGTACCTCACAAAAATCTAAGGCATAGACGTTTAGAAATATTGTTTCATGTTTAGATATTAACAATTCTTCCTTCATTAGAATATTGTAACGGTAGACTGCACCTACAGATCTTTCATTCCATGAAAGCAATCGTCACCAAAATGTTTGCACATTTATACTCCATTACCTGACAATTCTTCAAACATATTCCATATTCCTTTACCTCATCATGTCCACATCTTTAATATAATAGAAATTATTTTAATTTTTGTTCATATCTAGGATTCACAATTAACCAAAGTAGCACTCCATTAATATGCACATGTATGAAATAAAAGTATGCAAACCTTTTTAGTTTTGGTAGTTAAAAGTGGTTGAAAAGTACTTACGTTAACATCAAACTTTGACATGGTAGACAGGGTGAACCCTGCCAAGGACGTGTGGTTCTGCATGTAAAGCATCCTTTGAAGGGTCTTCGTTGTAAAGGCAATTGTCAAACCCTTGAAGAATAAGTTATTAATAATTAAAATTGTTTAAATAAAAATATTTTAATTAAAGACCAATGATTGTTTTAGTGGCCAACAACAGGATTTATTATTCAAAATCTTAAAAATACTAAATTAAATTCTGAATTTCGTTCGATGAGGGTCTGCCCATGATTATTTTTTAAAAACAAATATAATCAGTTTATAATTAGTATTTATAGTTTATTTAGATAGTATGTAATTCTGTTTAATATTAAAGTATTTGATGAGCTCAAAAAATTAATTTCGATAATAACAAAAGTTGATAAAATAATTACATTATGTTTTAAAGTCAATTAAAATACACATTTTTTGTGCTACAACTTTTGTTTTAGTAAGTTAAATTGTAGTCAAGTTCCTAATCATAGTAAATAAATCACAAACAAACTTTAGCTACATTAGTGTTCTTTTCTTTTTATGTTATCCATATACTATTGACACGCAAAGCATCACTTATCACTAACATATATGTATTTATGTACATTAGCGCAATTCAATTTTGGTGATGCGAAAGACATAGAGTATGTTCGTATATACGTAGTATACAAAGTCTATGATCCTAACTAAAAAAATTTTGGATTACAATTTGTCATCTGAAAGCATTTGAAGTTTTCAACACATTATACTTTTTTCAATTCAGAAACAAAATATAACAAAAATGAGGAAACCAAGTTTATGTAGTTCCCACATAAAAAAACTTTTCTTTTTAGTGTTCCATTAATCAAACTTAAAAAACATAACTCATGTAGGCTCCCTCGGTTGTCTGTCCGTCTGTCTATTTGCCAAAGCCCTTTTTCTCGGAAATGATTTCAGATACCAATTTAAAATTAATATTGTATACTGAAGCCTATAGCCACACATTGCTGTAAAAATTTCTAATTTTTTGGTTCACTCAATAAAAAATATAGTCTTAAAAAGAAATTTTGTTTATTGTTACAATAGTCTTATTCAGTGATCATCAAAACCTTCAGGTCGACCTATAATCATGAAAGTCAGCATAATGGGAAGTCTTCTAGCACAAAAAATCAATGATTTTTATTCTATGTGGAATTGTCTACTTTTGGTTTGGCTTTAGGCCTGTAAAATTTAGGCAATAAATTTACATTGTAAAAAATTAATATTTATAATAGTTTACTTAGAGATACTACCGTACCCTTAAACGTTTTGTAAGTACCTAAATGCTTGACAGTTTTTTATCTTTTCATTCAAATTATTAAAATATTCGCATCATTCGCAACTTAGGATCAAACTGAGTTCTTTCTAACCCCAATTTCTCCTATTTAAGTTCCACGCTATCTCACATTATTAATCTCAACACCCCTTTTATTTATTTCACATTTGTGCTATTGGAATTCATATACATATATAATAACTTTCTAGGGTGAAAACAGGGTGTCTGCATATGTTAGACACAAAATTCCATTTGTATACAAACTTCCTTTCAAAATGGAAGGCACACACCACTAGTTGTAAAGCATCATGATGTCCAGTTCAATTAAAAAAAGGGAAAATCTTTTAAAAAATCTTATTTTCCAAATTCGTTTTCATATGTAACTCCAGTAATTAAGATTCAACAGAACTACAATTATTTTATCCATATTAGAAATTGACCAAGAGTCCAAGCACTCTAATAGTACTGGAAAATACAAAATATGTATAACAAGTACAGTGTGTCATTAGAAAGATATAATTGTGTTTATTAATTTACTTTAGACTAACTTGGTAACTCAAAACATAATCACATTAAATTATAATACATCTAAAAAGAAAGATTTTATATGAACACTCTTCAGAAAAAAAATATTTTCTTTCAACATAACTCGCATAAAATTCCCCGTGGAAAGTTTATAATTATTTTTTTCACAGTTTATAATTATTTTTAGAATATTTGCACTTATCAAATTAATGTAATATTTTTATATTCTTTATATATGATTAGGTAATGTATGTATAAGTTGAAGTATAAAATTCAATTAACAGATACTATCTCATCCAGTTTTTAGGGAGTACAATGATAATATATTATGAAATATGAATATTCCATACTTTTTCTAGAACAGTTTATATTTTTATTTTCATGAAAATGACACCACTTTTTTAAAAATTTTATACTGAATTCAACAGAGTAAGCTGTGATATTATAACACTATTAATGTCATTATAACGTAGTTTTTTTTCTGCACACACACACACACACACACACACACACGCACACGCACACGCACACGCACACTCACACTCACACGCACACGCACACGCACACACACATACATATACATATACATATACATATACATATACATATACATATACATATACATATACATATACATATACATATACATATACATATACATATACATATACATATACATATATATAGATAGAGCATATATTTAATATGAAATGTTTATGTTGTTGTTTATATTTAAATAACTTACAACGTTTCTTTCGTAAATCTCTTCCAGATTTTTTAAGTCAAAAATTAGTTTCACATCCACCATAGTTTACGAAAAATTGCTAAATAATTAAAAATCACACAAAAAAACAGTCTTTCTAAAATTTTACAAAGTTTTTTGACATCTTTTTATACACTTGTAAATAAAAAAGTTATTTCATGATTTAGAGAATTTCTTAACTTTTTCAAAAAAGTATGTTTGTACATAGTTTTATTAAAGTAATTTCCACAATTAATTATAATTAATTTGGGTCGGTTCAACAGCTGCGAGTTTCATTTGACTGTATAGATTCTCTAATTAGTACCCAAGCATTAGTTGGGTTAAGCAAAGGAAACATTTTCATCATACATTTGTCAGTGCTGATCCATAGGCAACTGCTATCAAAATTTCTCTCCAGGCGCCCAAACCAGTTCGCTTCAATAAAAGCGGGCGTCGACTTCCAAGTAGAAAAACACGTGCTAATGCCCTAGAAATTTATAAGGAATCTGATTAAATAAAAATTTTAAAGTTTTGCAATGTTATATGACTTTAAAGTACAATAAAATGGTGCAATCAGATTTAAATATAAACATTTCTATGTTCTTAATAAACAAAAGAGATCACGAAAATCATATGAAGATTAAAGAAAAATCAAAATTATGTATTCCCAGTAACAAAGAAGTTAATTAATTTTTAATTTTATAAGTAAGACGTAAAATTCGAAACACTATCTCACATTAGTTTACACATTGATTTCACTTAATTTATATTTTATGTGAGAAAGGAAGAGAAGATATAAAAATAGTTAAATAGACTACAAGACGGCATGTCAGCTCCAAATATAGACCTCAATATGACCTCTGAACAATAAACTTTTTTTTCTGGACTTTTCTTCAAAGTTCATCACTTGCAGTATAAAGACTTAAGTAGGATGTATAATGGCATCACCTAATTCATCATGAAGTTATAAAGTTTCCAATTGGTTAAAAATTAATTGATAAATAAAGTCAAAAATTTTTAAAAATAAAAAATCAAAAGTTTAATTGATGACATTTGTCAAAGGTTACATTAGTTTCAATAAATAATATAGGAAAATTACTTCAAACCATATAATCAAATTGTAAAAAATATATTATTCTGATAAATCAAAATGTTTACTTAAATTTTTGAAATATTGTGTAAGCCAATAAATCCTTTACGTCAGTAAACAGTATATTTGTTCCATTGAGTTCTTCGAAATTTAACTAAAATTAACTTAATTTCTTCACTGCAGAGTTAATCTAATCTCTCTCTGTTATAAGATCATAGAAATTTAAAAAAATAATTGGTTTTAAATTGAAAAAAAATAATTGGTTTTAAATATAAACAAGTTTCAGAATGACTGGTTTAATAGTTTTAACAAATGAACAAATAAATATAAAATCACTTTTATTTTCAAAATGTTATAAAAAAGTTATGAAAATTCCAAAATTTAAATTAAAAATACCTCACATTCGTCATGTATCAATTAGGTATGCTTTAAAAGTTAAAATATTAAATACCTCAATTCCCAAGCATTGGTAAGCAGCACACAAAGTGGTGCCAGTGGAAAGGCCGCAACAAAAAAAGTAACCATGCCAAACTGAGTAACTGTAAATTATTTTAATTATATATTTTTTCTTAAACAAAACAACATTTTTCATTTCAACGTGTAATAAACTATGATGTAAAATAGTGTTTACATCAATTTTAAACTAAAAATATAATGTTATACCTATGTAATTTTTATAACAAGTTTATAAATTTTTTTTAACTAAGTTATTCTATTTCAATGCATATTAATAAAACTTAGTGAGTAATAATAAAGTATCAGACTTTTTCGATAACGTGAAAACGACACTAGAATGAAAATGTGAACAATTTTATATCAATGGGCTTCCGCTGCAGCAAAGAAGTGTACTACTGATAGGCTTGTATGGCATCATCATTAACTCATCCTTTATTGTAACAGCATATCTAACTAGAAAGAAAACGATGTAATATACTAATATACATTATAAGTGGTGGGGGTAAACTATATAAATATGTGTCAACTGCTATGAACCGCTTCAGTGTTTACTAGAATATGGAAGCGACAAGAGAGCATGTACGTCATTGTTTCCGTACGAGATATATATATATATATATATATATATATATATAAATATATAGATATATATATATATATATATATATATAATATATATATATATATATATATATATATATATATATATATTTAGAAATAACAGACAGAGCACCTCTTACTAATTTGTCACAATGTTTAAATTATTGTGATATAAACAAAAAGAAATTTATTCTTCCTACCTCCCTTCCTTCTTCCTTCTATCTTTTGATATAATAAATGACCAACGCATAAATAAATTACATCTAAAAGATTCATTTTTTAAAAAATACCATTCAATTATTGCAATTGAGAATGGTTCAAACTAGAGGTGAGTGAAATACAAAATACTTGGTATCGTAAATACTTGTATCGTATGGCTAACTGGACGTTCGTATAATGGTTACTTTATGTGGCTGCGGCTAATGCCCCTCTTTTTCTAGCTAGCTATAGCTATTTCACTCACGTATATCGTATTCAGGTTGTCTCGCTCTTTCATATTTAAAACATGTATGAAATAAGGGACAAACTGAATATTTAAATACTCATAAGTCGTAATACTTTAAAGTATGTAATACGAGTATGTCAAACATACTCGTATACTCGTTTTATTCATTACGTTAAGTATTGCGCAGTTTGCGGACAAATATTTACTCAATACAACACGTATGAGTATTATAAAATAAGGATTTTAAGTACGATGCTCTTTTCGTCTAATAATTCTCCTTGTTTATACTGGCACAGTTGAGTGTTATTACTTCGTAATGTAAATATTGTAAATAAATAGTGTATATAAAAACTAACCCTTAAGTAGGTTAAATTCTAAATTCGTTATTGTGTCCACAAGAAAGTTCAATGCCCTATAATATTATTTTACAGACTTGGGTGATTATTTTGTTTCTCGCAATATTTACATCATTAAATTGTCATTCGAAACAGCAACATATAATTTAAGGAAATATTTGAATAGAAAAAATCCAATTTAACTATAATCAATACGAAATAATTTGCTTATTCCGAACATCTTACTACATTATTTAAAAAAAAATGGCTAAAATAAATGACAAAAATAAAAAAAGAAATTTTTAAATAATGTGGCCCATTTTTTTAAATTAATGGTTATTATTGTAAATAATGTGATTCATTTATTAAATAATCTATCTAAAGGTCTATGCTAAATGAATCATTTAGTTACTAGTCCTAAGCATAAATATTTGTTAGTATGAAAGAAAAATAAACACTGTATTTTATTAAAAATTATAGGAATTCCCGCCAATTTTAGTTGTAAGAAATAAAGGATATGGGCATTGAATCCTTCATTATAGGTTACAACTAAGATTTATTGCACGTCACCCACAATCGTAAGTTTATATCCATTTGTAATATGGTCTTCTCACAACTTATTACGCTGCCCATACTCGTCGAGTACTTTGTCACCAATATCGGTAACCGATATTTTATAATACTCGTACTCGTCATACTCAGTATCTCAAAATACTCATATCGCCCAAGTCTAGTTCAAACCATCCGAGGGAGCTTATGTATAGATGTGAGGGCATTTAATAAAAATATTTCCTAACTACATTTCTTAATTTGAATATTTTTGAAGACAATCTACCTTATTGTAAGAACAAACTGCCAGTAATTTTTTATTGTAATAAAATAAAATGTTTTACTACTTTTTATTAAATTTAATACTTTTTATTTAGAATTAATGCTCATCTTCAGGAAAGAAATTTTATATTAAAAATAATATTGATCGAAGTTAAGTCAGATTACTGCAACATGAATTTTAAAAGCCAACATTGCATTCCGTTTTCGATTTTAAATTCAAGATAATAGTATAGTTTTATCAATACTTAGCAGCTTGCTTTTGATGGTCATCTTCAGGAAAAAAATTTTAAATTAAATATAATATTAATCAAAGTTAAGTCAGATTACTGTGACATCAAATTTAAGAGCAAACATTTCATTCCGTTTCCCAATTTAACTTTAACATAATAGTACAGTTTTAACCCTGCATTCAAATGTATGCATATTTTACAATCAATACTTAGCAGCATGATTTTGATGGCCATCTTCAGAAGAAAATTTTTAAATCAAATATAATATTAATCAAAGTTAAGCCAGATTACTGTGACATAAATTTTAAAAGCAAACATTTCATTCCATTTTTTATTTTAAATTTAAGATAATAGTAGTTTTAACCCTGCATTAAAATGTATACATATTTTACAATTGATACTTAGCAACTTGCTTTTGATGGTCATCTTCAGAAAATTTCAACATACCACTCTTAATTAACAAGTTGTTTATTTTGTATTGAATGTAGGCAATCCATATTCCTCCCACCCCACCACCGTTTAAGGGACTAGTACAGTTATTTAAATTTGTTTGTGGCACTCTCTACTTCCTTTTCCCTCAAACAGAAATAATATCAATAGTAACTTCTGTGAATACAACTTACATAATTTTACAAAATATTTTATTACATACCCAGTTCCCTGTATTTAATGGCAAGCGTAATATCGGTAATGGGCAAAAGCTGATACTCTCGTTCCCAGCAGGGCACTTCTTCTATGATCTCGTCTCCTTGATTGTAATCAGTTTTAACTCTGCATCAAAATGTATATAAAATAAATTTACATGACATATCTGCAATGTTTTCTTTGGCTTTGCATAATTATCAAATTAAAAAGGGTTTATAAAAAAACTTTTCTATTAACGAAATATATTCTATGAAAAATAGAAGATGACTGAAAATACTGACTTTAACTCTATAAGTCTGCACATTTGTGAAAGAGATTTTTAGGACAACTTGATATATTGCCCAACATATCATATATTATGTATTCACTTAACATTCTTTATTCAAGTATCTTCAACGCTCGTTCCATGTCAATAAAATAATGTATAACCCCATAAATATTTACTTTATTGTAATGAATTTTTTTACACAGATAGAGAAGAAATGTTATAAAACTGTCAAAGCATTTGTGTCTTACCTATGTAGTTGAATGTAAAAAATAATAAAAAAGACAAAAAAACTCCCCGTTTCCATAAGAAATATGGCTTATAAAGGAAAAGTCTTTATAAAATGGCATTTTGGTTATTGCCATAAAAAAGTACAAACAAATATTAAACATAAATAACAAATTACTTAACCCTAAACTGCAAAAATCATAGTGGTTAAAATAATTGTACACCATAGACAAATGTATCACCATTCGATTCGTAATTTTTTCTTATAATACATAATTGTAGATATGTTTATCCCACTTTAACCAAAATACATAACGTTTGAACGGAGCGGGAGTGAGTGTTGCTTATAAGCAACTCGCACACTCAAAAGGTTTATAAAAATACAATGTACCTTTAAGTGTTTGTGTGTGCTTAAGAGTGTATAGCAACCTCACAGTGCGAGCTCTACATGTACTTAACAAGTGTATCTTTCTATGCAGACCTTGAAAAATTTATCATCATTAATTTTGAATACAGCATTTGGCTTTAGGCCAAAACACTTTGTATACATATGTGTAAATGTGTAACTTATTCTGTTTTTAAGCTAGAGAGAACTGGCAAATAGACAGACGGAAAAGTAAACAGTATTATCATGACACTAAAGTTTCATTCAGAATTTTCGGATATTAATAAAACAGAAAATTAAAAAGAAAATATTATTATGTGATCATAAACAAAATAAATGATAACATCTTCAACAACCTCAAAAATGCCCACAACGCTTTAATGAGCACCTGCTTCACCACCAGCATTGTTATAAATATGATCCAGACATCATCGAGGCAGCCAAATGGATTACACGTGGTCATTAAAAACCCAGACAGCGGGTACCAACGGTATGGGTCTGATGGGTATGTGTAAAATGAACCCTGAAAATGTCATCCAGATAGCATTGATTAATAAATTTAAAGTGCTATAACTTAACCTAATTTAAACTCATTTTTTCCTAAACTATAGGTCATTTTAACCTAACAAAGACTAACTTAATGTAATCCGACTTATACTGACCAAGCTACATTAAATAGACATGATAAAACCCCTACTATTTTTAAACATATTGTTACCCTAACATTAAATTATTTAATATTTAATAAATTGTCAAATGTGAGTGATGGGTGTGTCAAATGTAAGTGACTGACTAGCTGATCAAAATCTTGGGTTTTTTATCTTTCCTATAGGAAATCACAGAGTATTTACAAGTTGAAAAAATTGCAAAAAATGGCCTACTTACAGATTAACAAAGGCTTTAAAATTTAAATGGAATTGTTCACTATATGGATGACATTAGTAGCATATATGCATTTTACAAATAGAAACATCAGAAATTTAAACACTTTTTATCCATTCCATCGAATGAGGCACCATTGGATTAATCTTTTATAATAATATTGCAATCTTATTTACAATTTTTAATTGTTAACCTCCATTTAAGGAATATTAAGTTTTAAACTGATAAGCAATATACTGGCAATATACAAAAAACTTTATTTTTTTTACATCCTGAAACCCACAAGAGCCTGTGGAGTTGATGGAAAAAACTAATAATTAATAAAATTATATGAAAATATTTATTGTTTAAACACTTATTCTATTACTGTACAAACATTTCTATACAATTTTATTTAATTTAGTAGCCATCACAACTATGAAGATTTCTGATCAGTACAATAAAAAATAACATATAAATTCAGTATAAGATGCAAGAAGACTTCATCTAATAGTACAACCTCTACAATTACTAATAAGATGTTTAAATTATTTAAATACAATAACTTGCTATTATATTATTTTACTTTATTTCTTCATTATAAATATTGTTACGAATTATTGTTAACAATTTTTTAATTTTATTAATAATAACAATAATATTTTTATCATTTAATTAACTTTGTAATGTGTTTATAATTAACTATGCATCTGGTTCAACAATTACGTAACATTGTTCTATAAACAGATGGACCAAAAATGTTTAGTCCTATAATAAACTGCATATAAGCAATATTGTAAAGAATTTTATAATCTACGATTTTTGTTAAACCTCTAACGAACAACATGCAAAGCACAAGTGACATAATTGCAAAAAAAATTTTTTTTTACCTCTGACTTTTCATATCTTGATTAGTGGACACAATATCTCATAAACTTTTATAGTTAGAACTTCAAAACAAAGATCTGTGCAAATTTTCGGCTTTCCTCCTTCCCAATTATAATTTAATTCATATTTGATTGTATTATGTCATAGATAATATAAAACAAAGGATGGGGCTTATAAAATTAAATCATATTTATTAATATATATGGCTTACAAAATTGCACTAAGCGAAAATTACACCATAATTTTCTCTTAGTGCAATCTATAAAACTGATAAAAAATACTATTAGACCTCTTCATGAAGGCAAAAAATATTTTAAGTGTGTTTATAAAAAAGATATACAGATGCATATAACCTTATCTATTGTACAAAGCAATAGTATTCAACATATGTTAGAAACTTAAATCTATCTAGCATATGTTAATTTCGCAATACACCTCTAGGGAACATACTTGTTGCCAATAGACAAGAATATATACTATATTTCTACATAAATATGAATATTAAACTTAATTTTTACATTTATTTAAATGACTTAATTTTTTACCAAATAAAATTTAAAACCAATATAACATTTCCTTATTTTAACTATCACATTTGCAATATTTCCTAACTCGTACTCGTCAAACATGTGAAGAGGCAACAGTCATAATATCTTATTTTTTTAATGTATTTTAAGATTATATTTATAATTTAATGAATATTTAAGGTTATAACTCACCTTTATGTACGAGATATATATCAGCATTGAGAATGTAATAGCAAATGTAAATGCATACAACTTCACAACCAAAGATCTGTCATAAGTATGTTGTGTGCGGTGGTTTTCAAAATCAGTCAAAAAGAAGGACACCTTCGTACAAGACTAGAATAACATTAAAAGTAATTAAGTAATGTCTTTCACACGAGACAAATAATCATACAAAAAAGGCAGTAAGTGAAGGTGATCTATTTACGCAATGTTGCCAAACTTCTTTTATTAATTTAAACAAAATATATAGAATGAGGCATTTTCTTGCTAACAAAAATTATAATTTTTTTTATTTAAAATGAAGTTTTTGTTTATTTTTAAATATGCGTTTTGTACTATACTCGTGACGCTATGTAATAGTTTAGTGACTCAGTCTAGTTAATTAATTGTACTGAGACAATGTCATTGTATACATTCCATCAACCATCAATGAAATAAGATGGTATAATAATGTAAATTTAATTAAAGGAATAAACATTTTTCAATCATAATATTTAGGTTATTAAAAACATGTTATAAGAAAAAAAAACTCACATATTCCAAAATCAGTATAACAATAACATTGATAACACCATACAGTGCAAATACGAGATGTGAGCTATAAGGCAACTTTAATTTGTTGTGAAATAAAAGCCGCAGCCAATATTTGTAAATAATCATCAGTGCAATAATACTGAATACAGTGAAAACCTATAAAAATAATAAAAAAAATATTTTCATTATGGGTTGATATTTTTTCTTGTTTTTCCTATAATAATGTTGTACATAGAAAGAAGTAATACATAAAACACATTTCAGTTTCCTTTTTGAACTTTAGATAATACAACCATAAAAATTTCATTAAAATTGACTTTTCAACCTCTTATTGAGATATGTTCTCATTTTATGCTTGGAACCCCAAAGCTTTTCAATACTGAAACATCTATAAAAATCTTCTTAATAATTTTTGAATAAAATACGGGCAACGAACAACCGAAATGACAAAACTTTCAAAATTCGCCAATTTTGTTTCTCTTTTTAGTTTATAAATGATCAAACAATTTTTCCGAAAATATGTGATTTTAATGTTTTATTTATACCAACTGTGTGTGCACTTCATTCACATGGGCCTTCAGAAGATATTATTAATTTAAATGTAAGATTAATATACGTATTTTCATCTATTATAATAATTATAAAAACCTTTTTAAATACAACATCTTTTTTTAATTGACCCATTGCGATGTTACCATAGACCCAACAGAATCCACCAATGAATTCTGCGAAAACCCTATATCTGTTCTCGCATGTTGCACAAATAAATGAACACAAGCAGAGAAAAATTCCTAAAACAATATTTTTGTGTTCTGCTACTTTTATTACGTTCCCCTAAATAAATTTTTGTAAATAACATTAATATACAAAGAGCATGTGCATATATAAACAATAAAGTCTGAAACAACCAACTTTATACAGCCTATATCAAGTTGCTTGTTACAGACCATCATGAAAAAACATAAAACATTGAAAAAATTTTATGCGGATAACTACCGACAATGTTGTCAACCCTCATGCGTCTGCCAACTATCGCATTGCTTGCTCAAATACCTAGCCCTCCTGTGCTACTCCACAATTCACCTCTGATGACGTCCATTTTGCCAATATTTGTCCAAACGGAAAAATCAATTTTGAAGTTTAAATTCGTACAAAGAAGACTATCAATTTATGTAATTACTGTGTAGAGTAGCTAGGCACTTCTTTATTTTAGTTATACTAATGTAAAAAAAATTCATTAAGTAATTTTTGAAGATATTATAGTATATCTACTTATTGGATGGACAAAAACGAAATATTACTTTGAGTTAACCCCCACATCTTTCTAAAAATATCATCCAAATTGAATCAGTAGTTATTACGTGATGCGTGCACAAACACACAAATAGACAAAAATTTCAAAAATAATCTTACTGAATACTATCACTTATACTTTACCTATCTAATTATTTTTTTGGCAAATATTTTCAAAGATAGGTAAAGCTTATAGGTTTCTGATAAGTATGTTTGTTTTTTATTTTTAAATGTAAAAAAGTGATATTATATACTTCAACTTGAAACAAATACTTTCTGAAACATAAAATTTTAACATGCATATGTCATTGCATTGAAAGTGTTTGAATCAGCCATTTGGTGATTTTTGGATGTAAAAATTATTCTATTCATCCCATTCTCTTTGTTCGCTTGTCTGTTTCTTTATTTGAATAAGCTTCACGTCTCGATAAGTTTTAACCGTATGAAAATTTTAGGTCCAAATTATAATAAACGGAGCTGAGCAGGATGTTAAAATTATATTCAAACATAAACCATAATATGATATAAACATAACAAAATATTTCAAGTTTTTATATTATGCTAATAATGTAATAACAGGTAAACAGAATTCACACAATTACTCAAAATAATAACTCTAATTACTTAGTTCCACTGGTCATCCATAGATAACATCAAGGGACGATACAAAATTTTTTTCTGGGGGGGGCACAACCAAGTTGACAACGAGTGTCAGTTGAAGTAAATTAGCGGGAAAAAACTTGTGCCAATCGCTCGCTCACAGACACGTGTGCAACTCAAAACTGCAGGCTACATACGTAGTATCTATGGGTACCAGTACCGGTATTATTTATTCTATATTTTCGCTCACGCAAACGCACTTTTCATCGTTCAAAAAATTTTTGTATGGAATTTTTACGTATATTGTTTTGTAACTTGCGAGAACCAAACAAAAATAGATAGATTATTCTGGGACTTCTGTGCCCCCCTCCATGAATCTGCCTATGGATAACATTATATGTATTTTACATGATTATATAGTTCGAAATAGCTTTGAAACAAGTAGTATAGCTTTGAAAACTTTGACTCACCAAATCAATGCAGACAAAGCTTTTGGTAAGAGCAGTAGGCAAAAGACATTAAGTCAATTATTCCAGAATGGTAAGCACATTGCAAAGACTACATTGATTGACACCACAAATAGGATCAAAAATAATATTGAAAAAATGTTAATTTTATCTATATAACAAAAATTTATTATCAGACATACTTCAAGGGGATTTGGTGCTCACTAAAATAAATACCACATTGTTTTCATTGAATGTATTTCCAAGACATCGCTCCCTGCATCTAATGATATAAGTTTTTTCTCTCTTCACTAGCTGTCTCTTTAGATATGACCCATAAACTCGTTTACAATGTACAATAAGTGTACTTCTCTTAACACATTCTAGCTGCATTTACAGCACCTACCACAGCAATGGCCACATATTGTTAAGCGTGGAAGATGATTTCAAATAATTAAATAAGATAATGACAAATAATAGCCACCATACAATCGCAACGCCATGGTTCGAGCGACGGAACCATCGCCCAGAGAGGGGCATGGAGAGCTCTTTCTAAGCATCCTACGATATTCACCAGCGAATTATAGAGTGCGCTAATGGTGGGAGCAGTTTTGTAACAGTTCATAGCCTGGGCCTTCCGGGGTATGTGCTGTCTCTCTCGGTGATCGCTAGTCTATGTCACTATGCACTGTCTTGAGTTATATGCCGCTCCTAGTTTGGACTTTACTCTTAGCATAGAAAAGGGTGTGTCAAAATCACCAAAATTCATTCGGCTTTTTGCTACCTGGACTTCTACTATCTTATATCGCATTTTACACCTGACAACAAGTACTTGCCTTAGTACTTCGCTTCAAAATTATATTATATCCACTCCCAAAACATTTAAAAATTAACCTCACATCTAATTCAAATCTAAACTAAAAATTTATACAATTATTAAATATTCTTAAAAAAACCTGATATTCTTTAATAACATTAGATCTATCATTGTGTCTCTATGCTACATTACATTATCTTTCACAAATATTAAAAATAGACTCACGCATATCGTAATGATGACAAAAGTGAACACAATTCGGGTCACCCTCTTCTTTCTATTTTCAACAGGTCTCATTATTCCCGTCAGAGGAGAGATTTCCTGTCTTGTTCTGTCATTTCTGTATTCGGGTCTGTAGTTTAAATTTGAATTCATTAATTTGGTTATTACAACATTTGATAACGGAAGTATTTGCAAAAAGATCAAAAACAAATGGAACAAACACTCTTCCAAAAAAAGTTAAACTGCAATAACATTCATTTACATATTAATCTTTAATTATTAACCTTTATATATAGTTGGACTCTTGACAAAATTTCAAGGAAAAACAATAAATAAAACATATTTATCATTTCCAGAGAAATGTAATCTTTTAACTATCACCACAATTAAAAAAATAAAATTTTTATAAATCGTATAAGGTTATGCAAATGGGAAGTGCTAACTTATTTGTAATTGCATAAAAACTGTAAAAATAAATAGATATATACAAATATAAACACAAAATAATACAAACACAAAATAATAAAAGTTGATAATAAAGGTTGTAAAAATTTGTATTTAAAAATAAAAAAAAACCAACACCGTCTAATGTAGCACATCTTATAATCAAACATGATAATCGTGGCGAAGCAGACCTATCTATTGGACCATTTTGGCCATGAAAACAAAGTTCTTTTGCACTGAAATCATAAAAAGACTAGACTTGTAGTTAGCAATGGATGGTTAAAATGCTTCAAAAGTCATAATAGTTTATAACAGTGACAGGTAAATAACTCTTCCAACCATAAGAAAAACATAGAAACAGTTCCACATGAAAAACTTGGCTTTTTCTCTGTTTTAATCGTAAATAGCTCCGATCATCCATCGTGATGAAAGAACTTACGGCTGGAAATAGTGACCACTACCGGCGTGCCCTACGATCCAAGTCATTGAGCAAATTGCCACTGAAGTGCAAATTAGCACAGAAAATTTGAACAACTGATATAGTAAAATGGATGACAAAAACGCATTTCAAAATAACACTAGATGAGGAGATTATTAGCCAAGCTTCTACTCCAATGACAACACAAAACAACGATTATAAAGTTATTCCAACTACTCCACCATTTTCATTATTTGTCAGTTTACAAGATAATTCCCCACAAAAATATTCACTTCTTATTCCCTTCTGAAATACATGAAATGGCTTTCTTTAAGAGCAGTTATAAAAAAAACAAAGCATATTAAAGATAGAAAAAGTAATTTTACGTAATGGTGATTAAGTGCCGACAATTAGATATGAATGCAATCATTGTGCAAAAAAGTTTTTACATAACACAAAAAAAATTAAAGTTGAACTTATAAAAATATTTACAAAAAAACTTATATAATGTAATTAGAAAATCATACATTTAATTAAATGTGAAAATTAAATGTTAAAACAAGTGTGGTTGTAGATAAAAAAAACGTTATTGACTTAATTTCAGTATGTTGTTTCATGTGTCAAGAAATTGAGTTGATTCCGCTATGTTGTTTCTTGGGTAAAGGAATTGAATTGATTTTACTTTGTTGTTTTATGGGTTTAAATTATGGGTAAGGGTTGTTTTATGAGTAAGGGAATTGAATTGATTTTGCTATGTTGTTTTATGGGTTTAATTTATAGGTAAGGGATGTTTTATAGATAAGGGAACTGAATTGATTTTGCTATGTTGTTTTATGGGTTTAATTTATGGGTAAGGGTTGTTTTATGGGTAAGGGAATTGAATTGATTTTGCTGTGTTGTTTTATGGGTTTAATTTATGGGTAAGGATTGTTTTATGAGTAAGGAAATTGAATCGATTTTTCTATGTTGTTTTATGGGTTTAATTTATGGGTAAGGGAATTGAATTGATTTTGCTATGTTGTTTTATATGGTATAGTTGGTTAAAATTGGGCAAATTGATTTCAAAATATGAACCACATCATAAAAAGATAATGCTGTGCCTTTGATGAAATGTTCACAGAATCATGTATTGAGAAATAGTTCTTAGTGACCCAATATTAGTGCAACAGTGCAAACACTACAAACAACACAGATTAGTGCAACAGTACAAACACTACAAACAATACAAACAGCTTCAAAATTTTGGACTTGAATTCCCTCAGACACGTATACAACACGACGAAGTTTCTTTCTGCTTGATAATGCCCACCTATATATTGCAGGAATTCAAATTAAACTTACTGGAGTTGCGACGAAAAATGATTCCAAATCACGATTACCCACCCAACCAGGCACCATTTGACTTTCGCTATTTAGGTCATTAAGCTTTGCTAAAACATTTTAATGGAAGTTCAACTTGCAAACCATCTAGCAAAGTCAAAAATATCAATAAATATCCATAATCTTCCAATAAATAATAATGTAAACCATGGAGAAAAAGAGACAGATATAATCATTGTATTTATGTAAGTTTTTCTTTCATATCTGTGTTCAAATATTTTCATTTTTACACTACCCTTTCATGATTCCAGATATTATCTCTTTTTTTATCCCCATATCCTTACTATACATGACACATTACTTTCATACAATAACTATCAAAATTTTCTAATTGAAAAGCAAATTTCATATATAAAAAATATGTCACTTCAGGATACAATTATGAAAATTCTGCAATACTCAGTATTTAAAGATTTATATGCCAGAAACAAAATGTCATTAAAAAGGAATTCTCATTGCAATATGTAACAGAAAAAAGTTATAGTTAGTTATTTGTCAATTCTAGTCAAATAATTTTGTTTTTAAAACATGAATAAAATTATGAGATATGATTTTCAGCCAATAAGTATTAGTAAAATATAAAAAAGTAAGAGTGAAATGAAGAAACTATATAATATTGGCCATATCTTTAATTTAATTCTTAAAGTAAGCTCAATATTTCTGGCCAAAAAATGACTAATGCCAAAAACAAAGACTAACAATTTCAATAATGAACAGTAATATTGGAATTAAATAGTGATATGAAGTCTTTATAGACAATAAAAAATTTATAACAAATTTGTTTTAAAGTTGGCGACTAATCTTCTACAAAAGTCAGTTGTCTGCATTACGCATTAAATCGTAATTTGAATTTGTCTGCTTTCACCATGCAAATATGCTGGCTTTCAGGAATCTATCGAAATCTGGATCAGGAATCTATCGAATATGGATCATCATTTCTTGACTTTCTATAGATAGGTTGGACACTTCTTACCATATTTAAGCATTATAAATTATTACGATTGATTAAAATATGAGTAAGTTTCACTCGGTGTGTGATGACGCTCAAAATGTTCACTGTATCCTCCCACTTGGCAACTGCGACCATTGCCATTGATCAAAACGTCATTGATAGCATGATTGTTCAAGATCGCTTCAAGTCCATGCTAAACCATATATCGACATAACTACATAAGTAAAGGTTACACCAGAAGACGCAAAATGTTCAAACAATCATCAAATTCTTGTAGAAATTAAATTACACTTTTACAATTACTTTAAGTGTAAATTATTATCTAACGATTAATACATAATAAAAAAATACTTCATAAATAAGGTTTATTGAGTTAACGCCCAATGGGGCTGATGACATTTTTCAAAGGCCCTGTTGTGCCTATTAACTAACAGACACCAAAAGAAATTACATTATTTAAAGGGCTACTATAATCGTTACCTGATTATTTATATATTTCTGACAAATTATTCACAGCACATTACTTATTTGCTTTTATTGACAGAAGCAAACAATTTATCACCTGATTTTATTTTTAACTTCCGCTATGTTAAGACCCCACATCCAGCACCAAAAGCTTTCATATCGTCTCCAAAAACCAATTATAAACACAGCTGTCAACAGAATGTTTCCAATGTATCTGATTAAACAAAACACATGTTAACACAATGAGTACATAAAATATTGATTGCAGTTTCTGTTAATTTTATAATCAATGATCTTTGTGCACTTTTGCATAAAACAATTAAAGATGGATAATTAACATACATAAAAATATATCCCCATTAAAAATATCATCAAAGACACTAAAAACACCATCAACAAAAATTCAAGGGATAAAACATGTTTAAAAAAATTATTCAAACAGCTGTCATAATATTACAAAATTACTAAATTTTGTGCAAATCTAAAACAAAAAAAGTTATTCAGACAGCTGACGTAATATTATAAAATTACTAAATTGTATGCAAATCTAAGACAAAAAAAATTATTCAGACAGCTGACATAATATTACAAAATTACTAAATTTTGTGCAAATCTAAGACAAAAAAATTATTCAGACAGCTGACATAATATTACAAAATTACTAAATTGTGTGCAAATCTAAGACAAAAAAATTATTCAGACAGCTGACATAATATTACAAAATTACTAAATTGTGTGCAAATCTAAGACAAAAAAATTATTCAGACAGCTGACGTAATATTATAAAATTACTAAATTGTATGCAAATCTAAGACAAAAAAAAATATTCAGACAGCTGACATAATATTACAAAATTACTAAATTGTGTGCAAATCTAAGACAAAAAAAATTATTCAGACAGCTGACATAATATTACAAAATTACTAAATTGTGTGCAAATCTAAGACAAAAAAATTATTCAGACAGCTGACATAATATTACAAAATTACTAAATTGTGTGCAAATCTAAGACAAAAAAAATTATTCAGACAGCTGACATAATATTACAAAATTACTAAATTGTGTGCAAATCTAAGACAAAAAAATTATTCAGACAGCTGACATAATATTACAAAATTACTAAATTGTGTGCAAATCTAAGACAAAAAAAATTATTCAGACAGCTGACATAATATTACAAAATTACTAAATTGTGTGCAAATCTAAGACAAAAAAAATTATTCAGACAGCTGACATAATATTACAAAATTACTAAATTGTGTGCAAATCTAAGACAAAAAAATTATTCAGACAGCTGACATAATATTACAAAATTACTAAATTGTGTGCAAATCTAAGACAAAAAAAATTATTCAGACAGCTGACATAATATTACAAAGTTACTAAATTATGTGCAAATCTAAGACAAAGAGTAATGTCCTATTGCACTTTCAAGTTTCCTGCCAACCGGCCGGTTTGAACACTTTCACAAAAGTAATAGCCCAACAATATTGATATATAGTCGGGCCACTACTTACTACACTGTGTGGTAATCGCTTTCTGGTCATGATTATCGATCGACCTAATAGATTATCCGAAATGGTACCTATGGAGCATATTACCTCCAAATCAGTAACGAAGATACTCTGTAAGAACTGAACATCGAGATTCAGATGCCCTATGACTATAACCAATAACCAGATGTCCTAAGATTATAACCAGCGGCCAGTTTGTAAATGATGGCTACCTCCATGTACCACGCTAAGCTACACCTAACATCAATCGACCATAATATACGAGCGCAAACCTCTGCTCGACTTTCATATATAGCCATCTCTGCCTTGCTGTCGTATTGGTTTTGTATAAAAGTGCATGTCGCAGTAGCGAATTCATTCATGATTTTGAAAATAACTTAAATTCGTCATCCCGTCACTGATATTTTAGTTTTTTTAAATCCAGTGTCAAATCCAGTTCAATCTATAATATATTTAGTTCATGGCTTTTAAATATTTTAATCAACTAAGTAGTAGTTGATATTAAGTTTCTTTTATACCACAGTATAAAGTTATATTACATTTGGAATAGAAAGGATATCTTTAAAAATATGAAGTGATAGGTTCACTCGATAACTTCTTAAAATTGGCTTCCCAAAATTTATTTTTCACCCTACATTGTATTAAGTCTTGTTAAGACCTAACACTGCTCACATTTGTAAGTTACAATGTCACTGTGCTTAAAAGCCCATTTTTTTTATTTCAAGGTCACAAAATTTACACATTTCACATTAGAGTTATAAATCCCATATAGTAAGAGAAAATTGTTAGCTACTTATTAACAACATGTTACTCACCCCACAGTGATACAAATATTGAATAGAAGAGAGTGAACGGGTTGTCTAGGGCGTTAATAATCTTTGCCGACGTGCAATATTGTGACAAACGCTCAAAAGGACACAAGTCAAACTCTGTACACAACGGGCAAATTATCGTTTTATTATCATTACAGGCCTCAATCCTACAAGCAATAAATGTTATAGATTATAAAGGAAAAATTGATTAATTATGACACTCATGATGACTTTTAGAGTCATCATGAGCGTCTTATGCAACGAACACTATTCATAATATCCAGATGTAATAGTATTCATATTGTTTATATCTAGATCATGGTTGGCAGGTGTAATTGGTCGCCTAGATAATAACATACATATGTTTATGTTCCTTTGTTTTCTTGCATGTTTATATGTTGAATCAGTTTCTGACATTTTAAAGCTTGTTAGCAGTTCCAGTACCACACTGATACTAATCAGACATAGAATTTGACAGACGTGTTGAGAGCTACATACATTGGCTATTAATTAATTTTAGTTTTAATATTAATTTTAGTATATATCTAAATCAATTAAAAAAAATTCAACGATATGCACATATAACTAACTCGCAATTTCTATGTTTAATCAAGTAATAAAAACTATAAAAATACCCTTTACTGGCCCGCAATTACGGCCTTATAAAATGCTAGTAGTTTAAACTGGTTAAAAATAAATTGGGTATTCAATTATGTGTGCATATCTATGAGCCAGATCGGTTAATAACTTAAAGCAATGGATATTAATTAAGGTGTCCAAAGTATGTAATCAATGAAGGCAGAGAATTAATATAATTTTTTTGACTATATTACTTTAATTTTTATATATTTAAAGGTGGGTAAGGTTATATGGAAAAATACAGAACTCGCCATTAAATAGTTCTGACAGCAGTAATGAAGATGAAAATAATACTTTCCTAATGAACTTAAAATATGCAAAAATATATTGATAGTGCATTAAAATATAAAACCTTAAAAAATTATATAAAGTGGAAGTTGGAAATCATCATTTCATAATTACGATTTGGACTTTTCATTATATTAATAAATGATATTACTAAATTACCTCATATTCATCGCTGTCAAACCAAAATCTGATGTGTATATTTTGAGATTTCAAGGTTTTCACCATGAAACTTTCATATAAGAAAGCTACTGTGCTAATAATATAAGCACACACTGCAAGCAATGAAAAATTTATAAAATATGTTATGTGCAGATGGTGAAATATTGCCAATTAAAAACTACCATATTATACATAATATGTACTTATGTAATGTGCACAAGTACATATTTTAACTGATGGTGCAAAAGTATGACAGTAAGAAAATGTCTGCCACGTGTAACATAAATCATGGTAACGAAACATTCTTCTTGTACTTTAAACTTTGAACAAGCCTTAAAAGTTCTTTATTATTTGATGACTATGTACCCTCGAATGATTTGCTTATGTTTATCCTCGAATTTTATTACACTAATATATAATCCAACCTTCATTAATTTATTCATAAGAATAGTAAACCATGGCCATTTAGTAAGTGGTAAGCCATGGGGAGTTCACTTGGTAAACTAAGCCAACTTATAAACTTCCTTTTTTTTCAAGTGAATACATGCATTATAACTGTTGTGTTGTATTTTCTTTGTAATTTTATTGCCTGCAACATGAGTAGAGAAAAAATATTAGTACTTAACTGCAACTGACAATTAGGTTTTAACTGATTAACCAACTACGTCTTTAGTGTATGTACTAACGATGTTCCGGAAGTCTACAGTGATAATAATGACAATTACGAAGCGACGAAATTTCAAGCAGCCCTCATGTTGATATTCGCAATTTTCTCAGCCTCAAGCTAAACAAAGTTGTGTATCGGGAAAACAATACATAGATTAAAAAAATAATGGAAAATTAAAAGAAAGTGTGCTGAAAGAAGTCAGAGTCGTAAAATCTCACTGTAACCATACTACGATGCGACGGTACAAAAAACAAAAAATATTTCCATGCGTGCATTGGCTCTAGAAGAAGGAAAAAATGCACTACCTTCTAGATTTGAAGGTATGGAATGAAGTAAAAACTTTTATACAAGGATTGATAACTAAAAGTAATCTATGTAGGCAAAGAAAATGATTCCAAGACAATGGTTTGATATTTTTTCCCAAACCTTATTCCCAAAATATTAGGGTGCAAATTGTTTTTTTCTTTAAACACTCTTGAACTTGGCCGTGATTCTTTTTTTCGTTAAATTAAACATACAGTAGTAACAGTTGTGAAGGATAACAGTCAAGTTGCAAGGTTTACTGTTGCTACAACCACTGGGATTGCACCAGGCAATGTATCAGAGTGGTTTAACTTCTTCGGAAAAGTGCTTACCCATCATTGTCAGGCATGATCAAAGTGTATCTACATAGAATGCTACTTTCCACTCACTCCTAGACATGCACTCAGTATACAAAATTTGGTGTAACAAATAAAATAAAAAAATCTGTTTCAACAAATACTTCCAAACCGAGGAAAGATCAATGCAATATGTGCTTTAGTTTTCAGTTAAAAAATATATCGCCTGATGAAAATGAGACACATATTCAGAAAAACGATGAAGCACTAAGAACAAAGCTATTGAAAACTTGAAAGTTAGTACTGAATATCTACTGGTACCTGTTGATATACAGTTTGATATACAATTGTTCTTATATTGTTGATATACAATTGTTCTTTTACCGCCAAATTTACTTGCTGACACTCTGTACTATACAGCACATAAGAAAAATTACAATACCATCATTTTCCAATATATATATAATTCACGAACTTTAGATGTCTATTCATTTTAATGGAAAAGGAATTACATTGAGGAATTGACAAGCTGTGCGATTGATTACCTTAAAACTTCATGTAGTGTTATAAACATATCACCATAATTAGTGATGGACGTAATTATCAATATAGAAATAAAGTTCAGGCAAGTGCTTTTAGTGATTACGATTACTTCAGAAAAGTTGAGATTGATCAAATCATACTGGAAAAGGGTCCAACTATGAAGGATGTAGTGTCCATTCCACTATTGAACATTATATGAAGCCTCCTATTTATGCTCTACAATATTACGTCACGTGAATGTATTAATCCCGACACAAATAACCCTGCGACATCAAGTACTCCATTTTGATTCCTTCAAGGATTAAAAACACTTTATTACCAATGACCAATCCAGCAGATTTGGTAAAAGGAAGAACGATCACACAGTGATTGATATCAGAGCATTTCTGTATAAGACTACTAGTGATATTGGCTTTAAATTCCGGCATCCACAGAATCATAAACTTTTCTCTAAACAGAGACATTCCCCACAAGAGTTATACTATGTCCTCAATATTATATAAGAAACTTTCTAGAGTCAATCAACTTCAAGAATTAAAACCATTTGTTTAACATGACTACCATCAATTCCATGACTGCCTACTGCCTACCAAGTCTAACTAAAATGTATTCACTAATGTATAGCGAAGTATGATTTAGTTTATTAATAAGATATTATTGATAATTTTTATATTATAATATTTAATATTCACAATATATATTGATAATAATTTTAGCTTTGTTATTATTAATTTTAGCTTGTTTATAGGTCTTCTTTATTAATATGTGTACAAAATTTGTAGTTATTTGCATATATTTATTAAATTGCTTCATTTTCATATACAGAAAACATATAACTTGTAGCCTAACATGACTATTTTTACTTGCGTGTGACCAGTTTTTGAGTGTTAACAGCTCGTGTACCATTTTGGAAAGGTTGGGTGCAGGAAGTCAATCCCGCTGTGCAGCGTAATATTTCTACGAGTTAGCGCACCATCCTCATCGACAATGAAATATTGTTTAGGCAGAGCGGTCGCACGCAAAGCTCCAAAAATCACATTCCAAATCACGGTTTCATATTTTTATGCTTATTATTATTAGTGAATTTAAAATGGACAATGAGACAAGCAGCCCTGTTGTGACCTCATCCATGGCAGGTTGTCAGTCAAGATGTTAGACATATGTAGTGAATAATAGAAAGAAACGTGTGAATTTGGATACAGATTTTTTCATCGACTTGACAATTCGAAAGAAAATATCCCACAATGTTCACTAATGCATATATATTATTATAACTGTAGGCATTAGCATCTGTAATAAAACATATCAAATTAAGTAGAATAAAATGGACAGCCACATAATATGAATGGACCAGTGATAAATTACAAAAAGAATGTCTGCAAAGACGTCAACAGCCAAAAGGCCAAAAGGTAAGAATAAGATTAGATGGAGCAACATGATTGATAGGGATGAAACCATAAAATGTTGCAATTAGCAAACCATTTTATCATCCAAAATAGACTAGGAAAAACTTCTTGAGAAGCACAAGGCTTACAAAGAGCTGTCGAGCCAGTAATGATTATACATTAGTGTAGCTACACAAAATATTTATATGAGAGCAATGAGATTTACTTTACTTTGGGAAGGCGTATTACAAAATTTCAAGAGAAAAATTATCAAAGTATTATGAAAAAAAGAAAAAAACATTGACACGGCCTAGTCATGTTGAAAATATAAACAGATCTTTTAAAGTGTGAGAGAACTCTAATCCAGCAAATATGGGAATAAAGCTTGTCAGAGTTCGGAGTTTTGTCAGATTAATCAATGTTGAATAAAAAAAATAAAAACATATAAAGTAGATTAAGTTTTTCTAATAAAGTAAATTACAAAGTTTAATAAATAAAACCTGTACTGTACAAAATACACATTTAAAAAGAAAAATACTATATGTTAGTGTATAAACACATCTTTAGACTAAAAAAGTTTTATCGCAATTTATAACCATTATTACATTGCATTAAGTCCACTACTTCTCACGCTTTTCTTTGTAGTTATTACATTACATTAATACCACTATTTATTTAATAAGGATCAGTAGAAAAAGAAAATGTAGATGTTTCAGAAAATCGAAAAGTATTAAAATAAAAAAAACTATAAAAATAGAAGTGTTAACTCCTAAATGAGAATTCTCCTTAACCGTTAGTCTCGACGAGCGCCATCGCGCTCGTGTGCGTACTGACTAAATTCACTTTACATTTGTAGGGGAGGTCGCTCGCAAGCATCGCTAATTTTATATCTTTCTACGTGTCACATAAAGTTCAAATTATAATATTATTAGTAATTACAATATAAAAAGGATCAGGAAAAGAAAATGTTTAACGCATAATGTCGGAATACAAAAATAATTCAGTGAAAATGATCGTTTTTCAAGTTGTGAAGAAAGTGATATTGTGGTGCGCTCACAATGTGGCGTAATGCAAGTTTTGAGTGATAGTAATAATAGTGACAATAACAATTATTTTGCTGATACGGAGGATGTACCGGACTGCGAAAATACGATGTGACCTTGATTTCAGTTTTTGTTATAATTTTTGTTCACAATATATATTTTCATAATTTTCTTTGTATTTTATTATCCTTGTACAAATTTTTATTAAGAAAATACCGAAAAAATTATTAAAATTGGATAATTTTGGGAAGAGATACAGTTTTTTTTTCGAGACAAGGGTAAATGACATCAAAAACAAAAGATTTCTTTGGCATTTTTAAGTATATATGAGTAAAAAACCATGGCACTAAAACGGTTAATGAAACAAAAGAAGAATCTCAAGAGTGTGACATTCCACCTTTGCTGCTAATTCTGTTTAAACAGTAAATTTTATGAAGGCATTAGACAGAACTACACAAAACAAGTTTACACCTATCTACTGCCAAGTAATGTTACTAATAGTTAAATATTCAATAAAATATATTTACCACACTATTTCATCAGTTGTATCAAAGAGCTCCAAAAAAGTAAATACCACACCAACTATTGCGGCTACAATAAGAACTGAATTCAGGTATCCATAGAAAGCAAAGTACAAACTTATCTGAAATATGTTAAGGAATTCTTATCAGTTATTGAAAATTAATATTAATGATTTTCTTAAAACCATAAATATTATCCAATGGAAAACACTGGCTTTCCTCATACTTACAGCAAGTTCTTGTAATTTGCAATATTAGTCAAAACAATATCAATTTTACAATTACAGTATCACCATGACTTTCTTTTCTTTTACAAGAGAGCAATTTTTCTTTACACTGTAACTCAAAACAATATTCAGTGTAAAAAAAATTCTATATATATATATATATATATATATATATATATATATATATATATATGTATTTTACATACTTTTTTTAACATATTTAAGTCAAAACACTGTCATTGCTTGTATGGATGGATATACATTTTGAAATTATAATAATATAATATTTCAAAATATTATATTAAAAAGAAAATAAAAATAAATTAAATTTCAAATCTTCGGAGAAATAATTTTACTTTATTACATAAAAAAAACATTTTGAAAAATCATTGTAACAATAAAATCATTATTCAACATTATTAATTAGTATGTACTATTATTGTATGAATATAAAAAAAATAACTGCACAAGTATGTTTTAAAACATGATGTGGATAATGTGGAATTCTGTAGTTATCTATGATCTATATATTTTTTGAACCTGTTCAAAAACAAGTTGACATAAATAACTTTAATTATAATTTCTAATTATTTATACAACGGTATTTGTTCGTTTTAACACTTACTTAATTTTAAGCCATTTAATACAAAAGAAAGAAGTTGTCATTTTACATGATTTTCCAAAATGAATATTTTGTATAAAAAATTATATATTTTCGTTAATTAAAATAGGACTCATATTGGCGATAATTAAGATAATTTATGCTATATAATTATAGACTTAGGCTTTGACATTTCTAAATTTAAACCAATAGTTTTGTTCTCAGCCACAATTCATTTTGATCAAGAAACAAAGAGTTTGGATGCCAATGTTGTATATGAGTTTGGAGTCTGGATTCTAATCCTGTATAAAAAAATTAAGTACCTCTGCTTGAAAAATGTTTACGAGAAGAAGGCACAATGATTTAGTGGAAACACTGAGGCACTTTTCTCCTCCTTATATTAACTAACAAAACTGGCCTTTAAAAACCTGCTATTTTAGACCTTCATCAGAGTCAGCGTACAAAGATTTTGATTTTGTATGGGTGGAATGTGCACATAACTTATATGTGCATACAATGGATTTGCCTTCCTGATGTTTTTTTTTTACTTGGTTGAAATACAAAATGCACGTAATGTATTTAATTTTTTAATAATTTAAGTTTTTCTCAAATGTCTTGCCCTTCTACCAAAGGCAGTAATTTTGAATATATTAATTGCAGAACCTTTGAAATTATATTGTCGAGTGGTTTTGCTAAAATGTTATTAACCATAGGTAATTCTTTATTTGCTGTTACAGTTGATTTTTCAAAAAAGGGGGCCATGTAAATTCAATAGAATTACTCAGACTAAGCAGAACAAATAAGACTATTAAGCAGAATATATGACGAAAACTGCAAGTGGATGTTCTTTTTCACCAAGATAACATACCTATTCTCAAGTACAAACTTGACATGGTTGCTAATAGTCAAGCTAGCTTTGAACTGCTTAAACTCCCACCTTATTCTTCGGATCTCGCCTCCAGTGACTACTTACCTCTTTCCTCAGCTAAAGGAACAGTTCGGAGGAAAAAATTTAATGAGTTGAGAGCTCACTATTGGATCTTTATAGAGTAAAAAAACTATTTTTTAAATATATTTCAGATCTATTAATTTCACTTTTAACCATGTTATGTTATTTATTTAGTTGTCATTACCCACATAAAATTGCAAAGGTTGTCGAGATTGTAAAGGTAACAAAAGCGGCACTTCAGATTGAAATCATGATTTTCTTGAAATTTCATCTTTATGGTTAACTGGATATATTCTATTGAATTTACATTAGCTGACTGTAGAGAAATAATTTCCTATCACAGCACTGCTTTGATGTCATTATCATCCTAAAGTACATAGTTGTGTTAATACTGTCCAAATCAATAAATCAACCTTATTGGTAGATTTTCACTATTATACCAGTATTTAAATTTCCATCAAAGAGGATCTAAAAGCCAAAACCTTCGATGTAAAAACAACACACAAGAAGAAACTTTCAATTGAGAGAGATTCAATTGAGCTATTTTCGCAGATGTCCTGGTTTGAAAAGAAATTGTGCATCACCAATCCATGGGTGACCATAACTGAAGACTATTTGATTGTCCTTTTACATTTAGTTCCATATCCTTTTGTATTGCTACCATTTGTTGCAACATGTACTATGTTCTTCAATCCCCTTTTTCCCTAGTATGCATTATACATCTGTTTCTAAGATGACAACAAACTTAGTCTCTTTGCATGCAATTATCGCACACGCACTGCATAACTCTTTTCAGTCCTTTCGGGAACTTCTTTATGTATCGCTTATTCTGCAAATTTTTCAAACACTGTTACCTACCATCCGACAATAAACCTTCACTTACATTATATCATAATCCCCCAACTTCCCATCATTCAACAACATCATCCTCTTTCAGCTTGAGTTTAAATGTACTATTACGCAGATTAATGCGGTGAGTGAGATATTATTTATATCTAATATTCTCTTAAATAAACACTAAAACTTACCCTTTCACCAAAGTATTCCTTAATTAAATTTAATGGTTGCACTTTATACCACATGCCCTTCTTCGCCCAAAAGTGATATAATATCTGCGTACAAACAATACAGTTAATTTACATTTATAAAGTATACATTTATAAACCTACAATCAACAATAATTTAATTTGGTATTTAAACATTACCATACCTGTCTAGCATTATATGTATGTTCCGGATTTTCATCTGGTAAATACAGATACGGTCCATCATGTAATGCGTATACATCCAAGAATATTTTTCTGGTCAGCAACCTGTAAACTACCTGAATTGTCAATGAAATGCTGGTGGAAAAATTATCACAAACAAAATTTATCACTTTTTTCACTTTTTCGTCTATGTAAAGAGTGTTGCAATAGGGGGGAAAACATGGCATTTTATCTTAATTGCTTCCCCAGTTTACATGAAAGAAGCCATAAAAACACAAATATGAGGAGGGATGGAGTTTATTTTGAATCCTTCTTTATCCGTTGCTGACGACCGCCATCGTGCTCGTGCGCATACTAATAAATTTGCCACGAGCGCGATGGCGCTCGCGAAATCAATTGCTGTTTAGTACACGGTAGGGGAAGTTGCTCGCACGCATCGGTAATTTTTTATCTTTCTACGTGTTACATAAAGTTCAAATTATAATATTATTAGTAATTACAATACAAAAAACATAACCATATACCCATAAACCTACATAACATATAACCCATAACGTCGGAATATGAAAATAATTCGAGTGAAAATGATCATTTTTCAAGTTGTGAAGAAAGTGATAGTGGGAGTGACATTGTGGAGCGCTCACAATTTGGCGTAATGCAAATTTTGAGTGATAATGATAATAATGACGAGAACAATTATTTTGCTGATACGGAGGATGTACCGGACTGCGAAAATACAATGTGACTTTGATTTCAGTTCTTATTATAATTTTTGTTCACAATATGTATTTCCATAATTTTCTTTGTATTTTATTATCCATGTACAAATTTTTATTAAGAAAACACCGAAAAAATTATTAAAATTCGATAATTTTGGAAGAGATACTTTTTTTTTCGAGACAAGAGTAAATGACATCAAAAACAAAAGATTTCTTTGGCATTTTTAATGGCAACCATGGCACTAAAATGATTAATGATGTCAGAATCATCAAGTTTCATCTGTATACAAATTTTCACAACACTACCTAGAAGATATCATATTATTTTTAAAAGTTAGAATATGTAATCGCATCATCGCGATGACTGAAACTACATCTAGCATTATTATAAATAACACAAGACGCAATTTCAATATCATTATATATTTCATTACAATGTCTAATGAAAATTTCACTGTCCTTTCATATGTTTACATAAACAATTCTGTATCCTTACATATTACAAAACAAAGT
The DNA here is from genome assembly GCA_039881145.1 of Druceiella hillmani. NCBI lineage: Eukaryota > Metazoa > Arthropoda > Insecta > Lepidoptera > Hepialidae > Druceiella > Druceiella hillmani. Next base: position 2,436,262 of record JAYKKI010000067.1, on the reverse strand, counting down.
CACTGCTGTCTGTCCTTCTGTACGCTTAGATCTTTTAAACTACGCAATGGATTTTGATGCGCTTTTTACTATCATTCAGATAATTTCTTCTGGATGGTTTATAGGTATAATACATGTATATTTACAGAAAATATAAAAAAGTTAATGTTATTATAAGATAAAACAAAAATAAAATTGTAAAAGACCTCTTTAGATAAATATGTAACATTTAAAAATGAAATGAAACCGTTAAAGTAATATATTTAATGGAAATTTAAATGTTATATTGACTCAGATTTCTTATAATTTCATTATTTCTTTCTAGGGAAAATTGCAGCTCCATTTGTCCTACTAATGACAAATTCTACACTGTCATAATTGTATTTGCCATAATTTTTTCCACTGCTCCAAGGAAAATCAAATAATTCGAAGATTTCTATGAAATTAATATTAAACATAGCTTATTTTCAATCTTAACTATGAAAAAAATCTAAACAATTAAAGAATCAACTTTACCTGGATAATCCTACATCAGTTTCACCATTTCCAAAAGGTAAATTAAGCAAATACTCATAGACAATCTGACTTCTTTCAGCTGTTGAAAATCTATGGTTTCCATATGAGTTCCTGAAACATTTGAGTACATTTGTTTACTCAGAATATTTGACAAAAGAAAACAATGTCAGTTAAAAAAAATAACATACCATATTACACCATTTTGGTATGGTATGTCTACCTAACTATTCACTGCAGAACCTCAATATTAACTCATTTCTGACATTTCTAGATAAAATCTGACCTTGCGGCGCACAATGTTTTTTTTTTAAATCCTCACATTGTTGCCCAACTAACACCATTCTTTATCATATTGTTTATCTCCAAGTCTTAAGTTTCAGTTTCAGATTTATGGAAAAATATCAATTAAATTGATTGTTGAAGAAACGGAAGCTTTATGTGGTTGATTGAAATAGAGTAAATAATCATATTAATTAAATTATCCATATTTCTAATAAAAACTGTATTGAGACTAAAAAAAATATGTTAGGTAAACGTTAGAACAAGAGTAAGTAAAGATGAGAACGAAGAATATGATGTTACGACTACCTCTGGATATATAACATACTAATGAATCAACCAATCAGGATTTCTAGCATCGTTGTGACAGAAAAATATTCAATTTCCAACTATTTACCACAATGCTCATTCTGTTGCATAGTTCTTTTGATGATACAGACACAAACTAAACCTTTTAACACCTAACCCTTTACAAAGAAGGGTTTAAGGAATGTAGTATTATATGTCAACTCCAACATATGATACAAAATGTATGGTAAACTACCACATTTTCTCTCACTAAAAACTTGAATGTCTTGTAGAACTATGTTAGAAGAACTTTAAATAATATAAAGGGAATTAGGTAGATTGTAAAGAAAAGTTGAATCCTTCGCCAAATTAGATTTGTATTAAAAGAACTCCTAATAGAATTGTATATCATCATCAGCCATAGAGGTCCGATACTGAACATAGACCTTCGTATATATTCCCACAAAGACTGTGTCACTTCCATCCGACGGCTTCCAACAAATTTTTTATTTGTCATTCTAGGAGTGTACCATCCGCCTCTGCATCTTCCATCTTCCACTTTGCACGAAAGGAACTTAAAAAGAACTTTATGGTTATTAAAATAACAAAGTATTTATGTTTACTCACCTACAACTTTGTGTCGCAGGTAAAAATTGATCCAACACTCAATAGGAATTTTTGCACAAAGTCAATAAAGAATCAAAGAGGTGGTTATGTGAATTTATGTAAAGGAAATTGTTACAGCCCGTAAATAATTTAGAAAGTTGAGATTGCAAGAGGTTTATATTGAAAAAAAATACTATTGCAAAAGATTTACCTTGATACTGACAACTAATTGTGAACATGGTGCCAATTACTATGTTATTTAAGTAACATTACATTATAAATGTGAAAGTATTTTTGTTTTGTTTTTACCTAATAATTCCACAACCAAATGAGTTTCTACCATATATATATATATATATATATATATAACTCATATGATGAAATAACACAAACAGCCACCGTGGCTTCACATGGTGTGGAATGCTAATCCCAATAAAAGAAAGTTCAAATGTTGCTAATATTTTGGCGTTTTAATATAAAAACACTTTGTTGTTGCACTAGTATTAATGACTCAGGAATCAAACCCATTGCCTAGACTGAAAATCCATGTAGGCGAAGCCACGGGCAAAAACTGGTAAGTCTAAATGATTTCCTAAATGAGCCAACAAGATTGAAGTACCACTTGTACCACTTTTAAACTTTTGAGACATGACACAAATAAAGAGCAATAATTATAATGAAAAACCTTATAACATTTATTTATTTATGTAGATAGCTAATAGTGCTATTCGTTGAGATAAAATAAAATTTAAACAATTAAGTATCTTTATGGAAATTCGAAAATGGAAACAGGAATATGAAAAAAAAATCAAGTAAGAAAAAATTTGGCAAACAATAATGTAAAACTTTTTTTCATTTATGACTAGATTTCTGAAACGTTTAGATATACTCAGTTTTTTTGGAACAATTTCTTCCTTCCCCAAAAAACCTTCCCCAGGTATATCCAAACAAAGCTTCAAAATGCATTTTTGTCCAATATTTGCCCATTACATTTTTTTCAGAAATTATGGTCAATAATTAAAACATTATCGAGAAATTCTCATTTTATAGGAATGTTTTGGTAAAAGTTGTGCAATGTTAATATATCAACTTGAGTCCACAAAATGGACACTAATTAAAATGAATTATAAAAAATTATACACAGATTTACAACAAAATGTTTTCCATTGTCAGGTATATTATAAATCCCAAAATTTCATAAACATTCATAAACATTTCACAAATCTACAGTTCAACGCTTGCAGCATAAAAATATTACCTGCCTACAACAATTTATATAAAGAATAAAATGCTGCAATTTATCTAAAGAACATTTTTCTATAATGAAGTCTAATTTGCTAAAGGACAGCATGAGTTTTGCAGTGAATGAAGACTTTTTATAAGAATAAAATCGTGATGGTAATATTCACTGAATGCCACATAATTACAAAGCAATAACTATAATAAATCAAATTTATTTGATATCATGCTCGTACCACCCACCTCCCCTCTTTAACTATAATTCTGAATAAAGTCTACATAAAGTAACACTTGCATATCTATACAATCGTAACTAGATATAATGTGAATTTATATCTTCAGTACATTTGGCAGCGAAAGCAAGTTAATAAAATAGCACCTACCGAATTTTGGAAATCCAATTCCTCTCATAAAAAATACGACTAAATGGAAAAATCAATTCCATCAGCGAGATTTGATGACTAATGAGTTTTTTCCGTTTGTTTTTTAAATAAAAATGCTTTTCCCAATCTACCATCTGCTTTCGAAGCCAGGATTCGGGTGCGTGTATCTTTATAAAGTGTAAATCTTTATGAATATCCAACTGGAAAAAAGTTTCAAATATGAATATTACATTATGAAAACATCACCTAGATGTTACCATTAAATTCTCAATGATGAATTAATTATTTTCAAGTCAAGAATTAGTATTCTTGATAAATTATAATGTAGGTAATAATCCAATTTAATTTCATTAAAAAAATAATAATGGTTTCCTAACATTAGTTTTTAAAACCCATTAGTATCCATAATGGCACAGTTTTAAATATACTTGACATTACAGTTCCCGCTTTTTTTTGTTATTTAACTCTCTGGATAAAAAAGAAATCAAAATGTCAAAAAGAGCCTTTTGTTAAATCATAAAAAGAAGTAAGATTAGAAATATAATTTTTTTACAACATTTTATTACACAAAATATCCAAATAAAATATTACAAATGTCTTAAAGAAATATTTTAAAAAGATACCTTATCCACACAATACATCTGAAAACGAAACCCCATGTCATTTTAAAATAATTGATTTTCTTTGATTACTCAAAAACATTTTACTAATCTTGTTGGTTGATATTTACCAAAAAACAGCATACTATTTAAGGTAGTTGTCATATAAAACGTGTTGCCAATGGAATTCACTAAATTCTTCATACATTAATCAAACTATGTATATCTAACTTATTTTAAAATTAAAAATTATTCACCATTTAGTTTTGGTAAAAACTACTCTCAAAAATTGTGCAATTAACTTTACAAGTAGTAATTTCACCACACGTAATTTTATTTAAAAAATGCATCGAGCAATTTGTATGAAAAACTAAGTAAGTTAAATTAATGGTGAACTTAATTTTGAAAAAAACAAAAAATAATTTTCAATAAAATATTTCATAATAACTTTTGGATCTTTATATCATATGACAACTACCTTAAGGTAATATAATTATAAAATTATCTTGACAATTTACATAAGTAATTGAAACAAAATTGATGAACATTTAATTTATCATTAACTTTCAGATTAGTTTCAAAAATTTACATAAATCACTTTTAGTTTAAAGTTGATTCAAGTCTAAACTTGATTCAACAAAAGCCAATAGTATTTTTACACATTCTTCATGTTGCATTTTAGACATATTAGTACTAATCCATGAAATTGTTAAATTTTTTTAATATTTCAAGGAATCAATTCTAATTACTGTCTTTGTTGTCTCAATTTCCGCCTGTTCCTTTGTTCTAATTGAGGTTAGTTTTTAATTAAAAGACCATAAAATGAACGAAGGAATCTTGATCAATAGTATCACATCAAATTAAGAATTTAAGTGACAGAATATTCTTCACAAATTACTAATTATTCCCACATTATCATTCTCTACGTTCCCAGAGTTTCGTGTTCGATAGAATATGATTAAACAGCACTATGTTTTCAATACAAAGTGACATAATAATTACGATAAATGTTTAATTTGTGGAAAAAAGAATGCATAGGTTGATGAAAACTTTACCACTGAAGGCTCAGTCTCAATGTGAAGTCCGTCCAGCACAATGTTGTATAGAAATTGCATCTTTACAATCTGATCATCATTAGAAAAACAATCTTCCTCTACAAGTATTACATCTATACGCTTCATACCATCTCGAAAATAACCTGTATACAATTGTCTCTGCATTGATACAAAATAAATAAATTTAAAATTAATTTTATATCTTATAATTGATTAAGTTGCAAACATATTAAGACGAATTTAAAAAAAAAATGTCATGCCATTAAAGGATATTCAGAATTTAATACCACTTTCATTCTTATTTTCCTTTGTTTATAATGTCTGTACACTGACTTTGTTTTTCTTGTGTGCATGTGTGTGTGTGTGTATATATGTGAGTCTCTACCCTGTTTAAAGAGACTATGCCACTTGTAAACCATGGTTTTATCCGGGCAAGAGTCCCTGTAAACGGATGCCATCTCTTTCAGTATGGTTTGAACCGACTTTCATGGCTTGGTAAGGATAAGGCGCAGTACTCGATTTTTTCCATAGTTCAGAGTTTCTTCCAGATTGAGTTGTTTGTTTGACGATAGTTCAAAGACTAATGATCCGATTATGATAAAACTTGGTATTTATACTAATAATGAGCTACTTAACTAGCTATCATTCCGTTAATCACCTTTACTAATGGCCTACCTTCCCATTCCGCGAACTTAAAAACGCCTACTCGCATATGTATATATACATATACCTATATATATGTGTATGTGCATGTGCATGTGCATGTGTATGTGTATGTGTATGTGTATATATATATATATATATATATATATATATATATATATGTATGTATATATGTATATATGTATATATTTAAAAGTAATAAAATTTTTTTTACTTTGCTTTACTTATTTACCTTGTGTAATGTTCAATAAAAATTTTATGTATTTCATAATGAATTTTGGTTATTTTCTTATTAAATATTTTTATGTTGCCGTTCACACCTTTTAGTAAAATATGTTTGTGAATTATTGTATAGCAAAAATAATTGATACCATGATAAAAGTACTTTTTAATATTGACAAAATTAATTTTTCCTTTTTTCAAATTAACCCATGACAAGCACAATACATATAAGTACAATGAGTAGGCAAAAATGTAAGGCCTAACATTTCTAGAAATGAAATCACTTAAAAATCACTTATGCAAACTTATAAATTATATCATATTGCAATCATCGTAAATACATCAAGCTGCTTTTAACCAATATCATGATCCAGACACAATTATTATCAATTATGGATTGGTATGTTCAAGGTATTCCTTCCACTGAGGTTCTAACTTACTTACCGAAGACAAATGCCAAATGAAACAATTTAAAAAATAGTTATTTCCGAATTAATACACATTTTTTCCGAAGTTTCATATTCATGGCCAACTGGGTATTTTATTTTAGAATTTTTACAGCAGTTGCTAATCTAAATCATAATATTGTTTTCAGCTTTGTATGAGTGCAATGTTTCTGCTATTTAAAATCATTATCCTGCAGAAATATCCAGTTGTAACCACAACTAGACCAAATACTTAGAATGCTTTAAGAAAAAAATTCTTTTTCTTAAAGTAATTCATAAGGTATTCTGTGGAATGCAAATGCTGATGTCTCATTGTATTTAAATACTGCATTTCAAATAAATTGGTTCTGCTTCAAACATATGCGTCCATAATATTAATATATTTTCACTGATTTATATAGCTAAACGGTATCTATAGTGGCACCTTAAGTAGTCCGAATGAGAATTGATTAGAAAAATTGCCAGCACATATTTCATTAATTTTTCCAAAAAAAATGTCTAGAAAACCTGTGTAAACGTCAAAACAAAAAATCTGGGATAGAATTATTATTGATTTCCTACTCAACGTGGGCAGAACATAAAAAAAGTGGAGTGCACAATGTGTCAGCAATAACAAAATTTCTGATGATTCCATATGCTACTTGTTCCAGGTGTTTGTGAACAGTCTAGATTCGGAACCATTGTAATGCCACTTGAGATAATTGTTAAGCTTGTTCATGCTCTTATGAGTCATTTATGGAATACAAATGCAAAAAACTTTATTTGCAATTTCAATTAAAATTTCATGAATTCTGATCCTAGTTCACTCACACCGGTGTGAAAGTAAAATTGCATAAACACAATAAAATGTGAAAGTAGTCATATATTAAGTATCATAAAAATTTTCTTAATAAGCAGTAATTGCTCCATCCAGGGGCACAAGACCTCTACAAATATTTTTCAATTCACTTTTACGAAAAGTCATATTTTTCCACATATATATTTAAGTTCAGCACCTGATTTTTTTTTCTTGATGTTTAAATAAATGAAATGTTTTAATACTGACATTTTCACCATATAATAACTTTTTTTCCGAAATACAATTATTTTAGAAATGCAATTTCTCAAAGCCAAAGGAATAAAAAAATCTACTTACATCAATACTTATTTTCATTTCTTTCGTCTTTGTTTCTACTCCACTGGTAAATAAAGACTTCTTTCTCCACAAAAGAAATCAGGTAAAAATATTATTGCCAAAAAGTAGTAAATTTTTCTTTTTCTGCTAAAATTCAATTTCTATTTAATACCTGCCTGTATTGATCAATATATATAATATAATCTGTGTCTAATAAATAAACATTTTTGTAAAGAAAACTAGTTTATGTTTTTAAACATGTTTTAAACGTTAAATTAAATTTTTATTTAAATATATATGAAAGTCAATGCATGTATACATATTCTGAATAAATTCCTACAATTTTCAATCGAACTTAAGGGTGTGGTGACCTCCACTTCAACCCTTAAACCCATAAGGGGGATGGAAATTCAAAAAAGACCGAGCAACTCTGGCATTTAGGTAGTAAATTATAAAGTTCTAATATGATGAAGTCAATAAATGTTACATTTTCTTCAGTTACATTACCCTCAATGAAATCAAAAACTGTTAGGTAGTGTCCGTTAGTGCTTATAGAATAGTATATGTATGAGTAAAATCTTTAGTGAATTATGGTACTCATTGGAAGAACTGGAGAAATATTACTTCAGATAAATTCACTAGTCAGCTCACTATAACTTATGAGAAATTCTACTATAAAAGGTTATATATAGGTGAGAATAATAAGGTTATCATACAAATATAAAAAAATCATAAATTTTAAAAAAATTTTGTCATAAATAGTCAAATTAAATTTTACCTAATTAATTATATCTTATAGATCTTGAAGACAGCTTTCTACTGCCAAAGATTGGGATGAATTGACCATAGATAATAAGTTTTAAATCTATTAATGAGGAGCCGTTTTCGAAAAACACAATGTCAAAATGCCAAAAAAAAACAAATTTACTTTTATAACCTATATCACTAAAGGACGCTTACTAGTTTTGAATATTTTACTAGTCTAAATATACGACAATTATCACAATGAAGGGAGAGATGGGTGAATATGAAATTAATGAACTGGTATAATTGTTCCTTAAATTATTTTTAAATTAATTTTAGCTGTTACCAATATTGAAATGATATACAAAATTATACATATGTATAAAAAAAGACGAGTAACAGAAACATAACATTTTTATTATATCTTAATATAAAAGTCTCCTGTTTATGTTGTACAAAAAATATCTTAAAACTAACCTATAACATTTATATTTTTCCTAAAATAATAAACAATACATTTAATATCTTTCCTGCTATCCATCAAAACTCCAATAAAAACGTATTTCCAGAATAATTAAGGAACATTTCTGAAGTCGTATTACCAATTAAACAACTAGAAATTTATATTTATTTTCCTTACACCAAATTGAAACTTCTTTTATAATGGTGTCATACCATCAGCTATGAAGCTACTTCCACCATCTTTCGAATACAACATATTTTTTCCCTTGGTTTGCCTCTCTGCTTACCCACTTCCTCCTCGTATCTATCTATCTTCTCCCAACCATTCCAATCAACAAATTGTATATTTTTATCTTTCAAAATCGTACTTATCCCTTCGAAACCTTGTTTTGTGCTATCTAAGTTTAGTTCTTTTGCTTTAGTTTCAACATCGTTAGAAATTGTTGCAGCAACTTGAAAAGCATTGGCCATAGTATTAACTATAACACCGACTGGGCCTGTTCTTAACCATCCAGCAACATATAAACCCCAATCTACTCTATTACTATCATCCGGAAACAAAACACGGCCTAAGTCATTTGAAATCAAACCTTTTTTATTATCGAAAGGAATATCTCGATCCAATTGTATACTACGATAACCTATACTTCTAAATACGATACCACAATCTAATATTTCTTTCTCGCCTGTCGGTTCGCATCTTTGATTATGTAAATCGTCACCTACTAATCTATTACAAGCTAATTCAACGCCTACAAGCTTTTCATTTTTGTTTTTGATAAACTTCAAAGGACTCCGACAAAAGACTGGATGAAAATGTTTGGCTTCTTTATCAGGAAAATTAACAGAATTTTGCTCTTTTACTGACTTCAACATTAACTCTGTCAATCTTTTTCTGGGTCTCTGAATTTGAGGCACAATCTCTTCAATACCTCTGAAATCTTCTGGTTTCCAAATTGTCTTACATTTTTCCATCTTTATTTGTTCCCTCAATTCTTTTATTGTGAAAGCAGCTTGTAAAGGGCCCCTGCGTCCGACTAAGTGTACATGTTTAAGTTTAGATTCTGCTAGTTTTTGAAGAGCATGTTCGGTTATGTCAGTTTTTTTCAAAATATCTATTGGTGTCAGTAATATCCTGGCAACATCCATAGCCACGTTTCCTTGTCCAAAGATGGCAGCATTTTCTTCAGACAAATCAATCTGAAAAGATAAAATTACGATTAAGTACATTAATTTTGGGGTCAATACTATGAGGCTCCCTATATAATAACTTCAATTCATATACTTAGACATTATAAATTCTAATATACTGCTATCTCCCTCAATCACCATTAAGTACAACAATCTTTTAAATGAAAGTAATAGTTCTATAATAATTCATAAAATTAAAAATGGCAGGTTAATTGCAAAAAAAACAACATAAGTAAAATGTGATAATTATCACTATAGGTAACTGAACCCATTCAAATCCCCCACCAAAACCTGCATTATATACTTTGAGTGCTGTCTGTAATTTGTAACTAAAATGTGATGCTGTAAATTAAAAATCCCTATCTATTAATCACTAAACTACAATGTCTACCACAGTTCAAAAACTTAGACAAACAGTTCTTAGAGACTAGAACATACAGTCTGCCATTTACGTTTTCGCAACCAATACGAGCAAACAGTAAAGTAAATAGTATGGAGATAACTATTCACTCCTGTTAGCCAACAAAGTTCTTATTTGAATATCTGTTTATCACAGCTAATTGGTTAATGATATTGATAAGTAAATGAGTTGTATAAAAAAAAAGTAATAAATGAAATATGTAGTGACCAGTATATTTATGGAAATAATTAAATGTACTGGTTCTCATTTCTGCTTAGATACTATTCTTATCTCAGGTCAGGTCATAAAAAATAGTAAACAGTGGTCAAAAAATACAAACACTCAATAGAGGGTTGGACGATACTCTTATGAACATGCTTTAGCTGAGCAAACGGAAGTGGTTTGCATGTTTTCAAAGTGGTGATTTCGACTTGGAAGACAACAAACAACCCGGACAGCCAAAAAAGTTTGAAGATAGAGAATTGGAGGAATTACTTGAAGAAAACTCATCTCTAACAATTAAAGAGTTATCTACATCTTTGGGGGTTGATTTATAAACTGTAGGAAAATGCCTTAAAGCTCTGCAAATGATCCAAAAGGAAGGAAATTGGGTTCCATATGAATTAAAACGGAGGGATGTTAAAAGGCGTTTTTTAACCTGTGAATTACTGCTTCAACGGCACAAAAGAAAAAGTTTTTATATTAGATAGTTACTGGTGATAAAAACTAACTACATTATGACAATCCTAAGCATAGAAAATCGTTGGTTAAGCCCGGACAACCATCGTCATCAGTGGCAAAACGTAATATTCATGGGTCTAACTCCTCCTTTGTATTTGGGGAGATCAACAGGGTGTAGTGTATTATAATATTAAAAACCGAACTACCGGTTAAAACCGAACGAAACCTTCACTGGGGATTGTTACCGTTTACAACTGATGTCCTTGAGTCGTGCATTGGAGGAAAAACGGCTGGAATGTAGCGAAAGGCACGATAAAATTATTTTGCTGCAGGATAATGCTTGACTGCACGTCACAAAACCAGTGAAAACATATCTACAAACACTGAAATGGGAAGTCCGAATCCACCCGCCTATTGCCCTTTTGGACTTCCACCTGTTCCGATCGATGGCCCATGGTTTGCCATGGGAGATTGGATCGATTCTATTGGATCGAGATTGGATCGAAAAATTGGATCGATTTATGGATTGCCTCCAAGGATGAAGCGTTCTTTCAACGGAGTATCCATCTCCTACCCAAAAGATAGGAGAAATAAATGGCAAGCGATGGGTAGTATTTTCATTAATACATTTTTTATTTTCATCTGAAATAAATTGTTATTTGTCTCTCAAAAAATGCTCCGAACTAATCCCAACCTAATAGTTTGCACAAAATAAGGGTCACAAAATAAGCATATATCAAGTACCTTAATAATAACTTAACTTGTACAATAAAAGTAATTATGCCAGTAATAGAAATAGATGACGGCTGAAATAACTAAATGAAATAAAATGTATAATGCAAAAAAAAACAAGTTATCTATACAAATAATGAAAAAAACAAGTTATCTATACAAATAATGAAAAAAACAAGTTATCTATACACTATATGACGATAGGTAAGGAATATTTAAAAATTGAAAATGAGAAATAAATTACCTGTAAATCAACATCATCTGGTAATCCATTGTACCAGCCAACAAAACGTCGTGCAGGAATCACATCCTTATGATTTTCATTTTCTATACCCAACAGCTTATCTTCTTCTGCTCCATAAGTCTGAAAAATATTTTCAATACTTTAAATATGACTGAACATTATTCTATAATAAAAAATATTTCACCCGAAGAATGATATCTAACCGTTACCACATAATGATATTTATTTACGCTGTATAATGTGTCCTAGTTTCCTATATGTAGCATTGATAACTGTAGCTGAACTAGTTATTACACATGTCATCTAACATCTTAATTAACTACATCAAACATGACACAAACACTGCATATTATACTTATTTTCATTAAAATTTAATTAAACTTATATTCTAATACAAAGTAGGTTTATTTTAACTTTATAACAACAAATGCGGATTTCATTTTCTAAAAACCACGTTTTCCAAATGGCGGCCATCGAGTCTGACACACTCTTCGAGTCTAGCACGCATGTTTTCAAAAACGCATTTGCAGAACGACTGGGGTATCCTACTGACTTCGGCTCGAATATTTTCTTTAAGTTGTGTCACAGTGCTCGGATTTGTTTTGTAAACAACGGATTTTAAGGATAATAAGAAAAAGTCACATGGGCTTAAATCGGGTCACCTAGGTGGCCACGGTACGGTACCGTTTCGGGATATGTTTTTTTCTGGAAATAACTGCCGCACTGCATTCATGGACACATTAGCAGTGTGAGCTGTGGCCCCATCCTGCTGGAACCATGTGTTTTGGTTGAAGGATGGACTATTCTGTAGTTCTACTCTGAAAAAGTCATTTAACATCTGGGCATATCTCTCCGAATTCACAGTTACAGTTTGGCCACGTTGATTTTCAAAGAAATAAGGCCCTATGATTGCAGATGCAGACATGGCACAACAGACTGTTACTTTAGGCTTATGTAAAGGCTCTTGATGCATTTGTCTTGGGTTGTGGACATCCCAGTAACGAAAGTTCTGCTTATTCACATGTCACTAAAGAATATGTTGCCCATCCGGGTAGCAGTACAAAATCTCAACAACATCACCTCCGCGTAAGTTTTTCTTAATTCAAAGTCAGAACCGTGTAAATCTTGAACAATTTGAATTTTATATGGATGGAACTTGAGCTTTTTTCGCATTATTACCTGTAAAGTTGATGTCAGAATTCCCAATATCGATAAACGTGTACGCAGTGATAAACGGGGATTTTCAACGACAGAAACCATAACACGCTCGACATTTTCATCCGTGGCTACCAATGGTGTAGGTTCTGGCCTGGGCCTATTTAATGTTGATCCTGTAGCTCTGAACCTTGCTACCCATGACTGAATGAGGTTGATCGATGGTCCATCGCGTAATCGACGAATACTGTAACGATTATTAAATCGACGGCGTGCTACATACAGCGAAAATCCACTCGAAATGTACGGCTCGACGGCAAATGCGCAGTGCTCTCCACTCCACTGTTCCATAGCTACTAAAACATCCGCACCGCTTGCGCTTCTAACGAAGCCCCCCGCGCCCCTCTTATGTGTTGTGTTCAGAAACTATGTTTGTTCAAACTTTGAAATCTGCCACTGGACACCTGTATTTGTACATCTTTCATAGTTGACCAAGTATTTGAACTACTATACTGTTAAAATTGTGATGGTTAGCTTGTTTCTAATTATATAATTTGGAGTTATTTACGAACTGCTTAAATAGCAACAGATTTAAAAATTATAAACTGTAATTTATAAGACTAACAAACCAAATCGAAAAATTATAAACTGTAATTTATAAGGTTAACAAACCAAATAGAAAAATTATAAACTGTAATTTATAAAGCTAACAAACTAAATAGAGAAATTTTATAAAAAAAAATTTTTCTTTTAAGTAACTAAAGAAAGGTTTACTGTTAAAGATGACACTAAACATTGATATTGGCACCAAGCCAAATTGAAAGATTTATGTCTTTCTTTATATATTACCTATGGCAAAAATTAAACACGATTGTACAAATATTCTATTTTAAAAAATTTTATTAAAATATTTTATTACTACTAACCAAAACGACTAAATGATAATTATTTCGGAGATCTGTCAAAGATATGTCTTTTCCAAAATTAATGTTTCCATAAAAATTGACATTTGGTTCTTTTGCTACTTTGGTGAAAGTGTTGATAACATTTTTAACTTCAGGGTGATCGGGTGCGACACCATATCTATAAATAAAAAAATGCATTAAATATTTTATTATAAAATTATTAATTAGTAACATCAAATACACGGGAAATCAATAGCAAAAGTAACAATGCTGTCCTGAAATTGAAAGAGGATGTGGTGGAATTTTTTTTCCAATTAAAAGACTAGAAAAATTTAAACATCTTATTGAAAATTTCGCAAAAATTTAAAATTTATGTTATCCAAATAAGATAAAAATAGAAAATTTTGTATTAATAGACAAAGTGAATATCGCTGCCCTAAACCTGAGCCAATCAGAGCTTATATCAAATCATGTGTTGTCCATACAGTTGCTCTAACACTACACATTGAACTGGATTAACTTGCTATTGGAAGAAGTGCTGCATTTCAACTTATTCAGCAGTTTGACTCAGTTTTAGAATTAAAATTATAGTGTATTTAAATGGCATGAATCGCCTACTTGGCTACCTAATATTTATTATTATTATGATGGAGATTTATAAGAATCATTGCTAGTATTTCCCAGTAACTTTCTAGTGTATATTTGCTTCAATCATAGTTTCTCGTCACTATTTATTATTGTCTTTTATCTACAAATGTTTTTTGTGTTATTCTGACTCCCTGAATACATTAACACCAAGCTATAAAGTAGACAATGATTTTATTGCATAAAAATCTATGTAAACAATACCTGTTTCGGATTCAATCACCAGTTCATTTCTGACCATAAAAGGAAACATCCTTTTCCTCAATGCTGAAAACAATTACAATCCAATAAGGATTAGTTGCATGAAAATATTAAACTTCTTGATGTATAATTTGGATATTTTCCAACACCTAGACATCATGTAAGCAACCAGAAACTTGATTTTTCCAAGCTTAAGAGATAAATCAGACTGAGTTGCGTATTTTGGTATTTACAATATATATATTTTATGAATTAAAGATATTACATTACATTTTAAAATATATAATTAATAGTTTTTATAATAAATATTCAGTGTCTCGCTGCATATCTGCACTAATACCAGATGGAAAACTACCGAAGTAACTGGTGTAAACAAATTTGTCTCAATATTAAATGTGAGCATAACATAATCATTCAAATTATGTAAGAAAATGGTTTACAACCTCGTAAGTTTATAAATACTTATAAACACTTCAAACCTAGTCTATTTTCTAAACTTATGTCATACTATAGTTGATGTTGCATATTTCAGCACCTAAGTTCCAATCTGTATACAATAACATTTTGGTAATACCAGATGTTAGAAATGTTGTGGATTTCATGATAACAACATAACGTTGATGCTGTTGTTGAATGAAGCATAGCAAGTAGATTATAACTATTTTACTGAAATTTTAATATACGCATTTATATCAAAGAGAATTAATTGGTAATGATTATTGCTGTGGGATAGTATTCATCTGCTCTAGTAGGTAGGTACATATGAAGTGTGTGCATTTTGTTATACTTCAACAAGTTTGTAAAACAAAAAAAGAATTTTTTCTATACAAACTAATTGATTCAAAAAATGTTAAGTATGAAAAAACTGACACCACGAGAGTTCCATGCACATATAGGATCATTTAGCATTTAAGAATACATAGCATTTCTATTAAAACATTAATGTAATTATTCCTCATCACGTAAATATGTGTTACCATATCTTTCAGAGGTGTAAAATTATTGTGAATTTCTCAAAAAATATAGGATTTATAAGAATTATTGCAAGAATTTCTCAGTAAACTTCTAGTAATTCTATGTTTTCTTAATTTCGACTTCAGCAGTTTCAGACATAGAGGGAGTGGAAAACATATTTTTTATGGACTTTTTAATAATATATTACATGAAATTAAAGGAATAATATTTTTCAAAAATCCTTATAACACTTTCTTTCCATTGTACACCACCCGCCACATATACAATTGAGAAAAAATCGACCACTTCTTTTGCCCCTCTAAAATTTCTGGATTAATATTTTTAAGGCAAACTATTAAAACATACATTGAATATACAGCTCACTAAGCTAAATTTTAAATCAAACTTTCTGCGTCAAACGGTTTATGGGAAAAACGGCTGTGACAGACAGATAGATGATTTGAGGTATGGAAAAGCAAAAAATATTAATGTCTTAGGGTCTTTAGACATCTACCAAACAAAATTTACTCACCGAATTAATCCAAAGGGCACCGGTAGTTTCTCTATAATGTCTATTTGGACATCAGGAATTTTTTTCCTTAAGTTCATAGCCGTATAAAACCCGGCAGGTCCAGCTCCAACTACACACACTTGATGAATTTGACGAACCAGCGCAGACATTTTACAAATCCTTCCGTTACAAATTATTCCAGCCATTTCAGGTAATCTTTCGCAACATAATAAATGGAAATAATATTCGGATTCGGCCGTAGGGGATAGCGATTTATGAATAATTCAAATATTTATTAAAATACTGAGGAACATTTATTTATTTAAATACTGAGGAATATTTACAAATATATTATGTTACAAATATATTTACTGATGTTAAAATGTTTTATACTGATTAAATTTACCATTTCCATCTTAAATTCTGTCTTATATGTCAAAGTTTTGACAACCACAGTATATTATCTATGAACCACAGAACAGATACGTAACAGAGACAACGTCAAAACAAAAAAAAATTATCTGTGGTGAGAACGAACGCCATATAATCAAAGATAAAGATCTCTGGTGAGAATGGAACGTCAATTTTTCTCCTGAGTATATAACATTTAAACAGGGTTGCCATAGAAACTGTCAAACGAAGTGGAAAGGTTTTTCTCTGCCTGTTTATTTCGTTTTTATTTTCGTGGCATTCTGTCTATTATGTTGGAATAAGTTATTTATTATCTGTGTTATTTATATTTTAAAACTATTCTCCGTTGAGTTTTTGTCCGTAGCTATATTAAATAAATTGTTATAATCAGTGTTCTGATTGGTAAGTTTCTCATTTTGTTTATTTTTTTTTGGATTATTTTTGTCAAATTGAATCTGCTTCAGCTTCGTGAAAATGAATTAAATTATTCCTCCTAAATCGCCACTTTCTAATAATGAATTTGCTTGTCCTACTTCCCCAGCTAGTTTTGTAACCGTCCAACAGGAATTATAACGCAAACCGAAAAATTGTAAAAGAACAAACTGTAAAAACATGAATCTAAAAATATTCCTTCATTCCATTCTTCTGGCTTTTCCTCCACTGAAACAGAGGAAACAATACCTCGCAGTCCTCTTTTACAAGCAAATTCTAATTTACTTCTATCACCCCCAACGTCATCTCCTTCCTCTCACCCTCCGAATTTTGAGAGTCGTTTATATATCTCTGGCGACGTTGGACCACTTGTTGTCCACGATCAAAGTAAAGAAGCACAATTCCAGATTCTGAATTCATGCTGTTAAATTTGGTTCCATCTTAAAAAATTATCATATCGATGGCATAATTGAAGAGGAGATGGCATAATTAAGAGATTGAGATGGAGTGAAACAAATTGCCAGAAACATGATTTCGGTCGAATTTTCATCTGCAGACGCCGCCAACCACTTTGTCAGCTACTCTGCTTTCACAGGACAGAATAAATTGTTCATCCCCTCTTTAAAGTCAATTGTATGGGCATTGTTCGCAATGTTCCAGTCGATTGATCTGATGAGGAGGTATTACAGTACACAAAAGTTCCAGAAGGGTGCGATAAGGTTATTAAAGACCGCCGCTTAAACTTTAAAATAGTGATCGATGGCCAACCCAAATATTTTCCATCGGAGATGATGGTCATTACCTTTGATGGACAAGTCCGTTCCCAACGCATATATATGCACTGGGAAATATACATATTTCTCGCTTCCAATTTCGAAATACGAATTCCCTACAATACAGTACTTCAAATATTGTAAGTTTGGACATGTTGATGAGAATCTTACGAGCGTTGTTTCCGATGTGATGAATGTTACGTCGGAAGAAACTGCCCTCTTCCTATTAACAAAGCACAATGTGTCTTTTACAGTGGAAATCATGATTCCACTGATAGGTTTTCCGGAATTCGAAAGACAAAAAGGATTAAATTTATCCCTATGCGGGTATATTTTAGACGCTCCCGCATATACCCTATGTGGGAGCGTCTAAAATAGTCCCTTCTGCTAGAAAATCATACGCCTCAGTTGCAGCTCAACCCCTCAAATTCTTCCTTCTCCAACTTCTTCCCAAAATTTGTTCTCTCGAAACCAACTCTTCTCACAAAAAATTATGACTCTGAAATCTCAATCCTACTCTTCAACAAGTCCCAACCGGGGCTATGCCGGCTCGGCTCTAGAACTAGCCTAGATAGACTTCCGAATTCCTCAGCCTAAAAATGGCTGCGGTCTTAGTCAATAACCTTCAGCTAATACTCCTTCTTCTACGAGTTCAATTTCTTTTGACCACTTTGGTCAAAATTCTGAGTTCCCCCAATCAAATACCGTCCAAGGTTGCCTCCTCTATTCTTACCTCCCCTCAATCCCTTATTTCTAATGGCTCGGCTGATAGTGGCGAGGGTCTTGCAATGGAATAGTTGCAGTGTTATTTCCAACAAAGCAGATCTTCGTCACCTCCTTGTCAAATATTATCCATCCATGGCTGCCATCTCGGGGACTTAGCTGAAGCCTGGAGTCCATTTTAAGATCCAGAGATCCTGTCTCCGGGAGGATAGAGCGGATGCCAAGGCGGAGCCGCCTTATTACTTGACAAATTCCTTCTCTTCTCCCAGATTTATTTTGGCTTCCGCAGTTGTCAATTCAATGTTGTTGTTGCGAGAGTCGAAGATATCACCATTCTCTATATATATATGTCCCCCTTCCAACGTGTCCCGTAGCATAATAACTACGGGATAGTTTAACTGCAATTCCTGGACCGCATATTATTCTGGAGGATTTAAATGCTCATCACCCGTTTTAGGGTTCCACCCGATGCAACCCCCTAGGAGTCTCCTTGGTGGAACTCCAAAATGATTTTGGCCAGTGTTTACTGAATGATGATTCACCAACACAAGTTCCTGTCCCATTTCAGATCAGCTCAGTAAATATCTCTCTTTGCTTCTCATTCTTGGCATCCTTAGCTTCCTGAAATATTCTATCTGAGTCTTTTGGAAGCGACCTATTTCTCGAAGGAATTCTTCCCTCCAATGGACCTGGATAGCATTGACTCTTGCTATGACCAATATGTAAGGGCTATAGACATATCCGCTCGGAACTTTATCCCGTTTAAGAGATTTAACTACTACTGTAGATCTTCTTCCCCTGCGGCCCACGATTCTTCCGCAGCGCCTACCCTATCCGTTCCAAATTTAAATGAATTACTTTTCAGATATAACTTTACTAGCGACAAACATTTTTAGAAGAAGATTTTTCCATTAATGAATTGGATTTAACCTTGCATCATCTTAAGGACTGCTATTGACGGAATGTCATTTTCTGTGATGAAAAATACTTTACCATCTACCCGTTGGTATCTTCTGTCCCTCATCAACTATATGTTCAAATCAGGTAATATTCCAAAGTCATGAAAAACTCAGATAGTAATTCCCATTCTTAAATCTCATTCAAGATCCCAATGTAGGTTCATCCTGCATACACATCGCTCTTTCTCCTGTTTTAGTGAAGATTACGGAACACCTAATTAAAAATCGATTGGAATGGTTTACAGAACACCATTCCATTTTTCCAAGCAACCAATTAGACTTGCCTTCTCTCGACAAGAGTTATTCATTGCTGCATTTTTATATCTTTTTTCAGCCTAGGATAACGTAAACCTTCGAATCCTCAAAAAAATCCTCTATAATCCTGGGATCCCAATAAAGATTAACTTAACAAGAACAAAATACAGGGGCTTCCCCAAGATTCTGTTTTAAGCTCCTTACTTTTCCATATTTACTCCTATATGATCCCTTCTGTCATATTTTTCAATACGCTGATAGTCGACTTTTATATTCTTCTGCTAAGTCAATAATGATTGTCGAAAATGCTTTGAACTCTGCCCTTGTTAACCTAAACAAATGGGTTAACTCTCACGGTATGGACTTATCCCCTTCTAAAAGCACCGTGGTTATCTTCGCGAGAAAGAGAATTACTCCATCTTCATCAATAATTCCTCCTCGATCCCTACTCTTTCCAAGACCAAATTCAGGTATGTTCCTTAATTCAAAATTATCCTTGAACATTCACATTGAACATATCATCTCCCGATGCTAAACCAATATGAATATTTTCTGCGCACTTTCTGTAGTGTGGTGGGGCTCATGCCATACCACATTAAAGTTAATATATAACGCTCTAGTTTCTCCTTGTTTCCATTTCCAAATCTAATACCACTAAATAAACCTGCATTCATTCTTAAGCACTGAGGATCGTAGCGAATGCAATGAAATCCAATCCCATAAATGCCCTGCAAGTAGAATGTATTGATCCTCCTTTAAACCACAATACCTTGCACATGCAACAGTACCTTGCTGATCGTTATACAACTTGCCTTGTTCTCTAGGTTTATAGAGGATGCTTCTTTATGGCGTCCTAAATCCCGAACTCTTCTTATCGTTAGCTTCCAAAGATTCAAATCCCTCTCTAACCCCATTTATCAAAATTCCTCTCTCCCTTTCTACAGTTTCCCATTTCTCGGTATTTCACAGACCAAATATAAATTTGTGTTTTGGAGTTGATAAGGAGTCCAAAAATGCCAATTCGCTCTTCAATTCTATCTTGAATTGCTTTTGGATGGATTGGACTCGAATATACACAGATGCATCAAAAATCCTAAGAGATGGCTATGTCGAAATATCATATTACTGTCCAACCACCGCTCATTCGGCATACTTCCTCCTTCTTAAGGAATGTTCAGTGTTCTCCGGGGAATGCCGTGCTATGTAACTATATAATTATGCTCTACTCAAAAAGTTTCGCAGTATTCGAACATTAGTAGTTCTCTGATATCTTAAATTCCGTAACTAACTTTTCTTCCGTATGAAAGTTTTCTAAAAGAATGCATACAAACAAAACAGATTTCAAAACTAAATCAATTTCATCTATGTAATGTCCAGTAACAGACATATATAAGTCATTTGTACACAATGTCCAAATATTGGTTGTTATATATATTGATCTTACATTTTCTTCAACTTCTTTCATTTTTAATACGCGCAAACTTTCATATCTACTTAGTAGCAAATTGTTAAAAAAATATTTACGTGTCGAAACCTTGTAAAATGAAATTGCGAACACCAAAATCCTCTCTCTTACACTTTTCGAAAAGTAAAAAATATATAAGTTCATTATGTGATTGTCAATTTCAGGCTTGCATTTATCAGATTTTTTTATGAACATAAGAAGGTCTGTCTCCAGGCTATACTTGGACTGATGAACTTGTGGTTGTAGATGGCGGCACAAGTACGAATGTTGATCCGGCAACCGAATTAATCGAGTATTATTTAACAAGTTCTATTACTGTCATTTCACATAAAATCAATCAAAGGTACTTATATTAATACCGATGATTTTTTAAATCGTTCAAGTATATAACAACAAAGAAAATAAACACACACAAAAGAGATAACAAATATAAAAAACGATAACTAAACTACGAAATAAACAAAAACAATGTTGCAATCTCCTGTAAATCCAAACGAATGTCAAACGTCAATGCAGACACTTAATTACATACTAATGTTCGAATACTCGACACGAAAATACTTAAGTAAAGTTAAGTACAATTAAGTGAAATATATTATTATAAAAGCTTTTTCGAACGGGAGTAGACCGCGGTTTACCCCTCTTTCTCACTCTCGCTCAGTCACCCGAGTGCCCGCGCGACCATGCTCAGTGTACTATGTACGTAATTTTATTGTACTAGGTATAACCACAGAACAGATAGTATAGGTATAACCTAGTTTGCAAAAATACTAAGTTCGTATACTTGTTCCAGTAAATACGTCTTAACTCTACTAAGGTCCATTCGGATTGTCGATGCATCCAGCATACCTCGTGGTGAGGCTAGACAACATAGATTAAGTACAAAAAAATATCGTAGTAAAATTATGCATTACTTTGATAAGTTAGTTCGATAAAAGATTATGTATATGTTTCATTTGTTTAAACGTGAAAATGTTATCTTGTAGGTACTACGTGACTAAATGGGTAAAAGTGTAAACATAGCACGAAGGTAATTCAAGGAAAAACGGGAACACAGGTTTAATTTCGCTGCTTGCTTTGACTCAAATAAATAAGATTTGTTAATTAGTCTCCTTGAACTTAAGCTTATTTTTTTCATGTTGCTTCAGTATAAGATAAAATTACTTTTAATTGGAAATGTTATCAATTCATAATGCCAAATTCATGAAACTTAAAATTAAAAAATAAAACTCATTTCAATCAAGAAGCACATTGCTTTGTCTTTTCATTTTATACATTTGGTTGCAATTTTTTTTATAATCTATGAACTTTTTTACTTCTGCCATAATAATTACTGCAATAATAACTTCACTGCAATAATAATTACTTTAGTAAGAAATTAAGATTTTAGTGTTAAATATGTTTAAAAAATGGTAGATTATAATTTTTTTCATTTTATTTCTTCAAAGAAATCATGTCATTGATATAAAACTGATTATTTTTTCTTTCATTAATATTATACTCACAATTTATAACTTCTTTTATTGGAATAGATGTTTTTGATTCGCAAATTATTAAATTTATTTTAGAGAGCGATGTCAATTCAATTAATAATCTTATCGGTTCGTTGGAGCACCAAAATATTTCAATGAAACAAATATATTAAAATATGATTATGTTTATTAACAATGAAAGAAAATGGAAATAAAACATGAAATAAATATAATCATAATATTAATAATTTTTGGTAAGATGATGCGAGACCGACACGCTTGTTATAAAACCCATATATCCCAAGGTAATTCAAAATAAATGCAGTTTAGCGCCAAAGCAAAATTTCATTGTTTATTGGTTATTAAATGAAGGAATATACATAAAATTTATTTCTAAATAATTTTGAAAAAAATAATCTCGCAAAACCTTAAAATTGAAATAAATAAAAGGATTGCATAAAATGCGAGATTAGATTAAAAGTTTCACAGTGTTTTATCAATAATTGACTTTTTTATCAAAATAATCATAACCAGAAATTTTTCAAAAATTATTTCTTTACGTACGTTCTTTCATTTAAAGAAAGAAAAAAATTGTTAATTAATATTATCTCGTTTACACCTTTACCTCATAATGATTTAAACATTTGCATCGTTCTCAATACCTGTCTTAGGAATAGACTTTTTATATCCTTGATAAACCTGCGTGATAAACTTGATGTATTATGCATTATGGTCCTTTGAAATGTCAAGTTACTATATAAATGGCGTAAAACTTTAAAAAAATATATGTATTTTTCCATGGTCTAAATTAAAATATACAAGTGTTTTAGATTTTAATTCAATTGATTTCACTATGGCTCAACTTCTTGATATGAAATTAATAGGAACCAGATTACTGGGCAAAAACAATAGGTTAACAAGGTAAGACAAAATGATGTAAGGTTTTGTTTAATTAGGATACTTTTATAAAATACATAAAAAGTGTTCGTTTTTGTAATTTTGAATTAATTTAGTTTCAGTGCCATTCGTGGAGCGCTCAGAGAATACTGTAAAGGAACTAATGAACCCGTATCAAAAATGCCTCCTCTTTCTGAAGCATTACCAAATTTACCGCCGGCACGCTACACAAGTTCTAAATATGAAGATAATATAACAGAAGTCACAACACTAAGCAATGGCTTACGTGTTGCTTCAGAGAAGAAATTTGGGCAATTTTGTACTGTGGGAGGTGAGTATTTTACTCTACGATTTTAGTGTAAAATATTCTCAAATGTATGGATAGGGCACAGGTATACTTTAAAAATGTGTGCTTCCAAAGACACCTTTCTTTTTTTTTTTTGGATTCACAGAAACCTGTTCTAAGAAAGTTTTGAGTAGTTAGAAAGGTCACTCATAATTTAATAAAAAATGTGATTTGAAAAAATGGTTATCCCATAAGTTAGATTTTAACAGATTCCCTGTTGCTTTTTTCATTTAATTTTTGTTATTATACACTTAATACAAAAGTATAAATACAAATTTAAAACATAAACCAATGAAAATTAAAAAATAATTAAATTAGTGGCAAAATTCCTTCAACAGACATTTGAAATTTGACATTGTTGGATATGTTTGCCAACATAATTCCACCCGCTCAGTTTCTTAAGGTTTATTTTTTCCAATACCAGATTTTAAATTTGAAAGATATTATAAAAATGCTATTTAATTTTATTACAACAGAAGTTTCAAAAACAACTGAACCTAAAAACTGATTGAAAATGTGCACCATATTTGTTTGGAAATCTCCACTATTATTTTAAAAATCTACTTCATTATAGATATTAAAGAGATTAGGCCAATAAAAGGTCTGATAAATAGAACAGGAAAAAATAGTAGTACAGTCAGACTACATTTACTTACAATGCAAGCCTGTATGTAACTTTTTGTAATTTTGGAATAAAGTTTCATTGTTTTATTATATTCTTGGGTTTATTAAAACATTTAAATGATAGGATTCAAAAAGAACAGAATAGCGCACCTTTGCTAGTATTCATTATCAATGTACGAATGTTTATTACTTATGTTATACAATTTACTTATGTTTTTCACGCAAGATACCATAAACAGAACTTTTATGGAAAAATAAGTTATGATCTATTTTAGAGCTTATACGGTACTAGGAGCTTATAATGATGATGAGAAAAGTTTAGAGACAATAATTTAAGTTGTTTTCGGAAAACAAATTTTTATTATTTTTTTTATATATTTTGTGATCATTAATGCTTTAAATAACAATACTTATTTGGCTCCTCTTACCGTTTTAATATAAAAATATAGTAATTGTTTTGTTTTTCTTTTTTAGACTTGTTATTGCTAAAGAAGTATTGCATTTGACATATCCATTTTCCATTATCATAGTTTAAGATCTTCTATTAGGTCCTAAATATATTCATTTATTGAGACATTAATTATTGATAAATTGTTTGAGATGGAACATATATATATATATATATATATATACATATATATATATATATATATATATATATATATATATATACGTATATATATGTATATATATATATATATATATATATATGTATATATATATATGTATATATATATATATATTCATTTTCTTATTCAGATTTCAGATTCCTCTAAAATATAATATGAACATTGTCTATAAATTTTTTTGATTGGAATACTTATTATGAAAAAATTATTAATTTTCGATAAAAATATTTTATATCTCACATTTTTTTTAACACGTTTACTGCCATGTTACTTTTTAATATTCCTATTATGTATACCTACCTTGATTTTTGTTTTCTTTCCTTAGGCAATCTGTTCATGTTTACGCGAATACACTACTAGTTATCTCTTATTTAGCATCTTGAGCAAGAACGCAACTACAAAGCAACTTATAGTTGGCAGTCAACATGTTAATCATATTTGCTCTCGAAACACCTTACTATCATAAACAGAACATTCATGGAAAAATATTAAGAAAACCCTAAATTACCTGTACAATCAATATTACTCATACTGTTTATTTAGACTCCAATAAGAGGTTGAATGTAAACAGCAGCATGCCATGTGGTTCCCACTTCTTAGGTGTATGTGTATTGGGCATTTGCACACACATATAATGATAGATATTAACAGAAATTATTATTTGTCTCTTTCTAAGCATAAATTAAACGTACTAGATACCTAACATAGGACTAGAACCTTTTAGGTAGAAGTAGAACTTGCGCTAATAGGGTGTTGTGCACATTTATGTATATATAAAAGTTTAGTGTTTCTATTAAAACATTTGCAAGTATTAATATTTTTCTTAACTATAGAAATATATTGCCCAATACGTCCCTCACAGGCATAAAAATGTGAAGTTCTCATAAATATTTTGATTTTATTATTTACAACTTTTTAATATTCCATGTTTAGTTCTCTTTAGTGTTTGTTGTTTAAATAGAGGATATGAGACATATTAGAGTCGACAGCTTCCTACGTAATGCAGATTTTTGGTAACAAAATCTGTCAAAAAACTTTGATGGTCCAAATTGTTTTAGTGAAAAATAAATGAAAAATTTGCACTCTACTCAAAGAGTCAAAAGTCTTTTCATGATACAAACGCTTGGAACATGCGAAGGAAAAAAATGTTTTCTATGTAGGCATACATGATACCCCATCGCTGAAAATACTATATAATATAATTTAAAATCATTTTTAATATCATCTTTATTTTTGGGCTAAGAAGTAACATATTTATTTGAATTTTATGCGTCTATATTAATTTGTTTAAAAATTAAAAGCCTCTGACAGGCGTCACAACAAGAGGATTATATTCAAATCTTTTTAATACCTAAAAGAGGATGTATGCATTACATTCGCTTTGTTTTGTTGTGCATTTTTACTTTTCAGTATAATACTTATAATCTCAAGTAGCACAAAAATAACAATGACCATATTTTTATGGTTCTTCCCTCATTATTATAATTTTATTTTCATTTATTATCTATTATTATATTGTATATAAAAATGGGTGCGATTTATAATAACGATAAATATTATCACATTAGTATGTGTCTACAATAGTGCGGTGGTGGTGACAGCTATGCAGCTGAATGTCTTTATAAATTGACTCATCTCTATTAACAATGTTACGGATACTGAGCTAAACAATCGAGTAGACTATTCTGGATATTCTTTGCGATTTCAAAACAATGAAGTAGCAGATAGTAGACAGCATTCTGAGCCTGATTTTTTTAACCAACATACCTCCAATTTCTGCAGCAGACCTGGAAATATTGCTCTAAGGAATTCCACTGAATCCGTATGTGATTCCTATGGAGTGCCCTCGCATTTTCATTACGTTATATGACCCTTTCTTATTGTACTATGAAAGTTGCTATATCGGCCATGTTATACCGGCCTTTTCGATCATCAAATTTTACGTCACTGCGCTGTTTTAAAGAAGCTCAATTAAAAGTAATAATTAAGGAGATAAGAGTAAGTGGAACAGGTCATTTTAACATCATTCAATATGTATTCGAATTGCTAAAACGATTTTAGCCACAAGTTTGAAATTTCCAGTATATTTTATTCTAAGGTATAAATAGGCTGAAATCGAGCGTGCTTTGAGGTATGAACAGGATCGAGGCTTCAAGTGCATTATATCAACAAAAAAGGACTTAAATTGACTTCAAATATGGACTCTTCTAATTACAAGTTAATGTTTGTCAACAATAATGACACTAAAGCATAACTTTGACTGAAGCAAGCAGTAAATTGGTAATGATAATATACTTTAATCACACAACAAATGTCAATGACTTAATGCAGGACATGAGTTTTGGCACTCAAACCTGAACTGAATAGTAGAAAGATAATGCTGAGCAAGTCATTGGATATCCAGTAATTAGATCGACTAGCTAACAAAGAAAGCAGTCAGTAGGACCAAGTTTATTTTGTCCGTTATTCTATACAACATACTGCAAAATAAACATGTAAAATATAATGGGAGTTAGGCTGTATTTTACTAGTACATTCACATAATTTAATTAACATAAAGTCATCTGATTATTACTTGTTCAGAGCTCTAAGCAATCATTCAGAGAATAAGAACTTCAACAGCATGGAAGGTTGCCAATTTTTTTGAATTATCATCACCAAATTTTTATACTGAAAGTGTATTTTCACTGCCTATTAGATGGTGGCAAGTCATATACATATAAAAATGGTGCATATATAGTTTGATTTTTTTGGGATATTTTAAGTTTCAAAATTGTTTTTATGAAGAGCAAATTAGTATTAAAATCTTATCAACCAGCCCAATATAATGAATGAATACCATGTGCAAGAAAATTGTTTGTGTGGCGTTATTGAATTGAAGAAAAAGAGGACACTGCCCCGCATCGCCTCTTCCTTCATCACAACACATGTTAATGCCATGGTGATTAATCCATATTTAGTTTTTGTGAGGATGAATGTTTTTTTGGTGTTGTCACATCATATCTCCCGCTATCACCACACCCATCTGTGCTGCGGTGATTAGTTCACATTTAAATTAAATGACGAAGGACCTGTTTGTTGGTATTATAATTTTGTGATGAAGGAATTTAGTATAATATATTTTAGAATATGCGTTCATTATATAAAAAATGTATAAATATGTGTATATTCAAGCAGATATTAACATCTTCAAACCTCCTTGAGGTAAATACATATATGGCACTTTGAGATAAAAGTTTATGAGGATATAAACTCTAAATAGATGTAATTCATAATTTTAAGCTCTTTTTCAGATGTATTAAGAAAGTACAAACATATTTATGTGCGAACATCACTGTACTTAAGACAATTTTTCCTGTTTTGCCAAGATATCAATATTTACAAGACATAGTGGAAATTTTGGTCACTTTTATATGGTGTCTTTTGTGATCATAGTACTGTTGAATGACCATCTCACTTATAGTATCTTTTTTATCGTCATCATACCTTCGGATATCAATATTGGCAAACCGCGGCTCGATGGTCATACGCTATCGAAAAGCGTACATTAGTAAATACAGAGAGTCAAATATTAGCAAGTTAAAAGCAGCAATAAATATATTGCTACTTTTTCATCGCTATAAGCCATTTTCAAATTTCCACGGCGACAAAGCATAGCAGAAGTATTTCGTTAATTTTTATGCTGTGGTCTTTAATTGTGACATTACTATAGAACAATGCTAAAGCCAACCGCCCTACTTATGGTTATCAAAATTTGTCTTATCTCTCTAACTATATTCTTTATTCCATACCTTATGACTGTGAGACAGAAATATGTGATAGGAAAAAAGATACATTTGTCCACTAAAGAACACTCCATTGTTAAAAAATGTACCGTTTGTCTGGAAATGAATCATTGAGAGTTTGTTATAGGACAAGCAGTGTCTGTTCTTCATAATTTTAATATTACACGTGTCAATGAGAGACTAGAGGACAATAAATTGTGGGCAGATCCATACATACGTATCTTGTTAAGACCTCTCGTTATCTTATTAGTATTCTATTTATAAACGACATGCAGCAAATGCGCTGCAGATCGCTGACTAAGCCCACTTAAGTCAAGTAGGAATTTGTTGCAAAAGAACCTCCTAAAGAAATAATAATATTCGAAAATTATTATTACTTTTTATTTGATTGTACTATCATAGTTTAATGGCCAGTTTCTGAGGTACATTTGACAGTGGTTTATTTATTCAATACCTCTATTGAAGGGATAATGTGACAAAAATTGTTTCTATTTCTGTTGTAGCAAGTTGTCTATTTAATAATCTCCCGTTAAGTTAATTGTACAAACATTTACGTTTAGCTATTCCATAACAGGAGCTATCATACGTGAAACTGACATTAACTCTAACCTTTTCGTGTTATTTTGACAAGACTCAGTTTTTCAAGGTTCAGTTTGGTTTTACAAGACTGGGAGTGTGATATCTTAGAATAAAATATGGATTGTATAGCTATAAATTCAACTTTTTCATCAAAATCTGATGAAGATATTATTCATTTCATAAATAACATCTGAGTTCCCAGAAATTTGAAAGATCAGAAAACCTTTCGAAATGTTTACAGATGAAGAATCTAAAATGGGATATAGATTTGAAAAGTTTATATGTTGTGAAAAATTTATATGAAATATGCATTATTTGTTCACATTGGATTATTAACTTCAATAAGGAAGTACATAATTTGAGAAGTGTGAATAGAGATACGAGAATA
The DNA here is from genome assembly GCA_039881145.1 of Druceiella hillmani. Classification (NCBI taxonomy): domain Eukaryota; kingdom Metazoa; phylum Arthropoda; class Insecta; order Lepidoptera; family Hepialidae; genus Druceiella; species Druceiella hillmani. The sequence continues at coordinate 2,406,310 of JAYKKI010000067.1, read as the reverse complement.
TAAACCATGATAACAACACGCACAAGCAGACGCCGAGTTCTTCACAGTTAGTTTTTACTGTTGATAAACATCAATTTTAACTTTTTTTAAGATGGGCGGCACAATTATGCATATACAGCCAATGTTATGAGAAAATTAAATGATTTTTAAATAAATTTTAGTAATATTAACGCACCTAAAGAAATATTCTATTTTTAATATATTGCATTTCAATAAAAATGTTTGAAAGTTTATTTCCAAGAAAAAGCCATCTAGTAGCGCGCAGGTGAAATGCTTATCGAACCGATACTTATCAATAGAACGAAATAGTGCTCGGAAACGCATTTATAATTATTTGTAGTTTATCGAATCAACGAATGAATCAATGCTAGAGATTCCATGTATTCCAAAAATTTAGGATGTAGCATTTAATTGTGCATTGACAAATATTTTTCTTAATATTTTATAAAACAACTATGAAATTTTTAGTATTTATACACCTCCTTTTAGCTTCAGTTATCCCTTAACAAAATCACCTTACCCCAATAGGTGAATACCAGTGATATAATAAAGGAAAAAAGGATATTTCGTGCGTAACACAAAACTTTAAATGAAGTAAACATTTGAGAAACAATGGATTATTTTCTTTATATTTCATGTGGGTGTGATTATTTTAGATATTAGGAAAATAAGTTAAAAGAAACTTCCAAGATGTTTTGCAAGAAACGTGTATGGCAGGGTTGGCTATGGAAGGACCCTGAGATAGAAAATAAAGGAAACATAAGGAAATTCCGGTAGAACATTTCATTATTGTAAAACATTTTCATGCTTAGGCCTAGGCAGAGAATATCATTGGTACGTAAATAAATAGATACTGTATAATTTCTTTTTTTCCACAGTGGTTATAGACTCAGGGCCCCGCTATGAGGTTGCGTTTCCCAATGGCGTTTCACATTTTCTGGAAAAGCTCGCATTTGGGGTAAGTTATGCTTAATATTATTTTCCATCAGTACAGATAATATCCATTAAACAAACTTTTGCCAATGGGCCACCTTTACAATTTTTTACAATAAATAACACTTGTCACACATTTGAAGTGTACAATTCATGAAAAGCCTAACGGACAATTTCAATAACTTCTGACTTTTCCAATAAAGTATCAAATGATCTCCACTGCATAATCTTATATATGCGAAAGTGTATTTTTCTTTGTCAATTTGTCTATTATCTAACAATTCTATTTGGACAATTGTTTCCATATTTTGCACTTGTGTAGACCATGTTAAAAACTAACATGGAATTTTTGCATTGAAAAACCCAAAAAATTTTGAAAAAGCATCTTAATATTTAAGTTTTATACTGTCAAGTTGATTCTCTTTGTTCATCGCCTGATAAGAACCAGTTTAGTTTGTTCTTAATTTTTGATCCCATGGCATACATGAGTAAAACCGTAGCTCAATGAGCAAAGTCATGTTTCATTAGCCTTCTGACATCATCTTCTTTATATTATTTAAATTATAATATTTGTTTAATTTATATTGACCTGTATTGGTCAATATAAATATATAAATGTTTATAACAGCATACTATGTGAGATTTAAAGTATGTCTATTGTATAAGAAGTTGCTTGTGCTATTGTTGTCTGCTTGTCAAACCTTTGCGTTATTCGCAAAGATATACTCTAATTTATCTGGCCACTCGTCCTATTTACAAAGAATGTAGTGTGCGCAGGTCAGTTTTGTTAACATTAGAAAAATGTAATTATTCACGAAATATTTGTTGAATAATTCTAACTTTTCAATTGCACTATCTACAAAATTTAACGCCAATAAACTCTTTTGCTTATCATCCAAACCTGAAATCTGAAATGAGCATGAAATTCTGACTACTGATTTAGAAAAATATTAGTGCGTTTGAATTGCACCTCATGTAAGAGAAAAAGGTGTTAATTTTCTTACGAACAACTATATTGTCAACGCTTGTATTACGACAAAAGGTGTCATGAAATGGGCATATTTACATAACTGCACTGTAGATTAAATACTTATTTCCTGAATAAAACAATAGTTTGTTACCCAGTCACATAACAAATGCAGAATTGCAATGATAACATAATATATGTAGATATAGTATAAAATCATGAAGAAAAGTTGTGATGACTTATAATCAACCGGGGTGAAAAATATATATATATATATATATAATATTTTTTCTCCTTGTCACCCTTAGAAGAAAGACTAAACCGTACTGAAATTTATTTAGTTAAAAAACACTGCAATTTAATGGGCTTTCCTATATTTTGTAGCCAGAAACAATTTAATAATTAAAAAAATACTTAATGTACTAAAATTGTTAAATATGTTTAAATGATTCAATGATATTAATTAATTTGCTAATTATGAGCTGGTAATAAGGAGGCTGTATGTGTGGTTCTGTAAAATCCTATGAAATCATGATTACTGTGATTACACAGTATATTAATACACAGTATATTGCAACACTAAAAGGCGTGCAATGTTGGAAGTTTTGAATAACATCAAAATGATCCATTAAAAGATACAACAAGTTAATAACTCGCTGGTACATAATGGGGATGGTCACTGCTTATTTTTCCTTCATCATCAACATGGCCGTTATCAACATTAACTATGTAGAATTTAATCTGTTTCGCATAATTCGCAGTTTTTATAACATTTTATTACAATATTATCTTATATTTCGACAATATATTTTATCAAAAACACAAAAAAAAAGATAAAAAGCGTTACAGAATTTTGACTGACTGTGGCTGTGTTGCTTCCCAGTTGTCATCTAGAATAACTTTGCGTGTCCATCCCCATATTAGGATATGAATTATTAATATTTGTAGACATAGTCTGTAGCTTTTATTAATATAAAATTGCATTTAATCTCAAATTATATAAAATTGCATTTAAACTAGTTTTGGAGGTAAATTTCTCTTAAAATCATGTATTATAGAAAAGTTCATATTATATAAAAGCCCAGAAATCCATATTGAAATTTAAAACAAGAAATGCTTAATATAGTTCATAATATATATAAAAAAAGTAAAAAAAGGGAATATAAGAGTGTAAATTTATAATTTACCCTGCCATAAATAATTTATTATTAAAAGAGTACTATATCTATATAACATCAACTTCTATCCATAGTCATTCTGTATGATTGTTGTCATAAAGTTTAACTAATACTGAGCAATATTTTATCATAAACACAAAGTATTGAGAAAAGTACAAGTGTAATAATAATACGTAGGGTACAGAACGGTATCCAACACGGGATGTGATGCTGCGTGAACTGGAGCACCACGGTGGCATCTGTGACTGTCAAGGCGCACGTGATACTACCGTGTATGCAGCCAGTGCAGATGCCCGTGGACTAGAGGCCATTACACAGGTATTGTATGATTTACTATAAATACTTTTGAATCTTTCCATTAAATGTTTGAGTGGAAACCTGCTATATTACAGATGGGTCATATACATGCTATTTCTATTCTCAATCTTTATAACCTACACACCTCTTTTCATTTCTATACTTAACTAAACATATATGTGACACATTTCTTTCGGTATTACCATTATTAGTTATAGTGTTTCTTTTTTAAAGATTGAATTTTGATAATCTTGCTTTAAAATTTGTTGAAACAAAATTTAAATTTTTTTTGCACTATGTTAACACATTTTTTCTCTTTTTATAGTTATATGAAGACAAATGACAAAAAATGTACCTCATTATTCTGTGCACTTAGTCAGATTCCGAACGAGACCTGAATTTGCTGTTCTAAACATGTCATCACATCTGCTGGCGCTGATTTAAATAGCATGTCACTTACTTATCCTTTGAATTTGTTTTGTACCGACACTAAGAAAAAAATGCATAAAATTGATTAAATGTATTAACGCATCCAGGCCAGTGGCATAGCACATACCATGGGATAGACTTGCGCCATTAGTAGTACAACCCGACCGGAAGTTAAATCAACATAATGTCATCACCATGGTGTGTTTGGTTGATCACAAGGCTTACGGTCTTTGCCGATGTGGCGCACTGCAGGACCCAGGTTCGATTCCCAGCCGTTCGTTGGGCCCGGTGTTATGGTTGGCTGTAATGGATTGCTCTTGTAGCAATAAGTCCACTGTATCTATCAGTTAGATATATGAAAGTAGATAAATAAATAAATAAAGTTATGGTGCAACTTTATAATTTATATATGTATGGAAAAATCAATAATGATTCATAATTTGTTCAAAGCATACATAATTCAAATGTTAACAAGTGTCAATCTGTCATTGACAATTTTTTTTGTTACATAATATTTTCAATTGTATTAGAAAATTGACAAAGGAGACTATCTCCTTTGTTACGCCAATTTCTCCGCAAAAATGTGTTACAGAGATAAAACATGATTTTTTAAAAATTTGGTATTTTTTAGAATATAAAAAACCAAACAATTCAAGTAATTGACAATCAGGAAAAGAAACCAAAAAGCTATCTGCATAAATGTTACGCACATCTATTATATTTTTAAAATATAAAGAATTATTAATCGCCAAAAAAATACCAAAAAAATTGAACAGAATATATAATAACTTTTTAGAAATGATTACAAAAAATAATCAATGCCTCTTGCTTTCTTTAATGTGTAGCCGTTGCCTAAATTAATTAAAAATAAAATGTTAACTAACATTGACCATGGTTCTATTGTTGTTAAAATGAATGGCTTTTTCCCTCTTATTGGGTTCTATTGTTATTAAAATGAATGGCTTTTTCCCTCTTATTGAGGTTTACGTAAATTTTTCGCCGACCCTGTCGTGCTTGTGAGCATATGGATTATTATGGTACATGTATGGATGGAGGATACAACGAGATACAATCTGCACTCTATTTTATCTCGCTAGTTCAAACAATCCTGTTGAAATAACATTTACTATCTATAATGAAAAACAACCTAACTTTTAATAAAAAAAAAAGATGTCTCTTTTGTCTAACGATTTTGATAAAACTTATAAGGGTTTATGTTTTCAATTTTCTCTATATAACAGTGTCATTTTTATTCTTGTAACACCTGGGCCCAACACTATATGGACCTTTGCCGGTCTCCTTTTGTTTCGAACTAATTTCTTGAAACAACTGAAACTTTGTGTTTTATTGAAATAAACTTATCAAAGACAAGTACTCGCACTGTGGGGGTTTTATAAACTCTAGGATATATGAACCTTTAACATTTAAGGGCACATAGTATTTCTCTCAAACTGTAAATATTATTATTTTTCATTATTTCAATATATTATCTGGTGTACCTTTCACAGGTGTAAGCCCAAATAGCAGGGTTGTCAATGTATATTACTCTGTATTAAGTATTTAAAAAAGGCCCTTATCGTGAGATTTTTGAGATGATTAAAAAATTAGTTTAGGTCATAGAGCACACTGTAAAAACACTTTGGACACGCATATTTGAGGTGGAAGGTGTCACATGACATGTGAGAAAATGTTACTATACATTTTCAGTCATGTTTTAAAGAACCTCTTTAATTACATACTACACTGGAGAAAGGGCTTAAAAAATTTTATACATTTTAAACTTTGAGGTATTGAGATTACTTAAAAAAAATTAAATTTTTTTTATAATTTCCATGTATTCAAATAATTCAACTGCAACTTCCTGTAACATTTCATCATAATCCATCTCAAATTGAAAGAGATAAGATGCTGTAAACATAGGACATGATATTGTAATTCCTTTTTGCCGTCGGGCTACAGAACGGTAAAAAACAAGTGAATTACCTGTTTAGCAATATTAAAGCCACAAAATTTTATCATAAAAATACAATTTTTAAATTAAACAAATAAAATTTAATGCAGTCAACTTTAGCTAATAAACATATTGTAAAGTTGTATTTGGTTTCAGATTTATTATAAAAAGTTAATACCTTCTTTTTTAGATTCAAATTGTACATGACGTAATAAAATTCACTTTAATACTTCTTATCTTTCTTTAGGCGGCTATGGCGAAACCAATGTTAATGATTTTAGCAATCTGTGTGTTATTGTGTGTATATATAAACATGCAACTTAGTTCCCTTATAACAGCCAAGTGGTTTGATTGATTTTAACGAATGAGGCTGTTGTGGATTTGCCTAAATGGTTATAAATTAAATAAAAAAACCCGGGATGTAAAAAATGATCCTTGGAAAGCTCTATAAAAGATATTGAAGTAAAAGTTTCTAAAATACACATATACAGAAATCAATGAACAACAAAAAATCCTAAATAATAATATAAAGTAACAATTAACTAAAATGAGACTACGTAAAAACTATATAAATAAAAAATCTAAAATCTGATTAGCGATGACAGTCTACTGCTTCAGATGATTTTTTTTATTAAACGCTTCTTAACTTTTCATTACCAATAAATCACTATCAATTAGTCACACAAACTTATTAAATTCCTATTTTTATTACAAAGCTGCGGCCATGGTTGAAATTATGTAGTAGATGAAACCTACTTCTTCACTGCATATCTTCACATTAGTTTTATAATTTATACTTTTTAGCATAATTTCTATTTGGGAAGTCTTGTGGGTCATTGTTTTATGCATGAAAATAATTACAAACTACCTGGCTAAATTTGCAATATGGGTTCCAGGTATATCATACATTTCCTATTACTTCATCATGTTAATTGAGATTTGCCATAGTGTTCAACAGATTTATATTTTTGCGATTGTTTTTTTTTTAATATTTATGATATGACAAATAAGTTGTTGGAGGAGATGACGTTAATATATAATTTGAAACAATGCCAATTTCATAATTAAATTCCTTCTTACGATATTAACTTAAAAGTGAAGGCAACCATGAGATCCGCATTTTTGGACATGGCCACAAATCATTATGATGATATGTCTCGATCTAGACGTGGGCTTGGTTCATTATATGTTTTACTTCCTTTATAAAAAGTCTGATAAATGTGTTATATAATTTTACAAAATCACTTGATTTTGTAAAATTTTTCCAATCTACAGAAATTCTTTTACATAATCCGAATGATTGATATTAAAGCTAAATTGAATTGATTCCGAAAGAATAATATTAACATTATTGTATATATTGACACTGTTTATGTGGCTTTCCACATTTCACTGATCAAGGAGTCCACAGTAGTAATGATATATTACTTGTATTAGGCCTAGAGACATGCTCACAAAACAGTTTTCGTGTGAGCCTTAGGGGGCTCTCGTCCTTTCGACATCAGTGAAACCTTTTTGAATTCTCTTGACCCATAGTTTCCTTCCATCGTCATTTCATCTAATTTGCCTTGTATATTTTCATCAAAAATCTCAGTATTTTTTAACTCTTTTTGGAATTTATACAAAATATTCATAATTATCAGGACACTGCACCATCAATTTAAAATTTTTGAAACAACAGCGCCCAATTTTCTAATAAATTAGGTTATTTTTCCTAAACCGGCTAATGCAGGTGGAATCTGCCTAACGCATCTATCGTCGCCAACACAAAGCTGCCCATGCTAACTTGACATTTGAATTACAGTTGCAGTAAACAATTGAATTGTAAAAATATTTAAATTTTCATTCATTAACTTAGATAAGTATAGATATACTCAAATATCATTTGCTTATCTTTTATTATCCTTAAGTCACTCACGAAAGTTGAAATTATTCCAAACATTTTTTAATGCTTTTCATTATCAGCCCTAAATTTAGTTAAAATTCTGTAAATACAATATTTTTTATTTGCTCATATTTATGAAAAAATAATTACTGTCGGCATTTAACTTTGTATACCCTCAAAATTTAATACAATTTGACTGGACTGACTATTAATTACTAAGGTATTAAATTAATTAAAGGTGTTGAGTGCGATTACTCCAGGGTAGGGAAACATGTTTTATTACTTTTAGTAAATTTGAACAAATTTTTAAAAGTGTTTTTCTTGTTTTAGTCAGTAAAAGAACTCTTAGTCCTTTTACTGACTAAAACAAGTAAAGAAAGCTTTTGTAGTAAAATTTTATTAGGCTACAGGAAAACTTCACTTATTTTCTTCCTTTTCAGTTGGACTTGCCTTTTGGCAGTAGAGTTTTTTGATTAATTTTTTTTTATTTTATCATTTCTTACCTGTCGCTACCCACAAACTTCATTTTGGCTACTATTTCTATTCTGACATTATTAGTTGATATTTGAGAATTTTTTTATTAAAGCCAAATGTCATTTGGTAAAGAAACAGATAACTTAGTAAGTTTATATGTGTCTCACCTTTTTAAATAGCGATACAACTGTATTGAAATTCCTCTTGTTACAAGGTACTTTCCGAGGTGATATTAAGACCTTTGCTATCAGCCGAGGAGATAGAAGCTGCGAGACAGGCCGTCGCTTTTGAACTGGAGACACTTGCGATGAGACCAGAGCAGGAAACTATTCTTATGGATATGATCCACAATGTAAGTATTAACAAGTTATTTTATAAAGAAACGTAATTATTTTATGTGTGTGCAAGTAGATGAATTCACCATATTTTTACTGTGTGTGCGCATTTTTTACAATGTGTATCAATTTATGAATGATGTAATGATGAAATGAATGAAAAAATAACACACGCACAGTAAAACACATTTTTACTGTGCGTGTGTTATTTTTTCATTTTTTATTTCATTTTACTATTGTTTTATAGGCATTTTAACATTGATATAATTATTTTTCCTATATTTTGAATATTCTGTTATCTAGTTTGTATAAAGGTGTACAACACTTTATTTCTACCTCGTCGTATATATGAATTCTCCAATCTTACTTAATTACCTTCAGCTGGGTGGTTTGTGAAAATAGAATATATTTAGAGTATGCAAAATGGAATTCATTTTCCGCCTTATGTTCCCTTGTCATTATCATACCTTCCATACGTCATTGTATTAATGAATAATGGGGCCAAGTCTGTTTAACATTGAATTTTCTTAAACTTATTAACATAAAATATGTTTGTCAAAGCTGACACAGTGCTGCTCATTATGATAGGGTTTTTTGTAGAGTGGACAATTGTAAAAAAAGAAAAACATTCACATTGTCTCTAGCACTTTTATTTATAGTGCTTAGTTAGAACAAATCCGTGCATAGCTTTGGCTTGAACGAATCTGGATGGCTAATCACTGCGTGTATGCGTGTGATGCATTGCTGCTGATATGAACGCAAAGCAGATGTTTAAACAATTTCAATTTAAGTAATTTAATTATAACTCTATGGTACCACAATCTATGTCAGGTATTATGTCATTTATTGAATGTGTGAATGTTGTCGCTGACTTGATGAAACGGGTTTCCCTTGTATAGACTCCCACTTTACATCTCATAGACTCCTATATTTTTTTCCCTCTGATGTGAATCCTCAGCAAGTCAAAACTGACCTCTGGCTGTCCATATAACTACTTTAGAAATCATTGCTCTAATGTATTCATTCTCAAATCAACAAAAATTTTGGAGTGTATCAAAACTTAGTGATGCACATCTTGCTAAGGCCTTGCTTATAATAAATTAATATTTAAATCACTAACACATTGATTTCCTGTATGTATTAAGCAAAATTCTTTCAATTCAATGAAAGAATAACAGGTAGAGAAAGTCTTACAAATTCAAAAGTAGCAACAGATCGGTCTATAATATCAACTTAAACACTCATTATGGGTTAGAAATTGTGCATAGGACGTGAATAATATAAAGATTCCAAAATCGTAATTCCAAAGTGACGAATCATATAGAATAAAAGAAATAATGTCGAAATACTAACAAAATTAGCTGAATAACTAACTGAAAATTATAAGGCGATGTTTGTACATGTCTGAATGAAGGGTAGTATATTACCACTCTGAAGTCCTGCAAAGTGGAGATAGGCTTGAACTTTAACTAAATTTGGACATGAGAATATGGCATTAATATCAAAATTTATTCTTCAGTATTTAATGGTTTAGGTACAGAAAAAAATATAATTTCAATGCGAGGAAAAGGGAATAAAACTGCTCCATAATGGTAGTAAAATAGATAGTCTTTTTTAGACGATAACAGCATGACATGGACAAAAGGGTGCTGAAAAAATATGATTTTTTGTTTGTGTGCCTCCTTGTCTCTCTGTTTGACCAAATAAATTAAAATTCATGTGTCATTGTCGTATTCTATAGAAATTGAAAATAAATACGTGATAACGAACGGTTTTAGAATTATTGTCGGTCTGTCAGTCTGCATGTTTATTCGATTATTTGTTTGTACATATAAATCCACACATAAATGGTTAATAAAACGTAAAGAAGATTATTTTATTAGGAAAAATGTTAGCAATAATGTTACAATGTTTGTGATAATGTTACAAAGTATTTAACTGTGACTCGTATTTTAACTAATAAAGTGAATAAATTTAAAAATCCACGGAGAAATCTTATAAATTCTAAAGTGCCTAATAATTTAATGAAAAGTTGCATCTTCTTTCATATGCTGTATACATTTTGAGTACTGAATGTCAAGTAGTGTATTGTTTTACAACACTTAATACCACGCTACACAATTTGCTAGTGTGTATTGAACCTGACACATATACCACATTTTTGTAAAGCGATATGTTAAGTGCTTACATTTTTTAATAGTTCACTGAGATTATAATGAATGTAACTCACAAAATTATTCTTTTTGTTGCTTGGTTACTGAGGAAACATGTTCACAGCTAATGATTTTTCTTTAACAGGCTGCATACCGAGGGAACACTCTAGGCTTCCCTAAGATATGCCCCAAGAAAAACGTTGATAAGATCGACCGTGACATTATACTCAAATACCTACAGAGCCACTACACACCGAAAAGGATGGTCGTTGCAGCTGTAGGGGTAAGTGACATTTTATTATGGTGATAAATAATCATATTAATAATAAAAAGTAACTGATTAGAAACAAAACTATTAATTTATTTTAAGAATTACATTGGTCTTTTAAGAATGTTAAAAAAAAGAATATGTTAAATGTGTACATAGATTGTTAATAAAAATTGATCGTTGAAAAAATTATCCATATGCCTTTACACAGCATTCATCTAATTACTCCAAAAGCTGGAGTGTGTTTTTCAACAAATTGAATATTCAAATGTGAGTTATATCTCCAGGTGGAGCATGGTCCATTTGTAGAGTATGTGCAGAAATATTTTGTGGATAAACAACCCATGTGGCGCGGCGCTGCAGCAAAGGACATACCAAAGGTGGACACCTCCATAGCGCAGTACACTGGAGGTATCGCAAGGGTTAGTAGGTTTTTAAGGTAAACTACTTAGTTTAGACAAAGTCGAAGGTTATTTGTGTTATTATTAATTTTTAATTCTTAATTTATTAACATCATATCAATGTCTTAATATCTTCATAAAACGACCGAAAAAGGGCCCATTTTTGGACCCTTGCATTTGGAATGAAATAATTTGATGAGATATTAATCACTGAATAATTTTACATTGTGCATATGGACTAGTTTCGGTAATACAGAGGGTCAACCTAACCGTCTTCAATTCAACCAACGTTGAAGAAATTATCTAAAAATTTTCAGCACATAGGTTATGAATATATTATAAAAATTAAAAAATTAGTTATATTTTCCTCTTTTGTTTGAAATACTCACAAAGATACAACCATCCAGCCAGATTAAGCCCACCATGCGGTGATGTAACTCAGTTAGAATGGAGTTTATAACTCCATAGACTCATATATATAGCTGTATTATTGAGCATGAAGTTATTGAGTAATTCATAGCTCTATACTCAATAAGACAGTACATTATTTAAGTTTTCATATTATGTACTACTAGGTGTGTCTACGACTTCGTTTTTTTTCTTCTATGTTGTTCCGGGGTATATACTATTACCATGCCAAATTTGATCAAAGTCCATCCAGATTTGTTGTGATACCTGCTCAAATTAGCATACAGACCGAAAAAAATTCTGAAAAGTTTTTCTGGCTTCTTTTATCATTCTGTATGCCAAATCAGTCACTTTTTTAAAATATTTTCAATGTACAGAATGCACTCTGTTACAATATTATTATATGTATAGATTTAGTAAAAATAGTAGTCCGTATATAAGAAAGAAAGTAAGTCGTCATAAAAATTGTTTTTCTCCACATTTTATGTGCCATATTAATTTTGCCTTTTTGAATTTTTAGATTTTAACAATAAATTCATAAATCAGCAGCCCAAAAAACATATATGTACTATAAGAGATAGTTGCATAATATAAACATTAATGTAATGAAATTCTAATAGATTTTTGATTGGAGTGTAAGTACTTGTACCCGATATATTTTAGAAAATAATTGTGAACTCATTGTAAATTTTTTCTGTAGTATTCTCTCATCATAACTAATTAATCTTCAGTAAATTTGATTTAAACAGACCGACTAAAATTTAAAAACTGTTGCATTTGTTTACAGATTAATTCTGAGTCAGCTGAATTTTTGCGTGAACCTTCAATTTAGCATTTAATGCATGAACTAGGGATGTATAAAAAGTCCTCATTGATATTGTGACATTTTGACTATTTTGACAATTGTTAAATCAGTTCAAAATGACAATCAGTTTTTAGTTAATAATATGAAAAAAAAAATTCCGCAGATTATTATTCTTGTGGAACATAATAATTTTAAAAAACAAAAAAAGCAAATCATTCCATTTACCTGTAGACTGCGTTTACGGCTAGAAACCATGTAATCAGTGCAGCACTTTTACTCACTTTTCCGCAATCCAATACACAAGATGGAGAAGAGGAAGATCTTTAAGTTGTATACGACACAAAACTTTGATTAGGCAAATTTTTTGCAAAACATAGATTAGGTCTCCAATGGATCTTCTTCTTCAATTGCTCAGTCGACAGCCCGGGATGGGCTCCTGCCTTCCGCAGAATTAACTCCCAAGCTCTCCTGTCCTTGGCCAGAGACATCCAGTTCATTACACTTAGGATTTTAAACTCTTTTTCCAGGCAGTCGAGCCACCTAAGTTTAGGTCTTCCTCTTTTTCGGGAGCCTAATGGTTTGGCTTGATTTTTTTATAGCCCAACTGTCGTCCAAGTCTCCAGGATCAAGTCTCCAAGCTTTTTCTATCCGTGTCATGAGAATAGTTGTTTCTGCTCAAAAAATGCACATAACCTTTCTCCTTTTGTAGAGAATTTTGTGATCTACACCTTTTATAACAACTATAAATAACATTAGACCAACAGAAAAGGAGATGCTTGCGAAAAACCAATTTTCGTGACTGTTAACCTTGAATACCTTTTTTTAGCGTACACTATATTAATGAAGACGTATTGCATTTTAATTATAATGTCAAACAGAATGCAAATAAATGTTCAGCTAGCTAATAAGTTTAACATTTTAAGCATATTTTATTGTTAGTCTAGATGTATCATTGTATATTTTTAAGAACTGTTTTAAGTAGGTTTGAGTCATTGAACTCAAGCCGTTATTCCTTTTAGTAACACTGAATAATTCTCCTGTGTATGTTAATAGTATTTGCAATGTTATATATTTCATAGGCAAATACATCCATTTAGCAATACCGTTACAATTATTGCTCTGTGATTTACATAACTTTGATATTGCCAAATCATAGTGGTAACTGTACTGTTGTTGTTGGAATGATCTGTAAATATTGTATGCTATCTAAAGAGCTACTCGGTACGTAAAAAAATTTATTATTTTTATGGAACTGATTTTCAAATTCAGTTGACTTTAAAAAAATTTTGCAAGTATTTTTCTAACTGATCACAACTGGTAATTCTGCTATCGTAGCCTATTTTTGTAAAATGCTTTTTTCAGTTTCAACTAAAATTTGCTAACAAAAATTAGTTTAAAATGATAAACTCACAACTAGAGGTGCACAAAATGTATGAGTAAAAAGAAAAGAGTGATATATATAATTTGACTAGAAATATATATATCACTCATTTATATCTTTAGCTCAGTATCTCAGTACTCCGAGTTATTAACGTAATTATTTATTTTACATACGTTGAACCGTTGAACAATGGGCATACATAAATAGTAATGACTAAACATTACGCACTATTGTTTGAAAATAAAAATAAATTCTACAAGAGTATTCACTTTGCTTAATACTCCGCAGGTTCAGGATTTAGGACTGTCAACCTAGATTCAAATTATACATAAAATAACTTTAATGATAATTAAATAAATTGGAATAGATTGACGTATTTATTTATACAAATATAAATTAGAATTTTGAAATGAAGCAAAAAAGTATTTGTTTACGCAAATATTTTGAGCGAACTAAAGTATACTTTATCTATAGCGAACTAAAGTAAGTATACTTTATCACAGTGTTCACATTGGATTGCTAGTAGCTACGTCATCTACATAGATCCGGTTGCATATTGGACTAAACAGTTCAATCGTTTTCTTTCTCTTTCATGTAATGTCAAAACATATACTTTTATATCTAATTTCATGTGGAAAATAACCTTTTATAAAATACCAGAAAACGTTTTCTTTTGTCGTTTGATAACAATCAATAAAATAATTTCCTATTTTTATTTGCGATAGGTGTGACAATATTGGTTATTTTTGGTCCACCTGATAAAATATAATTTACTATTTCTTTGTCATAAAATTTTATCAAAATTGAAATATCATAATTAAATTTAAAAGAACCTCTGGTTAAAAAAAAATTAAAATGTCTTATTGACAATTGACGTGAATCAGCTGTTATTACAGAATTTCACAATCCGCCATTTTGTTTAACCACCTTTTTTTGAGCAGTTAAAATATTTAACTAATTATCAAATTTTAACCTCTAATTGAGATAACGATAGGTCACACAACCTCCTATTGGTCACTTTTAACTATTTGTCAATTTAACCACTGAATTTTGAAAATTAGTTTCATTACATAAAGATCATCCAATGTGGCCTTAATGCAAATTGAGAGAATGTCTAATGATTAAATTTATGAGATTCATATTCCAATTGATTGAGTATTTAACAATCATACTATTATATATAATCGTTTGTGGATGAGTTTTCAAATTGAATATTTTTTAATAATTTAGTGTCCAGAGTTTTTGTGATTAGATTTTTAGAATTCAATTGTATCAAAACTATTGAACCGATTTAAATAAGACTTCCACTGGGATTATTCTTAGGAAACAAATGAATGGAAATTATCCAGAGTATCGGAGCAATTTATTTTAAAGTTAAGGTATGTTTCTTATATCCCAATGAAGGATATCTTTGAAATTCAAACTTTATTACTGAATAGAAATTCCACTGCCTTAAAAAATCTCTACACGGGAAGCAAAAGCTAGTAAAATATAAATCTCTTCAAGTCCTGTAGAGAAACCTGCGGCACTATTATTGTTAGTGATGACAGACTAACAGAACAATTCACTTTAAAGTTAAGGTATGTTCCTTATATCCCAATCGAGGTATCTTTGAAATTCAAACATTATTACTGAATAGAAACACCACTGCATTAAAAAAATCTCTACACACTTTGAACAGAAGCTAGTAAAATATAAATCTTTTGAAGTCATATACAGAAACCTGTGGCACAATATTGTTAGCAATTTTTAATTAATATTTATTTACAAAATTTCATTTACAGGAAGAATGCGATGTACCACTTTATCCAGGATCAGATCTGCCCGAATTGTCTCATGTCGTTATAGGACTTGAAAGTGAGTTTTACCACTTTCCGTATCCATATTCTAGCTGTGGTCGTTGGCTCTGATTGAGTACAATTATATTTCTATATACAGACTATTTCTTAATACTTGGATATATTTGATGCTATGTAGTCATGTAGTAGTAACTTTTTTTTCTATAAAATGGAAATATTAGCCATATTTCCATATTATAAAGTTCTATTTTCTAGGATTTAAGGGAAGCGTGTATTAAGAACAAAATTGATTAAATATATTTGGCGTTAATTTTGTAGGAATTCATTATTCAAAATTAAATGAAACTATGTAATGTAGTAATCTTTGCTAATAGCCCACCTGAAGATGTTGTAATACAACGAAACCTAGGTCATGGTAAAGAACTTAAAGATAGTAGAAATATACTACATCACGTAGTTTCATTTAATTGTGAATAAAATTAATATGAACATAAATAATAAAATGTGTATTTAACTCAGGAAATGTATATTCTTTAAACTATTGTATTAATTTCAGTGAAATATTCCACAATCGTAACTATTTGTAACTAATGTTATAAACCCCAAAAGTGAGTTTGGTTGTTTCTTTGTCTTGTTATAACGTCTCAACTGTCCAACTTGTCTGTGTGAAAGTTTGTATGCATGTAGCCTTTGTGTTCAAATTTGACAGACGTCAATGGATATGAGTAAGAGTGAGACAGACAGTGACGCCATTAAATGTGAGGATGAGTAAAACAGATACTGACAATGTAAGAGAATGAGTGTGGGACAGATAGTGACATCGTTTTTCATTGTTTTTAATTGGTTTGCTAGGTCAGTATGACAAGTAACAAACAACAACAATCAACATCATGCCATACACATATCATATCATTACTTAGTACCGGGTGACCGATCGTTACTCGGTGTATTTCCAGTTTCTCATAGAAATGTGAAATTGCTCTTTTAAGGTATTATATTTGCTGTGAATCTCATTAGAATGGTTTCCTTCCCCTTGCCCTTCCCTTCCCCCTCACCTTCATGTTAGCCATCGTCTCCGCGTTCGCCTTCCCGATCACCTTCTCTTTCACCTTCCCTTTCGTCTTCCCCTTCGCCTTCCTCTTCACCTTCCCCTACACCTTCCACTTCCCCTCCCTCTTTCTCCTCCCTTCCCTCCCCTTCTCCTTCAACCCCTCCCCCTGGAAAACAACAAAATTATTAACGAATGAACAAAAGCTAAGAGTATTGCCTAAATTTTACAGGTTGTGCGCACAGCGATGATGATTTTGTGCCGTCATGCGTACTCAACATGATGATGGGCGGAGGTGGTTCATTCTCAGCCGGTGGACCCGGTAAGGGGATGTACTCAAGGCTTTACACTAATGTACTCAACAGGTTTGTATTATAATTATTGAGTCATTTATTTGTTTCGGGGTGTATTTTTTATTAATATCCTTAGTAGCAATTAGCATATTTTAAAAAAAAATTAATTATCATTATTATACATTAAGTGACAAGGATTAGATACTTACATAATAAAACGAGATTTTTCATTTTCAATACAAATTAATTACGTCATATGTCGCTTAATAACAGTTCCTTCCTAAATATATGTTCCTTAGAATTATGGAAAAAAAATAATATCAGGGGAGGCACTGGGGGATGAAAAAAAATCCAATGAACATAGGCGTGTGGAGTATCGTAAGATAGGTCTGAAAAAATGATATAAGGAGTTCTAAAATAGCTTTTTTATTTTAGCGAATAGTTGATGAGATATGCGCTTCTAGATTCTTAAAAAGTGTGTCATTTTTTTAATCTTCAATCGTTAAACTTTTTTCAATCATCAAACATTTCAACTAACTTGTGTAAAATTCTGGAAAAAATTAGACTATTAGAATTTAAAATAAATTTTCCACGAAAATCAGTTCAAATAAGATATGTTACGTAGTTTTTGCAATACGGAAAATTTTCCGTAGCAACCGCAGCAATAACTTCCTTTTTCACAATGCCTTTCAGAAATACAAACTTATAAATTTAATATTATTTCAGTGTTACAGAACCAATTGTGCACGAGTCCGACTCACATTTGGCTGTTTTTTTTATATATCTGTAAATAAGCAGTTATAGGGCATAGTAAAATACAACAAATAAAAAAATTTATCATTAAGTGAAAGAAAACAAATTTTTTATTTAAAATGATTGATATGATTTTTTCTTAATTACTACAGTTTTTTTCCAATAATTGTAGAAATTCTGTAATTTAAATTTCTAATAGATTATCCATAAGTAATGCCAAAAATAATGCACAACAAAAAAAAGTGTTTACAAATTGTTAAAAGTAAACACTTTTTTTCGTTGTGCATTATTTTTGGCGTTAAAATGCGAATTACATAATAGATACATTCATTTAATTAATTTGGGCCAAGAATTGCCTATAAATAATGGCCTGGGCTAAGGTGACAAAAAAAGAAATGGTTGGAGAGTACCATTATGAAGGATATTAGCTAATTTTATGTGATAATAAAGACAACGAGGTAATAGGAAAAAGAAAAAAGAAACAAAACAAACTAAAATTGATGCGTTTTTCAAATATATTGTGCTTATTACTCATATATATTTTTTCAGTTATCATAAAATACTTAATCAAAAGCAATAAATTGAACACTATTTATCAAGAATAATAATTATTATAAAAAATATACATAAAATTTTTACCTACTTACTTTCAGTAGCATTTTTCTTTGATATTAAACGTAGATTTATTTTTAATAAAAGCCCCTGTAGATCCTAACTCCTGAATATTATATGGATAGGTATGAAAAAATATGTTTCGACTTACGTCAATTCTATTTATGTTGCATATTTCTAGAACATAACGTGCCGTAAGACTGCCTGTAAATATAATAATCAACATTAAATACTAATTAAATGTTTCTTTTTTCTAAATTTGATATATCATAATTTGTTTCACAATATACTCACGTCAATAATCTGTATGCAACCACTTTGACATGTCAGATTTTAAAGAAATTGTCCAGAAAAGAATAGGCCAGATTGAACCTGTAATACATAAAGCAGGTCTATATAAGTATTTGTATAAGGAAGTTAACTGCTCCTTTTAATGATGTATAACCATTGTTGGTGTTGATTCTCTTTGACCCGTCCAGGTCCGACGCTAATTAGCCGATTTATGCAGAAGGCTCGGACGAAGTGATATTCGCACAGCTGCACTGCCAAAATTTAATTATTAACTAATTGCGGAAATTTTTTCAATGAAAACAATTTACAACCATCACTTTTGAAAAGGTTGTGAAATTTATGAAGAGACATAAAAAAAAGTTATGAAATTTTTAAAAGACCATTTTCTTGCCCGATTTTCGATAATTTAACAATGTTTTGTGAACTGTGACAGATAAAAAAGTAATTTTTCATTTAAAATAATCTCAAATAAATTTCCAAATAAAATGTTACGAGTTATATGAATACAAATTATATACAAATACTCGTAAAAAAAATTCAAAATGTGACTTGTATCGGCCACATACGGGAAACAAATCATTACAGTGAAATAAATTATATTTTGATTTTAAAATTTAGTTTTGAATTTGGTATATCATGGCGAAGTGGTGTAATTTTCTTGAAAATAAAATGATATAATTCAAGAAGAATCATGAGAAAGTTTTATTTCGTCATATTACCATGGTACTAGGTGAAATAGTATTTATTACTTGAATTGTATACTTCCATTTATATATATATATATATATATGTATATATATACATACATATATATATGTATGTATGTATGTATATGTATGTAAATATATATATATATATATATATATATATATATATATGTATATATATATATAAAGAATAAAAAAATGTTAAATTAATCTGACAAGTGAAAGTGTTCCAAAAATAATTATAAGCTTTGTTCTTTCTTTGCTTGGAAACATATATTTTATTATTTTATCACAAAATACATAGCATACCGAATCTAGAAAAAAATACTTCCCGCTGTGAATGTGTAATTTTATATATTATTATATATTTTATATATAATTATAATGTGTAATTTTATATAATTAATTGACTGATTTTACTTATTTATTTTTCCAGTTCATCCAACGCTAACATCGCCAAGCTCATTAATACAGTACAATATCTATTTTAATTTCGTGTAACTGAGATTACGAGTTATATTTGAATCATATTTATTGCTTAAAGTTATTCAAACTTTGGTGCGCACAACCATTAATTACCAAAATTTAATTAAAAACCATTAATTTCTTGCTTGATATAGAGCGCTCAAGCCATTTGCGAAATTTCCACTTTTGCCTAATTTGGGCCCTTCGCCCATCTACGGATTAAAGTGAGTTTAAAGTGTAAACAGACACACTTGCAAACATAATTATCAGAACTGCTTAAAGAAATTTGTATATAACTAGCTGTGCCCGCGTCTTCGCACAATGTCAAAAATTTTAAAAATATTTCTGAAATGCGATCACAACGCTGCCTACCAGATTAAATTGTGAATCTAAACCATTCTTGAATCAACTTAATCACACACACAAACCTTCATAAAAATCAGTCCAGTCATTTAGGAGGAATTCAGTCACATACACACGGACAGAAGAAATATACACAGTGTTCGGGAATGAATATTGGACGAAGAAGACGTTATTCGTTGACTGAAAAATAGTTGATTTTCGTATAAATAATAAAATTTAAAAGATAACTTTCAGAAAATTCTAAATAATATTCATAATTATTTGTCATTTTTTTCATACACATACTGGCACATGTGAATCAGCACCACTCAGATTAATGTAGTGGTTGCGTGCAAATAGAGTGAGCTTGTGCGCGTGCGTTAGCAGTATTAGGGGGGGGTTAAAAAGAGTTATGTGTAATATTTTTTTTGCACTTAATTAGAAAAGAATGTGTTTTAGGTTTTATTTCAACGACAATTTATTCCTTTATAGCCAACGACTAATGTCTTTCTTTGTCCGACTTTATTCCTGGACACCGTGTATATATAAAGATTTGTATAAAGTATTGTACAATGTATAATTAATTCATTATTATTATCAAAAATCTCGACAGATACCATTGGATGTTCAACGCTACAGCATATAACCATGCCTACGGTGACACTGGCCTCTTCTGTATTCATGCAGCATCGCCGCCCGCCCGCCTCCACGACACCACGATGGTCGTGGCCAGGGAGCTAGCTGCCATGGCCGGAGAGGTATCGACTACTGAGCTAAGGGTATGTCATTAGTTTCTTTATGCAGCTATACTATTTAATGTTTACTCGCCTAAATGGAATGTAAAATGGATTCTATATGTCTTCCAATACCTTCACTACACTACTCGCAAAGTTGATCGAAGTTAGGCGAAGAAAATAGTCTAGAGAGGTCTTTGATTCGCTTTGTGTGTACTTCAGACTGTACTTCAAACGTACTTCAGACTGCAATCAACTTCGACGAGCACTTCGTCGAGGTAACTTCGCGAGTAGTGTAGAGGCCTTTTAAGATTTTATTTTTCCCATTGATTTATTCCATATATTTTTATGTTGTCAACCTTTCACTCTATATGTATTATTTTGACCATGTTAGTATCGATATCACATAAAATTTTTGAATATACATGTACAAATATTGCTTAACATTTTTTTATTAAAGTCTTTAAAGGAAATTTATCTAATTTTCGTTAAAAAATATTTTTAATTTTCCACATTTTCTCAATCTAATTTAAAGGTTTCCAAGTCAAATATAACATCCATAAAATAATTGAAAAATGCTGAATGAATTATCTATTTCTGTGAAATAATACTCGATCACTTAGTATTATATTCCTTTAAGGGATGTTGAATGTCGCCATATCAAGTCATTTTGATTTGAAAGTACTATGCGGCACCCAGTATGTAGTGAAATGTATTGACATCCAATCCTTGCCCTATCAAGAAAGTAATCTATCTAAAGAATGGATGAAATACAAGAATGTTTTATTCATTTTTTGATATTATTATGTATAAAGGCACTCGCAGAACCTAATTTGCTATATAAAATAAAAAATTTTGTATTTCTTAACATATATCCTTGAGATTTTGCAAAGATATTTTACAATCTCTCGTAAAACCTCAGCGATGGGTGGTAGGATCCATATGAGATTTATTAACACCAGACAAAAGAAAACCAATTTTTTTCTATATAATTGCCAAATTCACTACACCTGTCACATCTTTGTAGAACACCTCTAAGCCTTGGGAAAATAACTTTGCCTTCGTAATGCTCATTTACCTCTGTCTGTTCACTTCATTGTAATTCTCAAATCTTCTTTCCTAGAAATATAAGGGCGGCGATCAATTTATTAGAAACACATCTTCCTCAAGGATTTCCTTGAAAGTGGAATTCATACAATGAACCTCCTCTGCTGATTTTACCTCTTCACTCTACAATAATGTATTCAAAGAACTCACATAATATTCCCCATTCATTGCCGAATTTCCTGGAAAGTAATTCATTAATAAAATTATTTTTTAATTGTAAAAAGTGGGGGCCCCGAGTTTACAAGATAACCTTTAGGATATAAACATCTGCGGCGGTTCTTTCCTTATCTATCAACTGCAATGACTGTTTTATTTCTGAATCGTACTGTATCCACGATGATAATTCAAAAATAATTTTTTTCCCAAATTATCACGTTTCCTAATTTGAAATTATCCCTGTTTGTAGAATATCATGAATATTGAATATATTTGGTATTAATTTTGTAGAAATTCATTATTCACAATTAAATGAAACTACGTGATGTAGTATTATTTCTACTTTCTTTAATTTCTCTACCACGGCCTAGGTTTCATTGTATTACAACATCTTCAGGTGGGCTATTAGCAAAGATAAAGATGGCTATTTGCAAAGCAAAGCAATCTTTGCTAATAGCTCACCTGAAGATGTTGTAAAACAACGAAACCTGGGTCGTGATAAAGAACTTAAAGAAAGTAGATATAATACTACATCACGGAGTTACATTTAATTGTGGATCATGAATATTATCGGCACCAATTAAGCGCTGACTTTTCTTATATGCAAATAGGTATGCAAAATATCTTGTACTCACTTTAAACTTGAATCAAGCTGTTTACCAATTTTTGCACTGATAACATATATTACGCACTAACATCTAGGATGTAATTCTTCAAGAAGTTGTATATTTTTGGAAAAATACACAACTTCTTGAAGAACTACAAAAAACTTTTCGCTTCTGCCGCTTTGTCTAAGCTAACAACTTCTTCATCAAATCATTAGTTAGTTATGACGTTTGTATTTTTACTGTACACTTGTAAAAATTGCAAAACTTTGCCTACGGAATATCAAAATCAATATTTACGTAGACAAATTCGTAACAGCTCGTTATCAATCATTTGGAATAAATAGGTTTCTCTAAATAGATAAAGTCCCTTATCCGCCGATTCTGTGAGACGCATCAGTACCTTGTTATGTCATATAAACGTACGTATTATGTTTATTGCCTTTTTAATCCATGTAATTTATTGTTTTTTTGGCAGGTTAACAATATTTATAATGGCATTTTTATTATTTAAAAAAACTCATCTGGGGATCAGTTTTGTTGTTATGTGAAAAATACCCTTACATATAACACTTTAGGCTAAAATATGTATGCAAATTAGTCCTACGGTCCTTCAGCCATGCATCTTAACAGTAGTAGAATGTTGTGATTGTAAACAACCTCCAACAGCTTATGTTAACACATTCGGATTGAAATACTGCGTGTCATTTGCAGAGAGCCAAAACGCAGCTGCAGTCAATGCTATTGATGAACCTCGAGGTGCGACCGGTCGTGTTTGAGGATGTGGCGCGGCAGGTGCTCGCTACTGGCAAGAGGAAGCCCCCCTCTTTCTTCATTAACGAAATTGGTATGTAAAATAACTAAAATTGGTATACTGTGATATAGTCGCTTTAAAAAGTATTTTAGTACTTTATAATATAGCAAAATAATATTCTTTCAAATAATAACTGATATCGAAGACTGCAATGTTTTTTAAATAGTTTTAATATTAACATTCTGTAGTGTTTAAATACATGTTTAAAAACTTTCAAACAAAAAATGACAATAATTGGTTCTGAAACTCTTTTTTCATTTTTGAATCTGTTTCTATTTTAATTAACAATTTTTTTATTAATTAATTTGCATGTAACGTATATTTTGGTTTTGTTTTAGTTTTTTCGTTAAGATATATGTCTTCAATGACTTTTCAATTCCGTTGCGATAACAGAATCTTAATATTATAAATAACAGAATCATAAATTTATATATATTTACAAATGCAATTTTCACCAAGTGTAACGAAACTTTACCAAATTTTAAGATTGTTTTTGCAATTATATGAGTTATGACGTTTATCAAATATGAATGTTTTTATTACGAATTTTAATTTTCATAACAATTACATGTTTGAAAATATTTAATGTAATTTGTGCTGAATAATAGAAATTGTATCAGTGATATACGAGGTGATTGGAAAGTTTTAAGAATGGATCCGCTACGGCTTACTTATTTGAAGGGCAGGTGCACGGAGGGTGGAGAGTGAGTCATTGCCTTGTCCTTAAACACCCTTTAACAGAAAAATGTATTTCCTTTATTCAGTTCACTGTGGCAGCTGGTTGAGTGCGGGTCTGTTAGTGCTTGTTGCCGGATTCTGTCTGCGTTAAAATGGATGTAAAAACGGAGCAACGAGTTTGTGTGAAATTTTGTTTCAAAACCGATTACAGGTGATGAAACATGGGTATATGGATATGATCCGGAAACAAAAATGCAATCTTCGCAGTGGAAGACTAACTTCACCACGACCGAAAAAAGCACGGCAAAGTCAGTCGAAGGTGAAGACAATGTTAGTGATTTTTTTCGATTCTACCGGTATTGTACATTATGAATTTACCCGTAGAGGACAGACAATTAACCAGGAATACTACAAACGTGTTCTTGAACGTTTGCGCGAAAAGGTGCGGAAGAAAAGGCCTGCATTGTGGAAAGACAAGAGTTGGGTGCTACACCATGACAATGCTCCGACTCATCGTGCCTTTTCCATCGTTGAATTTTTAACCAAATTCAAAATTACTGTGATTCCACAACCCCATATTCCCCTGATTTGGCCCCTGCGGACTTCCACCTGTTTCCTAAACTTAAATTTTCACTGAAAGAGAAGCGATTTGACTCGATTGAAGACATCCAGGCAAATACGGAGAGCGTCCTTAACACACTTCAGGAAAAAAATTTCCAGGAATGTTTCCAAAAGTGGAAACATCGTTGGAGTCGGTGTGTTCAGTCAGAAGGAGACTACTTTGAAGGAGATGCATCACAGTAGCATGTATTTACCTCCATTGTGCCATTACAAACCCATAATTAAAACTTTCCAATCACACCTCGTATATAGATTCCAATAGAATATACACAAAGAAGAATAAAATTTAAAAAATTCTTAATTAAATAACGTTGCGTTTAAATTTTTGCAAAGGCATCAAAATAATTCAAAATTAAAAAAAGTGAAATAAAATAATTCTGTTATCTCCCTTTATTTCTATTTTTTGTGTAATCTATCTGTATGTGATACGCTGCTCTGAATTTGTTATCTGTTTCCATTACGTTGATCATAAAGATTTTAATATTATCTTTCAATATAATACTGATTCATGATGTAACTAACATATCCTAAAATAAATGCAGAGAAAGTCACAGAAGCGGACATAGTTCGCGTGGCGCGTCGCATGCTCGGCTCACCTGTAGCAGTCGCAGCCCGCGGCAAGCTAGCCCACCTACCCTCTCTTGGAGATGTGCAGTTGCATGTTGTACCCACTGATGACAGTAGGAAATCCAATCAGAATGGGCGAAGATTGAATCTCTTCCGTGCTTGAAGGGGGGTAATAATCATTGTAGATATCATTACTGTGTCTTGCGAACGTTGATTCAAATAAACTATATTATTGTTATAACCTCGTTTCTTTTATATGTAATATACATCCAGACTGTTATAATGCATCTTATCTGGTTGTGGATTTGAAAAAAAACTTTTACTTTGTTTTCATAAAGTTTAACAATACACTCTATAAATTTTTTGAATGAAGGTTTTCTTCTAAGCAGACATGAGATGGTTGACAGGTTAATGCGGTGAAGAAATAGCTGTACACTCAATAACAACTACTGCTTTTTATCTCGTTTAAAAATTCCTTACATAATTTGATATTTATAAATATTTGAGGGTACGTATTATATTTTAAACCTTTTTATCGCACAAATATTTTGCCAAATTGTACCACACAAGCCAACCACATACAAGTGTTATATATATATATATATATAGTGAGTTTTACCCCTTAATCACATTCAAGGGTTGGCCGACAATACTTCTAAAAATTATAAATGAATAATGAAGCTAAGACTATTTTTATATTGTTTGTAACATCAGTTATTGCAAAACAACTTAAAACGGCAACGTAAAAGTAAAAATTCTTCTGTCTGTAACAGTTACCGACGTGTGCATGCACAAGTCACCAACGACAAGCCCCCTGGCTTGTCGTTGATATAATCATTTGGCATTGAAAAGTTAATCTATTTACAAATAATAATTTTCACTATACGTATATTGCCTATTATATCTTTTACAGGTGTAAAAAGACGGTGCTTATTTAAAAAATGACAACATATAGGATAATCGCTATAGCGCTTCTGTAATCTTCTAGTCAATCAGATTTTACCAACCTGTTTTTCTTCATGATTTTTGCTTCAGTAGTTTCGGAAATGAAGGGGGAGGAATATTCTATTTTTAAAATAATCATACCAAATTTTAAATTTCTACTTCGCATGATTTTTGAGAAAATTAACTGCGACAGACACGTCAGTGGGGCTTTCAAAATTATGGATATCTCAATACGTAACTAGTATTATTAAAAAAAAATGTATTTGTAGTTTCAGGTAGTTTATTTATGAAATAATAATGACAAAATAACATGATAAAAAACACATCAAATACTATAAATTATTTCTACTTTTCTGCTCCTGAAAATGTGATCGCATAAATGATAAAGCGTTCGATGTTTTATCAGCTAAAGAACTTTTCGATTTGGTGCAAAAATAGTCGGCGGAAGAAAAACACTTGTAGACAGTATAGACAATATATAATTGTATGTAGCTGCTAGGTAGACTTTGCATCCCCCACCAGCATCACTATCATAAATGTATATTCTAGATCTGTGTTTTCTCTAAAGGAATTTTTGTTTCATGGCATAGCTTTGTGTACCTCTTTTTCCAACCATTGTGCCATGGTTATCTCCTCGTCCCCATCATCATTACTTATGGCTACAGCTTCCATTTGGGGTTGTTGCAAATGTTGCTGTGAACCCTCTAGTGTTTGCTTAAATTTTAGCCTTTTGAATAATGGTGCAGCAAATGTTCTAATTTCGTCTGACGATGGTTTTTCAAATGTTTCCATAACTGTAGTTGTGGAAAATTTTTCATTGTTATGCAAATATCGTAAAACACCAGATACAATTGTCCGTCTTTCCTTTATTCTCTTTCTGAGAGACAAAGTAAGTTGTTCACTGAGTTTGTTTGATTGAAAATCTAATTTGTTAAATATGAGGAGAGTCTGCTTTTAATTAATTTGAATCACGGCGACACAAAGACATTATTCTTGTTTTTGTTACATCTAAACTACGATGAATTGTAAAAAGGTTTACAACTTCTTTATCTGTAAATTTCATGTCGGGTTTCAAATCTAGTAACACCTTCATAATGCATGTTTTTAATTTAAGAAAGCTACCAACCATGTCTGACAATCTACTCCATCTGATTGTACAGTCTAATATCAGATCAAAGTTTTTACCTTACTCTTCTAAAGTGTATTTCTTTAATACATCATCTTTCAGTGGTGATTTGTAGAAAGATTTAACTCCACTTATTTTTTAATAATATCATTATATAAAGTCTAGTTCTTTAAATCTAAGTTCATTTTTAAAAAAATCCATCATTATGTATTTCTCCATTTTCTTATTCAGCATCAGTTCGGGTTCAGATAGCAGACCTGAAGTTTTGTGGGTTTTATACAGTACATCAATCACTACTAATTATATTCCGTGTGCATAATGACAGTT
Organism: Druceiella hillmani; assembly: GCA_039881145.1. NCBI lineage: Eukaryota > Metazoa > Arthropoda > Insecta > Lepidoptera > Hepialidae > Druceiella > Druceiella hillmani. The sequence continues at coordinate 2,378,455 of JAYKKI010000067.1, read as the reverse complement.
GATAGTGACTGTAAAAGTACTTATCCATTTTAAATATTACACTATCTCGGTCTGCAGTTAAAAGAACTTTGTCGTCAAGATTGAGCTCAAACGCACAAGTGCTGTTCAAAGAACTAAGTACATTAGCTGTCAAAGAACGTTTTATCTACAATAACCCCAAGGTATTGTACTTGCTATAATCTAAGTCTTCATTGTGAATTTTTATATTAGAATACCTTCTTTTTCGGGTAGAAGTCCATTTGTCAAAAATAATAGTGAATCTTTGATTTTGAAGTCACTCTGTTCTAGAACTATTTTGGTTATAATTGACGATTTTGGTAAATCATAGCCAGAGTGTTTAAACAGATATATTAGATCTTTAAGTAAATTTGTTAAATAGAATTTCATCAAGGGCTGCTATTCTGGTCACACAAGCCTCCATAGATAACACACTTAATAGTAATCTGTAAGTTTAGTTTTCTTTGCTGGAGATTAATTCCTAGTGTTTTTAACTTGAATCCTGAGTATTTTTAATAGTTGAAGTAATGGCTCATCCAGAGACTTACTCTGACATTTTATCAATATGCTTAGTATGCATGTGGGTATGTAAAGCTTCGGTTGAACCACCAAGAGTTTTAACACTTTTTTACAATCTTTGCTTTCGATACTTTGTCCCATTATCTTTGAAAACAGCTTGTATACGGTTTTCTTTGTAATTAAACAAAAATTAAATAAATTGAAAGCTTTAGAAATATTACATTAATTATATTGAAGGAACAGAATTATTAGTTATCAAAATCAATTTCCTTTAATAATTTATTAATAAAACAATAGTTTCTTTTATCAAAATGCATCTTACGATATTGCAACATTACATTCTCAAAACTTACTTAATTCAAAGGTATAAAAATGTGTTCTCTATTCAACTTTATTTTATCACCTCACACAAATAAATATATCTAAAAAGTTTATATTTAACCGTTCTATAAAGTATATATTTAGTCATTCGTGAGTGCTGACAAGCGCCGTCGCACTCGTGCGTGTACTAAATAAATTAGCGAAATCAGTTGCTGTTTAGTGCGTGGTAGGGGAGGTCGCTTGCACGCATTGCTAACTTTTTATCTTTCTACGTGTTACATAAAGTTCAGATTATAATATTATTAGTAATTACAATATAAAAAGAATCCAGGAAAAAAAAATGTTTGACCCATAATGCCGGAATGCGAAATTAATTCGAGTGAAAATGATCATTTTTCAAGTTGTGAAGAAAGTGATAGTGGGAGTGACATTGTGGTGTGCTCACAATTTGGCGTAATGCAACTTTTGGGTGATAATGATAATAGTGACGATAACGATTATTTTGCTGATACGGACGATGTACCGGACTGCGAAAATACAATGTGACCTTGATTTTAGTTTTTGTAATAATTTTTGTTCACAATATATATTTCCATAGTTTTCTTTGTATTTTATTATCCTTGTACAAGTTTTTATTACAACAGTTGTACAAGTTTTTAGAAAACAGCAAAAAAATTATAAAAATTTGATAATTTTTGTAAGAGATACAGTTTTTTTTGAGACAAGGGTAAATGACAACAGAAACTAAAGATTTCTTTGGCATTTTTAAGTATATATGAGTAAAAAACCATGGTACTAAAACGGTTAATAGATATTTTCAATACTCCATATGCTTACTTAGCTCTAAGGAATAAAACAGTGAAACCAACATCTAACTGCTCATTAGTTTCATGTTTTGTGCAGGCACAAGGACAGGCACAAAAATTTCAAAAGCCATTAAATAAATTTTTTCTAAAGAATATTTATTGCACATAATTTTTGTCTTAACTATTTTCTTACATTATTTCATGTAGATTATTTGCTGTTCACGTGTGATTGTTTATAAGTTTTTCAATTAAAGTTTTGCTAACTTAAAGTAAAAAACGGTGTCCGGGAATAGATATCGGACAAAGAAAGACACTATTCGTTGGCTATAAAGCAATAAATGGTTGTTGAAATAAAATTTAAAACTCACCCTTTTTCTAACTGAGTGCAAAAAAAAATATTACACATAACTCTTTTTAACACTTCCAACACTTGTCCGCAGTGCGGTTTTTACCCGCAATGGCAATGTCTTCGCAGCTGTTTGCGGGTTATTCCTCCGAGCGGCACTGAACAATGTGTGCAAGTATCATGTGTTCGAAAAAGATGACAAATAATTATGAATATTATTTTCAATTTTCTGAAAAAAGTTAAGTATTTTTCTGTCACGGAATAACATCTTTCTTTGTCTGAGACTTATTCCCGGACACCCGTAGGTCTTAATCACAGCCATTTTCTCAGAAACAGTTTGATGTAAAAACTTGAAAAGTACTAAAAGTACATGTTCAATTGTTCAGTATCAATTGACAGAGCAAATTTTCAGGATACCAAAACTATTTTTTTTGGAATATTGGGAAAATTTATTGGAAGGGGAAAAAATTCGTAATACTTTTACACCTGTAAAGGATGATGATGTAAATGATGAAAAATAATATTTAAAAATAGGGAACAAGTCTGGTTTAGCAAAAAATTGAATTTTCCTTCTTTTTTTTGATTTAAATGAAAAAATGTATTTAAAAAATTAACTATGTGGCAATTTTAGGACTCGGTTATGTTTAATTTATAAAAAAAGATATTTGAAAAAATTCCCATACAAAAGTGCAGTTTTCCAAAAAAGTGTAAGTTAAATGTTTTCATTTGCCATTTTTAGTAACACTAAACAGTGAATTTGCACATACATACGTTTCATTTGTTAAATTTAAGAAATATTTATCTAATTGCAACTTCAGTGCCTCAAAAAGAAAATAAATTTCAAAACACATTCTAGAATAGGAAAATATTTCAATTAATAATTTTTAAGTAGAACATTTTAACAGATTCGAAACTTATATCTGTACGACAGTTAAATAATAATTTGGTATCAATGTAGTTTCATTCATTTCATTCTGACAAATATAATCTGAAAATATAGCCATTTTAGTAATTTGATTAACCCTCACTTGTTTTAACCTTAGCTTGTTGCCATGTGAATTGTTAAGTAAGGCACAAAGCAAGTTTGAGGACAATTTTGCGAACTTGTAATCATAAGCAAATCTTTATGGCTTAAATTGACTGAGATAAGAATTGCAACCCTTCTACTTGAATTCACATACTTTGTTTCGCTTTAAACTAACCAATCCATTTAAATAAAATTTTTATTTACATTAAATAAAATAAAACAACACACATTTTCATAAAAAGATTTATTAACAAACATCAAAAATTTCTCTAAATTATAAATTAAATAACACTTGATATTGTCTTGCAATTATTGCATATAACAACCTATTTCACAAATACACCAAATCAACTACGTCTTGCTATCTCAAATTTAAACGTGTAACAATACAAATTCTGGACAAAATGGAAGCGACGCAATTTCACAAATGGACCCAAAACGTGAGTCTACACTATATTATTAACCATAATATTCTTTAGACATCAATACCTTTATAATATACTTCTAGAAACACAAGACTAAAATCATTCTTGTTGGAACAAGGTGTCTATACAATACGCAATTATCTGCAAGCTTGCGACTGCAATCCGTAATAGTGCACATATAAATTATAGTAAACATATTTTTTCCAAAAATAATATTTTTTTTATTTAAAAGTTGTTATAAGTCATTAATACGGAAATGCATCAATCTATATATTTATTTTGATAAACGTAAGAAATGTGGCAAGCTTGCATAAACAGCATATGTAGCGACGCTATCTTAAACTTCAACTGTCCATAAGAATCACTTTCTTTTGCATAATTATACAAAAAATAGTTACGCAAAACGAAAAGGTGCATGTTTTTATAATATTGTATGGTAATGCACGATATTACAATTTAACAGGGAAGTAAAATGAAGACGCTTTTAATTTTCCATCTATAGTAAAGGCATGCCTTGGATGTTGATGTTGTAAGGACCTTGGAAGTAATTAAGACTTTCAACAATAATACAATTTCTACATCAGAATTACCACTCAACTTTTCAAACTTTGTTTTGAGTCACTAATAATGTAAACATACTATTTTATTGCCACCGTTAATCTATGAAGACAAGTTCATACCACTCAGTCCCACCAGTAAAAATAGAGTTCAACGTAGTTAAACCATCATTCAAATTCCATTCGTTGTTAAATTCATCTTACGCGCCGAAGAACAAACGTTTTCATTTTAAGTTTTTCCCAACATTTAAATGTCAATTCATCTGTCAAAATGACATTTGACAAGGCTTTATATGTTGCCAAACCGATGATTGCTACTATTTACACAGCTGTGTAATTGTGATTTCATACAAAATTTAAACTTTAATTAATTTATAAGCTAGACGTTTTATTAAAAAAAAACATTTAGGCAGATTACACATGACTAATTACACAAGTGGTCCAAGTGACGAGTAATTATCATACTGTGTAATGAAAAGAATATACATACTGTCTTAGAAACATTATTAGACTGACAGTCATTGTTACCACTCGTTTATATAAAAATTTTGTGGTCTCATCAAATTTATATAAACATATGATTGTTTAAGACTCCGGTCTTACAAATTTTTACAAGAGCGATTTGTAATATAATACTGAACAAATTTTTTTTAAGGCAATTCAATTTACAGTTTATTATTAAATGTAGCTATTAAATACAAAGGTAACAATCAATTATTACATTTTTTGTAGTAAAATATATTCAAGCGTATCATGGGTATGACATCTGTTGAAAATTTTAAGCAAAACTCCTATACAAGTACATATACACATTAGGAGTAATGCGTTGGCGGGCAGTACTATGTTGAGCAATTTGCAGGGGTTATGGCACCATGTTAAACAAATGTATTGAAGAAGCCGTAACGTAATATTAAGTACAATAAAACTGTTTCAAATTAAATCTAAGAATATAAAATCAAGACAATAAATCATGAGAAAATAGTTGCAACCCTCTCCAAAAACAAGTTGCCTTGAATAAATGTAAGTAAAATGACAATTGCCTACAAAACTTCTTCATTATTGATGACCCAATAATCATTATTGATTACTCAATAATAACTATTTCTTTTTTTTTTTTTTGATTTTCTGCCATAAAAGAAGTTGTAGAATATAAAAAAACTTTGGTATGACATGTTGTTTATTGTTATTGGCGCCTAGGCTGGTCTCCATATATTTCTGCCCATTTTCCTTTGAACATTCCATCAATCCTAAAAAAGTGTGCTTAAAAAAGTAGTTCACTTAATATTTAAAAAAGTGCACTTGGTGCAGCTAACACATCTTGCCTTTCTGTTGCTAATAACATTTTTTACCAAATACATCAGCCAAACTTACCCCCAAATATATTCACAAACACTGATTTGACCTTCTTGTCAGACTCTATAATCTTTAGTGCACCCTGGACCTGCTTTGCACCGACACCACCACCCAGATCTAGAAAATTGGCAGGCCGACCGCCACTCAGTGTGATGAGATCCATTGTGCCCATGGCGAGGCCAGCTCCATTAACAAGGCACGCGACGGTGCCATCCATGTCGATATACACCAAGTTTAGGGCTGCTGCTTGACACTAGGATGGATAAATAAGGGATTTATTAGCTTTAGTTTACGAATACATTTGATGAACTTATTATACATAAGCAATGTCTTTCAGTTTTCAGCAATATCCTGTTAGCTTTGTGGAAGATAGAATAATTTTGATAAGTTTATTGGTAGAGCATTTTGAATGTCTGAATCTAAGCAACATCTATGGTGAATATGTTGGATTTAAAGTATTGTTAGTAATAATTAAAATGTCCTTTATTAGAAAAGTGTCTTATTAGTCAATAAAAAGAGAAACGGGTTAAACCCATATAGTCGTTTCACACTTTTATATGCCGAGTGTATTCCTGTAAACTGTCTTTTTAAATCTTAATGTATTCAATTGTTTTTACATTTTTCTTTTTATTTATCACTAGCCTTTTTCTTGCGCAGTAACGATAAAATGCATACATATTTTGGTTGGTTTTGAGTTCCTTACAGATAAACCTTTGTAGAATTTTTGTTCGTTTGTCTATTGTTACTCTCTCTGCTTTTTTACATTAAAGATATTTTTGGAAAAGTACTTGGGACTATTTGGAGTCTCTCAATTCAAAGAGTACCTTTCTTACAGTTTTGTCCGAAGTGCTCATAAAAATTATTAAGTGTTTTAAAAGAATTTTCATTGTCGAACGCTTAGGGTCCAACCTGAGAACTGAAGAATGCATCATTGTACTAATTCAACAGGAACGAGTAGGATAAAATAGGTAGAATGTTAAAATTTCAAAGATTATCACATAAAAATTCCTAAAGTAATTTATAATAAAATTATAACAGAGTGAAATCTGTACACTGAAATTATTTAAAAAAAAAAGTGATTGATTTAGCGTATAGAATGACAATAGAAGCTGCAAAAACTCTTTTTAGAATTTTCGCCTGTATCTGTCTGTATATTAATTTGTTCGTCAAACACGTGAAATTTAATAGACAGATTTTGATGAAATTTGGTATGGCACTAGTTTATATTCTCGAACAATATATAGGATACTTTTTATTTTGATGTTACAGGTTAAAAAACCCTTGGCTTGGTAAATATTATGATGTTGGTACTACCAACGATATCTAACAGAGTTTTTAATAATAGTAAAGATAATAGTAATAATATTTTCCAAAATTAAATCATGGGGAACAGCTAGTTAAATGTAAAATTACAGTCTAACTTGAATTAACTTTACATACAAGAGATTACACATATATTGAAGTAAAGTCGCAAAGTGTGCAAATCAAAAAAGCTACTGAAAATAGACAATGACAAGGTACTGATGTGTGTTTATGTATAAAAATGAATCAACAGTGCAGATACATAATCGTGAAGCAAAATTTGATGCTTAAGAAAATAATAGTCGAAACCAATGTTTTCATTACATTCTTATAACAGTTAAAAAAAAGGTTTAATATAATTTATGAGTATTATCATAATTAACGTAAATATTCTACAATAAGAATCATATTTATTGAAGATAGATTGGTAATCATCACATACATGTATTCTTGTGATTCAATAGATGTGTTCGTCTTGACTTCCGACATATTGTCGTATAGGGTTGATTCTATCCAGTCTATATCAGCTGGGAATCGATCGATGACTTTTAGAGAGAATAAGCTTTGTTAAGTAATAATAGTGAGTGATTGTAATTAATATAGTATTTTTATACATCTACATCGGGTAAGAGCTCTGAATGAAATCAACTTTTATGGAAAATATGACATGAACATGTTTCATGTATTTAGGGAAATTAAAATCATTGGATGAAATTATAACATATGAATATTCAATATATTTGGCATTAATTTTATAGAAATTCATTATTCACAATTAAATAAAACTACGTGATGTAGTATTATTTCTACCTTCTTTAAGTTCTTTACCACGACCTAGGTTTCGTTGGGTTACAAAAAAGATTTATATTTTTGCTAATAGACCACCTGACGATGTTGTAATACAACGAAACCTAGGTCGTGGTAAAGAACTTAGAGAAAGTAGGAATAATACTACATCACGTAGTTTCATTTAATTGTGAACATATGAATCATTAAACTGTCTCTATCCCAGACAACAGACAATAATTTATTAGTTGAGTTAAGCTTGTCTGAAAAATAGTGTGTTTATCATCTTAACAACAAAAATGCATTTTAAACACTTTCATAACTACCTCCTTGGGGTCCATTTCAGATGTATCGTTAAGTGCAAACAAGTCCTTTTGCCGGTACTCAGCGTTATCGTCAAAGTTAATCTTGGCGTCGACGGAAACCACACGTCCATCATCAGTCTCAACAAACGGGTTGATCTCGAGCTGGATCGCATCAATCTACAATTTAATCCATTTTTAAAAATTAAAAAAAAAAGTTTTACAATCCATATTACCGAATATCTCAGACCATATATAATTAAGTATTTCAGATACATTATTATATGTTAGCCATAACCTTGTTTTAATAGTTGCTACCACTTATTCGCTTCACATTGAAGTTGAAGCTATAATGTTAGTTTTAGCTATATCATAATGTAGTGTTTGAACAATATAGTTAATATTCCAGTAAATTTTTTATTTTTTAGGATTCCGTAATTAAAGGGTCCATGCCTTATAATTTCATTATATCCCTCTGTCCATCTTACTGTTTCTACAATTGTTGACCAATTTGCATGAAACTTTTCAAATAGGTGCTTCAGATAATGATCAGCAGAATATTAAAGTTTTCTAATGTATCTCCACGTACGTAACGGGGACAAAGAAATAATTTTTTTAAACAAATTAAAAGTATAAATTCTGTTATACATCATTTTATTAGAGGAATCCAATCGTAAGCATATATCTAAGGGAATCCAAGATGTCTTCACATCCACTGGAGATCTTCACATTTGCACTAAAAAATGTAGTTTTTCTTGAGAAACAATGGAATGCTTTTCAAGAAAAATAACATGTTCGATGTAGTAGATTCTTGACGCTAAAACAAACTATCAATATCAATTTTGTACGTAAAAACATTTAAATTTTGGCAATCTACATGGCTAAACAGTTTATTATATTCAGATATATAAACAATTTTTTTCTGATAATTTTTTCTTCCTTAATTCAAATAATTTTACCTTTTATAAATGTAGTAAATTCTTGACAGCTAAAACAGTCATTATCAATTTTGTAAGAAAAACATTTGCTAACAGTTTATTATATTCAGATAGATAATTTTTTTCCTAAATATAATTAATTCCAATAATTTTACCTTTAATAAATATAGTTTGACAACTAAAACAAACTGGCAATATCAACTTTATAATTAAAAACATATCAATTTTAAGCAATCTAAATGGAAAAACTGTTTATTATATTCAGATAGGTAAACAATTTTTTTTTCAGTTTGAGAAAATTCAAAATTGCCAAGTCTCTTAATTGCCATTTACCCCTCTATTACAAAACTACGATAATATTGGTGAAGATGCATACTATAAAAAATTCAATCTTTATCCAGTATTTTTACTGCATACTCTTCGGGGCACAAGCAGAACAGTAAAATACTACTAATACTGGTAGTAAAATATTAGTTACATTACGTTAATAATTAAGATTGAATACTGATTTGAAAATAAATTATAAAAAATAATGACAAATCAATTTTAAAAAAATTTTCAGACACATCTGGTGTCAAGCGAAATGCTAGCCCATAGCACAGTAAAAACAAAATATACAGCAGCTAATTTGTACAAACTGCACATTTTTACTTAATAAGCTAGAACATAAAGATAATGTCTGTATAAAAATGAGAAAACTGTCAATGTAATAACGTGGATGTCTCCAAAATGCCCTAAAAATAATAACGTGCTTCCTAATGCAAATCTCATAATTGGAAAAAAGTTTGATAAATCTAAATTTTAGATTTCCATTGACATTTAATATCTATGAATATATCAAAAACAAAAAGATACAAAATTCAAAAAATAAAGAAGAAATTGTACTTTTTTTATTCATTTAGAACTACACTTAAAAACTGTTTATATAATTAAGATAAAAGTCACTGATGTGTTATTTTTAAATAATATAGGCTTTATTCAAAGACAAGTTGACGCTTTATCCAAAGGTGAGCAGTGGTGAAATAGGTAAAGCAAGCTAAAGAACAAAAAGGACATCTGGCACTTTTCATTGCATACCACGTTAAAGGCATAAAAGAGACGGAAAAAGTAGTTTGCCACAGTCTAGCAGATAGCCTATGTCATAATTAACCGTTACTTTGGATGATCTACTGTAATACTAGAGCTAATGCTAGCTTCATTCTCTTATCCCCCAAGCCTACTTAGGTGTTGTGAGAATCCCAGAACATGACTATATACCCACACGTAATATATAAGTCATGATCCCATTCAAGTTACATTTAAATTTTGCAGCCCTTTTTAACCTGTTTAAAAACTGTTTCTTCGTGAAATCGATTAAAAACCCCAGGTCGATCTAGCAGAAATACTCTAACATTTTTTTTACATCAGTGTCTCAAGCCGTCATTTACACACAACACACGACTCTATATATATTTTGACAAGAGTTTTTATGTTTAATACAATGTGTATTGATAAATAGAAATTAGTATAATTAATAAATACATAATAATTATTGAACTTTTTGTTTTACTGGCATTAAGATATGTTTTACTGGCATTAAGGTATCGTATAAACAAGAAGAGACACGTCGAAACTATATGCGAGAGATGATCTAGCAGATCTAATTTACTATTGCCAGTAATCTAAAAATACGTATGCCAGTAACTATATATATTAGATTGGCAACTTATAAACTTGCCATTTTTTTCAATTAATTTCTGGAATATTATAGAAGCTTCCAGAATATTTCTTGTGGGGTATATAAAGAGTGCGGCATTCGAACTTCTACTCAGTATGCAATTGAGTAATTGGCGAGTAAGTAAAGAATAAATTAAAAATGATAGTATTTCGAAGTAAAATTACAAGACTCTTTCTTCATGAATGTCGTTTAGGGAGAAAAACCAATGAAGCATCACGCAATAGAGTATGCTACTTCACCCATAGTACTTTCTAGATCTTTCGCCATCAAATTACCATCTTTATCGCTATCAGTCTAATAATTTATGTGTTAAAAAATTTTTAAAAAACAAATCGAACTTCCCTGATGACCCGTCAAAGACACAAAGATTTCTATAAGGACGGAAGTTTAGCTCTGCCTACACATTGGCGACAAGTGTTAGATACCGACAGTGCTTATTTAATTAACGATTGATTTTATTGACTATATATAAAAAGTTGAAACGTTTGTGTATAGAGATGGCGAGTTTACAAGTTGCCAACCTAAAAATTACATAAATAATCTGCGATAAAAAGAGATAAAAATTTAATAAATATTAGTTTCAATACATAATATTTACACATCTATATCCAATCCGAAATAGATCGAAAAAAGGCCAAATCTCATAATAATTCCGATAGAGCTAAAAATTTAGGTTTTATATATTAATATTTTAAATATTAATAGGTTGTTTCACTAAAAATTTTATTCAGGATCAAAGGTAATTACAATAAAAATAGTTATGACCAAATTTGTAGATCATAAAATTTCCTACAGAAAATGTCCGCACAGTTTTTCATAAGAATAATGGTTTCCGTTTATTTTGACTGGACTACTACACTGAGAAAACAACAAAAGCATTTCCCCCTAAGAAAGACCGGACAATGTGACTGATAGCCGATAATAAACATCATACGATTATCAAATACAATGTTATCAAATTGATAATTCAATTTATATTCATCAAGTACAAATCATATTGCAATCTTAATTGTTGATTGTCATGTGCAGGAAAATTATTTACTTTTAAGCATAAAACAATTTAATCTATTTTATCTTTTATAACCTCTCACTTTTTTTATCTAGGTGGGATAAGCAGTGATAACAGAAAGTCTCATCATGTCAAGATGACTTCGGCTGCGATACTGATTTACTTGAAATTAGTTCAAACTTTAACATTATTACTAGCAAACGATATGAATAATTAAGTGCATATATAATTAACACTGCCATTATCGAAAAACTATTTCATAATTTAAAGACATCCTGACAATTTAGCAAAAATAAAGTCGATAGGAATTCCCTAAGTAATCATTTTACAATGAAAATAATAAATGTCTGGAATATGTCATTAATTGTTCTCATTATAAAAGGACATGCGATACTCGTGATATCTACAATGAGAACAATGAATGTCTCAAGTGCGGAATTTGTTGTTCCACTTATAGAATAATCTAATAATATTTTCAATAACTGTAGTTATATGAAATAATGACAGGATCCTATCTTGTTAACTTTACAAATTTTTAAATTAAATTTTCTTGTATATATAAAAATTAAGGACTTATTTCGACTTGATATCTATATTTACTAGTTAATTAACTAGTACGTGGATTAAACAAGTTATCTTACCTATGTCTATCTATGTAAGTACTATCTTTGGGTGTTATGTCACAGGATATTCTTTCAAATTATCGTCAATGAGTTGAATACAGCTACACTTGAATGTATTAAAGGAGTTATAAATATTGATAAGTAATGGGGCTTTATTATCAAGCGCTACTTGAAATTTTTTGTGGAGTTTACAGAACTTTTTTGAGGAATTTTTGTTGAGTCCTAAAAAATGTTTATATGAATATTCATTTGTCACCAAATGATGAAAACAACAAGAGACTGTTAAAACAATAAATAGAGAATTAAAAATCGCATGTTTTAAATACGAATAGGTTTTTTTAATGGTTTTCATGTCACTTTTGATACTTTTACTAATTCGCTACGGTCCCCCATTTTTACTTATAGAATAAGAGCTTGCTTTAACTAAAAGAATGAATAATGAGAAAATTTTCTTATATATATGTAGATATACCTACATTACAATGAGATTTTTAATTCAGTATTATCCGGGTGACCGCACCCGGCCTAATTACCTTTGAGAAACGCCTGTTTAAATTATTTCTTTTAAACTATAGTCAAAATCATTTCATAGACTAGTGTTGGGAAATTATGAATAGTACAAATGAAATCATTTAATTATGAAAATATTGTAAAATATCTCTATTATTAATTACTAATCAGTAACATACAAACACGAATGAACGAATGACAGCAAACATTTGATATAAATATAAGAGATTAAACAGAGCAATACTGGATGAGATTGAATGTTATCTCATTCTATTCATCTGTTCAGGCACATAGATAACACTTGTTATATAACACACCAAATGTTAAGCTGTCCAGTGATTATAAGAAAATAGTTTGCTTTAATGAATACTACTTAGAAAAATAGTCAATGTTTATGTAACATCAATGCTGAATTTATACATCAATGTTTATCATTGATAATATAATATATGTAACATGGATGCTGTTAACAAAACACTGAAATTCGATAATATTTGTTTAGAAGAACATTTGAATAACATATTAAATAATTTACGAATACATATTTTTTTGACTTACTCCTTCTATGTTAATATTACTTATAATTTCTGAATGGATTATAAAATGTTTAAGTCAAAGCACTGATATATGTTTTATAATATTTTCTATTTTATTTCTAGTCTGGTATGTTGTTTTTTATTTTACCTTTTTTCTTTATTTAGCAAAATAATAATTAATTAACATCAATATTTTGAATTTGATAATTAGTTTGATAGTTTATCACTGTTCAACTCTATTGTTCACTCTTAAACTATTTGAATTGGTGTAGAAATTAATAATTATATTACTAATCAGCAGATTATGAGGATCACTCAGCTACTAATTTCATAATCGATTAGTATATCATTCAATTATGATGATCATTCATATTCACCCATCACTATTATGGACTGACCATTCCATTAATTTATATTGTTTTAAAGATTAAATCAGACTAGCTCTTTGAAAGTAAGAATAATTTCCACATACGTATTACGTCTATTTATTTATAAACCTTACGTATAAATGGTCATATTATCAGCCAAGAATAATAGTAAGAGCATGCATCAATACAATACAAGGCATGCATCAACATATAATACATACACTAATACAATTCATATTCAATAATACAATTCATACAATACAATACAATGTTATTCCTTCTACTTTTAGTAAAGCAATTTCCTTGCATGTTTAGGCTAAGGCAATTTATTTACAATATTGTTAAAGGTCATATTGTGAGCAATTTTTAAGTCACACTTTCTGAGAGATTATGTGTAATCTGCAATCCTCGAGACATCATTAAAGCTCAACGTCTCGTGAGCCATTGACGCTACAAAAAAAACAGTTGCTTAATATCTTGTGAACCACTGATGCTGCTACAAAAACAATACGTTTTTTGTCGAGCATATTTTCCCCACAATGCAAAATTTGTTTTTTTTCAAATTATCTCAATAGCCCTTGATAATACGTAAAATTACTAAGACGTGACCCTTAACATCGCCAAAAAAACTGACTTAGCCTCTCATGCTTTGCGAACCATTATTTTTGGACTCTTATAGATCTTCAACGGCTTAACAAAAAATTACATAAGAAAAGATAAATATCTTACATGGAATGAAATATTTTTTCAAAATCTATTAAAATGGATAGGAAATGAATTGTCTTAATAAAATTACATATATATATATATATATATATATATATATATATATATATACACACACACACACACACATATACACACAAATGTTATATACATATGAAAACAGAATAAACTGAAAGAAATGAATTGTTCAGTCATTTTCCGGTTCTTATATTTCATGTATTGTACACAGGCGCAAAAAGAGACATAATAGGTCCCTTAGAGATTAGTACTGGTATAATCCTAATGTTACGAAAATAAAATGCCTAGTAGCAATTACAAATAGTTTTTTATACACCAAATTTGAACAGCTCTAAAACACAAACCCAAATAAATATCTCATTCAGGTGGTAACTAAAAAGATAAAAATAAAAAGATATAAATAAAAAGTAAATAAAAAAAAATTAAAAAACCCAACTGCGTAAAAGCAACTAAAAACTTGGAAACGAGCCAGTCCATGAGAATAACAATAACATCTTATGTCAACCAACAGTAGTTACGTGCAGTACGAGGCCATCAGTTATTTTTTCTCAACAGTAGACTTCATATAAACACTGTTGATTAATATGAGCCAAGAGAATGAGGTAGTTTTATGAATGAATTTCATCAATGCAAATGCATGCGTCTTCATAAGTAATGTGTTCTGGTTTGTTTTCAACTTTTTAGTTCAGTTTTTATGTAGTTGGGTTTTATATATTTTTTTATTTTACTCGGTAAAACTCACTACTGTGTGCGTTATCAGCCTTTGATAACAACTAATATAAAACTAGTATTTTTATCTTATCTTTCATGAACAATACACAAGTTTCATTCTAGTCCAAATTCAGCTGATCGAAATTATATTCAATAGCAGAAAGTTCTGAACTTCATACCTATACATAATTATCACTGGCTCTGTCATACATTTCTCGTAAATTAGTAACATTTTCAACAATGATTTTAGATTCTCGCAGATCCTAAAATTATATAAAATAATCTTGTACTTCAGAATTAACTCTGCTCTAACAATTAGTACAAGAAACTGACAAATAAACTGAGCTTAGAATTGAGATTTAACCAACTTGTCCCGAAATTCTTCGCCTTTAAAAAAAAAATTTGGATTGATTAGGAAATTTGGATTGATATTCTCACTACAGAAAAAAACTTTCATAGACACCTTTGCTAATGATACGGTAGTTATGATAACCGCAGACATGCAAAGTCAAGCCACCAAAAATTTACAAGAAATACTTGACAGAATGGATCTATCCATTTTGTAATTCAAAATGACCAAAAAATGAATCAAAATACTTGATATATTCACTGAGTCTAAACCCATTTATCTAAACCCATTTATGTCACATTTGCACTGGGACGAACAAACAGCAATCTACATACTTGTCTTAACAGAATTCAAAACCAGTAAGCAAATTCAGCAAAATCCCTTGGATAGTAGGTTTAATTGGAAAGACCACGTCAAAGTAAATGCTGAGCAAATCAGCTTGAAACAAAGACAAAAGTTGTGGTTGGTTGGACATCATTTCAAGCTTATCCTCTACTCTAAGCAACTAATCTATAATATAATTTCTATCGTCAAACTGATTTGGATGTATGATATCCAGCTTTGGGGACGTGCTAAGCAAATATAAAATAATCCAACGAAGTTCTTGCATATGGGTAATTCCACGTGAAAGTATACCATGAATGAAAAAAAAAATTAGCGTTTTTTATGGTAAAAATACTTTAGTATAGTGCCAACACTATAGTACTTTCAGTTTTCACTGATGGCAACTAAATTTTTTTTTGTATTTTGGTAATACTGACGTTTTTAAGATGGCGTCGTAGACATCAACTGCTGGCGCGTTTTGCAGTGGAGTTTTAATTACATTTTTAAAAGGTAAGTTTTTTGTATTATTGTAATGTTTTGCTACATATTGCAACGTTTGCTAATGATTTACCGATAAATAGTCGGTAATGTATGTAATAATTGTCGTAAGAATAGATTTTAAGCGGTTAAGTATACAATGTCGGGTTGTAGTGTCGGTCACAGTATTAACCGAATTTTCTCTTTAATTTTAGTAAAACTTATTCTACATAAAAAAAATTTTTTTATTTCGTACTTGACATAACAACTTACATTATGCCGACCTCAAAAAATTCTATACTTTATTAATTATTCTTCAAACAACTAAAATGATTACGTAGTGTCAGTCACACTGTAGAGTCGGTCACGAAATATATAGGGTCAGTCACGATTTTTATCAAAAGGAAACTAATTTCTTTCTTGTAGATGGCTAAAACAGCTGCCGAAAGGAAGAAAAAGCAGAGAGAGAAGCTAAAAGCAAGTGGATTATTCGAAGAATTTAAAAAGAAAGAAACTGAAAACAGAAAACGGTTACGACGTTCGATTAAACAAACAGCGTCAACTGATAAGCGTGAAGCTTTAAGAAAAAAGAAAGCAGAAGAGATGAGACGGTACAGGAATAAGATTAAAGAAAGAAAAGTGTTACAATCTGTCATAGAAGAGACTGCAACTAAAGCATTTGCTTCAAAAAGCTCATATGGAAAAGCCATCGCAAAAGCAAAACGGAATCTGCCATTTAGTCCTACAAAGCGAAGAGCTGTTGTAGAAACATTGGTGACACAAATAATCCCTAACATTGTAACCCCTAAACGTAAAAAATCGAACCAAAAATCCAGAGCCGATACAGTTAAAAAGATTCGAAATTTTTATGTCAGAGATGATATTAGTCGACAAAGTCCTGGCATTAAAGATACAACAATAGTTCGCCTCGAAGATGGTAAGAAAATTAAAATGCAGAATCGGCATTTATTCACCAGTATTCTTGAAACATATGCTTTATTTTGTGAGGAATTTGGAAAAATCATTCGTAAAAGCAAGTTTGCTGAACTACGACCAAAACACGTTCTGTTAAGCAGTGAAACACCTGAAAATGTTTGTCTGTGCAAGTACCATGAAAATTATATGCTAGCTGTAAACGCGTTTGCTAAAAATTGTAATGATTTTACTAGTTACGACAAAAATTTTTTAACAACATTTGCACTTTGTGAAGCTCCAACAGCATCTTGTTGGTATGAAAAATGTGCCAGGTGTAAAACTATGA
Organism: Druceiella hillmani; assembly: GCA_039881145.1. NCBI lineage: Eukaryota > Metazoa > Arthropoda > Insecta > Lepidoptera > Hepialidae > Druceiella > Druceiella hillmani. The sequence continues at coordinate 2,361,147 of JAYKKI010000067.1, read as the reverse complement.
TGCAATTTAAATTGGAACAAGCAATAGGTACCAATAGAGATAAGGAAGTTAACTGGCACGAATGGAAAGAGGAAAATGGACGTCTGAGTAAAGTTTCGGTAAAGGGCACAATGTCGATGCTTTGTGAGCATATACTGAAAATGACTCCAGCTTTTAAGGAACACAGTTACGTAAAACGTAATCAAGCACAATCTTACAATAATGACCGAGTAGATAGCATGAACCCTGAATGCAATTTTGCCCTTCTTCAAGTAGATTTTGCTGAGAATTACAAATGTGTGGCTCAGGATGAAATTCAGTCGTTTCATTGGGGGCAGCCGCAAGTATCACTGTTTACTGTATCTCTGTGGTATCATCAACTTCAGCACGCGTCGGTGATAGTATCAAACAATATTATCCATAACAAAGACACAGTGATAGTTTATATTGACAGAATTTTACAAGAAATACCAAAGGATATCAAGGAAGTACGCATTTGGTCAGATGGTCCAGCATCACAGTTTAAAAACAGATTTATAGGTAATTCTCTTCCAATGCTGGAAAAACATCACAATTTCAAAATAACGTGGAATTTTTTCGCTACATCACATGGAAAAGGACCAGTTGATGGTATCGGAGGTGCCATTAAACGTCAGGTACGAAATGTTGTATTGAGAAGAGAGAAAATCGTTACAAATGCACAAACGTTCGCTGATGCTGTTTTCCCTATAATTCACGAAAATCTAGGCTTAAGTACGATTTTTGAAAAAGCTCCTGCTATCGAGGATATAAAGAAAATGCACAAGATATATCTGAATAGTTTTAACATTGTAAAAGCTCTTCAATTGTCTTGCCTGCAAAAAACTAGGTATGAAGAAGTTTACTCTGATGACAAATCAGAAGATGAGACTGATAATCCAATGATTGATAACTCTCCGGATGAGAAGGAAAATGATGATCCAACGACAAAAGCTGGCCCTAGTGTCATAATTTCAAGTTTGGAACTGACTACTAATAACATACAGAATGGTGTTTATGTGCTGGCACAGTTTGCTACAAAAGACAAACATCAAAAGATGTTTTGTTATGTCACTATTTGTCAAAGCGGTGTTGATGAAGAGGGCGAAGTTAAAGTTATGAGCCTTAAAGTAGCTAGTGATGATGCTTCTTTGTTTAGAGCTGATGAGAAAGATATATCTTACGTATCTTTTGAAGATATACTTGAGATATTACCCAATCCTAGTCTAGTCCTAAAGGGCAATAGAATCTATTATAAGTTTCCTAAAAAATTGGATGTATTACAAAAATCTTAAGTACTTAATAAGTTTTTTGTTTGAAAATTTTATGTATTAATTAATATTTTATTAGTCATGCTTATAAAAAAATTGAAATTTTAATTATAAGTATTAGTTATTTGAAATTTTATAAGTGACGTTTTCATTATTTAAATTGTACTCAAAAATAAAATTTTAGTACACTTTTATATTTTTAAAATGGTTTGTAAAGTTCCTACATTGTATCCTGTAAAATTAGTTTCTAAGGTTTCTTTGAAAAATACAAATATTTTGCATTCCAAAGTGACGGTAGTGTCAGTCACGTTTTGGTCTGTAGTGTCAGTCACAATTTCTTTTTCTAATTAATTTGATTCTTAAATACTGAGGTTCTTCATTTTATTATTTTCCAACAGTTTGTTTTATATATTTCAGTCCCAGATAAAATTTAAAATTATAAAGCCTGCACAGAGGAAGATATTCGAAGTTTAAAAACACTCTCAAATATACGTTCCTTTTACATGTAGTGTCAGTCACATTTGTATTTTGGTAAATAAGTCATACTTCACAAAGTTTTATGATCACATTTTTTACTACAGAGGCATAATTGTAGAATCAACTATATAATCATATTCAAACTAAAACCGTTGACATAGTAGTATACATAATATGAAGTAAAATAAGACACATTTTGCGTCAAATGTAGAGTCAGTCACATATGGAATTACCCATATGATTTCGAATGCATATTGTTATGTAACCAACCAAAAAATTCAAAACAACTTAGACGTCAAATGGATTAACGAATTTATCCAAGAATATGCTATTAAACATGAAAAACGACTTCTCAACCATACCAACATAGAAGCTATTCAACTTCTGGATATTACCCACAAATTGGGAAGTTTAAAACATTTTAAACCTTATGAATTAACTTCATGAATAAATTTCATTTATCTGGGATATATATATATATATATATATATATATATATATATATATATCTCAGTCAAGTTCGATACTATAGTTGAATATATGCTATAAATCATTTCTATTTGAATCACGTTTGACTACAAGTTTTTAAACCTTTCTCCTAAGTTTATAACTTCACAGATTGGCCTTGAATTTCATGACCAATTATATAACAAAACCTGTTCAAATAATTAACATTCAACAAGGTCTAATTAATTTTTCTTCATGTTTGTAAAATGTTGTAGTTTTGGTATGGATTACGCTTGCTTTATCTAACCATAGTAATAAAAACAGAGCTATGATATTTTGTATGTATATTAATAAAGGCAAATTGCATAATGATTTTGTTTTAATAAAAGTTGATAGCCATCTATCAGAATAATCGACTTTGTTATATTAACATGAAACATTATCAGGTCACTTCAGTTTTAAAAAATTTACAGTAAAAGACGATTTTTATTTTTAACACAAATTTTCATATTGGAAACAAATAGTTCATCAATTACCGTACCGCATATTTCATTAAAAATACATTTAAGGAAGTTTTTAAAATGTGTATAAATACTATCACAAGGGGAGAATAAAGTTTATGCATTAAAGATATTTTGGAAAAAAAAACAATAATTGCTTTGTATAATTAATATGTAACATATTAATTATACAAAACAATTATTGTTTTTTTTAGTTTTTTAGTACTTTTAGTACTTATTAGTATTTTTAGTAATTATTAGTCGAATCTAAAAAGAGACAAAAGTAACTGTTTTAAAATTATTGTCTGTCTATCTTGCTAAATGCATATCATGCAAAAAGTACTAGACAGATTTTAATGAAAATTAAAATTTTAATCTTAGTGCGGTTGTAGTTTATGTACTAATAATAAATATTTAAAACATAATTTATCAGTTACACAGCGTGACAATTGATGTTTTAAATAGATTTGGGTCCCTGAAATAAACTGTCAAAATCAAGAATTAAATCAAGATATTAAAAAAATTAGAAACCAATTTTGACTATATTCATTTAGTTATACAATTTAAGGTAATAGAAGATAATTTAGGCTCATTCCATTGTACTATTCTCACTATTTGGCAGTTACTAAAATGGCAACTTCCATTATTTAACGTGTGTAAATTTACAATAGTATACTTTTAACGGTGTTCAATAATATCAACAAGGATATCGATAAGCTTGGTATAGTTTTAACAGACTCTACTTTCAAAACTTTTAATCTGTCAATATAACTAAACCAAAATAATTTTCTATTGGAGTAACAAATATTCAAAAATTAAAAAAAGTTAAGTCGTATCTAAGATAAATTAAAGCTTTCCAATTAAGTATTTCATTTACATTGAGAAGTGTTTCTTAAATCAAATGATTACAAAAAAAAATTTATTTTATTTTTTTTTATCTACTTTAATGTATGTAATCGATACATATGGCAGATTTATCACTACGAGAGCAATCTCGACTACTTACTGTCGACTAGAATTATAATAAGAATCATTTTAGAATTAAAAGTTTAAAGCAACAATTTTATAAACTTAAAGTTAATTAAGATTGTATAAGAAATTTGAAAATTCGAAATGGATAAAAAATTAATTTTATTTAAAGTAAATGATATTTATTGTATTATGTGCATCACAGTTTAATTAAATATTTCAAATATAAATATTCTGCAATTTAAGAGTTAATTAATTAATTTGGTTAATGTAGCATAATTATTAAAAATAAATTGAATTTTTATAATTATATAATATATTATAAATTATATAATAATTAAAAATATATTATGAATACTTTATTGAAAAGAATATTAAATTAATAATTTAATTTAAATTAAGCTTTTTATTTAATATTGTATTTTAGAAGTTATCCCATAAAATATTTGGAGTCATGGTTAAGTTATATTATTATGCTTTTAATCATATTTTAAAAATATAGGATTGAAAAAAGGGGAATAATGAATCTAATTAAAAATATTACAACACATTTTTGATTGCATTTTGAAGACAATTAAAAATATTCACAGATGCCCCTTTTGATGAGGTAGATGAAAAAATCTATCTCAAGTTTGCTTGAATTAACTAAACGCATAACTTGTAAAATAGGTGTAAATGCAAAGTATTTAAAAATGACATAACTCCTGTGATATATGTACAACTAGTTTAGTTTGCTACGGAACTCTGAATAGGTTCGTTATAAAATTGTAGTCAACAATACTAAACCCAATTAATTTCATCGACAAAAGTATAAAGGAAATTAATTAACTCTAGCTTAAACGACAAATATCTTTACACAAAAACATGATCAATTATTTTGATGTATACCTATATTTTACATGTAATTAGGCATATGGCTATGTACATAATCATATTTTAAATAGTAATTTTGTGTGCAAGTTTTGGAAAATAAATACAAAAAGTTTGATAACCATTCTTTACAAATTCCTACGAAATGTGCATTAACATATATTATTTCGATGTGTAGTGCCACAATCAAGAACAGAATATATTGTTCTAAACAAGAGTTATCATCAATTAAGAAGATATTCATCAGTTGTAAAGGATTTGGAAAATTGAGAAAAATATTCAATTTCCAAATCGAGGATTATAAATGGAAATGTAAAGCATAAGAAAACTAAACCTATTTGCACCCTCATAGCTATCTAATCAGTCTCGATAGAAGATAGCAAAAATATACTGCAGTTTTCTTTATATACATTAAACATAAAAATTGTCAATAGTAACTAGATCACTGTGTTGATAATTTAGCGAATATTGTACAATAGAGGAATATTATGTAACATAAAAATAATTGAATTTAAAATAATTAATAAATTACCTTTTCAAACAACTGCCATAGTTTCTTAATTTCTGCTGCAGCTTTTGACCTAAGTTCTCCCTTGAATTGCAGAAACTTGGCAACGTTGTTTGCAATCTCATCTGTTACCCCCTGGGTTATGTCGATTGGTACTTTCAATATCAAGTCAGGAGTCTTCTCGGCTACTGACTCTATATCCATACCGCCGGCCGGTGAAGCCACGATAACAGGTCCATTATATTCTCTCTCCATTAATATACTAAGATATGTTTCTCTGACAATATTTACACTTTCGGCAACCATAATCTTCTCAACTAGTATACCATTCTTAGGAGTTTGTTTGGTAATCAGTCTGTGCCCTATCATTTGCTTAGCTAACGGTAAGATTTGCTTCTCATCTTTTGTTAAGTGCACACCCCCCTTGAAGCCGTTGTCGAAATGTCCTTTACCTCGTCCACCAGCCAAAACTTGAGCCTTTATTACATATTCCTTAGGTTTAAATCCATTTAAAACACTCGCATCCAATTTAGAATCTAAAATGCGGAAACTTTGCACACACACATTATGTTTTTGAAGCAAATTTTTACTATGATACTCCTGAAGGTTTAAATTTCTTTGTGGTACTGAGGTCAACCTCATCCTCGGTTTCAAACGAATCATAACATTAATTTTACCACCAATTTTGTAAGCAGCCATTTTGTTTCTTATATATAATTTTTGAAATGAACGAACTTTGCACTGATAACCTAAGTCCAATAGTATAAACGGGGGGGGAATAAATATTACACTTTTGTTCTAGAAACTCTAAGACAGTAGTCAGCTTTTATGTTGTAAGATTAAGCTTAATGAAGTTCATCAGTCTTATCAGTATCAAGAACAATAATGTACGTACTCTTCCCACCGGCAACTTCCGTCAATTGTTGACTATTTGACATTTCAAAATTATTATGTCAGAAGCAATCAGAAGAATAGATCATAGACAAATCTGTAGTTTATGACTACGTTCCACTAGCCGCCCGCAACGCTCACACCCATAATCGCGATAATATCCATTCTACTAGCTTGTCAGCGTTAGATTTGCAGTCCAAGTGAAATGGACAATGAACAATGCGTATTCGTAGCTATGAGGTGGTATTGAACAAAAATGAAGAAATTATAACATTGTATTTTTTTATTATGTATTAATCCTTAGATCATTTTACACCGACCCCGTTACACTACTGTGTGTGTGTATATTAGTACTAAAGTTACATATTAATACGAAACAGTTGTTTTTATTTTATTTCGACGTTTTCACGAAAAATCCACGTCGCAGACCCGAACTGCGCATTTCGGTTTCTTTTTTATACAAGTACTTTGTTATTAGTCCCTAAATGAATTTATAGAACCTGGCTTTTATTACAGAATTCGTGTTTATATATGTATAATGGAGAGAGAATATAATATTGAATTACAATATATATATATATATATATATATTATATATATATATATATATATATATATATATATATATATATATATATATATATATTGTAATTCAATATTTTTTTATACTCTATCGATTACAATTCTCATCATATCAATGACAATCAGTTATTTCTTTTAAAAAAAATTAATTGAAAATGTATGTACAGTCATCTACACGTACATTACAGAATTATACAGTAAGTATATTTTAAACGTTTAGTATTACACACTATTGTGTATTCATTTTATATTTATTTGCTTTATTCCTTTGCATTGTTAAGGCATTCGGATTATTTACTTTAAAATTACATGATCAATTACTTAATTTACCAAGTTAATAAAAATAGTTCTCTTTTCTTGTAATTATATGATGTAATTAAACATAACTCAAATAATTCAAACGTCCAGGATGTTAGAAATACTTGAAATGGAAAAAATATGTTTACTCAGCGATAGTATTAGTAGGAGCTATATTATTTACTTTATGTTCTAAATGTTACGTCTCCCTATAATTTCGGTAAGAGTTCTAAATACACATGTTCAATACATCAGATATTAGCGGTTTATTTGTATGAAGACGAGTCGTTCAGTGAGCTTACTTCGATTCGCAAATATTTCATTAATGTTGGAAATGATCTCGAGACATGATTTTAGAAAAAAAAAATAAAATGAAGCTATCACCCCAATTTTAGCACACAATTCTTTAATTGAAATTAAAACCCCTGTAAGCTCCCCAAATTCCATAAACAATACGTTAGAAACTTAAAATGAGGAAAAACTTTTCCATCTGTTTTATATCACGCCCTTCATTATTAGCTATAAACACAACTCATCTTCGCTTCCATCAATCTATCACTTAAACTAGTAACTATACCGTATCTATTCTGTGGTAACTACAATGGTTCATATCGCTTTTGTCTTCACAGCAGGTCTGACAGATTTGTAGAATCGGAAGTATTTTTGGATCATGAAGTCTCACAGACATATTTCAATAATATTTGAAGAATACAAAAATAAAATATATCAATCGTAAAATTACACTCTTTGAACAAACCTACGATAACAATGTAAATAAAACAATCAACCATTCACTTTTAGATTACAACGTAAACATGAGTTTAGTCGTGAAACGTGAAAATACCAAATCTTTGTTGTAGGTAAAGTCATATTATAAATTCAAACTTACATCTTAATTCAAACTAAAAGAAGCGAATGATTTCATTTTCTCTCATTTTCATAAAACTGCGATTTTTAATAAAAATAATAGAATATTGCATTTTAAGATAAAACCAGCTCTAAATTATTTAACTTAACTCGAAATTGTGATGATGACTGTGATATTTATTAGTGTTAGATTGTTTGTGATAAACAATTGTTTTGGTTTTATTCTATCATTAAATTAAAATCGAGATGAAAAAATTGTCTCATAATATGTTTATATTTTTCAAGTTTGTCCATTATAATATGATGCCTCTTTTGTTCATAGATAATTCGAAAAAACTTAAAGGCAAAAATTATTTGATGCATTTTTTTCCATCATATGTAACTGGATTATAATATTTCAGTATTCCCTGATATGCTTCTCGCTAAATAAAACTATTTTAGTTACAATTTTTATTTTTTGTGCTGGTAATAATGCTCTGTAATCGTTTCTGCTCTCTGGTCTATCACTTCCTTTATGCCTTCTTTCCGTGTTAACCTTTTGACAACACGAGGTTTCATTTATTAGTTCTGATATAAAGTGAGTGTCTTTGAATGTTTTTGGAGTGTACACAAAGTGAATATTGGTTTATTTATTAAACGTGGATTGTGTAAGTTTATTAAACGAAATCTGTGCTTTATTTCCAGGGAACAACCATGGCTGATGAAAATTGGAATGACAGCATGGACGAAGGCGTCGTGGCCGCTGAATCGGCGCCACTTCCCCAACCTGCCGAATTGCCTGAAGTTAAACTGTTCGGTCGCTGGAGCTGCGAAGATGTTGAAGTTAAGGATATGTCGCTCCAAGATTATATCGCCGTTAAGGATAAGAACGCTAAATATCTCCCGCACTCCGCTGGTCGGTATGCTCACAAACGTTTCCGCAAGGCTCAGTGCCCGATCGTTGAAAGGTTGACCAATTCCTTGATGATGCATGGTCGTAATAACGGCAAAAAGTTAATGGCCGTTCGTATTGTGAAGCACGCTTTTGAGATCATTTATCTGCTGACCGGAGAGAATCCCCTGCAGATATTGGTTACGGCCATCATCAATTCCGGTCCCCGTGAGGACTCTACTAGGATCGGTCGCGCCGGTACAGTGCGTCGTCAGGCGGTGGACGTGTCGCCGCTGCGCCGCGTAAACCAGGCTATCTGGCTGCTCTGCACTGGCGCCCGTGAGGCCGCCTTCAGAAACATCAAGACAATCTCTGAGTGTATCGCTGATGAACTGATTAACGCGGCCAAGGGATCCTCCAACTCCTACGCTATCAAGAAAAAAGACGAGTTGGAGCGTGTGGCTAAATCTAACCGTTAAATTATATTAATTGAACCTTTTGTAATAATAGGAATAATAAAAATTACTGAAAGGTAATTTGACTAGTTTTCATTGCGTTTTCGAGTGAGATTTAAAATATAAATATACGTTTAGTGGTTGTCTAATATTGTAGTGTTGATAAATAATAATATTTAATATCTGCTTAAATTATCCAAAAAGAGTTACTGAAAAATATTAAAGTGCAATAAGTTTTATTGTTCCTAGGTAGTTTATAGCAATTTAATTGAGATTCTTAATACTTTCAATAAAAAAATGTCACAAATAAACAGGGTGAACACCACTTATAGAATCCATTGAAAACAAGACAAACAATATTAAAATTTTGTTTTCTTAATTAGCAGAATATTATTACATTTATTGTACAAATCTGATTACATCAATTTTTCTTCAGCTTTTCATATACACTCCCTGATTTTCAAAATTTAATTTGCCCATAAGGTAATCAACTAATTTCTTAAAAGTGCAGATAGGTAAAGTACTGACTACCACAAATCAGCATGTATTACAAACTGATCTTTATATCAATTTAATATTTATTTTCATCGATTATTCCAGTAAATATCTTAGTACGATGCAGGTAGTTAATGTGATGTATTATTTCAATTAATTACTACATTTTTAATTTGTTCTGTCTAAATATAATAATTGACTTTATAGTGAATTGCTGGCTCGGCATTAATTATTAAAATGTACAATTGCAAGTGATCAAATTAAAAATTCAGTCTTCGTAATTGCTTCCTGATAATTGTGGGTCACGATCAAGTATTCCTATAGCGAAGTTCAAAAATATTTTCTTTCATTGCACTCTTAAACTTCATTGCAGATTTGATCACATGGTATCTGATTTGGATCAACAGTACTTCTCCACCGTGACTGTTTTTTACATTTTCCAAGATGTGTTTAAATATCTATCGCAGATAAAGGATGTGCTATTAAGACTTATTAATGTTATCACATATTGATTCATTCACATCAATTTTGGTTAATTTAACATCAATTTTTTTTGCAACTGGAGCTATTTGCTGTTAAGTAAAAACAGTTTAATATCCTTTGCTACTGTGTTGGCATAATTCTATCCATAATAGGATTCTATTCTCACACGGTATCCAAAGTGTGAGAGTAGAATCCTATTGGGACATCGTCAGCTGTTAGTCTATCTGACTTTTGGAGGTTTCTAACTTCTGAAGGTTTTATTTCAGGGGGCTTAAATCATTTTTTTCTGCCAGGTATATTTTAAAATTTTTCTTTTACTGTGAAATAACGATTTGGAAGTCTACTCTACTTGTCATTTTTTAACTCACAAACCAGAAATATCTCAAAAATGCTATTACGTAGGAAACTAATTCAGTTCTAATTATTTCGCGAATCCTGTATTAAACTGCTCAAGCGCCCGAGGGCGTGAAGGTACACAAAAGCCGGATTGGGGAGTACTGTGTCAATTCGCTAACTAGTGCTTGGGCGTTTTAGGTGAAACAGCATATCCTAAAGAGAGTTACATAGAAAATATTAAAAAAGTTACGAGTTAAAAAATCTAAAGTATTGTTTTTCTAACAATATTTTTTTTTCATAATATTTTTACATCTGAAAAACCTACTAAGCAATATATTATAATTGTAGTAATAAATGTCAATAACGTTTGCAAATAATTGAATATACTATACAGCCTTATATGTTTAGTTATATGGACGCGTGCGTGGAGTCTTAGTGTGAGTTATATTTAAAAAGTTTATTTCAAATTTGTGTGAGCTCCCCTGCTGCAGTGATATACGGCTTGTTTAATAAATTATTGTCAAGCTATTTATTCAGGTGATTTTCAGAAGTGGTCAGGAGGAGTGTGTGTTGTACAGTGGAGGGTGGTCAGCTTCTCTGCCTTATTTACATACTCATATAGTATCTATTTTATGTCTAAGTCCTTCTAAATTTTTTAGTAGAATACATTACGATATGCGTTGGTAATCATATGCAAAACCTTGTTTCGTTGAACTACATTAAGATTGGATTGTTTAGCATATTCTAAAAATCACAATATGAATCCTGTTTCTATGATATCACTACCATCTTGTTCTGCCTGAATTATTTACCTTGCGACTTTATTCATTTGGCGACATTTTTTCCATTATTAAAGTTACAGAGTTCAATTTATATAATGTGGGGTAAGTTGTAATAAACACTAAACTAATAATGGAGTTTTTATGCTTTATGGGAAACTAAAATATTTTTAATACTTTTTTGAAACGATTTAAAAGTAGACATACAATATTGAAAGTACAAAAAAAATACACCAAAAACCAACATATTGTATGTTGGTTTTTGGTGTATTTTTTTTATGCTCTTGAAGACTTAAACCTTTTTAATGTTCAGCTTGTAACTAATAAGATAAAGGTGATAAATAGTCTAATATAAAGGCAACTATAAAAGTTCTACTAACATGTAGCAAATTTTTTCTTAGCACATCTATACTGCTTTTGGTATTGTATGAGAATTGTTTTATAAAGGAGGATGGTCAGCTTGCCTACTTTATATATGTAATATTATATAGAGTTTGTTTTGAAGGCTTAAAACATTTTAAAGCTCGACTTGTACATAATAAGATAATAATGGTGATAAACTGTCTTATAAAAAGGTAAGTATAAAATAAAAAGATAAGTACATTGCAAATGTTTTTTGATCATGTCTCCAGTTTCTTGTGTTATATGAGAATTGTTTTATAGACAGCGACAATATTTTTTTATTCCATGTTAATATATATGTATGAAGTGAATTTTTTTTTTACTAAAAACTAAAATTTTTATGCTTTTATATAATACATGATAAAGATCTGTGCACGAGAAAAATCTACATATTATAGAGACACTATTTTTAAGGTTCCACATCTCAGAATGAAAAAAGGAGCCCTTATGGGATTACTTCGCTGTCTACAGGTCTGACAGGACCCTTTTTCTCAAGAACTCGTGGGGATATAAAGTTGAAATTAATATCAAATACTAAGTCTATGATCCCTTGGATCTGTAAAAAAATCGTTTCTAAATAAACGCAATCAAGAAAAACCCTAAAAATAAGGCCATTTATGGTACATATTTTGACATTCAAATAAATCAAAACTTATAAGGTACATCCTGTTGACCTAGAATCATGAAATTTGGCAAGAAGCAAGGTCTCACAGCACAAGTAACTGAAAATCGTTAATTTGTTATATCACAAAAAATATTTGTTTAAAATATACGTCTGTAAAAGGTAGGCAATAAAATTTTGTTAAACAGTTCAGTAGTAATACTAAATGTTTATAAATTCCTAAATGCGTAAGGAACCCTCATAGTCTGAGTTCCACTCATACTTGACAGGTTTTTTGCTTATTGCATCGGTCATTTTCAAGCAAAAATGACTTATGTAAGTAATATGAAACTTTAAATCTTATTACTCTTAAGATCTCTATGGGCATAAGATGTACTTCATTTTTACGGTTTTGCATTTCGTATGGAGATCTCAATTAACTTGTAGCAAAATATTTAAAAAAACTTGAATATACCTGACCACATATGTAAACTAGGGTCAAGAAAATTTTTTTGTCCATCTCATAGTTTGAGGTATAATTGGATAAATATTTTAAAATGAAACTGAGGTTCCATTTATCATTTTTAAGCAAAATATGCTTGAAAGTGATTTGCAATGTGTTCATTGTCCCAGTATAATTTTTCAACACGAGATAGGGAACGAAATTTTAGATTTCCATTTACTTGCAACAGTAATTTTAAAATATATAAACCACTACAGAATTTAACTTTGTGTGTATACTTTGCTAGTTATTTTAGATTGTGTGCTGCATGTTTTTTTGAGTAGTAATTATAAGTATTAGTAGTAATAATGATTTTGGATTGTACAGTTCTGTAGTTGAATAAAGCACAAGAAATATCTAAACCGTTGAAAATATTGCAAACTTTGTTATTAGCGATAATAAAAAATGCGTTAATAATTAAAAACAAGGTTAAAATAAAATTTAGCTATGGATTCTTTTTTCAGAAAGTCGGATGGGCATGTATAGATGTACAATATCAAAAAGTAGATATTTCGTAGCGCGAAGGCGATCGCCACAAAGTTTTCGAGCATATGTGGGTAATGTGATTTTTTTGTCGAGTTTAAAATATACCAAGTGTTATACTTTTAATATACTTGTTTACGTAGATTACCTATGATGATATTTGTCATATTTTATGAGATCGAGATGCAAAGAACTTGTGTGCAAGCTTTGGTATTTGAACCATTATGATCTCTAACCTCCTGGGCCACAGATCATACACTAAAACAATCTGTGCCTGTACATTTGTGCCACAGAATAGATACGATAATTTGTGCAAGCAAACATCGTTGCTTGCTATGACTACCATAAATAATATACTAAAATGATTGCAAAAGTATAAACACCTTGGTAGCAATTGCCGTCATGAGATGATACCCATAGAATTATTTCGAGGTTACATTATCAGTGGGCGATGAAAATTAAGGAAAAATAAAAGAAATATCATAATTTTCAAAACTGATACCACTATGATCTTATTACTATGAATAATTTAAAAAATCTGTGTTTGGTTCAAACATTTGAGTTAAAAATTATTTCCCTGGAAAAAACATCGCTTGTAGAAGTTAGTTTGCACTAGGTTTTCCAGTGTTAATTAGATACATCTAGTGAGCATATATTGAAACATTTGAAGGGCCATTTTACTAAATCGATATTTAACCTGATCAACCTTATTTTATTCGTAACAGAACATAGTATTTATGGTCCAATAAAATGTTAGTGGCCAACAGGCTCAACCAGCTGTCAAACAAACTAATGGTTGTCAAAACTTATGTTGGTTTATTTTGAATATGTTTAAATGATACTTTGTATGATCCGCCTGTAATTACAATTTATGAAATAATTTAAAAATGATTCATAGTTTATTTATTATAAATTCGTCGGGGTTGGTACTAAAACGTATATTTATTTCATTTTGATGATTTGTCAATAACCTGATATCTGGATTCTTATCGAAGCTTGTATTACTTTTCAGAGACGTTTTTTTAGAGAAACATTGGCGTAGTGTTATTCCTCGGTCAGTATGCGATTACTACTTGGAAGCTCAACGAGCATCTGCGAATGTAAGTATTAAATTTCAGTTATCAAACCTAATAGCAGTTAATATAGTTTGCAAGTTTTTGAAATACTTGATCAGCTGTGCGATTAGTTGGTTAGATGATTAGATTATAAATGAATTATAAATGCTATATAATCTACATTTATGTTAAGTATAATTATCATATAGAAATTATAGAATCTGTTCTGAATGTAATTTATGTAATAACACACCTAAATTAGAAAGTTTGTAATGCTTTTCGCCAAGTTAAAGATGACTATTGTTCTTAGTTTCAGATAGTTGGCCATTTAAATATTATAATGTTATTTATCTTCTTAATTAATTTAATAATATATTTTATTGTAACATACTAGTTATTTTGTAAATATTTGCTAGACATTGTCTCATTTTCTTAGTAAAGTAAAATTTTAATAATTTTTTTCCAATCCACTTCGTTTTGATCTGGGCCATATTGCAGTAATAATATAATTGATATATCAGCGGATAGGGCTTTTTTAGTACATTGACAAAAATTATACATTATCTGCATTTGCTGTACGTGCTGCATTTGCGGTATATAAGTGTTAGAGTATTGAATTTATGTCTCTGGGTTCTTAGTCAAAACTGTCAAATATGAGAAATATTTTTTCAGATAGTTGCTTAATAGGCTCATTAAAATACCGAGTACCATATAATAGTTATATGGATACAACAACAGACAGTCTTTCTCTGTTTTTATAAGTGTACTAAGCCTTTATCAAATCTTTCCCTTTAATATGTTGTGCAACTAGTATACAAATGTAATATTTACATTTGTTAAAGTTGATCTATGAATTGTCTCTGGACAGGAGATTCATAGAATTAGTAGTAACTCTCTTTGAGAGAGAAATTTCGGAGTTATCTTTTACTAGAGGAAGACTAACCCGACCCAGTTCATTCACCGCTTGTATTTCTTTCCTCCCTGTGTGGGCTCCCCCAGCAGTAATTTTCTTTCCAGTAAAATCGTATTGGAACAGATAAATCGTATTGGATCTTGTCATGATGGCTAAATAAGCTTCCAGGGACTTAGCCGACCAAAGTATGCGTTTTGAGTGTAACTAACCTCACCATGAGTAATTCTTTTTGCGTACAAGTAGACTTAATATATATAAATTGAATATACGTATTTGCCAAATACAATTTATAACAAGATTACAATCATAGTTATGTAAAAACATCTCCTTCAAATAAAAATGAAATTTTTTCCAAGGAAAGATTTTATTATTTCGTTTTTATATCCACATTTTTCTATGATTGTCTTGTATGATTCAAACAATTGCTGGAAGGTTTTGAAAAATTTCTCTAAGAAATTGTTTTTATAAGGTAATTATTTTTTTTGTATAGTTTCTATATCATAAAACTGTTGATTTTTAAAAACAGCTCCAATTTTGGGGACCAGAAAAAAATTGGCTGGGGCCATATCTGACGAATATGGTGCCTGGTTATTTAAAGGAACTAATTCTTTTGCATTGCCGCTTTTAATTTAAGTCAATATGTACGACGTAAATTTCACATATAATTTCCTCTCATGTACGATAGTATGAACATTGTCAACATTGAAACCGGTCATCTCTGGTAAGATTTTCATGCTTAGCCTAATGAAATGCAAATCTGCTCAACACACTGATATTGGAAGTTTGATGAGGGTGTCTCTCCTACTCTAGGATCTTTCGACTATTTTTGATATATGTATACCACTCAAAAACCTTGCTATAACTTAGACGTTATCACCGTGTGCTGATTCCATCATTGAAAATTTTCAGTTGCAATTTTACTGCATCGAAAATAAAATTAATTGCCACACTCTGCTCCATTTTTACAACGTGACAACCAAAAAAATCACACCGAATTCAAATGCTCACTGAATACGAACTTATTAACACATAAAGTTGCAACAAATTTTCATGTATCGAAAGACGATGAAACTTAGTTGATTGTTCATGTTTTTTTCCTACAGTACCAGAACTTTTGAATGCATTGTGCATAGTGTAGTACCATGAAATTTTTTATGCCCTTTTACTAATTTATGGGTCTAATTGAATTGTGTCTTATGTATTTTGTAACAAATGTATTCTTATACTTTCTTTAGGATGTTCCACCAGTGATAGCAGCACCCCACCACTATTTGCTGTCTATTCAGCGTAGTGGAGTTGCACTTGTCGCTGTCTGCAAGCAGGAGGTAGCTCCCTTGTTCGTCATTGAATTCCTTCACAGGGTCGTTGACACATTTCAGGTAAAATTGTTTTCATATTTTCATATGTTTCCGTAAAATTGAATGGCACCAGGCAGTTGTGAGGCCTGACAATTTGCAAAATGCATTCATTTTGTTCCAACACCTAAAATTTCTGTTATGGGACTATAAACGTAAACACCTTGAAGTATCAATTTAAAATAGATGGCCTGTATTTGGTGGCATGAAGGAACAATTTTCAAAAGTAAAAGTTATTTAAAATTAAACTTCTTGAGTTTGGTTTAAGATTTTTATAGCTTAAAGGACTGTGACAGAAAGGATAATTTAAGACATATGTTATAGCTGTCTCATAAGGTAATATATTATATTTGATAGAATGACTTGAAGAATACTAGGACAGGAACATCATAAACTGTCATAAAATTTTGATATTGTCACAGCACAGTATTAGGGCATGTTATTTTAACAACCAAAAATTAAAAAATATCCCATTTTCAAATAAATAATGAGTTTCTCATATCCAATGGCAGTTTGTCTTAAACACGATCTAATGTCTCTGTACTTGGTGAGCGTTAAATGAAAATCATAAGTGAAAATCCTCAAAGGGTCTTCTTAAATGTACTTGCTTAATTCGGGGAATAAAAAATACTAATATAATTGTGTTTAACACTTTTGAAATTAGTTTTAAGAATATATCTTATCTGTTCCATAGTTTTTTTTCTATATATATGGTTTATTCTTTGCATTCATCCTTTCTTTTTGTTCACTTTCATTTCGAACACATTCAAAACGGATGGGAAAATTGTTTTGGTGTAATTTGCTTATTTTGAATTAAGTTTAAAGAAACATTTATTATATTTATATATTATTCTTCTCAGGCTTGTGGAAAAGATATTATTGTTTTAGCTCAGCTTAAATTTCAATATATTTACCTTTGTCTAAATAAACAAATTACAAGATACATTAAAATTTACCCTTGACTAAATAAACAAACATTGGTACTTTAAAAAAGCAAGTAATTTGTGTTCATTTAAAAAAAAATTGGCTTTCAAAACACATTTAACTTACATTAATTAAACACTGTTTAAAATAGTATAGAATCAAGAGTTTTTTTAGGTATGGTTCTTGAATTTAAAATAAGTTATAGCATTATAAAAAAAATAAATCTTTGTATGACTGAAAAATAAAATATATTTAGCTGAAATATTTGTTCTTTATTTCCTTAATTAGTACGCCTCCTTTTACTATTATTTCTTTGTAATTAATGTAGTATAGACTGTTAAACATAGTGATTTATTATATCTGTAGCAATAGCCTATTGGTTTTATACTTTTAGCACACAGGTGCTATCTCTAATAGAGGTGATCTAGTGATGTGAGTCCATCACATCTTACTTTGGTTCTCCCGTGGCCTGTTGTCATTTCATGAATTCATATTATCAATAAGATACCATTAAAATTATGTCTTTGCTTTCAGGATTACTTTTCCGAGTGCACAGAGTCAATAATTAAAGAAAATTATGTGGTGGTGTATGAAGTAAGTTGTTTCATTAATTTTCCGAGTCACAAAATTGGTCTGTTTTTTTCATTTGCTTGTTACTAAAATAAGAAATGTTATTCAAAATAATTAATTTAAAAAACGAGACAAGTATGTGTTTGAACATGCATAGAGTCTTGTAGTTGTTTATCTCTTGAAAATGTTGATGCAGTGTTAACTTAATTAGTTTATTAATTTTTTTAACATGTAATTAGATAAATGAAAACTCAATTTAATTTTAAAAGGTTTTTTCAATCAATGATTTGCATACAAAACAATTTATGTGGAGGGAGGAATATCAAAAAAAATTGGGTTGGCTGTAAAAATTGGGTAGGCTGTGCAACGGAGGAGTGGGTGAAACATCTTGTGCATGCTGGAGAGGGTATATGGGTACTAGTGTACAGAAATTACATAGCTAATCAAACAAATATGTACGAAAATTTAATTGATATACATATTCTTGTAAATATGTACAAGCTTGTGTTACAGTACAATGGTCAACACTCTCTGGGTGTTGTAGTGGAACTTCTTCGATATGTCGTAGAGTGTCTTGAATGGGTAAGGTAAGGAATCTATATCCCTTGCTTCTGGTCATAGCTTGCACCCATCCACGTTTACATGCGTCTAAGTAGTTGCAGCAGAGTTCAAATGTGGCTGTATCTTCTCCTGGAAATGCAGTTGCTGATTTCAAATTTTCCTTGAAACACAACCGGTCACACACATCGCACTTGTGTCGAAACTCGTTCTCGATGTACGTGGACCTGAACCGGGTTGTAGCTAATTTCCAGCTCCTACAAAATTTCTAATTTCTGGCCTATGCGTAATGTGCCCTAACTGTTGCACAGTTCACTGACAGTTGGGTGTACCCTAGATCCTCTTGGTGGACGTCGATGAGTTGGTCTCATTCTCTGCCTCCATTGCAGCCACATATATACCTACTGGTGGTGCTTTAGGCTGCTTTATGCCAGTTGAATCTGCTGCACTCACAAACGGTTGTGGTTCCTGCAATTGGCTCAATCTAACGCATTTCCTATGGAGATAAACACATTTCACTATGGTCAAAGGGGA
Organism: Druceiella hillmani; assembly: GCA_039881145.1. NCBI lineage: Eukaryota > Metazoa > Arthropoda > Insecta > Lepidoptera > Hepialidae > Druceiella > Druceiella hillmani. The sequence continues at coordinate 2,342,155 of JAYKKI010000067.1, read as the reverse complement.
TCGTTGAGGACCGCCATTTCTTTTTCTTGCTACCCGAGCTCTTGCACGTCATTTTTGAACGTTACAAATCGCATGCAGTGGCACCATAGTTGAGCAGTCGTCAAATATCTGCAACAAGTCACATGTTTGTAAGCTTTATAAGTTCTAATGAGCGCTAGTATGGGTTATATGTATTACACAGTGTGCTATGTCAAACGCGACTAATCCCGCTCGGGTCGATAAACTTACTACTGAGTTATGACTAAATAAACGCAGTGCGTGATGGTAAATTTAAATCTTATTTCTTCATGCTTTGTGTAATTACAATGCCATCTACCCCAGCGATATATGCACTATCGAGTAATGGCTTCTTTCCTCTACACAACGGTAATAAATTAACTTAGACAGTTAATATAGTTGCAAATATATAAGCGATCTTGCTACAACATATTTCATTACATGTGGTCTTTGTAAGTGATCCCCTACTGACTTAAAGACATTTCACATCAAAATTATTTTGATATTTACTACATATTAACAGACATTTTTATATAAAGAATCTATTTACATTTCATGCATTTAGGTTTACAATTGTAAAAACTTTGCGACTTAACAGACAGAAGGAGCGAAGGACGGACTGACTTGATGTCATTATAAGGAGTTAAGTTGTTTCCACTATCAAACCTTGAAAACTAAATTATTTAGCGCATAAAAATAGGGTGTCAAAAACAATTGCAAGACCTACCAAGTTAATACCTGCTAGAGGGTTTAGGCAGATTTAAATTAACCAGGTGTATTGAAGTGTATAACCGGATTTCAGGCTGGAAGTGGTCGCATAGATCCAGTCTATATTTGTTATTGTCTCCATTGAGACAATATACTGTATGCAAATAAGAATTACTATTCACATAGTAAGCTGTAGATGGGTTACCTACTAATATCGAATGAATATTTTAATGGAAGATTACAGAAACGTCTTCATACAAATACCAATAAGTATAAAATAACGGCTGTTAAAAAGAATGCTAAACTATATATCAAATTAAGATGTGCAATTGTTGTGCAATGTGCGATGTGCAATGTGCGGTTGTAGAAGAAGCTGATGAGTTTATTCACGAAGAACCTTCTTCAAGGTGATATGACATTTGATATATGACGATGGAAGAAATTAATAATAGTGGAATGTTAATTAACAAGCAATAGAGCCAATAATTATATACAGAAATAAAGTAACAATGGGTAAAATTAAATGAGAACATTATGACGTACCTGGATAAATGAAAAATGTAGTTATTTAACGAAAATAATGTCAAAGAAAGTGTGATTGTACTCATGAAGAAAAAATTGGGGGAATCGTTAGGTCATATTTAAAAGAAGACAGTATCTCGAATTTCCTATTAGCTCATGCTTGTAACTTGCAAAACTTCAGTTTTTCTATTCTCGTGTCATGTCTGTAGCGTTTCTTTGTTCATGAGTAAACGGGGTCCTTCTGACCACAAACGACATTAACTTCAACGGATTGGCCCATTGTGTCAACACACAGATTGCCAAGTTACAGATAGATAAAAAAAAAAAAAGATGAGATGTTGAATAATGGATTTTCATTGGCCACCGAGAACAACATATTGAAAGAATTAATCAAGAATTTGAGTTATATGCATTCATAACAAGTTTTAAGAAAAGTCGAAATAAGTAATTTTAAGACTTAGATCCCCTTTGTATGTTCTAGGCAGTAAAAATGAGTTGGAAATGGAAGTGAATTATAATATGAATTTATTTCATATACACTGTTGTAATTACTTTTTAGCTGCTGGATGAGATGTTGGATAATGGATTTCCACTGGCCACCGAGAGCAACATATTGAAAGAATTAATCAAGCCACCAAATTTACTAAGGACCATAGCCAATACAGTCACTGGAAAGTCCAAGTATGTCCATCACATATTACTTTAATTCATTTTCATTTATTTAACATCAAATTGCATTCAGGTGGCAGGTGTTATTGATTTATGTAGAAATTTTATAAAGATACAGATGAAGGGTTTCATTGTTTGACATGAGTTTTTAAGGTTTTTTGACTGAATTTTGAAATATTCTTTTTCTTAATTATGTCAGTTTTTGAGTCTAAAATTTAAAATATGAATTACTAGCATTAAAATGAAATCTTAACCAATTAGAGTAAGGTTTCTTTTTAAAAGTTACCTCATGCGAATTATAAATTTTTAAGTGTTCAATTGTATTAGACAGTTTGTTTCACATGTTTTTCATTGATGTTATATATCAACACTTGCAATTAATTTGGAGAAGCTCTAGAGAAGAAGACTTGAAATCTTTAAGTACGACAGAAGAAATTTTTTCCCATGCAACATTTTTTCATTTCTTATATACCCTTGATGGGGCAGAGTGTTCATAATGCCCACCGATTATATTTTGCTTCACTTGCGAGTTATGCCAATGCTCTTCACCTATTCCAGCATGCTCTTTACCTACACCACCAGGTCTGTTTCAGATGGGAAAAATATATAGAGCCTGTTTAGGAATAAAGCTTTCCTATGGGGAGTATGGTCAATTCAGTTTCATTTGTGGTGTTTTATTTGAGGCTCAATCAGACCTTTCATGTATTGTTCTAATAAGTTTTGTTATATCTTATTGGGCAAGAATATTGTGAGAATATACAACGACAAAGTGATTGAAAAAGACTTAAGTCACCAGATGAGGCCCTTCTTTACCATCTATTTGTCACATTTGTAGAGTAACACGCTTTGAAAGCTGGATGGAAATATTCAGAGTTTATTTCTCCGTTATTACTGAGAGACTGGCGAAACCAATTTGGAATTTTTTCCAGGCTTCTAAATAATGAGTCCATCATTCTTATTATATTCTTTGTATATGTAGGTTTAAAAATATTTTTCCACTTTTTTTATTTAAAGTGGTTACTAGAAAAGGCTAGAGAAAAGAAACTAATCGTAGTTATTAAAAAAATAAAACAAACGAAGCAAATATTTTTTTTCTATATTTAAGTTAAAAAGTTTCAAAAAAAGGTCCTAATGTATATGTATTACCCAGATGTTAGAGAAATTTGGTCTAATGGGTATAGAATATTGTTGCTAATTAATTCCATATTTATCTCGGGAAAATAATCTCCATCATGTAAGTTGATTATATTCACAACAATTGTAATGGATTTCAATGCAATGCCAAATTATTTAGTTTGAAAGTTCCTACCTTCAATGTCTGCATTTTAATTTTATTATAATGACTATCACTTATAGAAACAAAGTTACCATTTCTAAATGAATCTATGGATTTATACATTATCCATAGTTTCATTGTCAATAGCAGGAATGTCAATAGTTACCATGGTTACAAATGCCTGATCAGACGAATTAAAGATCATTTTTTAGATATGATATATTTCTCTATTTTTGCTTGCATATTGAATGAATGTGTCAATATAGATTAATGTGTTAACTTTTAATAATCAATATTTTTAAAAACAGTTTTTTCATCTCATATCGGCTCATGAAATATGAATTTGACACATGAGAAAAAGATAAGAAATGTGTATTTGTGCTTATTTAAGATTTGATCAAATGAGATGAAGAAGCTTCCATTATCTTTATTCTTAAATTTGGACTATGTAGAGACTAAATGTGCATTGTGTTTTCTTTTTAAATATTGATTGGATGTGCTTGCTCGTTGGCTGGGGTGCAGCGTGTAAGTTTTGTTTACCATCCTGTTTATGTATAAAGTAGAAAAGTAGAGAACATAGTTTATATGTAGAACATAGTTACACAGTAAACATTTTGTCATCAATTTTGTATGTATATTATGCCCTATTACTTTGTGACATTTCTTTGGTTGCTTTTTGAGTGTATCAGATATGAATAGTGTTTTATTAGTTTCGTGAAATTTAATACATTCTGGTAATCTTATATGTGTTCCATCTGAGTAAAACATATTGTATTTATTTAATTATAATTGTCCCTGTATATTCATTATGTACTAGTTGTATCAGTCTCATTTAATGTAGCTTTCTTAGTTTTGTGTTGTTCTTATCAAGGGTTGTCCAAATATGACGCCTAAATGACAAGACTGTATAATGTTTACACGTGATGTTTTTTCACAAGATATGCATGGCGTACATCATGTGAAAAAATTATTGTTTTAGTAAAAGATAGTACAAATTCAACCATGGATAAGTATACATTGCAACAACGAGTTTACATTATTCAAACTTATTATAAAAATGGGCATTCTTTGAAAAATATCCATCGCAAAATTTGTGATGTTTTCAGTATAATAATTGAATCAATCTTCAATCCAAAGATTATTGAAAAAATTCAAAGAAACTGGTTGTGTCATTGATAAACCAAAAAGTAGAAGGCCAAAAAATGTACGTACAAATGATAACATTGTTTCTGTTAGTGAAAGTGTTGAAAATGAACCGACAACATCAATTTCACGTCATATCTTATAGCTCTTTATGGAGGATTTTATGTAAAGATTTGCATTTACATGCCTATAGCATTCAATTAAATCTCGAATTGCAAGAAAGGGACCATTCACATTGTCGTAATTTCGCTACTTGGATTATTGAGCAATGAACGACACATCCATTGTTTTCAAGCAAAATTTTGTTTAACAACGAAGCTCATTTCACAACAGATGGATTTGTCAATAAGCAAAATTATCATATCTAGGGTGATGAAAATCCTCGTGGTAGTTAGGAAAGATGTTTACACTTAAAAAAAGTTACTATTTGGTGTGTATTTTGGGCAAATGGAATCATTGGGCCACATTTCTTTGATGATGTTGTTGGAAATGCTGTTACTGTGAATGCGGAGCAAAACCATTCAACGTTGGGGGACTTTTTATGGCCACAATTGAATCATATGGATGTGTTTGATGTCTCTTTCCAGCAAAGACGGCGCAACATGTCACAATTCGAGATAATATAACGTTTTTGTGATCTAGATTTCCTCAATGTATAATTTCACAAAAAGCAGGTTTTAATCGGCCTCCAAGGTCATGTGATCTGACACCATTACATTTTGTTTTCTGGGGTTCGTTGAAAAGTTGAGTGTATGTAAATAAGCCACAAATAATTAATGATCTCAAGAACAACATTCAAGTTGCAATTTGTGAATGCAACATGTCGAAACATTGAAAATTTCGATATTCAAATTAATGCCTGCAGGTGCAGTTGTTGAGGACATATGAGTGATATTCTGTTTCACGTATAATTGTAACGGATCATACTTTCAAATGAAAAAAACAGCTTGACAAAATTACAAACATTTTGTGTTTCATTAAGAAAATACACATAGTCACATATTTTTGGATGACACTTTATAAAAAGTATACTTTTAAACATCTACACTTTTGTATATCTGCCGTTTTATACTTAAATGTACTTTTATACCAGGTCTGAGAACCAGTTATTGACAAAGTGGTCAATGATCTCTTGCTAAATAAATATCTTCGACTTGACACCATTTGCTAACATATATATGATTTACATTCTTTACTGTTTTTTAAAGAAGTTCTTAGAGCTAGTTTGAAAATACAAAAAAAAAAATTAATTGCCCTGAATACTTTATTAATATATTTATTGCGGATATTGACTCTTTGTCGACATAAGGAATTTACTTTGTGTGGCAGATGTTCACACATCGTAAACATACTGAGTCTGTTCGGAAAATATTTTTTAAGCATAAAAATAGTGAAAATACTAATAAAGTTAAACAAAAATAAAATCAGTCGAATATAAAAGATATTTCCCGTTAGTATCTGATATTGTGTGCCAAACAGAATGTGTTAACGAAGATACTGAGTTCTATTGTTAAAAGATGTTATGTAAATGTGGCTATTGTTTTCTGTTTATACTTTTAACCTTTCTGATATCCTGTTGGTTGCAAACTTTATGTATAGAAATTAAAAGTACTTTCTAAATTGTATTTAGATAAGTCTTTGTGATAATTTTTTTGAATATTGTAGTATTGTTACAAAACATGTAGATATGTAGTGTATACGGTTTTATGTTTTTTTATAATTGTAAAGACGGTGTAGTTTTTATAATTAATCATCACTTATGTTATAAATTTTTAATAATTAAGTGTTTTTACCTAAGTCCAATACCATTTGGTTTTGATTTTGAATTTGCTTTAGTATATATTTTATATAATTTATTTCTTTAGCTTTTCAATAATTTTTAACTTAAGAAAAAGTAGTAATTGTGATATTATACCTAATGTTAGTGAAAATGTTTATCATCTGATCATGAAAATGTTTATATCTACTGTCTTAGGAAACACTGAAGAAATTAAAAATGTAGAAATAAAATGAGGGTTTTGTTTATCTGGTCAACAATGTTGTAGTTTGATAAAATTATTGCAGTGAATTATATTTGCTAACGTGGTGCTAATGGACAGACATGGTTTTAAAAATCTCAAGTTTAATTATCATTGACATGACGTTATTTAAATTAGTTTAGATTGAATGTATTATATGTTACATTTTTATTTTCAATTATGCATGTTGCTTTATGGTAATAATCATGATTTATTGCTCATTTTGGTATATGCTCATTTTGGTATTGAGGTATGAGGAAAAACCAAAAGCAGAATGGGGGAGAGAAGGAAGGGTAGGCCCATTTACTTTGTGTCATCCTTATTATGAACTTCTGCTGGATGTATACATCAAACTTTTGTTCAAATGAAAACTACAACCAGGGGTTAAATTAAATATTGTGTTATCAAATTTTTAGTAAATAAGGAAGACTTTAAATCATAATAAGTGAGATGTGTGCTAATTATTGGGGTCAATGCCCTGGTAAATAAATGATTTATAAATACGATTTAACAGTGCCGTTTCCTTAAACTACGGCAAAGTCAAAAGAAATAGAAACGTTAAAGGGTTTTTCATGTTTTCTGATGAAGAATCTTTCGTTTTTTTGGTGTAGACTGTAATAGGGAATAAAACTTAGTTTCATTATTTTGGACTAGAGTGTAACCAGGAGTCGATTCAATGACATAAGAAGTGTTCACCATTTTCTAAAAAGGTTAAGGTTTCGAACTCGGCTTGTAAGTTGGTGACTGTGAACTTTTCGTTTACCAATAGGGTTTTGTTAAAAGACCAATTCATCATCATCACCAGAGAATTTTCATCATGACCAGAGAATATTATTGCAAAATTGTTAAAGAAGCTAAAGAAAATTATTGAAGAAAAACCTGTCAAGCATGAGTAGAATTCACACTATGAGGGTTCTGTACTTATTTGTATCTATTTCGATTAAATTATTGTCTTACTATCTTTAATTATCTTTCGATTAGCTATTATATATAGTCGATTAACTATTATATTCAATTTTTGTTACCGAATTTCAATATTAACTTTCAATTAATTATATATCTTCCACAGCTGTATAACATGGCGTTTCAAAAATAATAAGATTTGGGATAACTGCTATAGTTTTTGTTTCATCTCCTAGATTTTATCAACGGTGTCTTCTTCGTGGTTTTTGGTTTAGTAGTTTCGGAAATAAGGGGGTGTGCTGTATTTTGGCATATTTTTTGGAAAATCGTTTTAAACATGCAATTTAAAACTTTGAACAAATATTTTTGGAGTTCTCATAACAAACCCGTTGAAATAATTTTCCAAATGGTATAAAATATTTAAAAAAAATTTTTAATATCTTTCTTTAATTCATATATGAACATTTTTAAAAAGTTAGGAAGCATATACACGAGGGGCGCCTGAAAAGTTTTGAGCTTGAGGTATTAAAAATGCTTATAGAAATGTATAAAAAATTTATTTTTCAATGTAATTTCCCGCTATTTCAATACACTTCTTACATTTATTTAAAAGGGCTTTTAACCCGGTCAAAAAATATTCAACGTTTTTGTCTTCGAAATGTTCGTTTACGGCTGGCTTTATGTCTTTGTCATTGGAAAATCTCCATCCTCGAAGATCTTTTTTCAAATTTGAAAAGAGTAAATAATTGCTAGGGGCCAGGTCTCGACTGTAGGGCGGGTGGTTGATGTCTTCAAATCCTGTCTCACTAAGGGTACGCCTTGCAACTTGCGCAGTGTGGACAGACGCATTGTCTGGCAAATACAGGACTCCTTTCGCCAGTTCCAATAAGTGGTTGATGAGTGAACCACTTGACGCAGTTTTGTCAATAATGCGGCTTAATATTCTCTGTTCATTGTAGTATTTTTAGGAAGGTAGTCGATGAACAAAATTCTTTCACAATCCCAAAAAACAGTGGCCATGAATTTAGATGCCAATCTTTCCACTTTGAACTTCCGTGACGGCTTTTCTCCCTTTTCTATCCACTGCTTCGATTCCGGATTGTACTGTCTAATCCATGTTTCATCAACAGTAACAAGACGAGAAAAAATATTGTCAGAATTATCGCCACAGATGTCCAAAAACTCCTGCGAAGTTGTGACTCGATGCCGCTTGTCCAGTGGCGTGAGAATATTCGTCACCCATCGCACGCACAACTTTTTCAGGTGCAAATGATTACGCAAAATATCACTGATTTATTCCTTGCTAATGCCCATGGCTTCAGTTATCTGCCATAACTTGATTCGCCGATCTTCGAGAACAAGTTTTCTCACTTTTTCAATGTTTTCTTCGGTAAGCGGTGTTTGGACGTCTTGACCTGGGATTATCTTTGAGCGACTCCTTGCCGTGTTTGAACTCTCGGCTCCAACGTTTTAACGTCGCAAATGAAGGTGCAGACTTCTCATAAACTGCTGACATCTCTTCACATATTTCCATTGGCGTTTTATTCTTCTTTTTAAGGAATTTTATGATAGCTCTGTACTCCAATTACGTGCGAAGCGCAGATGACTTGGACATGGTGACGTTTATGATTCCTTACTAAAAGCATAATGATGCAAATGACATGAAATTTGACATTTATATTTCTTAGGATACCCGCAATTAGTGATGTACTGCGCGAGTCATTAATAATACTTAAAGGTACTTAGGCTCAAAACTTTTCAGCCGCCCTCGTATGTAGTTTCGTAATGTGTATTATTATGCCAGACTTCAAGTGTCTATATCTAAAATATATTGCCTTTTATACCTTTCCTAGCTGTAAAAACCTTGTGCACATTTCAAAAATTATGACATGTAGGATCATCGCTACAACCACAACTCTGCCAAGAGTCTAAAGACTAAGAAGGGTCATCGCTATAATTTTCTCGCACCCTTTGCGTGGGTATCTAAAAACCCAAAATGTTTTCATAATGTTAAGGTTAGTTGTTTGGAAATAAAGGCTGTCACATATTTTTTAGTATATCTGAGGATGAAACACCAAAAACTATGAAAAAAATATTTTCGCTGCCTTTATATCTAGCTCTTTTAAACAATATCCCATACTATGAAACATAAATTGACAAAAAAAGTTTCGAGTACACAATATGCCCTCTGTAAAATTTCCACACAAATATTTTCGACTTTCAGATATGTGTGAGTTACTATGTTTTATTACCATGCCAAATTTAAAGTTTCTACGTTAAATGGTTTTTGAGAAAAACGTCTGTAACGGACGGGCTGACTGACACGAGTGGTCTTATAAGGGAATCCTAAAAAAGGCAGGGAAAATGGAAAATAGGTATGCTATTTTTACAGACATGCAGAGTACTGATAACTTTTACGTTATATCAGAGCTTAGAGATAAAATAGTGTATAACTTTGAAAATATGATTTCAATCTATTGAAAGTTTTAATGTAAATGGAGCTTAAATGTAGTTCAAGCGTAGTCGAAGGATGCGTACCTTATTTTAGTGCAAAAGGTAATGAGCAAGATGATAAAATCTCTGTTTCAATGAACAAAAGACTTGTAAAAGAAAAGTATGAAGTGCAATTTTTGTTATTATTATAAAAATATGTAAATAATAATTAAGTACATACATAAATAAAAAATATCACTTTTCTTATTTTTTTTATATAACTGCGATCAGTCCCTTTGGACTATTATCGGTTTTGTTGGGTGAGAAATTTGGCATTTAGAGTGCAGAGGCCAATACCACTGCTACTCAATTAGAATACTTGGCTTCTTTTGAGCCTGTTAATCAATTTTGTATTGTCCAGCAATTCAGTAGCTAGAGGGTTTGAATGGGTAGTGAGCCGTTCTGCGTATCTTTTTCTGTATCTGTTAATTTTCTCTAGAATGGTGGGAGTGTTGAGGCATTTGTGAATTTCACAATTTCGTGTGAACCAAAGTGCACTACCTGTGTTTCTTAGAATTGCGTTTTGAGCTTTATATTACGTTGCTATTACTGGCTACGCTCCACAGCTGAATGCCGTATGTCCATATCGGCTTGAGGAGTCAGCTGTATAATAGAAGTTTATTGTCCACCGATAGCACAGAGCTATGACCCAATAGCCAGTGCAGATTTTTGTACCTGATATTTAATTGGTCACGTTTCCGCTTGGTGCGAGTTTTCCAGGTAGGCCATCTATCTAGATGGAAGCCCAAATATTTAGTACAGTTTGGTAACGGGTGGGTTTCTAGTTTCACTCCGGGCAATTGCCTTTCCTTGATGTAAACGTGATGTGGGTCGATTTTTTTGCGCTGGCATAGACGCAACATTTATGCAACCAAGTACACATTTTGTCAAACAATACTTGGAGCTTGTTGCTCGCAGAATCTGGATCTTTGGCTTTTGTCAGATAAGCAATGTCATCAGCATAAGTTGCGATGGTTACATCTGAGATAGGGAGATCGGAAGTGAAGATATTACATAAGACTGGTCCCAGGACTGAACCTTGTGGGACTCCAGCTTCGATCTTGTGCAGACTAGATTTGCATTATCTTTACCCGAAATTTTCTATGAGTTATATAGGATGCTATAATTGGGAACAATGAGTGTGGAAGTTTTCCCTTGACTTTACAGAGAAGGCCTTTATGCCAGAAGCGGTCGAAGGCTTGTTGGACATCTAGAAAAGCTGCAGACATGTATTCCATTTTCTCAAAGCCTAATAAAAATAAGTTCCCCTCAAAAATAAGTTCCCCTCAACTCAACTTCCTTTCATTTGTAGATAAAATAAAAATCTGACTTTTTTATATATGATTTTTGATAATATTTGCTAGATTTTGTTAGTTGTTAAAACACAATTTTCTCGATAGAATTATTTCCCGAAGTTGCTTTTTAATATTTTTCGCTTAGCATACCAAAACAGCAGGGATTTTAGAAGTATTTTTTTGAGTACTTACTTGATCTTTATAGGTACACATCAGGTACTAAATTCTCATCCTTCAGTTTTTTATTTGGGCATTTAGTTTTTAAATAAATATTATTTTCATGTTTCGTGATAGCCTATTTTTGCGAGTACAAAGACGCTATTTTTTTCACACACGTAAGTGTAAGCCGCCATCACTCTCATCGCGCCGCGTTAGGTATTCATCGTTAATGCAGCCCCTTAACAAAGCGCCTTGCTCAGTGCTTGCTTGGATAACAACGCTAACGCGAAGCGTAAATTTTATAAGCGGTAATCCTATTTAGACTATTATAGAAAGTCATTGTATTTAAAGTTCGCACACTGTCTTACATTTACAAAAACATTAAAAGATTTGACGGGCTAGTTTCGTATTAGTATTATGGGTCATGGGAAGGGATTTTGTCAAGTGATTTTGTTATGTGCAAGTGCCATTGCATTTCCTATTTTATACAGATCAAAATGAGCAACAACATACCTAGAGATATGGGTAGACACTATGCTTCTGGAAGTGCAAAGCGTAAAGCAAAAGATGAAAAAGAAAAGAAGAATCAAGCTGTTATATAAAAAATTCGTAAGCTGTCTGAGTTGTTTAATGTTTAGAATGATGATATTGAAACTAATAAAAGTGAAATTGATAACCAAGAAGTTGCATCTCATTGTCCAGATGATGACAGCACCATAGGAAATTCATTAGTACCTGTAACTAATTCCGATATAGTCACATTATGTGCAAGTGCCATTGCATTCAAATCTACAGGAAGTCCTCCTAATTCTGCGATATTATCTTCTAGCCAGAAGGAAGTTGAACTCACAGCAAGTCCTCTAGACGCAGAAGCTTCATCTTCAAATCAAAGAGAGGTCGAAAGTTTATCACGTGCTGGCGATGTGACAACATCGTCTATAAGCGAAAAAGAAAATAAAATATATTCCAATGACATTGGCGAATGGCCGATCGGCGATCGCCGCCTTTGATTGAGTTTATTGGATTGCAAAAGGAAGTGGCGAAGTGCAGCATATGAATAGTAATTTTTTGACTTCAGAGTAGATGTACGAGAATGAAAATAAACCACGTTTCTGTCAGAAGTAATTTTTTACATTGAGACATAAACTAACGGATAAAAATCATGTGCGAGATTGGTTATGTTATTCGGAAACTAAAGGAAAACTTTTTTGTTTTGTTTGCAAAGTTACGGATTCCGAAGGTTCGGCGCGGTTTACCGAAGACGGATTTGATGATTGGAAAATCGGGCATATTTCGTTGAAAAGACACGAGGAAAGCACTTCGCACAGACAAGCAATAATTTCACTGTTAGTTTGAAAAAACAAGGATGCGCGTGTTGATTCTCAAATTGTGAGCCAAATAGAGACCGAAGAAAGATATTGGAGGACACTTTTAGAACGAATTACTGCAGTTATAATTTTTTTAGCAGAGCGAGGTCTGGCATTTAGGGGTAGTGATGAAATTATTGGTTCACCTCACAATGGAAATTATTTGGGCTTATTAGAATTGATAGCTAAATTTGACATTTTTCTGGCCGAACACATACATCTTCATGCAAATAAAGGGAAAGGACATACGTCATACTTGTCAAAAACCACATGCGAAGAATTTATCCATTTAATTGCATCAAGTATACGGGATCAAATTATTTGCGAAATTAAGAAATGCAAATACTATTCAGTATCATTGGATTCTACTCCAGATATATCGCACGTAGACCAACTGACTCTGATAGTGCGCTATGTCTTGCCATCTGGACCAGTCAAAAGGTTTGTAAGATTCTTGGACATGGAAGGCCATACTGCAGAACAGCTTGCTCAAAGTTTACTAGATTTTTTAAGTGAGAGAGGTATCAACATCAAAGATTGTCGAGGTCAAAGTTATGACAATACCAGCAAGATGAGCGGGAAATACAACGGCTTACAAACACGAATTATGGATGTAAATAAGTACGCGGAATATATTCCCTGTTTTGCCCATTCATTAAATTTGGTTGTAAAGTGCGCTGCAGAATGTTGTACAGAAGCATAAATTTTTTTCGATTTCGTTGAAAGTCTATATTCATTTTTTTCCGCTTCAACCTATCACTAGGTAGTCCGCACGAGCTGATGCGACGAAAGCACTTTTATGTGGCTTCACCACTATCAGTCAAGTTTTGGATGACATATCCAATAACAACGATCGAAAGGTAGAGTGTCGTAATCAAGCTTACGGACTAGTTTCGAAAATGAATAAGTTAGAAACAGGAATAATGATTACAGCGTGGAATGAAATTGTAGAGCGCTTACAAGCTACTAACGCCTCGTTACAGTCGTCAAATCAAGACCTTAATACAGGATACGCTCTGTATAAATCAATACATGGCTATATCCAAGCAATGTGATCCACATTTTCGGATATAGAGGCAAAAGCCAAAGTCTATGATTGGCTGTGAACAATATCAGCAATCGACTATAAGAAAACACAAGCGAAATACAAAGTACGACCAATTTAGCGGCTCTACTTCACTCAATGAAGTTGTAGAAAATCAAACACCTGGACAACGATTTGAAATTCAAGTGTTTATTGTCATAGTCGATAATGTACTGGCTGCATTGGCTAAACGCATGGAAGCTTATCGTCAAGTGACCAGTGTATTTGGAATACTTCGGCAATTAATGTCTTTAACGGCGGAAGAGATTTTGAAAAGAAGTCAAATTATCGTTAGCTCTTACCCAAATGACGTGGAAGATGGTTTGGGCAATGAATTGGTGCATTTCACTGAGCCGCTGAAAACAGATAGGGCTGCTGGTGTTGACAGCAAAAAACACAAGGCTTTAGAACTCCAATTTTATAAAATTCTAATAAAAAATTAATTGGAATCGTGTTTTCCAAATGTAGAAATAGTGTTACGCATTTACTTGAGTTTGATGATCACAAACTACAGTGGAGAATGTTCTTTTTCAACATTAAAACGAATAAAAAATGTATTAAGGAACACAATCGGATAAGAACGTTTGAATGACCTCACTATAATGAATATAGATAATGATTTACTTAGAAATATTGATTTGACGAGTGTTATTTCTAAATTTGCACGCATTAAATCACGAAAAGCCTTTTTGTAAATGTTCTGTTTTATTTACATCCTAAATTTCAATAGGCAATGTAACTCAAGGGCCCCCTGTTCACATTTGCTACGGGCCCCGCGTTGGCTTTATCCGGCACTGGCTCAAGGGGTTAAAAGCAATGTTGCTACAGCTGTGCTACATAGGTTCACTTACTCTATAATCCAGACCTGGGGCTATTAGCAGTATTATTTATTTCAAAATTTAAAAAAGAAATTATAATAAAAAATTTGAAAATAATGAAGAATTTATGGAGAAAATTTCGGCCCACTATGTCTTTGGTGTCCTGCACCGTTTCAGAAAATCACCATTTGTGCGCTGTTTCGTATCGTTTGTGCATGTCGTAATCAGTGCACTAATTTCTTAAAAACTGTTGATACTAGCGAGCTGAGACCAGCGGCAATGAATTTTTTCTATTTCAAACTTTTAATATTATTTTACAGCATGAAACTATTTTATTGAAAACATTTTGTTAAAAATTGTGATCTCTATCGTCAGCAGAAATTATGTCTAAACCACATATGTACGAGTGAATATATATATATAAGTGTATATATGTATGTATGCATATATATATATATATATATATATATATATATATATATATATACATATATATATATATGTTTGTATCTTATTTTGTCCTTTAGATACGATATTACAAAGTTAACGAAAGTGTTACCTATCCCACAGTGCATGCAAACCGAATGTTGTTGGGCCTCATAAAAGAAACACTTTGAACACTTTCTTTGGCTTTGAATATTGAGCAATGAGAATGTTATTTCATAGAAACTTGTGAGAACTACTTTCTGACAAAAACTGTATGCGGATCTGTTGGCAAAATGCACAGATTTCAATTTATAACGCAAGTAGTGACGCAGGTGGGTTTTTCTCAATGTTGATTCATTAATAGTCAACTGTAAATGTCGTTGAAGAATGCAATATGCTCTTTGTATATACTCGACTGTAGAATATTCTCGATGTTTCTCAAAAATTTCAGTTATTTTTCCTAAAAATTCTAGATACTATATAACTCATTTTAATTGTTGAACCCTAAGCAGTGTATTATTGAAAACACCAACAAAATTTGTTTGTTAGTCTTAGCGTGATATGGGTACAAATGACAAAACTTTACAAATAGTTAACTCTTCTTTATGGTCGGTTTAAAGTCCCCAAACTTACTTTTTCGAAAATATTCTATTAAGAATGTCTGGTAGGGCTCATTAAAGTTTAATATGCTAAGATTAGTATAACCAGTATTTGTGAATTTTGTCATTCTTAACATTAACGATTTTCGTTACTTGTAATGTTTTGTATAGGACTTGTAAAATATCTGATGAAAGTTGTTATATTTAAATAATAGATTGATTTGTTAAAACGCAAGATTAGAATGATCAACTGTCAAAAAGATGAGGTGTTTTTTTATTTTGGCATAAATTAGAAACCACGTGAGAAACATCATCTTTATAAAACTTTCACAGCGCCGTAAGTGATAGAAATAAGAACTGTTGATAACTGTCTATGTCAGTGTCATTATTTTTTTAAGAAGTTTTCTGCTGATAAATACTGGCTAAATATTAAAAAGTTTGAGTGAAAGGAAGACACTATTTAAAGCAAGCTAGATTATTAATGTGACAGAATTTAATTCTTATATAGAAATGAAAGTTTCTGGCCACTTTGCTTATAATATCAATGGATAAACGTATTATCGAAACTGAGTATTGAAGCATTAAAGTCATTACAGATTATGAAAATTGCAAAAGAAAAGTTAATTATTTTGCAATTTTCATATTTGATTAAAATAGTTTTACGCTGAAAAATAGCTGCATTGTTCACATTGGAATACAGTCCTTTGTATATATGTGATTAGTATGTATGTTACAGAAAATAAAACGTAAAAAACGTTACATTGAACGAATATGAGAACAAATGTAAAAATAACACTGTTGTTTTAATGAATATTTGAGTACAAATGAAATGTATTTACAAATATTTTGTAATAGCTTTAATACTTGTTTTTATTAGTTTGTTTTGCACAGTGCAAATACACTGGCATTCGGGATCTATGGAAAGATATTGATGGTTCTCAATCTCTTGGTTTTCTATTAAAATTTGACATTTTTTTGTATATAAAACACTATGCTATATATAAGTATTATAAATATATTTAGGCTAACAAAGTCTTAAAGATGCCACTAACATATTTTTTCATGGTCCCTATTTTGATATAAAGCATGATGTATAGAGATCAAAAAACTTTATATCTGAAAATATAGTTGTGTGAAATAATTTTTTCATAGTAATAACGCACTGTAAACGTTTATTTGCTAATGTAAAAAATTTTAAGAAAAATGCACTTCAGTGTTTATTCCATAGCTTATTTATTCACATGAATTTTTTTAGTACTGGAAAAATTATAATAATGTAAATATTTTAAAAGGTATACGAGTTGATGATATTGAATATGCTGTCATTAAAAGGGTTCGTTGTATATTTCTGATAGTGCTTTCTTGCTTTTAATTTTGTAGTAAATTGTAATATATATTTAATTATACAGATTAATCAAAATTGTTTCAATCGCAAATATAATTGCAGTGTGTCAGGCACTTTACCATCAGGACAATTATCAAACGTGCCGTGGCGACGTACGGGAGTGCGCTACGCTAACAATGAAGCGTATTTTGATGTTGTAGAGGAGGTTGATGCTATAATTGACAAAAGCGGAGCAACTGTTTTTGCTGAGATACAGGGTTATGTGAGTTATTCCCCTTCAGTATTCATTAAATTTTTTTAAGAGTCAACTAGCGAAAAATGGAATCGTAATATAATTTCCTCACATCCGTTTGTCTGTCTATATGTCGCAGTATTATAATTATTTCAATTTAAATCAATATAATATATACTATCTTGGACACTGTTTGTATATATCTATTCTAGCCATGAAATTTCATTTAGATGTTCCAAAAAATGTTTCTAGTATTTTCTCCCGATGTATCATCATTTCCTAATTTCTCTTATATGAATTTATTGCTTTTGTAATAGGGTGTTTATTTTATATTTTATTTAATGTAGTAAATATAGTACATGTAGAAGTATATGTAGTACAGTAGAAATAGTATATGTAGTACATGTAGAAGTCCACGATTGTAAAATATATACCTTGATGATTCCAGATTGATTGCTGCATTAAATTGAGTGGGATGCCAGACTTGACGCTGTCATTCATGAATCCACGGTTGTTCGATGACGTCTCCTTCCATCCGTGCGTACGCTTCAAGAGATGGGAGGTGAGATGTGTTATATTTTACTTATTTTTTGGTTATTACTATGTGGTGCCAGGGTGGAAGAAACTTGCAAAATGGTGTGTTTTAAAATTCATTATAAATACAGGAAATAATAAATTTTTCATCATATTCCATTAATTAGCACATTAAAATTATGTTATAGCTGTTTTTCACCCTTTGGATAAAGCATGTCCTTGTATTTCTTGCTCTTAATATGTTTGATCTTTAAGCACTTGTTGCAGATATTTTCCAAATACAGTTCTTAGATTCTTTTTTAGTGTCATCAGTAGGGCATGCATTCTTTTGAAGGAAGGAACATTAGTTTGATACATATTTCATTTTTATATTGCAACATAAAAGCGTTCTGTCTAGCAGTCATTTTACCTGAACATATTTTGTGTATGTTGACGCTAGTAAACATTGATTTGCGAGTCATTTAGGTAAATCTGAGTCGAATTAATGCTTTTTTAAAAGAAACACACTTTTGCTAAAATTGCGATTATGGCAGAAATTTAGTGAAAATTAATAGTGACATCACTACAATTTTTTGTTTGGCCTATTACCATATTTTAAGGTAGTTTTTAAAATTATAAGCAAATCTCTAGTTGTACAGATTTTATTAAAGTGACTTTTTTAAAATGTATATTTTTCTTTTGAAAACAGAAAAAATCAACAGAATCTTCAAACAAAGCACAAGCTAGCATTAAACACAAAAATCACTCATTGCATGCTTGCTACATGACTACTCTACTTCTATACCAAATTTCATGCGATTTAGTGGACTAGCTTTCAAACAAAAGTGATTTATACGACTGGAATAAAGATTTAAAAGTCCGATAGAAATCATAACTTCTAAATTATAAATTTTCACTGAACTAATGTCTTTTTTACATGATTTATCATAATGTTCTCTACTTAAAATCAATTTTTGGACCACTGGTCAACCTGTATAAATTAAATAAACATGGTCACAGGATGTAAGCTTGTTAGGTCTATTGCATTTTCCAGAAGCCTGTAATGGATCTGAATCAGAAGATATAGAAGGCTTATGTTCTGGATTGTAGAAGAAAGAGTTTAGTCTGCAAATTTCATGACAAGGTCTTATGCTGTTGGATAATATCAAGTGCACATGTTATTTTGTCCTTTCTTAAGAAATTATCGTAATATATTATTATCTTCATCAAAATGGGGTTATAGTTTTGAATATTCTACTTCTAGCTTTCAAGTGAAATGTTTCTTTTGTAATTTTGTGAAAGAAATGATTGTAATATTGAATTCGCCAAAATTGTAAGTGAAATTTCTGAGGGTACCTAGTTACATAAATTCTAGTTTTATTAACAGTACCTATTTATTATTTTGTGCTTTTTATACAATTTTAATTTATTTTTATGGTTTGACTCCCCAAAAGGAAAAAATGGAACCCATATAGAATCAACCACATATCCATCGATCCATTTTCCCTCTGACATTTTTCTCAGAAAAAAATTAGACGTTGAAAATTGGCAATAGTAATGGAGTTTATTGACCTGCATATTTTGCTTTAGTAAGAACTTGAAAAATGTTTGAACATTTCAAAAATTTTCACTTCTGACAATTTTCAAAGAAGCAACTTTAGCTAAAAAAAGTCTTATATTTGGTTTTGGGGGTATTAATTAAAAGAGTTAGTAATAAGATTTATAAAATATTTCTTTTAGAAATTTATATAAGATAGATATTACCTAAAATGTTTACAAAAATATGTTCCTCCGAGCTCCGTATTTGCTAGAGGTAAAATTATGAAAAAACAGGGTACTAGAAGTTTACACGAAGTTTATCATAAAGCTGTAGCAAAGGTATAGACCTCACAGTTATTGGGAAATTCAGTTAATCCTTTATCAACTATTTACAAGGTGAAATAAAATTATAATACTTGTTCGGAACTCTGGTAATGTATTCAATAGATTTATTTTATTTATAGGAATTATATGGAGAACTGCCATACAGGTATTGATATGTTATTTTGTGGAAACTGCACTTTTATGCAATTCGGTATTAATTGTATTAACGACAAAAATATTGTCCTGGCCGTCCTCTACTAGGGAAATAAGTGAATTATAGAAGATCTCTATAGCTGCCTGTAACACTCTTTTTTTTCTTCTAAGATATTTCCTAGATAGTTATAAAGTATTCAAGTTTAAAGATTAAAGTCTTGAAGACATGCATTTCTCAAAATTCTCCTTGTACATTATGAAACATACTGTGCGTACTCTGTCCAATTAGCCAAAAAATTGAAGTGATAAGGTTAAAGTCTATAATGAGAATATTAAACATTTACAGTCAGATATAGTATTTCTACTTTATTTCTTTCTTGTCTTTACCATGATCTAGGTTTCGTTGTATGACATGTAACTTCACGTGGGCAATTTGTAAAGATCTTTACTAATTGCCCACCTGAAGATGTTGTCACACAACGAAACCTAGATCGTGGTAAAGAATTTAATAGAGTAGAAATAATACTACATAACATAGTTTTATTTAGTTGTGAAAAATGAAATTAAAATGAATTTTTACAAAATTAACCCCAAAAATATTCAATATTTACAGTCAGAGCGAATTCTCTCATTTATACCGCCGGATGGCAATTTTCGGCTGATGTCGTATCACATCAGCTCACAGAGTGTGGTAGCCATCCCACTTTATGTGCGACACAACCTCGCACTGCGCTCTGTCGGTGAGCAGGGCAAGCTCGACATTACTGTTGGGCCTAAGCAGACCATGGGACGCACCTTGGAAGGTAAGAAGAACCTTGTTTTCATACTCTACATTTTTTGCAGGAGTTAAAATTTAATATTTATACAAAAATGTGTGCACTACTTGGACTATGTAGTAGTGGTTTGCATAAGGCAAGCTGATTATTTGTGTCATTTTTGAAAGGTGTTCAAAGAATTGATTTCAAAATTGCCTCTTTGTTATATTGTCTATGGTTTATGCTAAAAAAATTAAGGTAAACATAAAAAGCTACAGAAATATTTTTTAGGGTTCCGTACGGAACTTTATAGCTTTTTGTTGTTTTGTTATCTGTTTGTCTGTTGAGACATTTATTTTTAGGAATATAGAGGTATCGAGTTGAAACTGATAGGTCTGTGACGCCATAGATCTGACTCATCACAACTCAGTGTGATAAAAAATGATCTTTGACAAATGACCTCTAAGAAATAATGTTTTGTGTTGCTGACCAACTGCATCTCTCCATGCATCAAAACTTTAAGGAATCTTCTCACTGACCTAACATCTTGAAATTTCCTTTTCTGAATCACTTGTACTTGCTTGATAGTGGAATGGTGAAATCTAAACCAAAATTAATGACCATAGATAATATCCTTCCTTCCTTCCTTAAAAATTGCTTTCGAATCATACAGGAAGATATTTATTAACTATTTTGTTTAGTGCAGAGTTTTCACCGATAGTGATATCAATGATATATAAATTAAATTAGGTTTTAATAAGGATTGTAGTAAAAAGGACAAATGTCTTTAGTAGGTTTATTTGAATAAATGATTATATTTTTAGTACATTTTCTTGATAGTGGTGGAAAAGAATCGTGTGTAAAAATTATTTTGAAGATTTAAAGCCGTTATTAGGTATTTTTAACTATTGCTTTAATATGCTATGTTTTTGATTTAAGTTTTTTAATTCACTATAAATCGGTTTGCTTAGGAAAGTAAACAGGCGATGTGATAGATTCTTTGTTTTATAGCTTACAACATTTGTCAGCTAAAATTAACACATGCCAGAAATATTTACTGTAGAAAACAATTGTTGTATATCATTTATAGCAGTTATAAATCATTTGCACAATTATAGTTTGCAGACCAAATTGTTGGATCAATAGCGTATATGGTAACAAACTATAGGCACTTTTCGGGTAAAGGAATCCCATTGAAACAATAATAGATTTAAAAAAAATTATTGACGAATAAATAAACAGAATTGTGTTCAGGTTCCTTTTATAAATTATTTCTGTTTGTTTTCTTATTATAAATTATGTACGAGGGGGTGTTTTTAAGTTCACGGAATGGGGGATGTGAAGTGAGAATGAAAATAAAAATTTATTTTTATTTTTCAATATATTCACCTGCTACCATACATTTTTCTGGTCTTTCAATTAACTTACGTATAGCTGTGAAAAGTAAGCTGAAACTGTGTCCTTCACTTATTCATTGTTTGACAATTTCTTCTCATGATGTTCTTTTTCTAACTTCGAGAATAGGTAATAATTACTGGGAGCAGGGTCAGGACTGTGAGATGGATGATCCAAAATATCGAAGCTCATCTTATGTAGGGCGGCCACCACAACAAGAATCTTGTGAACAGGCGTGTTGTCGTGCAGAACCTTTGGTTAATTTTCCACTTACTTTTCTTTGACGGCTTCTGTCAACTGCTCTAGAATTGAAGCACAGTATTTGCCGGTTATGGAGACGCCTTTATCTTTATAATCTATCAACAGGAGGATCCCTTCTGTCTCCCAAAAGACTGTCGCTTTGCCAACTGTAATACCTCAACTTACTTGTGTTGTTTTTGAGGCGGAGTAAGCATTTTTGGCACCTACTTTGCGCTGATGTTACTCATTCCAAGACAGTCATAAAGAATTTTAAAAATAGTTGTATCCGACACTCCAAATCTTTTTTTCTTAAGTCTAACATCTTCCAATATTAATTTTTCGACTTTTGAATGATTTTTGGAGTAGTCACTTCAGTCAGCCGTCTGGGCCGGGTGTCATTTTCAAGTGAGTCCCTGTCTTGTTTAAAGATTTTGTGCCACTTGTAAATCGTGGTTTAACTCAGGCAATAGTCCCTGTAAACGGATGCCATTTTATCCAGTATGGTTTGAACCGACTTTCCTTGCTTGGTAAGGAATTTCATAATAGCATGGCACTCGATTTTCCCCATATTTCTCACTTTCTTCCTGATTGAGTTGCTTAGTCAAAGATTAGGATAAAAGTTGCTATTTATACTAACAATGAGTCACTGAACTAGTTACGGCTCATTGAAGTACCCTGACTGAAGACCTAATTACCACTTTCGCAAACTTAAAAACGTACCCCCATATATGTTCAACCTATTGACAAATTTAATGATTGAAAAATTATGAATAAATTAAATTAGGAAATTACTGTATTAATTATTTGTAAGTGTATATCAAATGGAGAGTTAAATGGCACTAATATTTATGTATCTGTTCTAGTATTGTTAACTTTAACACTAGCATCAGTTAAAGTTAATACTAGTATTCAAATGTTAGTGAGAAAGTTAACAATACCGCAGAAAAAGTTGAAATACTATTTTAGAATAGATTTATAACATAAATAACACTTGATATCATTGATATGTGTGCTTATAATACAGGTGTAGCTTTGGAGATTTGTATGCCTCGCTGTGTGACCAACTGCTCGCTGACGTCGACGCAGGGTCGCTACTCGTACGACCCCGTCACGCAGGTGCTGCTCTGGGAAGTGGGCCGAATTGACACTCCTAAACTGCCCAACTTGCGAGGCACGGTGAGTGCTTGTTTTTGGATTGTATTAGTTGTGCAATGGATGATGCTAGGGTTGTGGTCTCAATCTGGCTATCAATTTTACACTATCTACGTGTTTGCTTTATATAGTAAAATCACAACTTGAAGGATCATACATATTAAAGGAAAAGTGACAATTTTGGATCTGAAAATTACACTTATGAGGACCGTGCAGAATGCAATCAGGGCCTTTTGGTTGTAATTCAATATTAGTTGTGAAATCTTCATCGCATATTTATGGTAAATCATCAAAACTTTTTGTGTCCCATGTTGTGTCCAAGCATCTACAGAAACTCAAGAAATTATGTTGTACTAATATTTTTCTGTTAATTTTCGAACGGCAGTGTGTTTGCATCGTGGAAATAAAGTAAATGAAAATGTCGTGTTAGTTCTATTAGAGATTATTCATAAATACATTTTAGTCACCAAAAGTATTTTAATTATTTTATTTAAAGAATACAGTCGTTGATTATTAAAAAAATCTGTTCTTATATTAACTTATAATTATGATTATTTTCATTTCCTCTTATATTCCATTTTATTTAGATGCTAGCTGTACCCCACGGTTTCATTTGTGTGAAATTCAGAATAAGAAGTTATTAAAATTTTCTTTTTCTCTCATATGTTGCTCTTAGGTATGAACTATTACCATATCAAATTTCATCAAAATTCATTGAGTCGATTTTGCGTGATTGATGCACAAAGTAACATACAAAAATTCTAAAAACAGGTTTTCCAGCTTCTATTCTTTCAGTTTTCTCATTCCTTATGCTAAATCAATCACTCTTTTTAAAATATTTTTCATGTACAGAATTCACTCTGTTACAATTTTATTATATGTATAGATTAACCTTACTAATTTCTGTCACATAGATACATGTGTCAAAATCTGTATTTTTATTTTAATTGCTGGTCTTTTTTAAAAGACCATTTTAACCAAATTTTAAATAATGAATATTTGTTTTGCAATTTACATAATGTATAATGGTTTTGTGTGCACACTTGGTACGATAAAGGATTTAACGTTGATACTAGACATTAATTGGACAGAAATGTTAATTTCCATTTTAGATTAAATTCTATCACATTAACAAATGAAAGGGATAATTAGATAGTCAAATTCACCATCGATCACTAAGAAGAGTATTATGCAATGTCGCCATATTTCTTACATTTATCGAAATAAAAGATACAGGGTTGATGCATTTTCATGTTTTGTATTGTATTCTACCTATAATGCATTATTACAGATTGAAGTGGCGCTATTCAGTGATGTATACTGAAGATTTTGACAATGTTTCTTACATTTTACTGTCATTTAAATTTTTTGTTCAAAATAGGCTATTTTTTTCATTTTACTTGAAAGTATTTTATTTTTATGATTTTTATAATTTTTTTCATGTGAACACAATATTTTGTGCTTTATATAAAAGATACAGCACACAAGTTAAGTTGTGTAAAAATAAAAGCATTAGCTCTGTTAACACAATTAGTTGCAAACTTCACATCTAATGAAGATGTTTTTAACAAAATGAAATTTGTATAATGTCGGCTGCTTAGCACTCTTCCAAGGATTGCTTTGGTGTACATGTTATTTTGTTCTAAGTTGTTGAATGCTTATTTTTATATCAGGTTAATTGTTATTTACTACAATTTCCAATACTTAATCTGAATAGTGCCCGGGTACTATTAAGCGAATGTGTGCAGAATTCCTCGTTCAAATGGAATTTGCAGCAGGGAGACCGACCAGATTTAATTATCACTCAATTATGGAAAATAGTTCAACCAAAACTATCTACAATTATAACTTTTTGGAAAGGTTATGAAATGTCACAAATGTTGAAATAACTTTTTTATTAGCAATTATATTAAGGGATATTTAAATATATTATCAAATTTTTGGAACGATCAATTTCTCACTCATTTTTATGTATTTGACAATATTTCATAAACTATGAGAGATAAAAAGTAATTTGTCATTTAAATAAACAAAAATTGAAAGAAATTTGCAAGAGAAATGTTATAAGTTACATAAATCTAAATTACATTCTAGTATGTGAAAAAATTTATAAAAATTGTAAAAAAATGTGTAATTGATGTCATTGGCCACACATGGCAAAAATATTGGTACTAATTGTATTTTAATTTTATAACTTAATTTGTTGAATTCCG
Source organism: Druceiella hillmani (assembly GCA_039881145.1). Taxonomy (NCBI): domain Eukaryota; kingdom Metazoa; phylum Arthropoda; class Insecta; order Lepidoptera; family Hepialidae; genus Druceiella; species Druceiella hillmani. The sequence goes on along the minus strand of JAYKKI010000067.1, from coordinate 2,316,817 downwards.
AAAAAAGTGGTATAATTTTCGTGAAAATAAAATGATGAATTCAAGAAAAAGGACAGAAAATTCTTATTTTGTCAAATCACCATCAAATTGTATGCTTTCATTTATATATGCATAATCTACGAAACATATGCAAAGAATAAAAAATATTACATTCATCTGATAAGTATAAGCTATTCAAAAAGTAATTGTAAACTGTAGGCCTTTCCACAGTGCATTTAGGCTTTTCCATGGTGCATTTTTGCAAATTATGTTTAAAGAAAATATTTTTCTCGAGCTGGCGGGCTGGCGTGCATGCGTGCGTACTTTAAGCTCGTTATGAGTTTATTTGTTACGAAAAGATCAATTATTGTATGTCATACTAACACTAGTATACATACTTCTGAGCTGACAGTGCTAGAATATTTTCTATAGATTATTTAGTTTTATTGGCACAAATTTTAAGGACTTTTTAAGGATTAAAGAATATGAAATGATGTCATCATTGAAAATTTTTATTTACAGGTATCAGTGGCTTCTGGGTCCGATACAAGCAGCGCCAACCTGAGCATCAACGTTCACTTCAGCATCCATCAGCTGGCTGTGAGCGGTCTCCGAGTGAACCGTCTGGACATGTACGGGGAAAAGTACAAACCGTTCAAAGGTGTCAAATACGTTACAAAGGCTGGCAAGTTCAATATAAGGATGTGAAGAAGTTAATATTAAGTCAATAAAGCTTATATACAAAATCAATCTTGTGTTTTGTTCTGTAAAGATGCTTTTTACACTTTTTTCCCCTAATATTTATTATCATTTTTCAACTATAATAGTCGAAAAAAGTTAATAAATATTAAATATGTAAACTGTAAGGATAATTTTGCAAATTTAATGACCAAAAGCTTACCTAAGGACACATTCTATAAGTTTGTGAAAAATGAGAAAATGTGTCAGAAACTTATAGAATGTGTCCTTAGGTAAGATTTTGATCATTAAATCTACAAAATTATCTTTACTCTTTACATATTCAACATTTATTATCTTTTTATAAATCAAACCTTTAATGAAATTATATTTTATATCAATGTGCTTTGCACATTTTAAATTTCATTACTTTTAGCGATGGAAATAGCTTCTATGTAGTCAGCTGACAATACAACTTTGTCAACTAGTCCGAGGTTCTTTGTTATGCCCTTAAGATTCACAAGTTCCTGAGCAATTGTGGCCACTGCAATATACGTTGATTCGTCTGATGAGAATGCTACGCAGTTTTGTTTTTTAGGGAGGTTTAGTCCCTTGAAATATATGTGGTTCGCTAACACTCTTTCTCTCTACTTTATCTCGTGCCGAATCTGTATTTGAATATCCATCTAAACTCTGTTCTTCTTCATTCTTCCTGAATAATAATCCCATCTCTTTCATTTCTTTCCAATAGTGGATTATTTTTATTCCTGCTTTCCAAAGAAAATATCTGCTTATATTACATACTGAAGAAGTTAGGTCTGGTCGAGATGTCATTGTAAGATAAAGTAGACTTCCAATTAACTGTCTAAATGGTACATTAATTATCTGTTTGTTTTCGTTTATTTCAGGATCAAAATTTATTTCCATAGGTGTCTTTATTCATTTGTAATCCGTCATATGAAAATTTTCACTTATTTTCTGTATCATATTTGTCTGTCGAATAATGATTTTATCTTATTCATAGTTCACTTCCATTCCTAAGAATGTTTTTATTTCTCCTATATTCGAATTTCATATTTAAATCCTCAATTATGTTTGTATTTGCCCAATAATCAATATATCATCGATATATAATAATATTTATGTATCGTCATTATAATAAAAGACAATTGTCACGTCCTGATCTTGTATAACCTTTATTTGTAAAGAAAATATCTATTCTTGCGTTCCGGCATCTTGGAGCTTCAGTTAGTCCATATAATGATTTTTTAAATTTTAGTACCTTGTTCTTTTACATCTTTAGTACTTTAGGTATTTTTATGTATACTTCGGACTTTACTTTGCCATTTAAAAAAGCTGTAGGAATATCCATTTGGTGTATCTTCAAGTACATGTGTATGTAGCTTCAAGTACAGATGTAAGTATTTTCAAGTACAGGTGTATCTCCAATGCTTTTGTTATTATCATTCTAACAGTTGGTTGTCTTGCAACTGGTGAATATATAATGTCAATTCATCTTCCCCATTTTGCTGACATCTTCTGACTGACTGGTATAGGCCAGTCAGTTCCATCATCACAATTTTGTCCGACTAGGCACATGGATCCATTAGTGCATATATGCTTAACATTTTCAAATAATTTTCAATATGTACAAATCATAAGGTGTGAGGCCTTCCCAAATAGATAGTGGGAGATGCGCATAGCTCACTTTAATAAATATGTTGTGTCTGTTCAAACATTCTGTCACAGAATTGGACAGCTTAGTGATGCTCCGCCGTTTTATATAATAATAAGGTATGAAAATGAATATAAGTCGCAATTAAATATATTATAATATATATTTAAATATATAGTTAATATGAATACCCATTGGACAATAGCTTAGACATTTTTTCTAAACAAATAAATAAATTTTAATTTTTTTTTGATTAAGTCATACGTGCAAGAAGGTTTCGTTAATCATTTCAAACTACCTTGCAAAAGAAAGTTTGAAATTATTAATGAAACCTATCATATTTAGTAGATTATGAATATATATGATAATACGGTAGTTGACTCATTCTAAATTTTGATATTTTTCGTAGAATATGGTGAAATATAAGTTAATTAAAAACCAGTTTTGAAAAAAATTCAAAATTTGATCGAAAAATAAGTCAGTTGTAGGCGTCTAAATTTGAAGCTATAGATAGAGTTGTGTATATCCCTGTCTTTTTTCCTCTTGTAGAATATAATGTGCAATAGGTTAAATTGAAACTTTTATGAGTCGGTCAATTTTCAAGATTATTAAAAAAATTTTTCACTCTTCATCAGCTTGTACCTTGAAATTATGATTAATGAAATAAAAAATATTTAGTCAAATACGCAATTATATTATTTATAAAATAAATAGATATTAAGAATTATTTCAGTTTCAGACTTTATCGCAAGATCTTCTTATACAGGATATGAATTATAATTAAAATGAACAGCTTCTAGAAACACCTAGGAAACAAAAATTATGTAAATGTCTTAATATGCTCCGAATTGTTATTACACGACAGGCTCTTTTGATTGTGACTTGTGACAAAACCGACCCTGCACAAAAAAAATTGCATATCTAAATGTTATTTTAAAGGATTTGAGGTAATTATACATATTACAGTGTATCAGACATAACAACGCTAAAAATGTGAAATGACACAGAAAAAAGTGCATATTAAGGAAAACATGGATTGTATAACTTTTAAAATCATGATAAATAGGAAACCTTTTTTATAGGGAATTGTATGATCTACGATTTTGATAGTAATTATTTTTGCAATGAAACTTACTGTTTAAGAGCTACTTGCAAAAAAATTGCTTGATGATCTTTGACTGCGAATTTTTCGCTACAGCCTAATCAAAGAGGAATTTTCACATTATCATTAAAAATGTTATTTTAAAGGGAATTTTGTCTATACCAAAACTCTATTTTGACTCGACTAATCAGAAAAAGAATATATTTATATTTATTTATAAGTAATAAATTCTTTACATTTTATATATTTTAGCTTAGCAAATAGTTCTAAATAATATCATAAAAATGAATTTTAAAATTTAACTATACTTTTATGTGTTTTAACTTTATATTTTGATGTTTTTGTATACCGTACCTACTTTATTCAGGGCGCTATTACGAGTGCTACTAACATTTTAACTATTACTGACAATTTAGTCCTGATACTAATTGTATCTGAAATTTTTAAGCTTTCGAGTTGTCAATAAGGTCCACTATATACCTTTCGTCAATCTATTCAATGTCTTTCGACTTCATCATTGCCACGTGCTTCGTGAAAGAAAAGAGTGAGTGTACATGCATTGGATTTTTAAGCAGCAACCATGCATAGCAATACTAATGTTGATTGGTTAAGCCTTTGAGTGAGTAGGTTAACAGTGGGTGGAGTGTTATATTGCTTAGTGTGCGTGTACCTAAGTGACATAATGGATTTTGTAAGTACATCCCATCTAGTGCAGCGGGTCGTACGTGTGTTCTAATATTTTTGGGGCTTCCTTTACATGTTTCCTAATTTATTATTGGAACACTTATGGAATCACATTAGTCACCAATTCAGATCATTGCGTTAGGTGTTAAATGAAGTATAGTTATTTGCTAGTAATGTATGTAAAATACTTTTATTATCACCATAAATTTTGTTATCTTCATTAAGAGTTGAGTCAACTTCATTGGTAGCAAATCGAAGGCAGACAAATTCCTTCCACAACAGCATGTTTTACTCTCCCGATGATATCAATATTGTCAGTGTATGCTTAACCGTTTTAGTGTCATGGTTTTTTTTCTTATATATACTTAAAAATGCCAAAGAAATCTTTTTTTTGATGTCATTTACCCTTGTCTCGAAAAAACTATCCCTTCCAAAAATTATCCAATTTTAATAATTTTTTCGGTTTTTTCTTAATAAAGACTTGTACAAGGATAATAAAATACAAAGAAAATTATGGAAATATATATTGTGAACAAAAATTATAACAAAAACTGAAATCAAGGTCACATCGTATTTTTGCAGTCCGGTACATCCTCCGTAGCAGCAAAATAATTGTTATCACTATTATCATTATCACTCAAAATTTGCATTACGGCAAATTGTGAGCGCACCACATCATTTTCATCAATGCGATTATTTTCACTGACATTATGGGTTAAACGTTTTCTTTTCCTGGATCCTTTTTATATTGTAATTACTAATAATGAAAATGTGACTATTCTTTATCAGCATATTTACTCTCAAAATTACCTGTGTGTTATGTGTAATATGTGTAGAATGTAACCAGTTGAGCTCTAGTGTTGATATTAATCACTTTCCTATGTTATTCACGATTGGAAATAATTTGAATTATTATTATACAGTCAAACAAAGTCGAAAATTTAAATATTGTTATAGTATCCAACTCCTGTTTCGTTTCTTTGTCGATCTGTTAGTGGTATGTTTGTATTGTAATTGTCTGCTGGATAGGTTTCAACTATATTGTATTTCATTGTATTTTTTATTACATTTATTCTAAGTTAAACTAACCATTCATTTGTAAAATATGAACGAACTAGCAAAATTATCAGTTTATTATCAAAATTGTGGCGGAATTAAAACCAAGACTAATGAACTGCGCATGAATATTCGAACAAACGACTACGACGTAATCGTACTTGTCGAAACTTGGCTCCACCAAAACATATTTGTCGCCGAGTTCATAGACGACCGATACACGGTGTTTCGACGTGATCGAAATCTATCCAGTAGCATTAAATCGTATGGAGGTGGAATTGTTGTTGCGGTTATGACAAAGCTTATTGCAAAGCGTTGCCGTCAATGGGAAAACGAGGATTTGGAGGAAATATTTATTTCTTTGCGAATGAAGAATTTCTTCCTTATATTATGTGCTGTTTATATTCCATCAAAATTTTCGCAAAATATCTATAAAAAACATTTCTCCAATTTACAAAATTTAAATACTGATAATTTTAGTAACCACATATTAATTGTTGGTGATTACAATATTCCAACCCTAAATTATCAGTTTATGGAAAAATTGTCCCTATGGCATCATAAATGACAGCTCTGACTCCTTAGTTGCCCTTGTTACTGGCGTCACCTCGTTCATGAAATTGCAACAGCTTAATTACCTTAAAAATTGTAATAACAGGACTCTCGATCTCGCACTGAGTAATTGTAAATGTAAACTGTCTTCTGCGGAACCATTACTTCGTGAGGACCGCCATCATCCTACTTTCCTCCTCACAATTGATTGGAAGAGGTCGCGATAAAAAAGGCTAACAACTCAAAATACTATTTCCGCAAGTGCGACTATACTGCAATCAATAAAGCGCTAGAATCCATAAACTGGGAAAAGGAGTTCCACCAGCTTTTAGCTACCTGCGCTGTGGATAGATTTTATATTATTGTTTTTGACAGTATCAATAAATTAGTTACAAAGAAACCACAAAAATCCAGGAAACATCCAACTTGGTACACTCCTAAATTGATACAGATAAGTAAACGTAAAGAAAAATTCTGGGTAAAATGGAAATTATACGGTAACTTCTCCGATTACTTAAATTTCTCTAAATTAAGAAGTCAATTTAAGAAAATATCCCGGTCTTGTTTTCGTGACTACGTCCACAATACTGAGAAACTTATTAATAACAACGTAAAAGGTTTCTGGTCATACGTGTCATCACTAAAGAAATCAGAAGGATACCCATCGTCTATGAATTTCGAAGGTTATGAACCGAATGACATTCAAATGATATGCCAAATGTTTTCTAAGTTCTTCAAATCTACCTTTGAACGGAACCCACCTCTAGATCGAAATAATATTTGTGAATCCTTCGAACAAAACCTACCTCCTCATCACAATTTAGCACTTCAGATGGATATTAATATCACCTCCATCCGCTTCCAAAGAGATGAAATAACTAATGCCCTCAAGAAAATCAATCCCAATAAGGGAGCAGGTCCAGACAACATTGAACCTATTTTTCTTCAAAACACACACGATACGATTTCTGCTCCACTCACTATAATATTTAACATGTGTATCGCGCAGGGTACGTTTCCCGGGTACTGGAAAGATGCACATATAATACCAGTATATAAATCTGGGAGTAAACAGTCTGTCGAAAATTATCGACCTATATCCATTTTGTCAGCAGTGTCTAAGGTATTTGAAAAAGTGGTTCACAATAGGATTTATCCGACATTGCATCGGCATATTATTGAGGAGCATCATGGATTCGTACGGAACCGGTCAACATTAACCAACCTGTTATTGTACACGCAATATCTCTTTAAATCTATGGATTGCAGGACACAGGTTGATTCCATCTACACAGATTTTAAAAAAGCTTTCGACAAGGTTGATCATCTCATCTTGCTGAAAAAACTCTCTTTTAACGGTACAAAGGGCAATTTACTTCGTTGATTCATCTCCTATCTCAGTAACAGGCAACAAGCAGTAAAAATTAACAGTTTTATATCACCTCATGTTCCCGTGACTTCAGGGGTACCTCAAGGTTCCATATTGGGTCCCTTTTTGTTTATCATCTTTATAAATGACATCAGCAATTGTTTTAAACACAGCAAGTTCCTGTTATATGCTGACGACCTATAGATTTTCTCCAAAATAAGAGATTCTTTTGATCATTCGAAGTTACAAGAAGATCTTAAAAGACTAGATGCGTATTGCAGAATAAACAAGATACAATTAAGTCACAGTAAGTGTAAATCGATCACCTTTTCTAAAAATTAGACAATCCATTTTCATACCTGTGACATAGGTGGTCATTCTTTGGAATCTGTTAATTGCATACGTGACCTTGGTGTAATGTTTGATCAAAAGCTACATTTTGACGTTCACGTAAAGCAGATCACATCGCGAGCTTATGCTTTGCTAGGCTTTGTCTTACGAACTACCAAACCCAACTCCAAACCGATCTCAACTTGAATATGCTGTTGCCGTCTAGAATCCTTACTATCTTACATATTCTGATATGATCGAAAGAGTGCAAAAACGATTTATACATTGCAATATCGATATGTACATTGCAATATCGCTTCAATACACCCAAAATAGACTATTATAATGCATTGTATACATTGAAATACCGTACTCTCCACGAAAGGCGTATCGAATTCGGAGCAATTGTACTTTATAATATTTGCCATAGTCGTTATGATTGCGCCGATATAGTGAATCAGTTGCAGTTTCGTGTGCCAGGGAGAGCGACCCGTAGCATCGCACTGTTCCATCTACCTACAGCTCGCACTAATGCTGGTGCTCGTGTACCACTACGCAGGCTTTGTGATGATTGCGACGGAAAGTTTCATTCTCTAGATATATTTGCCATCTCAGTACTTCAATACAAACAGTCAGTTAAACGGATACTATACAACCATTAGTCCTTTGAAAGCATGACACTACATTTTCATTTATTCAAATCGACCTGATATTCTTTTTTTTCTTTTTATTTAATCGATATTATTATAGGTGGGATAGTGATTACTATTAATTCTATTATTGATAATTGTTACAGTAAACTTTAAATGAACGGCTGATTTCAATAATTTCAATAGTTATTGCTTGATTGTTAACAATATTACTTTATTAAAATTTAATTTGATATTTTATAAAATTTCTGAATATTTAATGTATCATGGAAATATCTAGAAAAGACTGAGGATATATGTATGTAGAATATTACTTTCATGTGGGAATGTTAGGATATAAGTTAACCTTATTTCCAAAAAACTCTTATTTTGTTTTTCACTATGACTTGTATCTGTTTTTTCTCCATAGGTGATAAATAAATAATATTATAATTTTAACTTTATGTAACACGTAAAAAGATAAAAAATTAGCGATGCGTGCGAGCGACCTCCCCTACCGCGCGCTAAACAGCAACTAATTTCGCGAGCGCCGCGCTTGTGGCAAATTTAGTTAGTACGCGCATGAGCTTGATGGGGTTCGTTAAAGTAATGCTTTTTTGAACTTGAGATTTACAAATATTTTCAAGTGCAATCTTAAATACCATAGAGGCAAGGTTAACCGTAAAACTCTTTCTATAAACATATACATATGCATATGCATATGCATATGCATATGTATATGTTTATATATATATATATATATATATATATATATACTATATATATATATATATATATATATATACTATATATATATATATATATATATATATATATACAATAAACGACACAAAGGACACGAACGACACAAACGACACAAACGACACAAACGACACAAACGATACAAACGATACAAACGACACAAACGACACAAACGACAAAAAGGAAACAAAGGACACAAACGACACAAACAACTCAAAGACACAATAACACAAACGACTCAAACGACACAAAGAATTCAAACGACACAAACAACACAAACGAGACAAACGACACAAATGACACAAACGACACAAACGACACAAACTACGCAAACGATGTAAATGACACAAACGCACAATCGTACGCACGCACGCGAGCACTCACGCAGGGACGCACGCACACGCGTACGTACTCGCGTGCTCGCTCACGCGCACGCGCTTGTGCACGCACGACACAAACGACGCAAACGACACAAAAGCACGCAGGCATACGCGCACTAGC